>CP136059.1:416776717-417437745 GCA_032464435.1 Aegilops umbellulata | reverse complement strand
GCCGTCTCCTCCTCCTCCTACTCCTTACCCCTCCCCCTCCCCGCCGGCCGGGCCGGGCCGCCTCCTCTCCTCCTTACCCCTCCCCCTCCCTCCCGGCCGCCGGGCCGGGCGCCTCCTCCTCCTCCTCCTCCTTACCCCTCCCCCTCGCCGCCGGCCGGGCCGGGCCGCCTCCTCCTCCTCCCTCACCTTACCCCTCCCCCTCCCCGCCGGCCGGGCCGGGCCGCCTCCTCCTCCTCCTCCTCCTCCTTACCCCTCCCCCTCCCCCGCCGGCCGAGCCGGGCCGCCTCCTCCTCCTCCCTCCTCCCCTTACCCCTCCCCCCTCCCGCCGGGCCGGGCCGTCTCCTCCTCCTCCTCCTCCTACCCTCCCCCTCCCCCGCCGGCCGGGCCGGGCCGCCTCCTCCTCCTCCTTACCCTCCCCGCCCGCCCCGTCGGCCGGGCCGGGCCCGCCTCCTCCTCCTCCTCCTTACCCCTCCCCCCTCCCCGTCGCTGGGCCGGGCCGCCTCCTCCTCCTCCTCCTCCTCCTACCTTACCCCTTCCCCTCCCCCGCCGGCTGGGCCGGGGCCTCCTCCTCCTCCTCCTTACCCCTCCCCTCCCCCGTCGGCCGGGAGGCCGCCGCCTTCCTCCTCCCTTACCCTCCCTCCCCGCCGGCCGGGCCCGGGCCTCCTCCTCCTCCTCCTCCCTTACCCCTCCCCCTCCCCCCGGCCGGGCCGGGCCGCCTCCTCCTCCTCCTCCTTACCCCTCCCCCTCCCCGCCCGGGCTGCCTCCTCCTCCTCCTTACCCCTCCCCCTCCCCCGCCGGCCGGGCCAGGCCGCCTCCTCCTCTCCTTACCCCTCCCCCTCCCTCGTCGGCCGGGCCGGGCCGCCTCCTCCTCCTCCTCGTCCTTACCCCTCCCCCTCCCCCGCCGGCCGAGCCGGGCTGCCTCCTCCTCCTCCTCCTCCCCTTACCCCTCCCCCCCCCGCCGGCCTGGCCGTCTCCTCCTTCTCCTCCTCCTTTACCCCTCCCCTCCCCCGCCGGCCGGGCCGGGCCGCCTCCTCCTCCTCCTTACCCCCTCCCCTCCCCCGCCGGTCGGGCCGGGCCGCCTCCTCCTCCTCCTCCTCCTTACCCTTCCCTCCCCGCCGGCCGGGCCGGGCCGCCTCCTCCTCCTCCTCACCTTACCCCTCCCCCCTCCCCGCCGGCCGGGCCGGGCCGCCTCCTCCTCCTCCTCCTCTTACCCCCCTCCCCCTCCCCCGCCGGCCGAGCCGGGCCGCCTCCTCCTCCTCCTCCTCCCCTTACCCCTCCCCCTCCCCCGCCAGCCGGGCCGTCTCCTCCTCCTCCTCCTCCTTACCCTCCCCCTCCCCGCCGGCCGGGGCCGGCCGCCTCCTCCTCCTCCTTACCCCTCCCCCCGCCCGCCGGCCGGGCCGGCGCCTCCCTCCTCTCCCTTACCCCTCCCCCTCCCCCGTCGGCTGGGCCGGGCCCCTCCCTCCCCTCCTCCTCCTCCTCCTCCTTACCCCTTCCCCTCCCCCGCCGGCTGGGCCGGGCCTCCTCCTCCTCCTCCTTACCCCTCCCCTCCCCCCGTCGGCCGGGCCGGGCCGCCGCCTTCTCCTCCTCCTCCTTACCCCTCCTCCTCCCCGCCGGCCGGGCCGGGCCGCCTCCTCCTCCTTACCCCTCCCCCTTCCCCGCCGGCCGGGCCGGGCCGCCTCCTCCTCCTCCTCCCCTTACCCCTCCCCCTCCCCCGCCGGCCGGGCCGGGCCGCCTCCTCCTCCTCCTCCTCTCCTTACCCCTCCCCTCCCCGCCGGCCGGGCCAGGCCGCCTCCTCCTCCTCCTCCTCCTTAACCCTCCCCCTCCCCGCCGGCCGGGCCGGCCCCTCCTCCTCCTCCTCCTCCTTAACCCTCCCCCTCCTTCGCTGGCCGGGCCGGGCCGCCTCCTCCTCCTTGTTCTCCTTACCCCTCCCCCTCCCCCGCCGCGCCGGCCGGGCCGCCTCCTCCCTCCTCCTCCTCCTTACCCCTCCCCCTCCCCCGCCGGCCGGGCCGGGCCGCCTCCTCCTCCTCCTCCTCCTCCTCCTTACCCCTCCCCCTCCCCCGCCGGCCGGGCCGGGCCGCCTCCTCCTCCTCCTCCTCCTCCTTACCCTCCCCCTCCCTGCCCGGGGCCGGGCCGCCTCCTCCTCCTCCTCCTTACCCTTCCCCCCCCGCCGACCGAGCCGGGCCGCCTCCTCCTCCTCCTCCTCCTCCTTACCCCTCCCCCTGCCCCGCCGGTCGGGCCGGGCCGCCTCCTCCTCCTCCTCCTCCTCCTCCTTACCCCTCCCCCTCCACCGCCGGCCGGGCCGCCTCCTCCTCCTCCTTACCCCTCCCCCTCCCCCGCCGGTCGGCGCCTCCTCCTCCTCCTTACCACTCCCCCTCCGCCGGCCGGGCCGGGCCGCCTCCTCCTCCTCCTCCTCCTTACCCCTCCCCCTCCCCCGCCTTCCGGGCCGGGCCTCCTCCTCCTCCTCCTCCTCCTCCTCCTCCTCCTTACCCCTCCCCCTCCCCCGCCGGTCGGGCCGGGCCGCCTCCTTCTCCTCCTCCTCCTCCTCCTTACCCCTCCCCCTCCCCGCCAGCCAGGCCGCCTCCTCCTCCTCCTACCCCGTCGGCGGGCCAGGCCCCCCTCCTCGTACCACCCCCCCGGCGGCCGCCTCCTCCTCCCCATTGGCGGCCGGACCCGGCCTCCTCCTCCTCCTACCATCCCGCCACCGGCCGGGCCCTCCTCCCCTACCACCCCGCCACCAGCCAGGCCTCCTCCTTCTTCCTTCTACCACCGGCTCCTCCCTCTACCAATCCCTAACCCTGCACACACCTAAATCCTAAACCCTATACCAAGCGCTCTCCTCTACTTCCACTGTTGCTACTTGGTGATGACTCCGCTGAGGCCAGTTTCTATAAATTGGTCGAATTCCCCGCAGACGAGCAGTATGGGACTAAACGAACTTCAGTTGTAGTTCAGTTGCCCTTACCCGAGTGCTCGCCGCCCGCCGGTGCCTCCCCTCTCACGCCGCCCACGCGTCGCCGGCTTGGGGAGAACGGCAATTTCGCCGTCCGGCCGGTGATGTGCGCGTCACCTCCGCCTCCGCCGCGTGCTGCCGCCGCGATGCACCGGCGCTCCGGCGGCTAGGGTTTCGGCCGGGGTCGAGCGAATTTGGTCGGAGAAGCCAGTAGCCACGCTGATGCGCAACGATTTGGGTCTTGTTGCTTCTTCCTAGGGTGCTTATTGGGCCTTCCGGCGTTTGGGTATTCGGCCACAAGCTGTAGCCTGACCCGTGCAGCTGGCCCAAATCCCTACATCGCAGATTTGTTTTTTTTTACTAAATTAGTCGCCATTCACGTTGTTAAATCTTTGACGATCAGCCAACAGCATTATCAGAAAATGCATGTGGGCGTGTACATGTATCATGTATTCCTGTGTTGCACACCCCCCTAAAAAAATGTATGTTGCACGTGCATGAGCTAGTTTTTTTTAGTCTGAACGTATGGTTGAGATGTTGCATTTGCACAATTTTTGCAATCATATTTCCTCTAGAACATGTACCGCCAAATACGTGCATTATCATTTTCTAAAGGAAAACATTATATGTCGTCCCTCATCATCTTTGTTAGGAGACTGTTTAGAGATGGTGAAGGTATTTTATTGTTAAGTTGCACCTCCAACCCAAGTAACCAATACCCTAACCAATGGTGTCAAAATGGTGCAAACGAAGGCTTGCCAGCATTTCTTTTTTGGAAATTGAGACGAGATAATTGCTGATGCACTACATACCCACGGACCAGAGATAAATGGGTGTATTTGACAATGGAATTTTATTCCATGAACAAAGGACACCGAACGCGGTGGCTTCATTGATTCAGATGCGAAGACTGGATCAATTCAAGTAGGTCGTGGCTTAAGAGTTTTTGTAAGCTCACAACTTTTTCTCATTTTTGGATAAATATACATCAATTTTACATAAAATGAATGTCTATTCGAGATATACTTAAATTTTATTCATATGCAATATATTTTTAAATAATTATGAACATTGTTTTGTTGTACGCATTCATTTTTCCTCGCAACACATGAAAATTTCTTTCTAGGTAGAAGATCATTTAAAAAATGCATGAACCTCTTTTGTGTGCGGAATGAAATTGTATTTTCATAAAAAAATTAAATATACGAACATCACTAGTATTAAAGTGATTCTATATAACTAGTGAAATAAATATATTCTGCAGATAAAAACAAATTAGTATTTTTAGTCATTTTTTAGACATGATAAAAACAAACTAGTATATCAGTTACATGGGCCACACTATCTTTCGGTACTACATGCGGGCCCGCGTACCAAGAGCCACCAGCTTGCAACCGACGTACGGGCCCAGCCCAGCCCATCAACAAACCGCTAATCCCCTTCCCCATAGAACCCTAGTCTCGCTTGCGCTCGAACCCCCCACGGCAGCCTCTCCCCCTCCTCCTCCTCCTCGCCGTCGCCGTCGCCTTCGTCTCCGCCTCCAACCGGCGGCCGCGCCACCCGCTCGTCTCCTCCGATGGCGGTAAGATTTCGCGCTCTCTGTACCTTCACGCCCCCATAACCCACTTCTTCGCGCGCTGCGAGTTACTTACCAGATAGGTGGAGAACCCTAGGCTCGCGCGGTCGCGGCGCGGAGCGGCGACCTGCGGCGGACTATTGGCTAGTATTGGTTATCTGAGGGGCCGGGCCGGGGGCCGGGGCCGGTACGTAGGTAGGGCGTCGATTCCTGCGAGCCACTGGGAGAGCGCGCGACGGGAGATCGAATTCGAACCGGGGCCGCCCGAGGTCACCACCCAGTAACCCCTTCCGATTCGCTGTTGTTCTGGTGTGAGTCAGTGATGCTGCATGGTGCGGTGGCTGCAAACGTGGCCTGAGCATTCTGCAGTTTAGATTGTGGATTGTTGTCAAAAGTTTGGCCGCTTTTGTTAGGATTTGGCAAATCGTTGCTGGGTCTTTGGCTAGATGAGTCGGAATTTTGGGTCTAGAAGGTAGCGACATCGTCAAGAGCAGTAAAATTGTTACCAATGTTTTGTAACCTTTCTCCTGAAATGCTGCCACGGATTGGATTTGTCATGTCACTAGTTGCAAAATTCTGTATCTGCTACTCCAAAGCACTGCAATTAGGTTGGGTTAGTGCTAGTACTAAATCCTACTAAATGTAAAATGCTACTTACTTTAAACTGTTCTTTTGGGTACAGCACAGAATTGTATGTGTCTGATACTTCTCGGCTGAATTCAGCATTTGGCATGAGTACTATCATGTTGGTATAAGCCTAGTGTTGTCTTGCCTCTAGCTGCAACTTGCGGTAGCTGATTCAGAACTAGTTTTCATGAGTAAATATGAATCGAGGATTATTTTCCCTGGGGATTGCTGGGTTGCTGTGTTTGAATTGGTCTGAATTGTTGATTTTCTTTTTATGAACCTTCCTGTTAAGGTTACTACTTAGTGTTACTTGCTTCCTTGATTTGCATAGTGTTACTTGCTTCCTTGATTTGCATTGTGTTGATTTAATGCAGTACCCGCAAGAACATCCTTATAGGGAATACTCTTTGGTTAGGCTTCTTTAAGTTGTGTGGTTTACATGCCTGTAGTAAAATATTGCTGCAATTTCTATGCTTAGCAGCAAAATTGCCCTAACTGTATTGAACATCTTTTTACATATCTTCATAAAAAATGACCCTATATGTGCTGTACTGTATTACTTATTTCCTTTGTTATAATTTGTTAATTGCCCATGTTTCTTTACTCTGCTGCAGACTGTGCCAGTTAACCCAAAGCCGTTCTTACAAAACTTAACAGGGAAGATGGTCATCGTCAAGCTGAAATGGGGCATGGAGTACAAAGGTACTTTAATAGCCTCTCGTCACTTGTTAGTTACAATCATTATTATTAGTTTCCTATACAGATGTCTCATTATTGTACATGCCTCAGTTGTGCTAATGCATAAATTGTTCCTTCTGTACCCAGGATATCTTGTTTCAGTGGACTCCTACATGAATCTGCAGGTAAAGTTAACATTGTCTGTGGCTACCCATTTTACATGATGGGAGGACACTCCCAGTGTTTTGCCAATTTCACCACACTATTTTGTTACTCACACTTCAAACGAATTGCAGCTAAGTGGTACCGAGGAATACATTGATGGGCAGTGCTCTGGAAATTTGGGAGACATACTGATAAGGTGATTCATTCATCAATCTTTGACCACAGCTATTGTTTATCAGTAGTGTGTGTGTGTGTGTGTGCGCGCGCGCGCGTGCGCGTGCGCGTGCGCGTGCGCGTGTGTGTGTTGAAATTGCACATTAAAACTCCCATTGTCTCATTTTCTGAAGTCTGTATCTGATAATTGACGAAAGATATAAACTGGTAGCACTTCTATAGCTCGTCAAGTTAGCAGGGTACTGTGGATGTGGCCGTACAATATGGTTGCTGATTAGCCTTTAGTCTTACATCACATATGCAAGTGAATGACCGGATGCGATAACTACTCTGTTTTGCTGTTCGTTATGCAGATGCAACAATGTGATGTACCTCCGAGGTGTTCCAGAGGAGGACACAGACATTCCAGATGCAGCCTGAAGATGGACTGTTCCTGGTTGATGCTTGCTGTTCAATGCTGAAAAAGAACTTCCTAGTTTGTCTCCATTTGCGCCTACTGGACTGTATTGGTACATGCATTGAACTCATGTTAACTCTAGTTCTGCATCCTCTGAATGAACGAATGATTGACTTGCATGTTTGAAACGGCCGATCGCTGATTGCTGATAGCTCCAGATCCTGCCCTTGGATATGTATGGTTTGATGTCTGAATTGCAATGATCGAATTTGTGCAATTTGAACTGTATTTGCTGAGCATGGACTCAACATACCAAGCATGAAGGGATGTTTCTGCTCCATTTGTCCTTTTCTTCTAGATGTTCATGTTGAGTGCCAAATTCCAAAAGAGCTCTTAGCTGTGTGCCGTACGCTTGGACCGTTCATAGGATGGTGCATGTTGTTTACTGCTAAAGAACAATTTCGCTGTTCGTCTTTTTTTGAGCGTAGTATTACATTCCAGAAGTCTTTGAACTCATGTCGGCATAGCACCATATCCTGAATGAACGATGATCTACTTGCATGTTTAAACGGTTGATTGATGATTGCTGGTAGGTACTGATGTGGCTGTTGGATATGGATTCGATGTTTGAAATGTCATGGTTGTATTTGCGCAACTTGAACTATATATCTTGCGGAATTACTGACAATGGACTCAGACATATGCGGTGCATCATCTAAGGGGTATCTCTTTTCCAATCAGGATGTTTTCCTTTTTGATAATTGATAGATGTTCATATACCCAGTGCCCAATTCTGAGATGATGGCACCGGGGAGACAACAATTTGTTGTGTGGAGCCACTCTAGTAAATCAAGAAGAAAAATGCTGTGACTAACGCACGAACTTGGCTTGCCGGTTTAGTAAAGTCCAAAACGAGCCAGATTTGGACTGCATTGAACTAGCAAGCCAAGTTCGTGTTGATTTTTCAACTCCACGGGGTCTTAAGTGTTCCTGCGTGATAAGTTCAGGCATGTCGCCTGTGATTAAGGCATTCTCATACTATAAGTTCGGTTGGCCTAGGCTATCCGCTCTATACATGAACTTTCCGAGATCGAAAAAAAAAAACCCAAGCAAGGAATCGTGAAACATAGGTGGAAGAGACCACCAGAGGATTATGCCATGTTGAATGTCGACGCAGCCTTCTCTATTGATGATGAACAAAGAGCTATGGGTGTTGTCGGGTGTCAACCAGGTGGCCAACGCTCTTTGTCAGATGATGATAGAAGCCGAAGATCTCCTTCCCCTTGTTGAGCCTTGGTGATCCTTAATGTCGAGGTCCCTAGTCTTCTAGGCTGTGGCTTCGTTGTGGTGTCTTTGTGGTGGTGTTTGTGTGTTTCTGTGCTCTGCTTGAGCATTGTAATGTGTTCTTCTTCATCATCATTGTAATGCAACGCTTGTTGCTTTTCATCAAAAAAAGAAAAGAAAAAAAAACTGTGCAATGTCATTTGTGGACGTGGCCCTCTACGGTTTAGGCCTGGGTCTTGCGGCTTCTTTTATGCGAGGGTGTTGCTAATGTCAATTTTGATCAATCTGATTATATCAGGGTGGTGGCAACCAAGAAAGATGGAGGCAGTTCCATAGGCGTCGCGGCGGTTATCAGAAATGCACCTTTTTATGTAGGGATTTTGCTTGTAAATTTTGATCATTGTCCTGGGAAAGCCAACAAGAGCGTGCATATCCTAGCTTGTAATTTTCCCGCGGCGGTTGCCAATCCCTTTTCCAACTCTGTTCTTTTGGTCAAGTTATTAATTGATTGTAACCCTATACATATGGAATAAAACTCCTTTACCAGCGCAAAATAAAAGTTGAAAAATGCAGTGACTAACACGAACTTGGCATGCGGGTTTTGTTAAGTCCAAACCGAACCATATTTGGATCGCATATCCTAGCTTGTAATTTTGCCGGGACGGGTGCCAATCCATTTTCCAACTCTGTTCTTTTGGTCAAGTTATTAATGGATTGCAACTTTGAGCTCTCAAAAATTGGCCAGTGTTACTTTGATTGGGTTTGACCCGAGATGGCGTTAGCGGGTACAGCGTGAAAACTGGAGGTGGACACTGAATGGTGTTGAGAACTAGAGGCTGTAAATCCAGCCATTTTGAAGTGCAATAAGGTTGAAAAATTGGATAATTCCCTAGATTTTACACAGGCCAGAACCCACAGGGCAGGCATTTTGAATCATAACAATCTCACATAAATTTTGAAGGAAATAATTAAAATCTAAGAAAAAAAATCCGAGTTCCGAAGGAGTGCAAGCTAATCAAGACCAAAATTTATCGAGGATTTCCGATCGATCTCATCTAATCTGCGACCTACAAGTGCGCCAGCACGCACGCCATCCCCAGCGCCACGCCGGCGCCGGACCACCAGCCCATCATCGCCTGCAGCGCGTGGCCCTGCGACGGCGCCGGCGCGGACGCCGGGGTCTCCTCCATGGGCTCCTCAATGGGCATGGTCACGGGCGGGCACGGGAGCGACGACGGGGACGGCGACGCCGACGGGGACCTCACCGGCGCGGGGCTCGGCGCGACGGCCGACACGGAGCTCATCATCTTGGGCGGCGGCGGGGCGCGCGGCTTGGTGATGACCCCGGGCGGCACGACGAAGTTGCTGATCTGGAGGACGGAGATGTTGTAGGGCCTGGCGGTGACGGCCTTCTTGAAGGTGGCGTTGACGATCGCGCCGGGGGCGGCCGAGGCGAAGACGGCGCCGCCGTCGGGCGCGGGGGTGATGGTGAGGAAGCCGGACTTGTCGCCGTTGGCGGGGCCGAAGGTCTGGTAGAGCGTGGTGGCGACGACGGGCTTGGCGCCGCGGCCGCGGGGCAGGGCGGCCAGCTTGGCGGCGTCGTAGTAGTCGAGGACGACGTGGACGGAGAGGAGCTCGAGGAGGGCGGCCCGGGGCAGGCGCGCGCTGCGGCGGAGCAGCCAGTCGACGTCGGCGTTGACGGGGGCGAGCACGGTGACGGAGTTGCGGCTGTTGATTTCCTTGGCCACGCGCGTCTTGCTGATGAGGTAGTTGAAGAGGGTGAACTCCGGGAACTTGGACAGGATCTCCGAGACGTTGAACCCGCCGCCGCCGGCCCCGACCGGGGGCGCGTCGGCGGCCACGTCGGCGCCGGCGCTGCCGGCCGCCGGGAGGAGGAGGACGAGGAGCACGAGCAAGGAGAGCTTCGGGGGCGCCATGGTGCGTGCGTGCGGCTAGTGGATGTCGATGGCGATGGCGAGCTCGATCGATGAGTGAGTGTGGGCGTGGAGTGTCAGTGTATATATAGGAGATGGGGAGGAGACAGTCATGGCGGAAGGAGAGTGATCGGTGGATCGATCGAGGAAGGAGAGGGTTTGGCAGTTGGAGGAGATCTGATCGGCCGGTCTTCAATCTGACCACTTCTCGTGGCGCGCGCGGCCGTGCATGCATGCATGCACGACGCGTTCGTATCGCGCGCGTTGAATCTAGGGGCGGGGCTGGGGTTGGCCGTCCGATGCGCATCCGATGGCCGGGCCTTGTCCGCCTCAGATCCTGCCTGCCTTCTTGGGCCTCGCTACCCGTTGCCTGCCAGTGTCAACCTTGTAGTACGTGGGCTATGCATCAGAGATGGCTTCAACGCGTCCTTTCAAAAAAGAGATGGCTTCAACACGGTTGTTTTTGTCACGTACTACTTCTGTGAACTAATATAGGACCTTCTTTTACGAAATAATACAAGACCTTTTAGATCGGAAATCCAATTTGGCTCCCGGGAGCAGGTGCTCCTGCACGCAGGGATGATTTTTGAAATGTGAAAAAATCATAACGATTTCTTTTATGTATTCATAGTCACATCCAAATGCTACCTGCAAAGTTTTAGGCAAAAAGATTAAACATTTTGGCCTTTGCAAAGAACAAAAAAAAATGAACACCAAATGTTTCCGAAAAATGTCACCCTAAATTTATTTTTCTCATCGACAAAACACTACTGCTCCGTTTTGCATCAAAATTGTCAAGCATGTTTGCGGCACTAACACGAACATCAACAAAAAAATTTAAATATTTTTTAAAACATTTTGCCATTTTTTTGAGGTACTGTTCATTCAGGAGCAAATGCTCCCAGGAGCCAAAGCGCCACCCCCCTTTTAGATCACTATTTTAGACGTGGGACACGGCTGTTCTGATCCCGAACTCTTGTGAGCTAGAGTGAACAGTAAAATTAAAATAAATGTTTTTTTAAAAAAGTTGACTTTTTTGTGCCAAACATTTTGATTGTTTGCAAAGTTTCATCACCGGAATGGATGATGTTCGTTAGGAGGATTTAAACGTGGAAAAACTGATACTCCAAAAAGCATCTTGGAGCATCGATTTTTTTGCCACGTTTCCGAATGTCATCCTGTGATGAAATTTTGCAATTAATCAAAACATTTATCAATGTTTGGCACAAACAATTAAGAATTTGACCCTTACCTGCCACTGCCAGCATGGAGATCTTCTGTAGTGGGGTATCATAGCAAGTATCTTGTGGTCTGTCTTTAGGGGTTTAAATTTGCTTTTTTATAAGTAGTAGAGATTTTTTTTGAAAACATAATAACTTTATTCAATCGAAATAACTAATACATCGTTTAAAAGGAAGGGTACAATTTCATTCAATAGCTCCTCAAACCAATCAACAGTATCAGAAAATCTAGCCAACCTGGCAAGTTCATGAGCTACTTTATTTGCCTCTATATTACAATGTTCAAACTTGGACATAGAAAAATCACAATCAATAAAATAACAATCATAAAAAATTGCCGCCGCCACTCCCACCGACCGTCCTCCATTATTCATAGTCTCAATGACCTCCAAGTTATCAGAATTGATGACAAGTCGATTACACCCCGCCCTTTGCGCCAGGGATAGCCCAAACCTGAGCGCTAGAGCTTCCGCCGTGAGAACGCCCGCACACCAGTCAATTTTCGAGCAGCCCCCTGCAATAAAATTTCCTTTGTCGTCCCTGAGAACCGCTCCGGTTGTTTCCTTTATAGATATAACTATGAAGTAGAGATATGATATAACTATGGGAAACACTTTCTATCACACATCTGATAGGAAGCGAGCGTCAGACCGGTTGATTGCCGTTGATCCCTGTACCATCGCACGGCTGGTGGCTCGCTAAAAAATGGGTCCAAACTGCCCGGTTAACACGCACCCTCCTGTAACTATCACCATAACAATAGTCTCCATCTCTATCCCCAAAATATCGGGCTTTCTCGTTCCTCTTCATGCTCCCCTCCCCGACGAGCGATCCATCCGTGCAGGCCACCATGATTCCCCTCCGCCGGCGCCGCCTGACTTCAGGGCATCCGACCACCGTTAACGCCGAGCTCGTAATCCTCCTCGCCTCCCTCAGTTTCCCTGACGAAGCTGCCTAGGTTTGGGTCCCCTGCCGTGCACCAGAATTCGACCCGACCCAGGCCGATCCCCCGCCCTCCCTTGGCTCCATCCCGGCATTAAGTTGCCGCGCCTGCAAGGATTTCTTTTCTCCGCTCAACTTAGCATCTTCGGAGTCCCAATTCAGAAACGAAGCCAGTATGCAGAGGATAGCATAAATGGTCGCCACATCATCATCATCTGACCTAGGTTTTGAATAATCTCATCGTGATACCTTTTAATTTCTGCAATGCTACTATGCTAGTTGATTTGTAAGATATTTTTGCTGTCCAACTGTGTATTGGATCACAAAACTATCAACCAAATTGTGTGAATTCGGTATGTGCATGTGCATCACACAAACACCCGTCCCATGTTGATGGCAATTTAGTTTTTGTTCCTTCAAATTTCCATGCTATTGAGTAAAACTAGTTATGTTTCTGGAGAGAGCTTTCATGCTTCCTACTCACCTTGCTTCTTAACTGTAATATATATGCTTCTGTAGTGTAGCGAGTTTGCTTCCATTCAGCAACAAAAATAACCCCTGTGAATTTGTGCACGTAGCTAGGTGACACAGCACATGCATCCCATGGATTATGAGTCCAAGGACTAGTCAAGACTAGTCTATGAGTCTCAACTTCAGGGCCGACTAGGCTTCAGCGTCGACTAGTCTATAAGTCGAAACTTCAGTGTCGATTCGTGTCGATTAGTCACGCTTAGTCTATGAGTCTCAACCTCAGATGACTTGTCGACTCATCGACTCGTAAACCTTGGTTTCTATGTTCTGGGCTTTCACTTTAATGCCAACAGAATTTTGCCTCAGGGCACCCATGCTTCCTAGGTCTCACATTTGTGCTTCTTATGTACTGCTCGATTGCGGCACTAAATTTGTGCTTCTTAATTCAAATTTGTTTTCCAGTTCATAGCTAGCCATTTGAATTTAAATTGGACCGCATCATGCGTGTGTGCATCCTGTCCCCGGACAGTCGACTCGTTTTGTAACCTCATTGGAGGTAGGCACGTATGACTTCCACCAAGCCCATGGTGCATCCTCAACTTGTTTTATGCTTGCTTTCTTTGCAATCTTGTAACATAGTGTATTGTTATTTAAAATGAAGCTATGTTCCTCTGGAAAATGAAACTATCTTGATTTCATGTCTTTGCACACTTCTATTTGATGTAAGCTCAGATAACTCCCAGTTAGGTTTGATGAATTTGGTTTGTGTTTCATAAATTGCACCCAGATCTTTGGTGCCATCGTGCTATTTTGATTTTTCAAATTTATATGCATCCACTAAGTATCATATATGTTGTTATACCAACAAATGACTGCTTAAGCGAATCGACGCTTTTACATCTCATATAGTGTTTGTTAAGTACTGATCGGTTGAGGCACTACAAGTGTGCTTCTTGATTTAATTTAAAGTAGCATGCTTCCTATATTTTCTCATTTATGCTGCAAAGGATACATGCCCTCACCCGTGTGAATGCCCTTTCTGCAATAGCCCTCTCAGGTTGCTCCCTCCTGTTTCAATCTATATGCTCTTGTGCTACTATCATTATATACTTTCATATGCCCTCACCTGTGTGAATGGCCTTTCTGCAATTGCCCTCTCAGGTTGCTCCCTCCTGTTTCAATCTATATGCTCACGTGCTACTATCATTATATACTTTCATGCTTACTAACAAAATTACTACGCAAGATTCTCAAGACATTTGCTTAAATTCTATGCTTCTATACAACTTTATTATTGCTTCTAAATGCCAGCTTTCATTCTTCAGTCATACACATGTTTTCCGTAGTAATTCACTGACCATACCATTGTTCTATTGTTCCAACAAACCTTTATTGCTTCAACCAGAATCATCTTTTTGCTTCAAGCCATTTATGGTGATTTGGTTACTGTTTTTGGCGAGCTTATGTATGTAACTGTTTTTCTGTTTTGCTGCTTTAGACAGTGCACTGCTTGTTATGCTTGGTAGAGGCTATGTCTGGCATTACACGACACTCTGGACATCATCGGGTGTACAATAGAGGGCAACGACAGCTAAACAGAAGTTGGGGGAGATGTTACTTGAACGGGTTTAGGCACACTAAGAATTGTAATTTCGATTTCTTTGGAAAGATATGTAATCAATGGAAAAAAAGATTTTTATGTTTGCTCGAAACAAATTATGTTCTGTTTGAATCCGGTGGATGGGAACAAAATTTGCTTCATTGTAAACAAAATGTACCACAACAATGGATGCCACTTTTTGTTAGATGGAAACAAATCTCAATTCAGTGGAAGCAATTTTTCTTTTCCATAGAAACACAATTGTAATTGCTGCACACCTCACAAAAATAAAAATAAAAATTGTAATTGCTGCACACAACTTTTCTCTTTGACAACAAGATTGTAATACGTTTTAAGAGTTTTTTTCTTTTGATGGAAACACGATTGTAATAATACGTTAGAAGCACAATTCTGTTTCGAAAGAAACATGATTGTAATACATCCGAAGCACAACTTTTTTCTCAACAGTTTTGTTGGAGGAGAAAGAAACGCGAGAGAGATAACCGAGGGTAGCGGCCGAGCTATGCGGGAGCAGTTACCACGAAGGAGTGAATTAAGGAAGCAAACCGGGAGCAGTTACCACGAAGGAGTGAATTAAGGAAGGAAACCGCGGTAATCAGGGAGCATTCAATTAACAATCTCACGCTGGCCTGGCCCAGATCGAACGTCCTCCTTACACCTGATCGAACGGCTTGCCACTGGTCTAATAGAAGCAAAGCATCTCTAGTCTGATGCGTAGCGGTGCCCTATAACTATTGAAGAAATGTATTGCAGTGTCATGCACAGCTAGGGAAGGGGGACTAATGCCCCCCTCCCCTTCATAGTTAGGGAAGCGGGTCAAGCCTCCATAATTTTAAATTAACTATTCATTCGTGGTTGATGGCAACAACAATGGTATCCAACGACTATACATTGTGGAATGGATCCAGATGCCAGTCGTGCGGCAGCGTCACGTCGGGATACGGCAGCGGCTGGCGGTTCTGGCAGTGCCACTCCGCCTGGTGCACTGGCACGTTGACGCGCTGCCTCTGCCGGCGAGGCGCCGGCGGGGGTGGGAGAAACTCAGAGGGGAAAGGGGTGGCGGGGGACTTGCCCTTGGCCTTGTTGTCGCTAGCGCCGGAGAAGAGGCCCATCGTCGCTGTGGTTGCGGTGGCTAGGGTTTGCCGGCGACGAGGGAGCAAGGGTGGGCAGATGGGGACGGCGAGTTTAGATGAGGACGGCCCCGCCGCACGGTCGGCTTAAAAAAGGACGAGCGCCCTCGCTGACGCGTGGGCCCGTCGTCATAAATTAAGCTGACCGCGTGGGCAGCGGGTTGTTGGACGGCCGCCATGTGGGGACACGGCAGATAGCGAGAAGGCGCGCGAAGCGTCCGTACGGCATCCGCGCCGACACATTTGAGGCACAAATTTGGGCCGCAAATGCGTCGGCGCGGACACGATTTGGGTTTGAGTCGGCGCGTTGGGCCGCCACTTTTGTCCGCGCCGACCCAAACAGACGTAGGCGGACGAAATGGGTCGGCCGTTTGGAGTTGCTCTTATATCATGCATGTTGTAGAATTACCATACATTTTTTGTACGGTGGAAGACAAAGTTTCTTCCCTAATAGTGTAACATTACCTCAAGTCTATTTTTTCCTTACGTCTTCAAGCTATATATGGTCGTGGAATTGGACTGGGGTGAGGAATAACCCAGGTGACGAACAGCGCGACACTGGAGATTCAGCTTAATTATGCGATCGTCGCCCGCCCACCGTTTTCCTCCCCTAATCTACTTACTAGTAGTAGTAGCTGCTAACCTGTCAGTCAGATCGACAGGACGTATTATCTCCGACGTACGTACCCACCCGGCCAGTCAACGGCCGGCACGCCTGCATGGGCCTGAATTAATATTCACATGCAGCCAATCATGCATGCGCGCAACGCACGCACAGACCACCGCACCATCGGTACATGACAAATCTATGCACCCAGGCCAGCTCTCCAAAACCACTGTTATTCCAAACAAGCTAATCAGTCACACGCACACCACATACTCATACATACATGATTAAAGAATTCGATCCAAAGTGGTGTAGTAGTATAGATGACAAAATAGCACTATGTCCAAGCCAGGGGCCAGGGCGACACATGCATATGCATGCGTATACGTCGCGTCCAGACGTGTACATGTCCTTAAAACCTCGCACGTGTACGCTGCACGTACATGCATGCCTCATCCTCTCATCGCTCATGTCGACCAGGTCCAAAACCAGGCAGAGCAGGCCCCTGGGCAGCATGCATGCATGCATGGATGCACATGCACGCACGCACGGGCTTAACCAGCTGCCTGGCCACGGCGAGGCTAGCTATCCATTTTGTCTACACATTTCGCTTTTAAAAACTGGTGACACACAGCGAAAGGTCGAGAACGTGCATGCGATCGAGACAACATTATGGCGTCTGTGTATATCTTCTTCAGGATGGAGGTAGATTAGATAACATAGTTTATGCGTGGATAAGGGAGAAACCCTGGCGCTGATGCTTTGATTAAGCCGAGATCACCGGACGTGGCGCGGCGTGCTCCACCGGCTCATATATGGATTCATCATCGGCGGCGCGACACATGCGCCAACGCATCGCTGCTACGTGAACGGCGACAGCGCCTCATGTCCGGAAACAGGAGGAAAATCGATCGGAGAAAGATTGTCACATGGTCTTTTAATTAGATAGAAGAGATTATGTCACGGGTTATCACACACGTACGTACGTCCGGTGCATCACAGTTCACCAACTATATATGCTCTAGCCCTAAGTAAGCGTGTTTCATCCAGAGAAGAGATTATTTTAGACAATGAACTATGATGTTAAGTCCAACCAAAGGGCTTCTTTGGATCCTTTCCAAAAAAAAGAGAGGCTTCTTTGGATTGCAGGAATCAGATGTCATGTACTATGAATTCCTACATGATTTCAAGACACAGAATTTTTTATAAGGTGTGTCTTGGATGGTGCACATGAAAATGGACACACGTATTTTAGAGGAATGAGAAGAGAGGGTTGAGAGAGGTAGAGTACAGGTTGAAAGGACTTCACAAAGTAAAAATAAAATGAGGTTTGAGCTCATGTTTATATATAGATTCCTATGGAATGAAGAGTATAGAGATGGGTTCTATAGGAATTTGATAAACCCATTCCTATGATACAAAGGGTTTTCATAGAAATATCCCTATGGACGAAGCTTTCAAAATTTGCTACGGAATTCCTTAAATCCAAAGAGGGCCTAACCCTTGACCCTTTATCGAAAAACTAGAACTTTGGACCATGAAGTTGTCCTAAATCCCAAACTCCGTGAGAACCAACCTGTGATTGAATGGTGATGGTTGTGTCCTTCATTACGAAGGGATATTTTTTCACTGAGAGGCAACAAAAATCACCGATGACTTACTCAATTTGAAGATTCGCAACCCCGGTCTTTAGTAGGCATAGTGTGATTCTGTACATACCGCGGTGTGCCATATGTTTGCATCTACATTGTACATGATGTTTTAAAAATACCTACATTTCTAAAACCTTAAAAAAATTAAGGCTTGATTCTTTAGTAAATGGTTAGTAAACCTTAAAGTGGTTTTCTCTAAGATACATGTAATGCAACAGAAAGCAGAACGATATAACTGAAACACAAACTTTATGGAAACATGCAAAAACAAAATATACATTGAATACAATTGAAATGATTTAATTGAAATGTGCAAAATGCAGTAGAGAAAATCATTACTCCAGTAAATAAGCAAAAGCCTAACTTTACGCATAGCCTTATAATTGTTCTAAATAACGGTTTCACATAGATACGAAGATACTCATACATGTATATGTGATGAACCATAGGAGTGTATAATGCGCACAGTTCCATAAAAGAAAACATGACTACCTATGTGGTGTGCATAAATATCAAGAGATAAATAATATCTCTATCACCTTTGACATAAAACAAATTATCATATTTGGCTGAATTTTTTCATATTCCTGGACAGTATTTCAAGTTCATGTATATTTTTAAACTTATCCAAGACTTCAAAGATGTGAGATGGGCCTAGATGACTGGGGTTAAGGAGGGAAGTTTCAAGTTATGAGGTTTCTCGGTAATTTTGAAAGAACTCGTGAGTCTCGAGAATGCTAAAAAGAACCCAAATAAAAAACGATCAAGCAATATGATAAACTATGTTCCATTAAAAACAAAAGGTAAATGCATTTCCTCTATAACTTTTGCACATGGCATATATAGTCATATATTTTATGAATTTTTGTGGGTTATCACTTAATAGCACTCCTTAGGTCCATGCATGTATTTTTGAAGGTTAGTTTAGATGAAGGGTCCAATATACATAACTTAAAAATTAAAATGGTATAATACATAATTCAAGGTTCAAATTATTGCACTATGCATGGCTTGAGAGTTCCCTTGTCGTGTTCCTAGAAGTAATTTAGTTGACGAATTCCAATTTCCAAGAGTTGGGTTGCTGGTGTAGCTTTGACAACATTATTGACCTCCATCCTCATGATTCTGCTACTATTTGTCTTTTTTAACACTGTCGCGTTCGAGAGTCCACTAGTCGGCCACCCATAAAACATATCAACTTGGCAAATCTGGCAATTCGCGAGTTTTTTTTTGGAAAGAAAGGGATCTTTCCCCGATTTCATTAATGAAACCAAATAGTCGATCATACAACCAGAACACACCAATCTACCACCCAGTATTCAACCCAAAATGAACAAGCGTAAGGCTACAAACAGCCCCAGAAACTCAACATTTTTCACCGACCTCATTACACCTCTCACACAGGAGCAAGCGCAGACCAAACCGAACCCAAAACAACACATAACTAAACTATTTCCTTCGCAAAGAACCCAATTTCAGCCGTTGTCAACCGTTTTCCAACCTTGGAATCCAGGTAGCCCATCCTCTCCGAGCTTGGAAGATCTCACTGGCGACTCGATCCAGCAGTTTTGCGCATCATTGTAGCTCTAGTTTTGCGCCCTCCCTCACCTGCAAAAGTCTCCAATCATTAATCCAATATGGCATTTAAAAAATAACTGTACTGGTATCAGGCGGCCAGAATTTTTGGAAATAGGCTTTGTTCTTGGTTTTCCAAATACTACCTCTCTCTCAGTTTACAGGGCATGCGCGTACCCCTAGGTCGTCAATTTGACCAACCTAATACAAGTTATATATTACAAAAAATATACCAACATAAACTTTAAAGTTTCTACTTTCAAAACGTATAATTTTTGTGTTATATAGTTTAAATTAGGGTGATAAAATTGGCAACCTAGGTATACGCGCAGGACTTGTAAACTGAAACGGAGGTAGTACTCCAAATTAAAGCAACAACCCCTACTAAATACAATCTTTTTTTTTCAAGCCTACTCCCCCAAGCCAGACATTCAAACATGTATCAAGGTCAATAATGATACAAGGCACTCCCACCGTGTAACTTACCACATTCCACATATATCTAGCAAGAGGGCATTAGGAAAAAAGATGGTCAATGGTTTCTTTGTTCCCACAGAAAAGACATTGTTCCTCCCCCCCTCCCCCCCCCCCCCCCCAATGCAAAAGAACATCTCTGGTTAGCATGCTTTTTTTTCAAAACCAGCCACAGAAATGTTTTAACTCTAGGAGGGATTTTAACTTTCTAGAGGAATCTATTTGGACACTTCTCTCCAATCTGCAATGCAGAATAAAAGGACTTGACACTGTAGATCCCGGATGTTTCCAGAGACCAGACAAGTTTATCCTCATCCGCGTTCAAAGAGACATGCTCACAAAGATCTAGCAAGTTGCGCCAGCGAATGGCTTTATCACCAACTAGAGCCCTCCGGAAACTAAATTTGTCCAGACCAATTCGCCAGTTCAACCTGCTCATTTCAATTGTCATGCGAAAACAAACACAAAGGAATGACTTAGATATACATAATCTACCGAGTGAAACTGGTAATAATTGCTCTAATGCAAAATAACGCAAATCCTTCTTTATTCTAAAACTGACTCCTAATACAGCATCCACGAGTGTTAAATCCTGGCAGTTGGGGCTTATTAACAACCATGTCCTCAGTTTGAAAAACACACCCCTTGATGAAAGGATGTCTCTCTGTGGAAAGACATGCCCCTTGGCGAAAAGATGTATCTTCCTGGAAAGACATATCTTAAAACATTTGAAAAAGAGCACAATAACTGTTAGATTAACACACTACAAAAAACAGACTTCCCAATATAATGCGACTATTGAAATCGCCTTAACCGTGTACAAAAAAGACCAAACATGCCAAATTTCAATTTGTTTATGCCCTTTTAACAACATATGAACTTTGCAGCATCATACTTACCAGAAAATGCAGATTATGTATACAAGTATTTTAAAGCTAAACTTACTAAAAACATGTGATAATACCAGCAGCTAGCAAAGCGCGCCCTTTACACTAGCGATACATGTCACTCCATCAGTCTTGTGCACTAGCAGTAACTAAGCAATGAGACCGTATGTAACATCGCAGTAAATTAATCCACGCGCGAGAAGCGCCATGGAGAAGGACCTCATCAGAGTGGAGAAAAGCAACGGCACCACCACCCACACACCCTCCTCCAGCTATGCTCCACGGGTTTGGCGTAGAGAGCGAACAAAAAGGGAAAGAAGAAAAGAAAAGTTGCATGGCTAGCTAGCGCGCGCGGCTATGGCGGGGGGCTGCATGCGGGGGAACAGCGGCCGCCATTCCGGTCAAGGAGACCGCCCATACCACCCCATGGAACGCCTCCACGTTGTCGACCACCATTACCGCCCCCTCACGCCCCTTTGGATTCTCGCAAAGCGAGAGGCTACCATGCATTAAACTACTCCCCAAATCACTCTCCCTCTCTAATTAATCTCTCCTTGGCCCGTGTGCAGGCTCTCTACTACTTGGACGGGTGGTTTCCTTGGACGCATTCACATCCTCTCTAGAGGGAGGGAGTGTGTGAACAGTGCACAGTTCAAACAAGCAAGCGCAAGCGACTGGCCGGAGCTTTGCACTGTTTAGACCTTCTCTATTTATACCGGACTTTGACTATTCCTCTGCAGAGAGTCCCATTCCCCTTCTTGCAGCGGTATCCTTCTTCTAGCTTAGACTTCTATCAAGGCACGCGGCCGGCCGCCATGGATATGGACATGAGTTCCGCTACCCACCCTGCTCACCACTGGCTCTCCTTCTCCCTCTCCAACAACTACCACCACGGCCTCCTCGAGGCCCTCTCCAGCTCCTCCTCCGGCCACCAGATCGCCGGTAAGGAGGCCAACACATACCCTTATATATACATCGATCATGTACTAGTAAGCGAGCTAGCTGTTACACATCCGCTAGAATATTGTGGCTTACGGTGCATGTTTTCTTGTGCTATTGTAGGGGAGGAGGGGACGGTGGACGAGGCGCCTAAGATGGAGGACTTCCTCGGCTGCGTCGGCAGCGCTGGGACGGCATCGACGGCTGTGGTGGACCAAGGCGAGCTCGGTAGCATCGCCGCTGGGTTCTTGCACCGGTATCCGGCGCATGACGGGATGCCGGATCAGAACTCTGGCGCGGTGACCGTCGCGGCGGCGACCATGGAGGTTGCCGAGTCCGATCAGGCGAGGAGGCCCGCCGAGACGTTCGGCCAGCGCACGTCCATCTACCGCGGCGTCACCAGGTAGGGATTATATACTTGCTAATCACATGCATGCATCTTCTTCTTCCCATCGAGCTAGTTGGATAAGATGATTCTTACTTCTTAGTACTAGTACTAGGCTACTAGCTACACATCCACTGCATGCAATGACCGGAATGTCTGATCCAGTTAAGTTTCTATTATGTTAATCTCGTGGTGTTTTGTGGGAGTAATGCATGATCTAGCTGGACTATGCAGGCACCGGTGGACGGGGAGGTACGAGGCGCACCTGTGGGACAACAGCTGCCGCCGGGAGGGCCAAAGCCGCAAAGGCCGCCAAGGTACACCATCATGCATGCTTTGCCCAATAATCCTGCAAAACACACACAAATATAAATTTCTGATCACTAACATGTTTTCTCTTTGCTTTTCCCCCGCAAATTTCTCTATCTTTTGGCGCATTGGTGGTAATTCATCAGTCTACTTAGGTATGTCAATTGCATGCCACATAATCAGCTGATTTATCTATCTTCATTAATTGCCATCTGGTTCATGATTTTGGAAACAAGAAGTGTTTGAGGGCTTACAGTAGAATTTGGGGGAAATGCAGGAGGCTATGACAAGGAGGAGAAGGCGGCGAGGGCCTACGACATGGCTGCGCTCAAGTACTGGGGCCCGACCACCACCACGAACTTCCCGGTGAGTGACCGACTCCGGCAAGAGATCGGCATTGACTTAGCAACTCCATATACATCAGGATGCCGATCGCTGACTGCCTTTGCTATCCAAAAGGTGTCCAACTACGAGAAGGAGCTGGAGGAGATGAAGTCGATGACGCGGCAGGAGTTCATCGCCTCCCTTCGCAGGTGAGCACTTGGCCGGCGACCACCCAGACTGCCAGATTCACTGGGCTTGCTGACTTACGCGCCCTGTTCATTTTCTCCACGTACACACCTCGCCGTACGCGTGCACGCACGCATGGCCAGTCCGCACAGCTTTTGCATGTGATCTGCTTTACCTTGGGTTCTCAGTTTCTCACACATGCATGTTGACCTCAATGCGTGTTCCTCACACAGGAAGAGCAGCGGCTTCTCACGAGGGGCGTCCATCTACAGAGGTGTAACACGGTAATTAACAATTGTTTCACCTGAATGAGCTTGCCAAAACAAAATGTGGCACTAGTCTGAATTTTGAATATCTTTTAGTCAAATGTTCGTAACGATCGAGATTTGATTTCATATATTTGATGGCAGGCATCATCAGCACGGCCGGTGGCAGGCAAGGATCGGCAGGGTGGCAGGAAACAAGGACCTGTACCTGGGAACTTTCAGTGAGTCCACTCTTGATCCCACATGCATTAGCATTTGCCATTTGTCTTTTGATGAGACACCACAGGGCCCGGTGCACTACCCAAAGACACTATGATTAATTTGATTTGTTTGGGCAAAACAAACAATGTGGTACAATGATCTGACCGTCTCTCCGCACAACAGGCACGCAGGAGGAGGCGGCAGAGGCGTACGACATCGCGGCGATCAAGTTCCGCGGGCTCAACGCCGTGACCAACTTCGACATGAGCCGCTACGACGTCGAGAGCATCCTCAACAGCGACCTGCCCATCGGGGCCGGGGCGGCCGCCCGCGCCTCCAAGTTCCAGCCAGACGTCCTATCGCTGCCCGCGCCGAACGTGGCGTCCCCAGACATGCTGCCGCCGGCGGAGAAGGACTACTGGTCCCTCCTCGCCTTGCACTACCAGCAGCAGCAGCAGCAGCAGCATCAGTTCCCCGCCTCGGCATTTGAGACCTACGGCTCTGGCGTGAACGTGGACTTCACGATGGGCATGAGCGGCACCAACAACGCCGGCGGCGGCGCCACCGTGTGGGGCGCCACCGGCGCAACAGGACACGGCGATGGCATCAGCAGGCAGAGCAACAGCTACGCCAGCAACATTCCTTATGCCTCCATGGTGTCCGGATCAGCGGCGTCAGCAGCCGGTGCGGGGTACGAGGGCTCCACCGGCAACAATGGCACCTGGGTGACGACGAGCAACCCGGCCGCCAGCACGACGGCGCCTCAGTACTACAACTATCTGTTTGGCATGGAGTAGTAGGTGATCCATCACTGACTGCCTAGCTAGTAGAGTAGCTAGCTGTAGCTGAAATTGGGTGGTAGGCCTAGGAGGAGGAGGAGGGAGAGGGACTAACATGGAACTGATCAAAATTTTGGCTGCTGCTGCTGCATGCATGGGGACGATGTATGATGAATGCGATGCATTCTTCTGTTGCTATTCTTTTTTACTTCCTGACAAGGTCCTGTAGGCTGTAGCGGAGAACACTCGTGTATCATCTGAATTTCTAATCCAGGTTATTCTTCTAGTTCTCTGGTGTGTCAGCTACAGTATGTGTACTGTTTGAAAAGTAGTACTGTACTGTATGTGTCTTCTACTTCTAGTTCTTTGGTCAGTTACAGTATGGGTATTTGAAAAAGTACTGTATGTCTAATAACTTCACGGAAACACATTGAACAAGTGTGCATCAGGTGAATGAGAGGAAGAATTTTCGGAAATGTACATACCCAGGGTGGTGAAAACTTGGGAACGACGAACACGCGAGCATTGGAATTTGGAAAGTCCCATTAAGAGTTAGTACCCTGCACGGAAACATTGGGGGTCAGTCTTCAGGTTGCCTCTAAAATAACATGTTACTAGTTAGATTTATAAACAGAGATAACAGAAGATCACGAAAACATGTAGTATTTTTTAACCAAAAAACAACAATGATGAGAAACAAGTTTGTCACTCAGTCGACAGCAATGATCCTCACAATGTGCTCCGTAGTCGGAGTTAAGGAAAATAAGATACCAAGAGGATTAACTATCTCTCTTTTAAAAGACCAAATGGAGACATCTGATAGTTAGAAATCGGAGGGGGAGGCCTATGTTTCGCTAAAAAAGAAGAAGAGAGGATAACTATCTTCAGCACCAGCAGGGACATCTGATCTTATCCTACGCACATGATAGCAAGTAACTAATCTTCTGCAGCCTCAAAGGACTCTTAGTCTTATCCGACTCAGGTGTATATTATGCCAAATTGCCAATACTATATCCACATTACTGCTGGTTGCAATTGCACCAGCTGGTGACATTGTGGCAGCACACCCGTACTGCCAAAACCCACACCTATGTGATGGAGCACCAAATTAACAGTCCAGCCACAACTACAGAAGAACCTCCAGAATTTGGTGGAAAATGTACTACTAAAAGAGACACCAGGTTTCACGTGCGCTTTTCCTTTCTGTCGATACCGCACAATGCGCGCAAAAACCGTACGTACCGCCACTGCAGGAGATCAAGGCTTGCGATCTCGTCTCCTCTGTGAAGGCACAGTAATCAGTGGTGCATATGGAATAAAGCGAGGAGCTTCACATGGGATCAAGGACAATCAGGCTACCCTCTCAAGATTCTCACAGGGGACAATGCACACATTTGTAGACCGTGTAGCTCATGAGGGCCTAAAACTACTACTTAACTCGCTCCTTTTGATAATCTTGCTGGGGGCGGCTAAGGCAGGGCCTAATTACCCCCTGAGCAGTTGACCAGTCAAAAAACGAGGCAGCAGTGAGAATCGAACTAGGACGTGTGAGAATCAAACTACGGCGTGTGAGAACAGTCGCTTGATCGTCCTCGATCTTGTTTCCCCTTTGCCCCCATTGGACCAAACAGTCTTCCTCACATCTATCCATGAACTGTAACCACGTCGATCGGCGCGTGCATTGCATGGCTGATGGCTGTAGAGGTTCCTTTCCTGCTTTCCTATGCCCTGTCCCCCTCTTAGTCTCACAAATCTTAGCATATCCCTCTTAATTTAGTGTACTACGTACTAGATACGAGAGCTCTTTCAGTGGACACAGAGACAACAAAGACGATCCATTGACTAGACGGCACGCATACTTCAAGCAATGGTCTCCAGTGGTAAAGTGAAGCCTAAGAAAGGGGAATTTAATTGCTCTCCCTAAGCACCGGAGTGCTAGCAATTTCATAGTGAGTGAGGTGAACCAAAATGTAGCTAGCGTCGTGCATTCCAACTTGCAAGCAAGTTATTACAGTGTCAGCGTGCGGAATTATTTACGGGTCGGCGTAAATCCAAAGGCTCTGGGTAGTCTAGCTCACAACAGCCAGAGCTAGGCACTTGTTACAAGGGCACACTTGGAGAATTATATCAGCCATAGTGTGGACCAAGGTGCAGTAGTGTTAGGGTGCTAGCTATTAGAATGTCAGAAAATCCAACAGTATTTTGAGCTAGATCTTCATGTAAGGCAGTCGAAAAACATGTGCTCTCCATGGAACTTCATTTTTTGCTAAAATATTTCAGAGTTCTCACACGATGTTTGACGCACACTACTCGCTCCTACACCAACCTTTTCTAACGGAAAATCACTACGGAAACCAGGCATTGCGTCGCCCACAAAAGCGAGGTTTGACCGACTACTGGCAGCAGGGCGACAAGGCAACGTACGTCGAAACGGCTATTTGTAAAACATACTTTAGGGTGTCTTTTTCCCACGTAAACAGATCCACGCCCTGCAGATTCTCCCACAAGAGCGCTTTCACTCCATAAATCAAGGCATGCAGACCCCTTTCAGCCAAGAGAGGGGAAAAAAAAGATGATTGGCAAAGTGGGTCATTAGTCAAATGCAGCACTGTAAAAAGGTGTTTCGTTTGGCAGTACCGTGTGGAGCCTTTCCCTTGGTTTTAGAAAGAGCTTGTTTGGTTGCCGCTTTTGTCATGTCTCACATTGGAAGTTATGTCGGGCCACGCATGTCATACAAGCTGTACCCCAACAAAGAACTGATGATCAGACTTGAGGAGATTGAAAAAATATATATGGACTGTGATATTACTTCAAAATGCTGGAACAAATTGCGTATCTTTTCGTCCAGTGGCCTTTCATTGATGCTTTACAGGATTGAATGAATGCACATGAACAAACCAAATTCGGTATAAGTATGAAAGCTTGTTTTGAAATGGAACAGAAATTTATCGTACATAATGAAATGGAACAGAAAAGTTTAAGCAACTGCATGTAAGATGGAGGACCTTATAATGGGCGGGAACACAGCAATCTCTTGCAGCAGGAACAAGTAGAGAAGACAAAATCAGTGCGTTTGTAAACCATCTGAAACCTTATAATGAGATCCATCGATATGTTTATTTTACCTTTCCGCGCTGGGACCAGCAGCTGATTGAAAGATACACAGTTTGTAAATGGGCCTTAATCATGGAACAGCGCGTGCCTTGTGATGACAAAGAATATATTGTAGATTAAGCAGCCAGTAATCTATGCACTCGGATTCGGTAGAAGAATCTAAGGCAAGGCGTGATGCTGCTTGATATTTGTTATTAATTAACTGTGCAGCGTGCCATATGCCTACATAATGAGAATGGTCACCACGGAACCTAAAATTAGTTGGTCAAAGATGTTGCCAACTTGATGTTGCAGACTAAATGAAGGATATTGTAGATCTGGAGTCAACAAAAAAAAGTGAATGTACAAACAAGGCTATACTGCAATAGGTCATTCTTTTGCCAAATTAAACTATTCAAACTGACAAGGAACCAAAGCCGCTCCTATGCAATAATGGTTTCCCTATTTGCGAAGAACCTAGCCTTCCTACATATTTTAGCAACATTATTGCAATAGTTGTGAGCAGCTAAGCAGAAAGATTCTGTGACAAAGGGATTGTACTGAGCACCAACAAGTGCTACAGAAAAAGAGCACCAAGTAAACCTAAAATATCTCTATTAAAAAAAACTAAAATGTCCTCCACAAATTTGAAAAGAATTTTAATACAGTTTTTTTTTCTTAAACTGAAGGCTTTTCTTTCTGTGCATGCAAAATAATAATATAGATATCATGTCAGCGTAGTATAATGACCTGAATTTATTTTGACAGGTTGTTGTGCCACTGTTCGACCATAGCTTGCTGACTCAGCAAATCGGCATGAGCAGAGTTGGTATAGGAAGTTTATATCATAACTCTATGAGATTAGGTCACTTTCTAGATGAGATAAAAAGCACCCAGTTTGCTCCATGACAAAACCTTTTGATAAGGAGTCAAGACCTCAGGTGGCACAATCATATACATATGCAACCTACTTCACTTGCGCAAACAGACGGCTCAATCACCTAACCTAAAACTCAGGAGCCTTTTCCAGTTTGATAGGCATATGTGTTTGACTCTGATGTCTGCTTGAAAAGAATCTTCCAGTTCCAAACTTGGGAAATGCTTGTCTGCATCCATCAAAGTGTTTAACTAGATGCAGACATGATGATGTTCTAACAAAAATACTCAGGATAGCTTGTCGAGAAATTATTTAAGCTTCATACATTAATTACATTCCAAAGAAAGGGTAAACTAAATATGAAGCTCCAGAACCATTAGCAATAGTCTGAAACATCAAACAGGGTAAATCTATTATTAGCTGAAGATTTTAGAGGAAAAAGAGTCGAACAACACTCAGAAAGTGATGGCTCACCAACAGTTTTAGGGCTCATGGAGATGGAAACGTGCGGGTTCCCTTCAGTAACTGCAACAGGGTAGAAGAATTAGGAGCATTAATAAACATCACATTGATGTGCCGAAGTAAAAAAGAAACTGAATATGTAAAATATCACCTGTTACCAAAAACAGAAGTTGAAGGCTCACCTCTTTACAATTTGTGAAGTCATGGAATTGCCCTTATTCAAGTTACCCCTAAGTGTTAATACGGCAGCAGGCAGCTTTTTTGAAGAAAAATAATCAGTGTGGTTAAGCATAAACATAACCTAAAAAAGTATGCATACATCTGAAGAAGCGTAGACTACAGCGATACCTTTAGGGAATGTATATTGAGATCCTAATTAGGGAATGTATATTTGAAAAAATACGAGATATCGATCAACTGAACCAACCATCACCAAGTCTGAGACATAAGCAGAAGCTTAGCAAACGAAACAACCAATAACATGTTATATGAAGCCACTACTTATGTAACAAGCCCTTCTGATTAAAATATAACAATATTTTCTCGTCCACCAGGTACAACAATAATCACTGTACAAGTTCTACCAGCTAACTGCTCGAATAATATTCTGCTGCTACTGTGATACATAGGAAAGAAAACACCACAGTAAACTTGACAGTTGATGAAAAGCTCTCAAATGCTCTCTTAAGCGTCAAGTAATCTACTGAGGGTATAAAGCATGAGAAGAAGCAAGAATCAATAATATAATAGTTGAAAGCATAAACTCTTTTTTTATACAAAAGGAAATCTTATCTTTTATTATTATTATTATTATTACTATTATCATCATCATCATCATCATCATCATCATCATCATCATCATCATCATTATTATTATTATTATTATTATTATTATTATTATTATACAGAGGCCTTGCACCCAGCTGAATTAACAAAACATGACAGAGTACAATGCTGAAATAAAAACACAACGAAAGCCAAAAAAAACAAGAAAAGATGCTGGAGTTTAGACTCAGCATCCAGACACAAACTTAGGACATGCAGGTCCTAACTGTTTGCATAGTCACATCAAGCTTGCAAAATCAGCAAAATCCAGCAGCTAAGACAGAAAAAAGCTAGCACCATATACTCCCGGTGCAGGCAGCAAAGCTACTTTTATCCTAACTGTTTTCCATTATGCTCTTCTGAAAACTTCCAAGGCCACCATCTTCAAGATCCAGGAACTGCTCTGTTTTTCACCTTGTCAGGGACCATCCTGCACCTGGAGCACCTTTTGTTCCTGCAAATCATTTCAGCATTCAATCCACTGGCGAATAGAGTATATGACACTTATGGGATCAGAAGGCATCCTATTGTCAAAACTAGTGCCACTACAAGTTTTTCACACTGTCCACATGATAGCAGCAATGCATATCAAGGCAGAAGTTTTCACGGTCACAGGGAAAATTATTCGTTTATTGTGCACATACTACAGATAATGGACGTTAAACTCACACAATCTTGCAGCTAGTAGCTACTTTGATAAGACACCGCCAACTGTAATGAAACTGCATAAACCTGTATCTGATGATAAATTTTGTACTAATTTTTCCCTAAACATAACTTGTTTAACAAATTCAGAGTATACTGAGAACAAATCAGGAAAATTAACTACACAGTAGAGAACTGCAAACATTTGGCACTGAAAATTAATTAGAATCGTGATGACATGGGCAATTCCAACCTATATCATACCCCAATTTGAAAGCCAAATTGAAATTTAAGCATGTTTCCTAACGTCAAGTGACCAATCAGAGCGTCCATCTACATCCATCGTCCACTTAAATCGATTCCTACAGAAATGCATTTTATCGTCTGTTACGCTGAACACCCTAGGGCCCCGCTTGGCAACCCTGGAAAAACATATTGTAGTGGTATTTTACTAGCCACTAGTGAAACGACCCAAAATACCACCAGAAATCCATATTCTCTTGTATATTGTTGTTTGGGAACTTGCTCTACATGTGTGTCAGCCATAATGTACATATCAACACGAAGGAGGTATAAACACAGCTTGCTGGATGTATCCATCAAGTCCAGAAAATTTTACAATCTACATCCATATTTGGTAAACTATTTCAAGAGCCATAAGATTAAATTAACTATCTTGAAATCGAACAAATCAAGACAACTTTAATTTGGGCTGAAGACAAACAATTTGGGCATGTTTGTATTTTGTCGGCGTTCACATCAGCACCTTTGGCACAAGTAGGGTGTGAAAATAAAGATGGTGTATGCATGAAGCTACAACAAGAAAAGACAAATGGTTCATCTTTCCCACGGTTCAGTACAACTCACACAAATGATCCCCTGCTTTGCTACAGTTCAGCACACCTGTAAATTAACAGAGAAACACACACAATGCTTGGTTAACATCCTCTTTTAAGGAATTTTTGTTAAACGCCAGGCAATGCACACAATGATTCGCCAATTTATCACTAAGCTCGTACCAGATGGACAAATTCCAGCAAGATCTGGCACTTGTGCCTAGCAAAGCCCTAATCATCTTGACAATCGCAAGCTCATCTTACCTCTCATCCTAATAATCTTGGCATAGCCCTGACGAAATCGATTCCGCTCGCGTCCAAGCAATAATCTCAGAGCAGAGCAAGAGCAGGGCATACCAAATCATCATCATCCATAGAGGGGGCAGCTCCGTGAGGAGGAGGCCGTGGCCTGTGGGGAAGCAAGCGAACGGCGCGGCCACCGTGACGGGGAAGCCGGGCAGCTAAGACGGGCTTCGGGAGTGCCGGTAGGGAGGGGGAGAGCTCAGGCCGGACGGCGTCTCCTTCCTCGCGCACGGTGGCCGTCGGCGGCGAGGAACTTTACCCCTTTTTTTTTGAGAAACACTTTACCCCTTCTTTCCTGCTTCAGTGATGCGCCCACTCTACTTGGGTCGCGTATGGGCCTACCAGGAAAGGCTCGACGGCACCGACCGACCTGGTCGGGCAAAGCAGAACGGGCCGTGCTTGCCGACCGGCCCACCGGCAGTCTACTCCCCGTAGTCTACTCTCGCTAAAAAAATCTGTCTACTCTCCGTACACGTTTGCCGGGAGATGCTTTGCTCTCCTGCTCGGCAAAGGAGGACGCCGGCTCTGCCCCAAAACAAAGCTGGAGGGCACCGTCGCCGATCTGGACCAAAAGACCCACTACTCAACTGGTTACGTCATTACGTGCCGTGCCAGTTCGTCTTCCTCCCTAAGTTCTCGGAGCACCATGGGGGACTCGCGCTCCGGCGACGGCACCGGCGAGCCCCGACCGGCGGTCCTCGTATTCGAGCCCAAGCATAATCCTGACCGCCCCTTCAGGTTAGTCGACACTGAGCACACATGAATGTTTTTCACTTTGTCGGCCTTGGTGGGCACGGTCGATTCCGACGGATCTTGTGGTAGGCTGGTAGCAGTACAAGGGAGCCGGATCCCCTAACGTACGGCCACCTGACGTTGGTTCACTGACGCATGGGTCCGGGTCCACAAGTCAGTGAGTGCGCCGTACGTCAGAGGAGCTGCCTCCCAGTACAAGCGGCACACCCATGGGCCATGGCCGAGCTATCACCAAACCTCTCACCCAAGGCGGGCGACTCCTGCACCAAGCTGCATCAGCAGCTAGTGCATGCAATGGAGGCCTTTTTTCTTCTTCTTGAACTTGGTGAAGGGGTGGGTGGTCCGGACCATTTGTGGTGGAGGTGTGGTCCGATCCTCCGTACGTCAAAGAAAGTCTGACCGTGTGTGTGGCAGCTTGTCCCGTAGCTTTTGTTGCAAAAGGAAAAAGACTTGTTTCCTAATTTTCACACACCAGTCATATTGCTTAGAAACATTTACAGGTGTAAATCTATGAAATGTTACAAGGGTAAATCCCAGCCTGATTTCACATACACACACGCACACACACAAAACAATCACTCACACACAAAAAAAATCACTCTAGTGTTTTTCTTTTCACAACTTGTGACATGGTTTCAGAAAAGGGAAATGATTCCCTTCCTCCGACCGATCTCGTGGTTTTATCTGCCGCCTCCCACAAACAACACGTGGGAGTGGACCACGGACATTGCAACTTCTTCTCCATCTTATCCTCACAGGAGCCTTCCTTTAAGCAGATCCAACACCATCCCCAACTCCCATCCTCCAACACTGATCCACCATGGCGTCCCTCAGTGCCATCCTCCTGCTCCATGGCGCTTGGTGACCTTGGTGCTCTGTTGCAAAAAATAACATCTGCAAGTGGTCACCACCACAGTGCGCCGTTGCAGTCGTGGTCTTGCATGGTTGTCGCCGTTGTCGCCCGCCTACACCATGACGGTTGCCCGTGCGCGGTGCGCCACCTCGCCGGTGAGGCGACCTGGTCCGAGGTCTAGTGCTCGCCGGCAGCAGTGCCATGGCGGGGACGGGCGGCGCCGCTCCTTCCTAACCACCGCCCAACGGGCTCGCGGCGAACGATGCGGTGTTTTGTTTTGCAGCAGTCAATCTGTTGCAAGGAAGATTTTCTGCAACTAATATGTTGCAAAACTTTCTTCCGTAACACCATATAGAAGTGAAGACAAAGAGAGAAAATTCTGCAACATTACCTCAGTTGCCAAAAACAAAATCTGCAACAATACCTCTGTTGCAAAAAAAAATCTGCAACGACCTATGTTGCAAAAAAAATTAGTGCAACACAACCTATGCTGCAAAAAATTCCACAACACAATCTCGATTACAAATGTTTTCGCAACAAGAGTTTTGTTGCAAAGAGGAGGAACACATTTAGCCGCTTGATTCCACTCGCGAGGCGCGGATCTTCCGACCGACGCGTAGCAGCCCCCTTCAGAAAATGCCCTCCTAAGCACTGTATATTTTTTGTGCAATGCGTTATTGTTGTGTGCGACTACCTTCATACTCGCATGCGTGCGGTGAGCTATCCTTCTCTGCTAGTAAAGTCATCTTAATTTTGATCTTAACGCTACGTTATTTTGATGTTAATTCAGCATAGGAACTCTTGACGGACGGATGCCAGGCAGAAGCTCCCACTGCGAATCAGCAGTAGAACACTATGATCTTACCAGGGCCAGGGGCCGCGGAGCTGGTATAGAAAACCCGACGAAAATCATCAAATCTCTTTGACACCTGCCAATTAGTGCAAGATTACATGCTAACCAACAGAGGTGACCCCAATGCTTTTCTTCTCCAGCTTCCCCCCCGCCCAGGACTAATGAAGAGCGCTTAGGTGCGGTCTACTTAGTCGACGCCGAGCGTAATCCTGACCATCCCTTCAGGTTAGTCGACACTGAGCACACATGAACGTTTTTCACTTTGTCGGCCTTGGTGGGCATGGTCGATTCCGACGGATCTTGTAGTAGCAGTACAAGCGGCACGCCCATGGGCCATGGCCGAGCTATCACCAAACCTCGCCCAGAGCGGGCGACTCCTGCGCCAAGCTGCATCAGCAGCTAGTGCATGCAATGGAGGTCTTTTTTCTTCTACTTGAACTTGGTGAAGGGGTGGTCCGGACCATTTGTGGTGGACGTGTGGTCTGATTCTCCGTCAAAGGAAGTCCAATTTTCATACACTTCCGTAGCTTTTGTTGCAAAAAAAAATGTTTTCTAATTTTCACACACTAGTCATATTGCTTATAAACATTTACAAGTGTAAATCTATGAAATATTACAAGGGTAAATCCTAGCCTGATTTCACACACACACAAACAAACAAAAACAAACAATTACTCGTACAAAACAAAATCACTAGTGTTTTTGTTTTCGTAGCTTGTGACCTGGTTTCAGAAAATGCCCTCCTACGTACATACTTTTTTGTGCAATGCGTTATGGTTGCGCGCGACTACCTTGAAACACGCATGCGCGCGGTGAGCTGTCCTTCTCTGTAGTAAAGTCATCTTAATTTTGATCTTAACGCTACGTTATTTTGATGTTAATTCAGGATAGGAACTCTTGGCACGCCACACGGAGGCTACAGCCATTCAGGTCAAGGAAACTATGATCTTGCCTGGGCCAGGGACCGCAGAGATGGTATAGAGAACCTGACGAAATTCATCAAATCTCTCTTGAATTAGTCTTTGACACCTGCCAATTAGTGCAAGATTACATGCTAACCAACAGAGGTGACCCCGATGCTTTTCTTCTCCAGCTTCCCCCCCGCCCAGGACTAATCCAGAACGTTCAGGTCCGTAACCTTCTCCATCGTTTTTCACGCAAAGAAAGTTGAATGCTTCCCCGTCAGTTCCATAGCAGTTGTAGCTTTTTAAATTCGTGTAAATCTCGTTCTGCATCAGTTTTTCTTGAAGTCTTAAATAGCGGGGCATGACAAATATAGCGACCAAAGCGTCAGCGCGCTAAATGACGCTGGACGATTTAGCGTGATATACACCTCTAAATGCTATGCACTCATAGATAGCATGCTATTTAGTTTTTCTTCATGGGAACATGTAGTATTTGTTTTTTGTTCTGCGACAAAGCCAATGGCATATATTATGTAACACAAACCTTTTAAGAAACACCCATACCCTTTCGCAAAAAGAAAACACCCATACCCCTCCGCAAGTTTTGCACTTAGAACAAAAATTTTCCCTTGTAATAGTTAGTCCAAATGAACTTAGATGAATAAAAGTCTCGCTTTTTCCCATATATATCATCTAGTTCAGCCTACGGTCGCGTTTCACTCAGGTGACTAATCGCATTCGGAAACTAACACACCTCCAGTGGGTGTACAGAGAAGAAAGCTTAGCTGCGAACCAGTTTTTGCCTAAATTAGAACACAATCAGAGTGAGGATCTGCTCCACACTCGGGGGCTTAGCCGCGAACCAGCTTTCGCCTAAGTTAAAAAACAATCTGAGTGAGGATCTGCTCCACACTCGGGGGCTTAGCCACGAACCAGTTTTCGTCTAAGTTAAAAAACAATCCGAGTGAGGATCTGCTCCACACTCGGGGGCTTAGTCACGAATCAACTTTCGCCTAAGTTAGAAAAATAATCCGAGTGAGGATCTGCTACACACTCGGAGGCTTAGCTGCGAACAGCTTTTGCCTAAGTTAAAAAACAATCCGAGTGAGGATCTGCTCCACACTCGGGGGGCTTAGCCATGAACCAAATTTTGCCTAAGTCAAACAAAAGCATAGAAAGCAAATAAACTCTCGAAGGAGCACAAATCAAGTATTCCATCCAGCCGAATGGTTCAAGCAGAAGTTAAACGAGCCCCAGGCTCAGCAAAGTATCTCATTACATCAACCACCCGGCATTCCGGGGCAACTTCAACCAAGTGTTTCAGGCCTTAGGCGGATGGCTAGCTGGATCGACAAAGGTCTCCAGGTCGATCCGGTCGGCGATGCGAGTAGCGGCTTCGGCAAAGGCCTCCATGAAATCCTCAAACTTGAGGTTCTTCATGTTCATCACTCGGAACCCCTTCAACTTCTTCTCGTCAACGTTCTTGCAATGAACGCGGACGAGTGACAGCGCCACGGCAGCACCACTCTGAGCGGTGGACTTCTTCCAAGCCTTCACCCGAGCAGGGACTTCGTTCAGCCTCGTCATAACCGACTCCATGTCCATCTGGGTCTCCTCACTTTGCTGCAATTCCTTGTCGATCTGACCCATGGCACCTCGGGTCTGAGTGATATAGCCAAGCGCATTCTCCAAACGATCTTCCAATCGAAGGATGGCAAGAGCCGCTTTGTCGGCAACGAGTGACCTGGAAGGGTTCAGATCCCTCTCTATTCTCTCCAGTTACAGCTCCTTGTTGTAGCAATGCTCTGGTTGGAAGAAGACAGTCCATGAGTGAATGATTGAGAAAGATTTGGTGGCATACGGAATTCACTCGGTCGAGGAAGAACTTACCGGCGAGCTTCTCGCTAAACTCATCGCAAACCTCCTCCATGTGAGCTTCCAGGGCATCCTTCTTTTCAGTCAGCTGTGTGACCTTCTCCTCCAGCATTTGCTTCTCCTGAGTGAAGGCACCAGCGGCAAACTTGAGATTCTTGATCTCCTCCTCTAGCCTGTCGATTGAAGCCAGCTTCTCGTCAGCAAGCTTGGTCTTGGTCCTTGCCTCCTTCTGGGCCAGAGCCAGATCCTTATCTTTGTTCTCTAGAGCTTGCTTCATGGTTTCTAAAGAAATAGAAGTCCTAAGCCTCGTTACGAGTTGGGTGTTCTCGCTACGAACATCTGCCGGAGCGGAATGACTCGGATCAAAAGGGAAAATAGTACAGTGACACTGAACGGGGGAAATGACTCACCTCCAAGGGCTGCTTTCTCCTTCTCCAACCGGGCGCTCTTGAGCCTCTTAGCCTCCAGATCAAGTCAAAGAGATGTCACCTCCTTCTCCATCGCAACATAGTGGGAACCCATCTCACAAGCCCTCTGCAGCATACAAGAAGTAATCAGTCGCAAACCCGAAGGAAAGATCAAAGCACTAACACACAGACACCCTGTGGATCACAACCGAGTGGAACAAACTGGATCAGTACCAGATCCTGAAGTACCCTTGGTACCGAGTGAGACAAGCTGGATCAGTACTAGATCCTGAGGTGCCCTTGGGCTACCTACTCGGTCATTCGCCCCCAAGAGAAACAAGCCTGACCAGTACCAAATTCTTAAGTACACTCTGGTTACGGGATCGGCCAAGCACCCCCTGAGGGAGCAAGCTGGACCAGTACCAGATCCTCAAGTACCTCCTAACTACCGAGTCGACCGTACACTACCGGGTGGAACAAACTCGATCAGTACTAGATCTTGATGTACCCTCTGACCTATCTTCACTCGGTTAGCCATTGAGTCCGCAATGAAGAAGATTGAGGACAACAACAAAAGACGATTTCCTTCATTCGGCTAACTTCCGAGTCAGCAATGAAGAAGATCTTGCCTACTGTCTCACCAGTGAACGGGTGTCGCTGAGCGTCCTAAATGCCTAAGCGACAGTTCTAAAGACTACCATCGATTGCCCGCATCGATTGCCCGCAATCGACGGCAGTCTCAGGGACCACACCCAATGGGTGCACACATCGTGCCCCCACTGGAAAGTGACTCGTTGATGAGCTAAAAAAACCACAAACAGCCTCAGGGCGAAATGATCACAAGTTCTAAGACTACCGCCGACTGTTCCAGTCAACGGTAGCCTCTGGGACTACACCCAGTGGGTGCACTCAGCGTACCCCCACTAGATCATGTCCACTCGGCTATGCTCCAGCTAGACTCCGAGTGAATACAATAAAAAGTACACGAAAAAGTTCTAAGACTACCGCCGACTATTCCAGTCAATGGTAGCCTCAGGGACTACACCGAGTGGGTGCACTTAGCGTGCCCCCACTGGATCATGAACACCCAGTGGGTGTGCCCTGCGCAAACCCATTGACAGGAATCCTACCAAGAGAGAAGAAAAAAGAGAAACTTCGACTGGAAATCATACTCACAATGGTACTTACTCGGACGTTGGTCTGCAGCGCTGCATTGGCGTTGTAAGCCTCCTTCAGCCGGTCACACATCAGCCCCACCTGGATCAGAGCCTCCTTGCTCGCCCCCACCTGATCCTCAGGGACGTGGTACAGGGGAAGGAGGTAGTTGGGGTCGACGGAGTCGCAGGCGTCGGCCTCGGGGCCGAAATCACCGTTGCGTCACTCGGAGGGGCCTGGGTAGACCCTTCAGGCGGCACCACCGCTGACAAAGACGCCGAACCACCTTGAGCCAGAGAACTCGACCTCGCAATCTTTCCAGCAACTTTCGACGGAGAAACGCGGGGCACTCGGCGGGGAGAGGTGTCCGTCATTGGCACGTCGGTGTTCGGCACTTCTTCCCTGGTAGCATCCAGATTGGGTGGATCAGCCCTCTCATCATCATCCAGCTGAATAACCTCAGGCGGAGCTGCGTGAACCAAGGAGATCATTAGAGCTCAGTGGGAGAAAGCTTAACCATCCAGGTCACTCGGCACAAAGTACCTTTGGAGGTCGCAGCATCCGCCGCATCAGCATCATTCGAACCTGGTTTGCAGGCGTGCGGGTCCGCCAAAGTCGTCGAGGTATCATTACAGCAAAGATCAAACAACACTCAGCAGTCAGCCAGATGGATGCAACAACCCAAAATCAAATGGACAAGAGTACTCACTTGGAGTCTATAGGCACCGTCACTTTGATCTGAGGCACCGCGGCCTTCCGAGGCTTAGCGGAAACCTGCTTGGGCAACTTGGGTTGCTTCTCGGTTGAGCTCTCCGCCTCAGCACGGGCACGCTTGGAGCTCTGGGTCGTCCGCCCTAAAGCAGTCGGTTACGGAGCCTCACTCGCCTTCCCTTTTGGGTCATGCAGTGCCTTGGAGCGAGGTTCCTTGGGGGCCTCGTAGGACGGAGAGGACTCCGCCTCCCCCCCTTCCTCAGAGCTCTCCTCCTCATCGTCGCTCTCGTCTTCGTCGTCAGAGCCCCCCGAGTACTAACGCTCGGTGTCACTCATCACATCCTCGGGTGACCGGTCCACCACAGGGATCTTGGAGATCATCTTCGGGAAATCCTGAAAGACAAATTCATCGCAACAATCGAAGTCAAACACACATTAAACAATACATGCATGAGCCGACTGAGCACCGAATGTGTACCTCTAAGGGCTGCAGATCTTTGGAGTATGGGGGCACCCTCCTAGTCCCCGTCAGGTGTCTCGGGTACATGTGATGGCCTTGATCTTGGCCCCCACGACCGTCTCGATGAGCTCCTCGGGTGCACTCGGGTAGGGTCAATCGGCCCCTCGTACATCCACTTTGGGTGGACCTAGCCTGCAGCAGCTGGATCCGCCGTGTGAGGAACGTCTCCAGTAAGTCCATCGCATTGATGCCGGCGTTCACGTCGCTGATGAGGGCAGTGGAAAAGATGTCGACCTCCGCCTTCTCCTCCTTCGCCACAGAGAGGGATGGAGGAGCCCTCACCCGCTCCGAGGAATATGGCAGGAGGCCCGACCAAGTGTTGGCACTTGGGACGTCCCTGCAGTAGAACCAGGTGCCCTGCCACCCTTTGACAGAGTTGGGGAAGCTCATCTTCGGGAAAGACCTCCCCCATGAACTTGGATGCCCAAGCCCCCGCACAGCTGGGTGACATTGGTCTTCTCAACAGTCGACAGATCCTTCTTGACATTCATTGATCGATAAGTGAAAATATACTTGAAGAGACCCCAATGGGGCGGACAACCCAAGAAGTTTTCACAAAGAGAAATGAAAGTCGAGAGATAGATGATGGCGTTGGGAGGAAGATGATGGAGCTGCGCGCTGAAGTAGTCGAGGAACGCTCGGAAAAATGGGTGGGGAGGCATCGAGAAGCCCCGCTCGATGTGGGTGACGAGCAGGACGCGCTCATCCTCTTGAGGCGTCGGCTCGACCTCCCCCGCGGCCGAGCGACACCACCCGTCATGCGGGATCAGCCCCTCCTCTGCGAGCTCCTCCAACCACCGACTCGTGATGCGCGACGGGATCCAGTCCCCCGCCGCGCCGCCCGCCGCCGCACCAGAGCCGGAGGAGGCAGCCTTCTTCGCCTTGGCAATGGAATCCCTCGCCATCACTGCGCTCTCGAGAGGAGGAAGGAAGCAGAGGAGTCGGAGCAAGAGAAAGGGGATCTAAGGGCCGGACCTCTCCCCCCAAATCTTTTATATCGTCATGCAAAATCTCCAGCCGGATCTCCGTCGCAGATCCCTGGATCGACGGCCTGCACGACGGGGCTTTGCGCAGAGCAGGCGCGACACGTGGCAAAAGTCGTGCACGAAATCGAGGGGCCACGCCCCCACTTTCGAACTAACGCATGATGTTACAGCTTCCGCGCGCGAACACGCGAATTCAAATCCCAAGATTTCTGGGACGAATCAATCCGATTGATTACCTGCAATTCCTTTCCTAAGGGACACGCGTCAGTCCGACTGATCACCCTCCACAGGGACCCGTGCACTCAGCCACGTTAAACACCCGAATGAAGTCTTCTTCAGGATCATTATGTGACGAGCTTGACACCCCCTCCGCGGGTTCACTTGGCCCTCTCAGTAGGCTCCAAGGCGCATGACTCGTAAACCTGGACTCGTAGAAGGCCTGCGCTGGCGTTCCCCTGGGATATGGAGTGGCATCTCTCCACAGAGTCAGACCACGCGCCGGCGTCACCACTCGGGTTGTAATGGCATGCCCACACTTAGGCCTCTACACTACTAGGGAAAATCTTATACACAGAGGATTAGCAGTAGCACTTGTCAGAATGGGGCACTACTGCTATTCAACAGTAGCGTGTTATTACCACGAAAATGCGCTACTACTATTTTGGCCATCACCGTTGTCGTCAAGCTAGGCATAGTAGTAGCGCTGTCTAGAAAACACGTTACTGCTATGAGAGTATTAGTAGCGCATTTTCCTGTACCGCGCTACTGGTAAGTCTAGCTTACCTTCATTACCGCGCGCGGCTCTCACTCTCCCCTCCCCACACACTCTCCATCCTGCCCGTTGCTGCCGCTGCCGGCCCGTCGCCGCCGCCGCATTGCCGCCCGCTGCTGCCGCCGTCGCCCCTCCTCCCCCCCCCCAAGTATGTCTCCCTCCCCCCTCCAACCGTCCTCCCTCCTCCATCCCTCCCTCCCTCCTTCCTATCGCCACCGAGGTAGCTCCTCCTACCTCCCTCCTCCTCCTTCCCCCCTCCTTCCCGCCTCCTCCCTCCTTCCTCCCCCTCGTCCCTCCCTCCTTCCTACCCTCCTCCCTCCCTCCCTTCTCTCTCTGTTCTGGTAGAATGTAGGTAATTTAAATGTAGGTTTTAGAATGTAGACATTGTAGAATGTAGGCTTTTTAATAGAATAATTTTTAGGTCATTTGAGTAAATGTAGGTATTTTTTGACTATTTTAGGTGTTTTGAATAGAATAGGAAATTTTAGGTCTTTTGATTAGAAATTTTAGTAATAGAAATTTTTAGTTGGTAGAATTTGAAAAAATGTCTTGTACTTGTTATATTCTGAACTTAGGGCATATTTTTAGGGTTTAGTAAAAAAATGAAAACTTTTAGGTATAGAACATTTTGAATTATAGAAATGTATTGGAATGTTATATGACAAATTTTTAGGTATCAAATTTAGTAATAGGAATTTCAGCAATCAAACTCTAAGTTATATTTAGTTGATAACTTATAGAGTTTCACTAATTAAGTCCTAAAATGAGGATAATAATGTTTTTGTTTATATCTTGTTTTTGCAGATATCAAGGAGCCCTCCATCATCCCCACCGTCGTCCCCGTCACCGACCCCCTCCGACCTCGAGGTGAGACCAGCTAAATCCCCATGTCGATAATGATGTAGATGTTTTGATAGATGTAGTACAGTAGTAGATGAGTAGCTGTGACAATTTCCATGGAACACCTTCGAGTGGCCTACTAGTGCTTGCCCAAGTGGCATATGTTTGCATGGAACACCTCCCAGTGGCCTATGTTTTGCCGGAGTGTTGATTAATTTTCATTCCGGCAAATTTCAGGCGCTCAATATATGTCCTTTTTTAGCAAAGGTCATGCTGGATTTTTTCGTAGATTTTGACATGACTTGTGCTAGAATATGTAGGAAATATCGAGTGGCCCGGATTTTCTAGAAAGATAATTAAACGGCATTTCGGGTTGATTTTAAGTCTGTCGGGACTCTCTAATCCATCTCCTCCGAGAGACAAAACGAACGCCACCAGGTTTTTCTCGACGATCAACAACACTCGGTCATCTGCGCAAACCTAAAGTCCAGAATCCGTTGTGTTTTCGTCCAAGGAACAACAAACCACGATTCGGAAACCTATTTCGAGTGCCCCGACAGCAGTCAGACTCAATCGAGAGATCATTTTGTTTGTCCTATAAAATCCCAACCGATTTAGGGGCTAATGACCTATTACAGGTAGGGTCAAGGACCCACATGGGGCCATCACCATCATAGGCCTTGACCATGCCAACATTCAGATGCATGCATCAGGAAGTCCACTCGGACAGCTCGACGGCACTCAGATGACCACCGTCACTCGGCTGATGGACCACCACTCGGGCATAGAAGGCATGAGGACGTCGTGGGAGCTACAACGGTCAAGGAATCCTAAGTCATCCACTAACTAGAGTTAAGGCTACCGTTACCTGTAACTACTGTAGTAGAGGCTCATTACACTAGTAACTAACCCATTCAATATCATTAATTGCCTCGGCGGCATGGGAGACATGGGGCTGCAACACACTCTATATAAGCCGCACCCCTCTCCATAGCCAGGCACAAGCAACCTTGGTAACCATACCTATCAAATCAAAGTAAGCCTCAGGACATGAGACGCAGGGCTTTTACCTCCACCAAGTGAGGGGCCTGAACTCGTTAAACATCAAGTGTTGCACCTGCATCGTAGCTAGGCTCTGCCCCTCTTATTCGTACCCCTAGTACTCATTGTCAGGATCGTAACCCCGACAATGAGTACGAATATCACAAAGCTGTTGAATCCTTTGGCATGCATTTTGAAGAGCCCTGCAACTCTGCAAGTACATGTAGTTCAATGTCAAATGAGATCAAACACCTCCTTGTATTTCAGAACACTAGAACACTGCCGCTGAAGAGAAATAAACTTGTTTTTCTAAGCAAAAAAGATCATTCTGAAGTTTGAACTCTAAGCACATGTCATGTTCCAAGAAATGATGTACTAATTCTCTAGTAGATATGGATGTACTTTGTTCATAGAAGTGATAATGGATGTTTTATAGCAGCTAGTGATGGGAAAATCCAACTCGGTGCCCAGGCTCATCTGCTCCCGCTAAAAAAAATCAAGATAAATACTACAAAAATTCATTATTTTGGGTGGTACATAATTTGATACGTGAGGTCCACTCCAAATTTTAACTCATTTGGACATCTGAGCAGCTCTCGGTAAAAAAGACAAATCGGGTCAGAACAGTGCGTGAAACATTTTTACAGACCCCGATTTTGTCTTTTTTGCCGAGAGCTGCTCAGATGTCCAAATGAGTTGAAATTTGGAGCGGACCTCACACATCAAATTATCTACCACCCCCAAAAAATGGAATTTTTTGAATTTTTCTAGCATTTGTTTTGATTTTTTTTCTAAGAGTAGGTGCAGTGCAGATGAGCCCGGGAGCAGAAACTCCGCGTCCCTAGTGATGTAACTTTGTAGAACAGGGAAAGATGGATATATAATACGACGTCAATACAGACTACATAGGCAGGTAGTGAAATAATAGAATACACTGTACAAGGGGATGAAAGCCAGCCTTCTAATCAAGTTACTGTAGTTAGCAGTGCATTTTTTTTAATATAGTCTGGCAATGAAAATATTATAGCCTTGGCATAACATGTGAAACCTTCAGAATATCAATCCTCAACTATTTTTCATGCCAGAATAACAAAAATGAACTTGAAGTACAAATTGATATCTGAGAGATAAAAGAAATATATATTCAAGATACCTTAGGTTCCAAAAGTAGCCTAATCAAGCATGTTACAAACACATGTATTTTTTGACGGAGCCAAACACATGTATTTCATAATAATTGCTATTCAACTCCCACATTTCCCAGTTCTGGGGGTGTGCTCAAGCTCAACTACAACTTGGGCAAACACAGTTCAACTACTCATGGCCAGGGAGAAACTCGACAAGAACCATAACTGGTCACGATGATTAACAAGGTTCTTACTTAACCTGCCCAATGAAAAAAAAACACTAGTTTAACTGCAGCATAGTAAACAGCAGAACCAAGGTTCGATCAGACTGATTCATGTTCAGAGCGAAGTTTCTTTCGTTAATTTGCACTCATGAATTCACTCAGCAAACACATCAGCAAGGGAAGGCTAACATGTTTAGTTCAGATACAACAAAGCCTATAGAGATTCACTTACATACAGATACAAGTAAGGGTATATATTGAACATATAATGTAGAGCTGTATAATTTTTCTTACATACAAAAATGAGGAGTTTCCAGAAAAGAACATGAGGCCACTGGTTAAAGCAGCAATAAAATTATTATTCTATAAAAATATGAGGCTACTGGTTACACAAATTTTATGACCCAAGTTTGATAGCTAGACACATAAAAAAGAGGTCTCATGTCCTTTGACTGATGCATTGCAACAGTTTCCCAGATGTAAGAGAATATCACTCTGAATGGTAAAGAAAACCAAAAGGCAATGCACCTTTGACAAGAAGTGCTCGAGAGAGGTAATGGCAGCGATCAGACATGGATCAAGCATTCAAGGTCATATCTCAGCTAAAGCTTTAGCTGACCCCCCATCTGTCACCTTGATTCCTGAAACCGAAAAGCTACTGCAAGCTAACTACTACCGTAGATAGAAAACTGAGAATTAAGGTGCAATTTCAGCTTGTTTCATTTGCCGAAAAAGGGTTTCCCCCCGCTTTGTATACAAAGCAACCAACCGAATCATACAAGGATAGGTGCTGGGGCGGAAGCAGCACAATCACGCCCAAAAGAAACAACAGAGAAAGAGCAAAAGAAACAAATGCCGACAACGGCGGATCAACAAAAACAAAGAAGCCTCGCGATCGCTGGGCCCACCGGGCTCATCCACTAGGCTCCAAGACTCCGAAGCGCCGGCACCAATCAACACCTCCAAGAAGGATCGCGACGATGACGACGCTGCTGCTAAGGGTTTCCCCCGGTACACGATGAGGTGAGAGGAAGGGTAGCCCCCGACGCCCTCCCGGAAGGTCAGGTGGCACCCATAGGCGCCACCGCGCAGGAGTCGGCCACGCCGACAGGGGTTTCCCCCGATCCCAACCCACACCTCGGGCGCTCCGGATCCCGCCACCAAACCAACCACCACCCTGCGCCAACGCGGTCATGAGGCCTCCACGCCGTCTCACCACGACACCACGAAGTGAGGACAGCACGGCGAAGAATCAGAGCCGGGACTAGGGCATCAGCACCATCGGCACGCGGGAGGGCCCCACCTCCACCGTCAGCGACAGTAGCCGTCCGGACGCAATAGCAGAAGCACACCAGGCCCGTAGGCCCACAGGCCCGGCCGAGCCCTCGTGGGCCCGTAAAGCTCCTGCCTTCGCGCTGCTGCCGGCACGCCGCCAGCGCCGACGCCCCAAGTCCGAGCCGCTCCACCTCCTCACCGCGCCGCAGACAACGAGACCATGCCGGGGGCCGGCCCGTTAGGGCCCAGATGGGGCCCGTCGGGCCCAGATCTGGGCCGGGGGCGCGTCGACGGCCACCCAGCACCACCACGCCGCCCCGCCGCCAAGGAGCGGCGCCGCCACCACGCCTGCCGCCGGCCGCCACCGCAGGGCCGCCGGACCGCAGCCAAGCCAGGCTGCACCGCCGCCGTCTCCCTGCCCCGGGAAGGGAGCACGCGCGCGCGGGGACTGGAAGGCCCGCCGCCGCCGGCACCACCCGGGCCAGCGCCGGGGGCGCCCGCCGACGGCGGCGGGGGGAGATGGGGAAGGAGGGGACCTGCGGGCGAGGGGCGCGAGCTCCGCCCCGGCCACCTCCCGGGGAGGCGGCGCGAGGCGGCCTAGACGGAGGAGGGGGAGGGGGGACGGGGGGCGGAGGCGGGGGGCGGGGCCGACGGCCGGCGGCGGCAGGAGGGGAGCGGGGGAAACCCTTGCGCCCGCCTAGTCGCGGGAGCCCTAGGTGGGGTTCTTCTCTCGGGACAGTTCAGCTTGTTTCATTTCAGCACCAAAAATTAAGAGGTCAGCCATTCCTGATCTCCATATTGCCAATTTACTAGCACTAGATAAACAAAATATTAGTTTTAAAAAGTGATTAACTCCATTTACTACTACACCGATGAACTAACAGTAGTATCTCCACTCTATCTTACATGAACCACGTAATAGCACAATCTGCAGTCTATAGGCTTAGAAGGGGAGCAGAGGAACACCTACTTATAAGCACTGCATAATCTGAAGTATGGGTGGCTGAGTGGTGGTGTCGTGGGAGCGGTGCCTAACATTCTACTGGACGGCGATACATTGTTTCTCAAAGCTCCAAGTGAGAAATTCCGTGCAATCAAAGTGTCCATTGGAGGAAATCCGTAGCAACTTTTTTTCGACAAAGGGTGTTTTTTATTGACTCAAGATATAGTATCAAGGGATACAATTATAGTGAGTACACACCCGGCCTCTGCATAATTAGGATGCACACAACCAATACTAACACACGCACACATAGTATCACACCGGCAAATAACAAAGTCATTCAAGCCGAAGCTATGCATTGGCGGAGAAAAAAGAAGAAAAAAATCCCGAAAGCGATGAAAACAACCTAGTAGCGACTAGAGGCGTCATCTTGGACTTTAAACTTTGGTATTTTTACATTGTTATCAAACTCCCTGTTAATTATGAGATAACGGAAGATGTTTTGCCCATGTTTCAGAAAATTCAGAACCGAGTGAAACTTACAGTCATTTGCCAGTCCCAATTTCATCCGGAAATGATGACGATGTCCATGTAGGCGAGCGCCATTTTAAGATACTGTTGGAGAAATTGTGCAGCGCGGCTTCTGCAGGAGCAGGTCACGGTGACTCGACGCAGCAACCCACCATCTACATGGTCCCCCAGGAACTTAAAATTAACAGCTATAACCCCGTGGGAGAATATGAGCCTGTTGCTGTTAGCATAGGAAGAACATACTCCAAGATTGACACTCTTACAACGGGGAGTCAGTACAGGGAAAGCTTGCAGCAGCTGGACAGATACAAATGGTGCTGCGTGCAGCAGCTCATCAGGAGACACAGCCGCCTCTTGGAGCCTGCCAAGACTCTGGTGCTACTGCACGGATGCTTCACCAGCATGAAGCAACTCCTGCCTAAAATTCGGGGATCCTACTCACAAGGCACCTTAAGGGCTGACGGAGCTCATTCCGACGACGAGGTGGCGGAGATGATGCTGCTAGACGGTTGCTTCATCTTACACCGACTGCTCAAGTATGCGCGACGCGCGGAAATGGAAGAAGCTGGTGGCGTTGGCGATCAGATTGTCGACAACGACGACGACTGGACTCAGGTGTACGGCAGGTGCTTTGTGTGGCAGTTGGTGACGCGGGACCTGCTGCTGCTGGAGAACCAGATCCCTTTCTTCGTCATCCAAGAGCTTTTCCAGCAGCTGAGGAACGAGGGCGAATCTGAAAATCTTCTCGTTACCGGCAGCCTCAGGCTTTTCCGCTCCCTTCGTCCCCAGATGCTGCACCAGTCGCCCATCGCATGCCGCAGCGTGCACCACCTGCTGCACCTCTTCTACCTCTCCGTCAGCTTCCCACCGAACCATGACCGGCAGCATTCCCGCCGCCGCCAAACCGATGAGTTTCTGCAGTGGATCCCGTGCGCCAAGGAGCTGGAGGAGGCGGGGGTCCAGTTCCGCAAGAGGGAGAATGCCACGAGCTTCCTAGACGTGAGCTTCGCCCAGGGCGTGCTGGAGATCCCACAGTTGGAGCTCAACGACTCCAGTGAGTCGCTGTTCCGGAACCTGATCGCATTCGAGCAGACCTACCCGGACACCCCGTGTGACGTCTCCACCTATGCCGTCTTCATGGACTGCCTCATCACCTCGGCGGAGGACATGAGGATCCTGGACCTGCACGGCGTCCTCGTCAGCCATCTCAGCAGCAGCAGCAGGCGGGTTGCATGGCATTTCTTCAGTGACATCGTCGGGAAGGTGCACTGGTCGGTTGACGACAACTACCTGGTCGGCCTGATGAACGAGGTGAACAGGTACAGGGAGCGCAGGCGGCACAAGTGGCGCGCGGCGCTTGACCGCAACTACTTCAGCAACCCATGGGTGACCATGTCGGTGTTGGCGGCCCTACTCCTGCTCTCCATGGCCGTGCTGCAGACCTTCTTCGCTGTCTATGCCTACTTCAAGCCTCCCAAGTAAGCGCGCAGCAGAGGTAAGCTAGATAGTAAACTAAGTAAAGTGTGCTAGGAGAATATCTCAGGTGCTCTGCTTTCAATAAAACTGGGGCATTATCTCTGTATCCTTATTGTAAACTGAACCGAGTCATTGTCATGGATATGTTTCCCTTGGCTATATACTCCCCAAGTGAAACATATGTAAGATTCTAAGCATTATTTGCACTCCCCAAGTGATTCTAAGCATTATTTGCACTCCCCAAGTGATTCTAAACATATGTAAGATTCTAAGCATTATTTGTTTCCCTTGGCTATATACTGTAAGTACCTTCTACCATGATTTGCACCCCCCAAGTGATTTGACTATTTGTGTGGGTAACTTATGTAAGATTCTAAGCATTATAATTGTCATTTTACCATATGTCTATGATTTTCTGCTTTTAAGTTCCTCTCTGATTCACAGGATTCCAAAATACATTAACTAGATCTAGATGCCATGCGATGACATGTCAATCTTACTGAAACCGAAAACAAACCAATAATCACATGAATGGCAAAAGTACATATCTGCGCAGAGAGGTGGTGAACTCCGGCCGCCTCTCTATGTTTAATTACTTTTTAGTCTTGTATTTTAGTTAAGTATGAACTCCGGCGGCCCTATTGGATCGAGTTGTATGAACTTATCTATGTCAGATTGCCCTATCTATGTCCAATTGTTGTGTTTATGCTTTTGTATGATGATATACGTACGTATGCATGGTTGTGTATGGATTTGGGTGCGGACATATGGGCGTTACGGTTGTGGACAGGGATAAAAGTGGTGTGGCCGGTCACTAACGCGGATGCGCCCGACCACGTCCGCGGGAGTATAGGGCCCCAAATTAGGCAACTAGGATTGTAGATGCTCTTAGGTGGTTGTTTGGTTCAAGGCCACACCTTAGGCAAGATGTGTTTTGCCATATTATGGCCCTGCATGACATAACACTCTTAAGATGTGGTAAGATTTTCTTAGTCTTGCAACTTTAGGAAAGTTCAGCAAGCAGCCACAAAAAGTAGATCGTCACATGCCGCTCCCGCTAGCGACACGGGGAGCTCTAGCGCCGCCAAAACATGGCCACCTCCCATCCCCTCCTCTCCCTCGTCGTCGCCGAGTGCGGCACTGGCGGCGGCGAGGCTTCTCATCCCTCTCACGGGGTTGACTCGCGGCGCAGGACGTCCCGGCTTCGTGTGGGTGTGAGCCTTGACATGGTGCGCGCTGCCGCGGCCGCGGGTTTCCGGCGGTGGCGCGGATGCGAGGCTGCGGTGTGATGGCGTGGTTGAGGTGTGACGGCGGACGTGCTCGGGATGGGCGTAGTGCTTCAGTCAAGAGGCAAGGCGCCGATCTAGCGGTTGTGCACTTTTAGTCAACGATGGTGATATGTATTTCGTGCTCCAGATCTGGCCATGTCGACCCCAAGGGCGAACGGGCCTGGGCAGGGTTCTCTCCGCGAGGTGGTAGCCGACGGTGGTGTGCTCCACCAACAGTGTTGGTCCTTATGGTGACCACTCTGGCCTGCGGCGGAGGACATGCTCAGGGTGGGCGCAGTGCTTTAGTCAGGAGACACAACGCCGATCTGGTGCTTCTGATCTAGCAGTGGCTACGCTCCACACGAGCCCAGGTCGGTGATGGTGATATGTCTTTTGTGCTCCAGCTCTGGCCATGTCGACCCAGGGGCGGACGGGCTTGGGCAGGGTTCTCTCCGGCGAGGTGGTAGTCGACGGCGGTGTGCTCCGCCAACGGTGTTGGTCCTTGTGGTGACCACTCCGTCCTGTGGCGGCGGACACGCTGCTGATTGCGGTGGCCACCAAAAGATCTTTGTGAGGGTTCCTCTCTCCAGATCTAGTGGTTGCCTTCGGCGGGGAGATGCAAACTATGGGTGACAACTTGACACAGAGGGATGGTTGTGCAGTAGTGGCGTCGCACATCGCATCTAGTTGTTGGGATCGCTAAAAAGTGGTGGCGGATAACACATGAGTGGTGTTGATGGTGGTGCTACTCAAGCACCCGGTCTCGAGCTCCAGGGTGAAAGCCTAAGTCTGACCCGTCACCCGTTTTACTTATACCTGCCAATGGCAATGTTTTTACGTCGTTACCTTGTTAAAGGCATTACTCGGATATGCTCGGACTGCTCTTCAAGGTGAAAATCTACATTCTGGCCTTGGTTGGTTGGGCCGGTGATGGTGGAGATTCTCCTACTGCATAAAAAGGAGGTGAAGTCAAGAGTGAGAGTGGTTCATAACATCCAGAGTCAGAATCATAGGGGGTGTATAATATACAGTTTATAAATAGAAAAGCAGAGTTAAAGTACCAGGCGTTTTGGATAAAAAAGTGACGAAGCATAGGAGTTCTCCAATGTAGTTATAGTTGCTTCACAATTATGTAACTAACTAAACATAATTGCTTGAGAAACCTGAGAAAAGGAAAAATAGAATCATTTTTGAAAATAGAGAAAAAAAATCATGCACTAGTGAGTTTAACTTTAAGGTTAAGATGGAGTATTATAAAGCAACGGCAAGAAAAGACAAAGGGTTCATCTTTGCCACGGTTCAGTACAACTCACACAAATGATTGCCTGCTTTGCTATAGTTCAGTGCAACTGTAAATTAACAAAGAAACACACACAGGACTATAGTTAGGCAAGACTGAAAATGAGTTTGTAGTATAATGCTGTTTGGGAACTTGCTGAGCCAGCTACAAAAACACATAGGACGTACAGGCTCCACACAAAGGTCAAATTCCAGAATCAACATAGACATCAAGTCCAGAATCGTCTTATCCAACACTTGAGCATGCCACACTCCATTTTTTCTTTTTTCTTTTTGAAGAACGGCATGCCACATACATATCATTCAAAAGTTGAGCAATATATTTAAGGAGCAGTCATCCTTTTCTAGCACCACATATCTACATATCAAGAAATCACTAATCACTCATCAGAAAATTCGATTCACATATGACAATTGCTTGGTTAACATAACATCCTCTTTTAAGAGTGAGTTGTGCAATGTTCTGTTAAACACCAGGCAATGCATACAATGACTCACCAATTTATCACTAAGATCGTACCAGATGGACAAATTCCAACAAGATCTGGCACTTGTGCCTAGCAAAGCCCCAATCATCTTGACAATAGCAAGCTCATCTTACTTCTCGTCCTAATAATCTTGACATAGCCCTGACGAAATCGATTCCATTAGCATCCAAGCAAATAGTAATGATCTCAAAGCAGAGCAAGAGCAGGGCATATACCAAATCATCATCCATAGAGGAGGCAGTTATGTGAGGAGGAGGCCGTGGCCTCTGGGGAAGGAAGCGAACGGCGCAGCCACCGTGAAGGGGAAGCCAGGCAGAGATGGCAGCGGGCGGCGGGAGTGCCGGCAGGGAGGAGAGTTCAGCGCGTCTCCCTCCTTGCGCGCGGTAGCCGTTGATGGCGAGGAAAAGTTGTTGGCATGATCTTCAAGTCCCATCGCTGTAGTTGGCTTGGCACTTGGAGCAATACTTGCCATTTGACTCCATCCTTCCCTGGTAAGTGCAGAAAGAAGTGTAAGATATTGCATGCAGGAGCACCTAAGAGTTAGCTTGTCATGAGAGCTGTAGCACAATGAACTTCAAAAAATCAACAATGCCATGCTAAAGTAGAAAACAAAGAAAATGTCTAATGCATTGGCATTCAGATGTACTAAGAAAAAGAGAGTTATAATAATGCTGCTAATAAGAAATATTCGTGAGTACAGCAGAATGTAGTTAGCATGGCATCATGAAATTATGTGATGACGCATAGCACCAAAATGCTAAATCTGTAGGAATGTAGTGCCACTTTTTTGCACCTGAAATCCTGAATAAGGAAGAACCAAGGCAGGATCAACCAGAGCAGGCGTTGCATACACATAGAAGTTGAAGAAAATGAAGTAAAAAACAAACATCTTTGTTTCAGCAGCTGGCAAACATGCCACTTCCCTGTTACAAGCAGAGGCTATGACCCTTCAGGTTGCTGCAGAAATAATTTCCAAATTCAGATGCAAGCAGGCCATTTTTCTGGTGGATAATCTGACCCTAGCCAAGGCAGCAGCGTCAAGAAATATTTTTCTTTCCCCTGGGCATTGGGGTGATCAGAAACCAGGTAGCAAATTTCTTTGCTACAAGAGCGAACATGCATATACAAATTCATGACACACCAAGGAAGGAACCTTGACTCTGGCTCACAACCGTGCTTCAGAAGTAGACCAGACAAGGAGGTGAGCAAAAATACGGCATGTTGTAGCTCAGCACATACAGGTGATCAGTGTCGTATGCTTTCAAAGCTAGGCAACCTAGATGTTAAGGATTGCCAAATCCTGAATGTAAAACGTGTTTGATAATGAATATAAGGCGCCGCCTCTTGTCCAAGATAAAAGGAAGACCAAAGAGCTAGTTCACTGGAACAAAACTAGCATCATATTAGGTTGAGGGAAATACTGCGCAAACAGATGGGGAACTCTCACAAATCAGTGCGGCACATACTGCGAGTGTTAATGGATCTCGGTCTTGTGCTAGCAAGCACTTGATGTTCTTGAACAGGTAGTTAAAATCACTTTGCTCAGGCCATAGGTTGCTGACATTATTCCACACCCACTAGTTGCTCGAATACATGTAGCATAAGCAAAATATAACAATCCAGTGATTATTTTTCCCACGCCAGCTGAGAGAGACCACCGCATTAATAGGACTAGCTACTACTACATCTCATCTCACACAATCAATGTAAAGGGGACGATGGTTCTAGAACCAAAACACACAATAAAACCACAAGTCAGTAACATTCAAAAGGAAGCCTGAACCTGAAGGCTGGAGTTCTCCTGTCCGGCGTCGGCGGATGTCGGATCTGGCGCCGAGGTGGGGAATGGTGTCGCGGGGATGGAGCGCCGTACGTTTTTACCGTAGCAAGATCGATCGCCCGCGGTTGCAACCGGAGCACACGGCCGGCGAGGCCCGCCGCCGGAGCCCCGAAGCCCTAGCTGTGTGCTCGTGCGGCCTACCTGCTCTGCTCGTGTTCGTTTTGTTCCAAAATGGGGGCAGCGCAAGAATGTTTGGAGAAACGTTACAGGTAGTGTAATTCCGTACTTCCATCGGGTGGTTTTTGCAAGTTTCGGAGGGCGTTCCATCCTGTCCCTATATTACGCATCTAACGGCTGGGCCGTGCATGGTGCAGCCGGCCGGAGCACCCTATCCTTGGGAGCACAGGCGCTCCCGACCAGAGTCCTCCCCGAGCGCGACAGCTAGGGTTCCTAGCCACCGCCGGCCCGCCGCCACTACTTCCGGGCCGACGCCTCCGCCGCCCCGCTGCCGGCACAGGACCCCCACCAGCAGCGCCTCCCTCCCTGGACCAGCCGCCGCCGCCGCCGCCGCCGCCCTGAGCTACTCCGGCGACCAGTCCATAGGCAGGTAGCCGCCACTCCTTCGCCCTTCCCTCAACTCCCTCCCTCTCTCCTCCCCCCTCCTTCATACCTCTTCCCTCATCCCCCTTCCCTCCTTCCTCTTGCATCCTCTGTTTGTTCAGTTTTTTTACTAATTTCTTTGTATTGGATGAGTGCTTGCTGTAGATTTGATATTGTGAGGATATAATGATGAGTTGATGATCGTATCTTGATGAGTGTTTGCTCCATGATTTTCCCAGTGCGTATTCAAGTCGTTTACATGATTCGATATTGTTTATTAGGTAGTTGCGTTGGTGGTGTCCAACTTTTTGGAGTGAGTGGCTAAGAATATGCTCTTTGTTGTGACCGTCAATGCAGGGCCGCCGTCCCCGTCCACCTCTGATTGTGCGTCTGCAGTCTGAGGCCGGCCAAGCGTTCACCCACCCATGGCGGGAACGATGATGGCCGTGACGGCCAAGAGCAAGAACTGCACGCTGGCCTCGGAGAAGAAACATGGGTGGGCGCTTCCGGAGCTCCGGTTCCCTTGGGATATGCAAGAAGACAAGGCCTTCTCGTTAAGCTTGCTGCATGACTCTGCCTCCCCTCATCATGGTGCGCTGTTTGCTAGCGTCGGTCTCAAAGTGTCGACGCCTGCTCCGGCAGTGTCGACCAGTCCGGCGGAGCAGGAATTCAAGATCCCTTTTGCTGACCATTGCATAAAGTTTGTCTCGTCAGCAGTCGGGTTTCCGGTTGTTGGGGCTGTGGCTGAGCCTGTGGAGGAGGAGGTGGTGGTGGATGGTAAGATTATTAGGAAGAAGGCCAAGAAGCGTGGGCTGAAACTGAAAATTAAGATTGGTAACCCGCATTTGAGGCGGCTGGTTAGTGGAGCTATTGCGGGGGCGGTCTCGAGGACTTGTGTGGCGCCGTTGGAGACAATTAGGACACACCTGATGGTTGGGAGCAATGGGGATTCGATGACAGAAGTGTTTCAGACAATTATGAATACGGAGGGCTGGACAGGGCTGTTCCGTGGGAATTTTGTAAATGTTATCCGTGTTGCTCCAAGCAAGGCGATTGAGGTAACTTTCCATTTATGCTACTTGGCAATTCCCAGTAGACCTTTGTTGCTAAAATGTATCATGTGATGTAACCAATGGCTGTTGTATTGCGGATGCTATAGAGGTTCTCTGCTGGTTAACCGATTTGCTATAGGATGTCAACTTCACTTTCACTTGTGGTCGTGTGGTGTGGTGTGATTTTCAACACTTCAATTTGATGTTAATTGTGTAGCATACTTACAACAACCTTCAGTTTGCTGATAGATGCAGCAAAATTAATGTGGGAGGAGGGCCATAACAATAATGGGGCGCCATTACTTTTTAGTCAATGTTATATAGCACCCAGGCTGCTATTAGTGAAGTAGGTGTAACGATATATGCGATTTGTAAACACAGTTCCTGGAAAGGAGTTTGGGTTCACTAACAGTGAGTTGATTCTTTCATATGATCAAGGGTCTGTCCTCTAGTATTAGTATATGTTGGTCCTGACACTCTTAACAGAGTCAGACTGTGGACACTTATAGTGTGTATTTAGACCTTTATTTGTTTAGATTTACACTACCTCTACTCCCTGATTTGAATGATTGGCTCAACTGCCACTGCTTGCTTACTTATATCTTGTCTTCTGATATTATACTCTAGATGACAAAACATTAATGCAATTTCATTGTACAAACTTGGTTTGACTGTTGGTATAGAGGTACGCTGGGTGGTTATGATTATCAGACTGCATAATCCTATGTTACACTGACTTTTTTGGGGTGCATGCTACACTCAAATTGGTTGCAAGTCTCTAGGCTCAGTTCCTTTTATGCTTATGTATTTCAGTATGGGGACCTAAGATTTGTTATTAGTGATCAAACAGTTTGTTCTTTATCTCTAAGACATACTAACAATATTTTAATTTGATTGATCTCTTTGCATCCAAATGCAGCTATTTGCTTTTGATACAGCCAAAAAATTCCTGACTCCAAAGGCTGATGAGTCCTCTAAGACCCCCTTCCCTCCATCACTTGTCGCGGGGGCACTTGCAGGTGTCAGCTCAACACTCTGCACATATCCTCTGGAACTGATCAAGACCCGTCTGACTATAGAGGTGGATACAACTCTTTGTCAACAATGTGTAAGAGTGATATTTCTTTGAGTACCTCACCTCACGCCTACTTGTTTCTACAGAAAGACGTATATGACAACTTTCTCCATTGCCTCGTCAAGATTGTACGAGAGGAAGGCCCCTCAGAGCTTTACCGTGGTCTGACACCGAGTCTGATAGGAGTGGTGCCATACGCCGCGACCAACTACTATGCCTACGACACCCTGAGGAAGCTCTACAGGAAGACATTCAAGCAGGAGGAGATCAGCAACCTTGCAACCCTCCTGATCGGTTCGGCCGCGGGCGCCATCTCGAGCACCGCCACCTTCCCTCTCGAAGTAGCTCGCAAGCAGATGCAGGCAGGGGCGGTGGGCGGAAGGCAGGTCTACAAGAACGTGTTCCATGCTCTCTACTGCATAATGGAGAAGGAAGGGATGGGCGGCCTGTACAAGGGGCTCGGCCCCAGCTGCATCAAGCTCATGCCCGCGGCGGGGATCTCGTTCATGTGCTACGAGGCCTGCAAGAAGATTCTGGTCGAAGCCGAGGAGTAGGGCGAAGCGTGCCGCCGGGTGTCGGGTCCTTAAAGAAGAGGCGGCAGGAGGATTAAGCCTCGTCTTTCTTTCTATCAAGAAAAGAAAATTGGATGATCAACTACTCATCAGAAGCTTAGGTCAAAGGTATTTGAGACACGTCTGTTAGATGATGAAGTTTTGGCCTCTAAATTAGTTCTGTGTTCGAGTTGAAATCCATAAACAATATTCTGACTGGCGGAAGCAGTTTTGTCATGCTACTTTGCTTCTGTGCTACTCTAGCCACGTTTCTCCCTTTTATCACCAGATCTTGGTTAAATCTTTACACAGAACGGCTCACGATCTTTGCTGAAAATAGGAGTACTACGACGGGCAGTTCGGTATCCTGGATTTCATGTCACTGCTTGTTGAATATGTGGGATTATATTGCTTTTTGAGCGACAACTAATATGGGACGGAGGGAGTATAACTGATTGATCTTTTTCATGATTCAGAGACACGATCTTTGACTCGGAACGATTTTTCAGCCTTCTAGTTTTAGGCCTGACTGGATGGCCGTTTTCTAGCCGAATACTACATTTAAGCCTGGCTTGTATCTCACCGTTTTCTGTTTTCCTTTTCCCCTGATTCGGGACCTTAGATAAATGTATACAGGACCTCCTTTTCCTGGTCGCTTTTGGCCACTGTGGCCTGATATGAGTCACCTGAGATAAATACACTGAATCATCATTGAAGTTTGGCTCGAAGCACACTACAGTCCAGGAAGCTTCGAATTGCGCTAAATACGAGTTGCAGTGATTATACAGTCACGGGCTCACAATAAAGCTTGGTATTTTGTTCACGTGACGCTCCATTGACCGGTCAAACAGTTTTGTGACACCTAGTGCAGCACCATCATTGCACGTTGTCTCCCTAGCTTACCACGTGTCATTGGCTATAAGGCTAGTCATAGTGGGGAGGGGGCCTATGGCGGCGGCGATAGTCGGAGATAAAAGATGTAATTGCGATAGTCGGAGATAAAAGGGGTAATTTTCTGGCTGCACAATGCAAGTTTATCCCATTATCTGCTGATGCAATGACCATATAGGCATAGGCGACGAGAGATGGACTAAGTTTAGCAAACAATTTGGGCTTCCATCCTGTTGAAGTGGAGTCGGACTAACTAAATGTGATCAATTACTGTATTGGACAAACTACCTGCTGGGACACGGCAGCAATAATCTTTGCTGAATGTGTGGATATAAGCTTTTTAATTGGGAAGGTCAAATTCAAGCATTGTTACTGTGATGTTAATCAAGCGGCGCATGTGCTAGCTCAATTTAGTTTTTGTGGTAAAGTTTATGATAGTTGGATTAACGAGCCACCAAACTGTCCGGTGAGCAAGCTTGTCGTTTTCTTTTAGAATTAGCAAGCTCGTAGTTGATCGTATTTGCCTTTTATAATCAATAAAGCTATCACGATGGTTTCACTGAAAAAGGGCTAGTCATAGTGGAGAGTAAGAGAAAGTACAATAGTGGGCTATAAGCCTGCTTACAAGAGGAAATACACAGGAGCACCTGGGTGCTCCACCCCCTATCAACAATAACAACAACAAAGCCTTTAGTCCCAAACATGTTGGGGTAGGCTAGAGGTGAAACCCATAAGATCTCGCAACCAACTCATGTCTCTGGCACATGGATAGCAAGCTTCCACGCACCCCTGTCAATAGCTAGCTCTTTGGTGATACTCCAATCCTTCAGTTCTCTCTTAACGGACTCCTCCCATGTCAAATTCGGTCTACCCCGCCCTCTCTTGACATTCTCCGCACGCTTTAGCCGTCCGCTATGCACTGGAGCTTCTGGAGGCCGGCGCTGAATATGCCCAAACCATCTCAGACGATGTTGGACAAGCTTCTCCTCAATTGGTGCTACCCCAACTCTATCTCGTATATCATCATTCCGGACTCGATCCTTCCTCGTGTGGCCATACATCCATCTCAACATACGCATCTCCGCCACACCTAACTGTTGAACATGTCGCCTTTTAGTCGGCCAACACTCCGCGCCATACAACATTGCGGGTCGAACCGCCGTCCTGTAGAACTTGCCTTTTAGCTTTTGTGGCACTCTCTTGTCACAGAGAATGCCAGAAGCTTGGCGCCACTTAGACCTAGCCAAAACTCGGGCCGGGCCGGGCTTCGGGCCGGGCCTAGCCAAGCCCGACGAAAAAAACCCAGGCCCGAGCCCGGCCCGGCCCGGCCATCGGGCCTATTTTCTGGGCCCGAGCCCGGCCCGAACATGCAAAAGCCCGCCGGGCCTCGGGCTGGCCCCGCCCGACCTTCAGAAAACTGCAAAAACGATGGGCCCGGGGGCAGCGTCGGGCCGGGCCGGGTCGGGCTTTTTCGGGCCGGGCCGGCCGGGCCGGGCTGCCCATGGCCAGGTCTAGCGCCACTTCATCCATCCGGCTTTGATTCGATGGTTCACATCTTCATCAATACCCCCATCCTCCTGCAACATTGACCCCAAATACCGAAAGGTGTCCTTCCGAGGTACCACTTGGCCATCAAGGCTAACCTCCTCCTCCTTCACCCCCTATACGAAAATTAATTTTAAAAAATACTAAGAAAATTCAAAAATAAATCTGAAATCTTGGGATCTCAAACTTGGGTATCCAATCTACTCCTGTATAAAGTTTCGTAAAAAAATAACATTATTTATGGCGAATAAAATACAATCCGGAATAAAAATCCATCAAAACAGTTCTTTTCTATACATAGGAATTTTTTGTCTTTTCCGCCATGAATACATTTCCTGGTATTTTTTCACAAAAATTCACACAAAAGTAGATTGGACACCCATGTTTCATATCCCGAAGGGGTGTGGAGCATCCAGGTGCTACTACTCGTCCCTGCTTAGATGGGCTTTTTGTCTATGTGGAGGAGAGACGCAAAGAAAAAATGAAGAGTGGGCTCTCAAGCAAGAGTCAACCTCTACATGTGCTCCTAGGTAAAAGTATTTAATGTGAAGAAAGAGATATAGAGAAGGTGAACAAAGTTAAACTTATAGCCAACTTAGACCAGTGTTGCATATGACACTAGTTTATGTTACTACATTCATAGTGCAAAATAACATATAAGTAGTATCATAGATAACTGTATTTATTAGATTGTACACATTTTTCTTTGGGTTGTGTTATGTTACAGTAACATATTTTATGCTACTCCAAACATGTCTATATTCTCCCCCCCCCCCCCCCCAAAAAAAACATGTCTATATTCATTAACTACAATTTCACATAAGCAAATTTGTTTTGAAACTACGTTACTAGCTAAGAGAAGAGAGAAATAAAGCAAAATAAAATAATGCACAAGTCTCTATAGTGCACAAGTGGGGATTCAAACTTCAGACCTCACCCTTGAGCGCTATCTACCTGGCCAACGCCGCTTCATGTTAGTATGCCGACCGGGTCTTTTTATATTATACTATGCTCCCACTATCCCAAAATAAATATACTAAGTCAACAATACTTATTTTAAATGCAATACGATATTTATTTTGGGACTATGCGAGTATACACATAAGGCCTGCCCCACCTGTTAGTAGGTGTGATATAGAAATAGAAGGGAAAATGAAATCATGCGCCTGGTAGGACTCAAATCTGAGACATAGAGCATATAAAGTCAGACTTAGCAAATTCGCCCCCTAAACATCCGTCTACGGATTGTGATTGATCACCCCTCAAATGTCCTTTTCCACAGCCGGATACCCCATTAGCAAATCGCTAATTTTTTTTAAATAATACACTTTTTTAATAAATTTGAAAAATATTACGCCATTTTGATTTTTTTTCAAAAATAATACAGCTTCGGCGTGTAGGAAGCCGATAAGGACCAGTCGGCCTGCGCGAAGCCGAGTAGGGCCGAGTCGGCCACGGCTAAGCCGATTAGTGGCTGGGCCACCCGACGCACGGCCAGTCGGCCGGTCCGCATGCAGTCGGCCATGGTGAGTAACGCCGAGAGGCCAGTCTATCGGCTTCGGCGAAGCCGATAAGTGTGCATGCAAGTTCAAACGCACATGCATGCTTTCGTTACGTGCAAAAGCTAGTTATACTAATCAAGATCAACCAACAGCTAGCTAGCTACACACACGTACGTACGCTCGGATGGGAGTCCCAAGTCAGCTGAGTGCTCCAGTTTGCAATATATTAGAGCAACTCAAACGCGCCGACCCATTTCGTTCATGTTTGGGTCACGGCGAACAAAAAAATCGGCCAAACGTGGCGATCCAAATGGACACGTGTCCGTTTTTCGTCCGTCTACCACTGTCCATTTGTTCGTGCCTCTGCCAGCAGCCGGTGCCGACACACCTTCCCCCAACGTCGTCACCTCGTCGCCGCCACCGTCATCTCGCCGCACGGGCACTGAAGCTTCCTGACGCCGCCTGACCGTGATCCTGTCCCGCACCATGCTGGGCCAGCTGGCCGGGGCCGGTGCCGGTGCCGATGACAGCGGCATGCATGGCAACCTCCAGTCCATCTCCCCGCTCCTCTGCACCGGACTGCTTGCCGCGCTGAGGCCGGCGTCCACGCCGCAATGGCCGGCGACAAACTGGCCTCTGTCTTCACGAACGCCAAACCTCCAATCTCTGTGAGCGGAACTGGCTCCCCGCCCGCCCCCCATACCTCCACTGTCGCTGGAGTCAGGGATGCCACTCTGGCCGCTGCCGGAAGAGACGCCCATGAACGCCGGCTCCTCAGCCGCGGTGTAGTCTGAGACCTCGTCGATGTGGATGAGGACTTTGTATTGCAGCATTGTCGGCTCCATGAGCGGCGAGCGCATGCCCGGTTCAGGAACCGCCAGCCACCTGAGCGAAGGGATTTCCTCCGGCTGCGCCGTCCAAGCAGAGAGCTTGAATGCCGACAAGTCAGCCCTCGAGCTCGTCTCTGGCTCCAGCATGTCCACCAGGCAGGAAGAACCAAGTAGGTACTCCACCACTTCCCTGTCCCATGCGTGCACAGGAATACCTTCGATCACCAGCCTGACCTTGAACTGAAACACGGCGTGCACCGCCTGAGCTTGGCGGTTCCAAGGCCTGAAGAATAGCCGTACCCCTCTATGCTCAACTGCCGGCATCGCACTAACCCTGTTCTTGTGCTCCTGTCTCGCAAAGATGACGATGAAATCCTCTAGCCTGAAGCGGTGAATCGACACCCACTCTGCCTCAATGTCTGCCTTGGAGAGCAGCGCGTTGAGGATGAACTCCGGGGAAAGGTCGCCGCGCGCTCCACCCGCGTACACCACCAGAGCAGACTGGAGCCGCCTGTCAAGATCATCCATGGACCGGGTGCGCCTGACCACACATAGCTCGGAAGGGTCCATGGTCGTGTCCAGCGACAGCATCAACCTCGGGGCCGGCGGGAGCGGGCGAGGAGCAGCGAGACGGGGCCACGGGTCCACCGCGTCACCGGCCTCCTGCAGCGGTGGCGGCGGGAGTGGGGTGCCGGACTAGGCCCTGCCGCCGGCTGCCCTGCGTGCGACCTTGGCGATGGCGAGGCGACGAAGCTCCACCTTGGATGACGGACTGCGCGGGCGCTTGCAATCCCTAGAACCATGGCCTTCTTCGCCGCATCTGATGCAAACAATGTCTTTGGTGCAACCCTGACGATGATGGCCCTCCCGGAGGCACCGGAAGCAGAGCCCATCCATGTCTAGGGAGGCCTCGCGCCTGGCGGGAGAGGAAGGAAGCCGTGGCTGGGGAGCCCGATCTCCCGGGTGACGCCGCCTCCAGAGCGATCTCTTGGAAGGCTGGGCGGGAACCCAAGGCCGACCGCCACCGCCCGCCACGGCGGCACCCGTCGGAGCTGCGACCGCAGAGGGGACTGCGAGCGCCCGCGACGAGACCTCCTGCACATCGAGGCCGTCGGACGACTCCGAGCAGGAGGAGATGCCCAGGCCGGACACCACCGGACGGTCACCAGCCCTGCGAGACGGAGCCGCCACCGAGTTCGGGCTGGTCACCATGGCAGGGCCGCGGAGGAAGGGGAATGGGAGGTGGCCGACACCGTTGGAGTGACAAGCGGCGGGAGGGGGGAGGGGGTGGACGCCGGCACTGGAGTGACGCGCGGCGGGCTCAGTGCGAGAGGGAGGAGAGCTGGCTTTGGAAGGAGAAAATTAAATAGCCGAAGTTGTACAAAATTGGAAGCTTTCACTCGGCGTACACTGGTAGTAAGTTGCCTAGCTTTGTAAACGTACACAACGTACACATTTGCATGCATATAGCCACTTATCGGCTTTGCCGTGGCCGACTGCATGCAGGCCTGGCCAACTGGCCGTGCGTCGGGTGGGGCAGCCACTAATCGGCTTAGCCATGGCCGATTGGGCCTTACTCGGCTTCGCGCAGGCCGATTGCGCCTTATCGTCTTGCCCGTGGCCGACAGAAGCCAATCGGCTTGGCAAGCCGAAGCTGTATTATTTTTGAAAAAAATCAAGACGGCGTAATATTTTTCAAATTTATTTAGAAAAGTGTATTATTTTAAAAAAATTAGCTAGCAAATCCTCAAATCCATATAATTACATGCAACATAAACACATAGTCTAATCTTCGTCGGCGCCTTTCCTTGTTGTTCCCTTCTGTGCCCATGTCTGATGGCTGTGAGACCCTCAAAGTGAAGGTCCGGTCGGATAGGGGCTCGGACATCCCGCGTTTGCGGAGTCAGGGGTGCCAGTCACCTGTAGCGGCTCCGCCACCCCGCGGCCAGGCTAGTTGATGGATCATTAGAATCTTACATAACAATCTCGTGGTAAATACTTGTACTCTGTACTATATCCCAATACAATAAACATTGGCAGAACATAGGGCATTATCTCTTTGAGAGAGTCCGGACCTGGGTAAAATCTCGTGTCCATGTTACCATTGTTCCAAGACGCCTAGCTTCGGGTCCCTACCTCAAGCTATCGGAATCAACTCTGACACCGAGGTCGGGGCGCCAGACGGACCACACAGCATCCGGCAAGGCCGCGGTCACGTGCCTAGAGCCACGAGCCCCGGTGGATCCAAAGCCATTTGCGCAGACGCAGTGGATCCCCACATGATCGAGTCCGATCGTTGTGGGGCGCACTCCTCCTAGGGGTAGCGGAGAGTGATGCAGACGGCCATCTCCTCCTCGTCGCAGCATGGGATGAGGCCCCAGTCGATGAATCAGAGATCTCGGAGTCAGATATGCTGCCTGTCATGCTAGAGAGGGCCGGAGATCACCAAAATGGAGCTTGGGGTGGAGTGGAGTGCCTAGGGTTCATCCCAGTGGGCCAGCATGGGCCAAATCCGTCGCGGCGGATGCGCCCAGACGCGTCCGGGCCTCCCCGTTCCGCTCCAGGTATGGGCTCGATATGAGAGGTGTCGGTCAGTCCACATGTATAGGACCAATATGAGGGGTGTTGTTACGTCAAGATTGACTGGTCACTAACCGTGCCGTCCGGCCGGATGTTTAAGGAGAGTTTGAGGAGTCCTTTTGTAGATGCTCTCAGCATGGCATGTTAGCCAACCGAGCCACATCGCTCTGTGTCCATAAAAAAACTAGGTAATTGCCCGTGCATTGAAATGGATGCATACATATTCAACTGCTTCAACACTAATCACGTCTGACGTATATTTTCGACATGACACCAATATTCTGTCAGGGAAGACACATCCATGAGAACAAAAGTACAATGTGTACTATGACTTACGGGTAGGATCCTTTCTGATAATAATCAAAACTAAATAAATGCATCCAGATTTCCTTTGAAAGCCTTGATTCCCGACAGCAAAACTAACAAAACTTTTCACTTTCCAGATCCAGCGACTTAACCCATTGGGAAAAGGACTTTATTAGCTAGGTATAAATAGACAAGCCTCTTAATAGTGAGTTTGCATCTCGACCTAACTGATTCTGGTACAAAGAACTTGGAAATTGGATGCTCCGATGAGTCTAAAATAGCAGAGGGCCAACTCAACAATCATTTAAAGAAACCGGTTTTGAAGCTTTTTATGTTGGAAATATGCCCTAGAGGCAATAATAAAAGCATTATTATTATATTTCCTTATTCATGATAATTGTCTTTATTCGTGCTATAATTGTGTTATCCGGAAATCGTAATACATGTGTGAATAACAGACAACAAACATGTCCCTAGTGAGCCTCTAGTTGACTAGCTCGTTGATCGACAGATAGTCATGGTTTCCTGACTATGGACATTGGATGTCATCGATAACGGGATCACATCATTAGGAGAATGATGTGATGGACAAGACCCAATCCTAAACATAGCATCAGATCGCTTAGTTCGTTTGCTAGAGTTTTCCAATGTCAAGTATCCTTTCCTTAGACCATGAGATCATGTAACTCCCGGATACCGTAGGAGTGCTTTGGATGTGCCAAACGTCACAACATAACTGGGTGACTATAAAGGTATGCTACGGGTATCTCTGAAAGTGTCTGTTGGGTTGACATGGATTGAGACTGGGATTTGTCACTCCGCTTGACGGAGAGGTATCACCGGGCCCTCTCGGTAATGCATCATCACAATGAGCTCAATGTGATCAAAGTGTTTGATCACGGGATCATGCATTACAGTAACGAGAAAAGTGACTTGCCGATAACGAGATTGAACGAGGTATTGGGATACCGACGATCGAATCTCGGGCAAGTAAAATACCGATTGACAAAGGGAATCGTATACGGGATTAATTGAATCCTCGACATCGTGGTTCATCCGATGAGATCATCGTGGAGCATGTGGGAGCCAACATGGGTATCCAGACCCCGCTGTTGGTTATTGCCCGAGAGCCGTCTCGGTCATGTCTGCATGTCTCCCGAACCCGTAGGGTCTACACACTTAAGGTTCGGTGACGCTAGGGTTGTGAAGATATGTATGTGCAGTAACCCGAATGTTGTTCGGAGTCCCGAATGAGATCCCGGACGTCACGAGGAGTTCCGGAATGGTCCGGAGGTAAATAATTATATATAGGAAGTGCTATTTTGGCCATCGGGACAAGTTTCGGTGTTATCGGTATTGTACCGGGACCACCGGAGGGGTCACGGGGTCCACCAGGTGGGGCCACCTGCCTTGGTGGGCCACATGGGCCTTAGGGGGTGCGCCTTGGCCTGCTTGGGCCAAGGGGAACCAGCCCCAAGGGCCCATGCGCCAAGGAAACTTGGAGAGGGAGAGTCCAAAGGGGGGAAGGCACCTCCGAGGTGCCTTGGGGAGGATGGACTCCTCCCCCCCTCTTGGCCGCACCCCTTCCTTGGAGGAAGGGGCAAGGCTGCGCCCTCCCCCCCTCTAATGCATCTATATAAAGGGGGGCAGGGGAGGGGGCAGCGCACCCTATTGCCCTGGCGCCCCCTCCTCCCTGCAACACCTCCTCCTCCTCCCGTAGTTGCTTAGCGAAGCCCTGCCGTAGTTCTGCTGCATCCATCACCACACCGTCGTGCTGAATCTTCCTCAACCTCTCCTTCCCCCTTGCTGGATCAAGAAGGAGGAGACGTCTCCCGTCCCGTACGTGTGTTGAACGCGGAGGTGCCGTCCGTTCGGTACTAGATCATCGGTGAATTGGATCACGGCAAGTACGACTACCTCATCCACGTTCACTCGAACGCTTCCGTTGCGATCTACAAAGTGGTATGTAGATGCTATCTAATCTGAATACTCGTTGCTAGATGAACTCATAGATGGATCTTGGTGAAACCGTAGGAAAAAATTTAATTTTCTGCAACGTTCCCCAACATTTTAATGTATTGATGTATGACCATGTGTGATGACCATTGGATGCCCTAAATCTTTCAGATTTCCTGCTTGGGCAAGGTGTAGGATTATTTCTGACCAGAGTTATTTTAAACATGGTCCACATGTTCTTCAAACTATTGACTAATTCAGCATCATGACTCCGCTCCTCTAGTTCATGTATATAGTTACGCTCTATTTAATAATGTGACTTTTTGAATTTTCTTCTAAAAGTTCCTTCACTTGCTCATGAATGCATTGTTATGGATGCTATCACACACACACACACACACACACACACACACACACACACACACACACACACACACACACATAGGGTCGCGCTATTCGTCACCTTGGGTGAGAAATAGTTATTCTTCACCCTCCTCTATTTTACCATCAATGCACCGTAATTTTACGTTCCGTAAGTTTTGTCTTATTTTCGATGCAAAAAGGGACCGTAATAAAATATATAATCGCCGTAAAAAATATTTTATGTTATGTAAAATTACAAACATAAAAGCATAGTGTAAAATACACATAAACTGCAAATTTTTAAACCGTTAAAAGTTTAGCGGCCCTTAACTAGTTCTGTGGCAAGCTACGGTAGACACAGTTTTACCTATATTTGTGTGTGTGTGTGTGTGTGTGTGTGTGTGTGTGTGTGTGTGTACAAGTCTGGATTTTTCTTCAATAGATTCAACCATACGCACAATATCTTCATAAGTGAACAGTTACATTCTTGTGATCAGAAATGAGAGAGTTAGTATGTGAGGGTCTTAACTTTAAAATGATTGTGGGGCTGTGTCATTCTAGTATTACCTCAGATATACATATGTCGTTGCAAGTACAAAGTAAGATGCTGAGACTTTGTAGGATTTGGAGTGAAAAGGTTGCACCATTGCTTGCTATCACCTCCTTAGGACGTCTAGGATGATAATTTTCACAGACAATGGTATCGTTTCTTTTGGATCCAGAAAATGAAAAAACGCCAAAAACAATAGTAATTGTTGGACGGAGTACAAGAGCACAGATGCATCTTTGGACCAGCCGGACATGTCATAGCAAATAATGCCTCTTATATGAGTTGATACAAGAAGTATTATAAGATAAATCACTAGCGTCATATCATAGAAATTTTTCAATGGTAAGAATGGTACTTAATAGAACCACCGAAGCAACAGTGTAGGGGGTCTTTTGCCCCCCCCCCCCCCCAAGCCTTGAACTGGCCAACATGAATACCCTTTCATAATCTTTATCATGGATAAATTCATGCCAAAAGAAATTGCATACTTTGACAAAGCTAACGTTCGTGATATCATAATCTGCAAAAAAGCATCTCAACTGTTTGCATAGTGAGAATGCTAAGCACGAGTCTTTGGCTTCCGTTGAGATGTCATTCATCTGCCAAACTTTACCAAAAGTCACTAAACTATTGTTGGTGGTGCCATATTGGTTGGAGTCCATTTTATGAACACACCATAGGAACTTTCATCTATCTCTTGTCTGTTCTCTCACATGACTATTACTTTAGGAGGTAATGTTGAACCGTTAGCTAGTTTGCTCCTTGCAACTCAATGTATCCAATAACAAAACAAGGTCTGGGTCCAAGTGCAGAAGAAGTTAAGAACATACTACCGCTTGATGTGACCAACATTTTATGTAATCCTTATATCAAGAAAACACATGGATGGGTACAGAGAAAGTAGGCAAAGCCATAAGTACAATGACCATGTCTTGAGATTACTTTGCTTAGCCCACAGGGTCTTTGCCACAACAAACGATGAATAAATTGCCACCAAATATAGTAGCACAAAATCGGAAATTGGCAATGGCTCCTAGGTGTATATGCATCCATTGTCTAAATACACATTTTGAAAAGTTGAAAAAATCCCGAACAAAAATCCCACTTGTATATCTGGACATTCTATGTGCGTGCACAATGTTTTCGGTGAAAAACGAGGTTTTTTGTGGCTTGTGTAAAAAAGACAATTTCTAATGCTTCATTAGAACTATTTATTTTGCATTTTTTTATCTTTTTTACACATGCCACAAAAAACGTCGTTTTTCAATGAAACTTTGTGCATGCACATAGAATTTCCGGATATACCCGCGGGATTTTTGTTCCGAATTTTTCAACTTTTCAAAATGTATATTTAGACAATGAGTGCATATGCACCTAGGAGCCAAAACACCGTGTCCGCACAAAATAGTCTACTCCTTATCCTGGTCTTCTCTATCGTCAAAAGCCACAGTGGAACGTAAATTGGCATAAATAATCAGAGCAAAGACCCGTCTAGACTTGTGTCAAATCTGTGTGTGAGGCTGTACTACAAAGTACATACCACGTTCTATGTACCTATCCAGATGGATATAGTTGAAGTAACATGATTTTACTTTAGTCATGAAGGGGGAGGGGGCTAGAGCTTCCTGTCCCTAACATAAGGTGGGAGGAGGAGGTGTTGAAATTATGGCCTAGAGGCAATAATAAAGTATTATTTCTTTATTTTTGCAATTAAAGTTTACATTTGTGTGTTGTAATTGCAATGATTTTTAAATACTCCCTCTGTAAACAAATATAAGAGCGTTTAAATCATTAAAGTAGTCATCTAAACAATCTTATATTTCTTTACGGAGGGAGTATGAGATTCCGAGAAAAACTCAGTTGCATGTGTGAAAACATAAACGGTAGGTAAATCCCTAGTCACGCCTCAAAGACTATCTCATCTTTTGCAGATGATCATGTTTTTTCTGATCATACGGCATTGTTAAAGTAATAAGGACACCGACAATAATGAGAACACATTATTTGCAGGACGATGGTGGTGTTGGATACCGTGAGATCCCGTCATCACTATGCTGTCAATATTATCATAGTAACTGTTAACATTTACTCGCATCCTTAAACCATGAGAAAATCATACACTAGTAGAAAAAGGGTCAAACGTAAAGCACATTAGTGCCGGTTTGTATTTGAGCCGGCACTAATGTATACATTAGTGCCGGTTCCAACGGCTAGCCGGGCCGCTCTCATTAGTACCGGTTCGTGGCGAACCTTTAGCACCGGTTCGTGCCACGAACCGGTACTAATGAGGGTGGCAGGATGTTGTCAGACTGGGGCCCCTCCAGCCCCTTTAGTACCGGTTCGTGGCACGAACCGGTACTAAAGGTCGCCCTACATAAACCCTTCGTCCACCCGAGCTCGCTCTGTTCTTCCCCTTTCCCCTCTCCTCTCTGTTCTTCCCCTCTCCTCTCGAGCTCATCACACATTTTGCCCAAAATTTGTCAAGATTTGAAGGCCCCCATCCATTCAAATGATCACAAAGGTTAGCAACTTTGTCCTTTCATCTCTCATTGCTAGATTAGCTCTTGCAATGCTTTATATAGTGATTAATTTGTGAGTTTAGTAATTTGGGAGGATATATATATATATATATATATATATATATATATATATATATATATATATATATATATATATGTGCTAGTATTTGATTTATATGCAATTTGAGGTCAAAAATAACACTTAGTTTGCATATGTAGGTGTGGTTTACTTAGTGCCTTCTAAATCTCCGTCGTAACCACTGTCGATCGCCTGCACCGTCCCGTCGCCGGCACCACCTTGTGGTGAGCCTCTTTGTTCATGAAATTTTATATAAAAATTGATGTTTGTGTGATTTGGATATATAGCTAGTTACTCGTATAATTATCTTACCCGTACGTTCTTTGTTATACATATAGTGCCATGGTTTTGATATCCGTCCCCGTCGGCCCTCGTCCTTGTTATGATTCGGATGTGGTATATATATTCTCTTTTAAAACTAGTTGCATTTCGTGTTTATGACAAATTATGCCCATCAAGTTGACATAGGAATTTTTTCTAGGAGGTGTGTGAACCGGAAATTCCAACCGACCCTATTGTCGAGAGGTTAAATTTAGTTGAAAGAGAAAACGAGAATTTGAAAGAAAAATTGAAAAGAATTGAGGGGGAGAAGATGGAATTGGAGTTGCATGTTGCCGATGTCGTCGATGATCACAAGATCAAGATGGAGAAAATGCGCTTGAAGATTAGAAAGATTAGAAAATATGCCATCGATAGTGAGGCTTGGTATCATTATGCTGTTGGATCCATTGTTACCTTAGTTGCGATCTTGATCGCATTTGTTGTTGCATTTAAATGCTTTAGCTAGAGAGTTATTTGTTTGTTGCATTTAAGTGTTGTATGAACTTTATGTATGAACTTGTATTAATTTGGTCTATTCGGTGTTGTGTAATGAAGATGAGCCGGCAATGGATGTACGATGACCGATGCTCTCCCGAGTTCATTAATGGCGTGCAAACTTTTCTGCTTGCGGCTGAGGCAAACAAGCGGGCGGATGGTTTTATGCCTTGTCCATGTGCTGTCTGTAAGAATGGTCAAAATTACTCTAAGTCAAGAACCATTCACTTCCACCTGTTTAAGTCCGGTTTGGTGCCCCACTATAATGTTTGGACCAAGCACGAAGAAAGAGGGGTTATGATGGAAGACAATGAAGAAGAAGAGGACGACGACAGCTATCCTGGCCATGGGTTCCCTGAATACGATGATACAACAATGGGGGAAGAAGCTGAGCCGGTAATGCGGGAAGAAGCTGAGCCGACAATGCGGGAAGAAGCTAAAGAAGAGGCATCAGATGAGCCCGTTGATGATCTAGGTCGGGCCATTGCCGATGCAAAGAGAAACTGCGCAAGTGATTTGGAGAAGAAGAAGAAGTTGCAGCGCATGTTAGAGGATCACAAAAAATTGTTGTACCCGAATTGCGTAGGTGACAAGAAAAAGCTGGGCACCACACTGGAATTGCTGCAATGGAAGGCAGAGAATGGTGTATCTGACAAGGGATTTGGAAAGTTGCTGGTAATGATAAAGGATATGCTTCCAAAGGACAACAAATTGCCCGAGAGTACGTACGAAGCAAAAAAGGCTGTCTGCTCTCTAGGGTTAGAGGTGCAGAAGATACATGCATGCCCTAATGATTGCATCCTCTACCGCGGTGAGTACGAGGATTTGAACGCTTGACCGGTATGTGGTGCATTGCGCTATAAGATCAGCCGCGATGACCCTGGTGATGTCGAGGGCCAGCGCCCCAGGAAGAAGATTCCTGCCAAGGTGATGTGGTATGCTCCTATAATACCACGGTTGAAACGTTTGTTCCAAAACAAAGAGCATGCCAAGGCGATGCGATGGCACAGAGAAGACCGTAAGAAAGACGGAAAGTTGAGAGTACCCGCTGACGGGTCGCAGTGGAGAAAAATCAAAAGAAAGTACGGGAAGGAGTTTGCAGATGACGCAAGGAGCGTATGGTTTGGTCTAAGCGCAGATGGCATTAATCCTTTTGGGGAGCAGAGCAGCAACCATAGCACCTGGCCTGTGACTCTATGTTTGTATAACCTTCCTCCTTGGTTGTGCATGCGGAAGTTCATTATGATGCCAGTGCTCATCCAAGGCCCTAAGCAACCCGGCAACGACATTGATGTGTACCTAAGGCCATTAGTTGAAGAACTCTTACAACTATGGAATGGAACAGGTGTACGTGCGTGGGATGAGCACATGGGGGAAGAATTTGACCTAAAGGCGTTGCTGTTCGTGACCATCAATGATTGGCCTGCTCTCAGTAACCTTTCAGGACAGACAAACAAGGGATACCGCGCATGCACGCACTGTTTGGACGATACTGACAACATATATTTGGCTAATAAGAATGTGTACCTGGGACATCGTCGATTTCTTCCGAGTAGGCATCCCGTAAGAAAGAAAGGCAAGCATTTCAAAGGTGAGGCGGATCATCGGACGAAGCCTCGCCACCGTACTGGTGCTGATATACATGATATGGTCAAGGATTTGAAGGTGGTCTTTGGAAAGGGTCCTGGTGGACAACCTGTTCCGAATGACGCTGACGGACGCGCACCCATGTGGAAGAAGAAATCTATATTTTGGGACCTGCCCTATTGGAAAGACCTCGAGGTCCGCTCTGCAATCGACGTGATGCACGTGACGAAGAATCTTTGTGTGACCCTGCTTGGCTTCTTGGGCATGTATGGGAAGACAAAAGATACACCTGAGGCACGGGAGGACCAGCAACGTATGCACGGAAAAGACGGCATACATCAGGGTCATGCAAGCTACGCTCTTACCAAAGAAGAGAAGGAAATCTTCTTTGAATGTCTGCTCAGTATTAAGGTACCGTCTGGCTTCTCATCGAATATAAAGGGAATAATAAACATGGCAGAGAAAAAGTTCCAGAACCTAAAGTCTCATGACTGCCACGTGATTATGACGCAACTGCTTCCGGTTGCATTGAGGGGGCTTCTACCGAAAAACGTTCGATTAGCCATTGTGAAGCTATGCGCATTTCTCAATGCAATCTCTCAGAAGGTAATCGATCCAGAAATCATACCAAGGTTACAGAATGATTTGGTGCAATGTCTTGTCAGTTTCGAGTTGGTGTTCCCACCATCCTTCTTCAACATCATGACGCACGTCCTAGTTCACCTATGCGAAGAGATTAACGTTTTGGGTCCTGTATTTCTACACAATATGTTCCCCTTTGAGAGGTTCATGGGAGTCTTAAAGAAATATGTTCATAACCGTGCTAGGCCAGAAGGAAGCATCTCCAAGGGCCGTCAAAATGAGGAGGTCATTGAGTTTTGTATTGACTTTATTCCTGACCTTAAGCCGATTGGTGTTCCTGAATCGCGGCATAAGGGCAGACTGGATGGAAAAGGAACGCTAGGAGGGGAACAAATAATATGTATGGATGGACATTCTCTCACTGAAGCACACTACACAGTTCTACAGAATTCCGCCTTGGTGGCTCCGTATATGGATGAACACAAGAATTTGCTACGCTCCAAACACCCGGAGCGGTCTGATGACTGGATTACACGTGAACAAACCAGGAGTTTCGCTAGCTGGTTGCAAGCACGTGCCATGCATGACACCTCTATTGAAGATGACCTGTACTTGCTGTCCCAGTTACCATCTTCGAATATAATGACTTTCAAAGGATACGAGATAAATGGTAATACATTTTACACGGTCGCCCAAGATAAGAAGAGCACCAACCAAAACAGTGGTGTCCGCTTTGATGCAGAAACCAAGACGGGAAATGAAACATATTATGGTTATATACAGGACATATGGGAACTTGACTATCGACGTGGTTTGAAGGTCCCTTTGTTTCGGTGCAAATGGGTCAATATGACATGAGGCGGGGTAACGGAAGACCCGCAGTACGGAATGACAACAGTGGATCTCAACAATTTTGCGTATGCAGACGAACCATTCGTCCTAGACAATGATGTGGCACAGGTTTTCTATGTGAAGGACATGTCTACCAAGCCAAGAAAAAGAAAAGATAAGGAAGCGAATGCATCGTACGATGAGCCAAAGCGGCACATAGTTCTTTCTGGGAAGAGAAACATCGTGGGAGTGGATGACAAGACAGACAAGTCAGAAGATTATGAAATTTTTGATGAAATTGCTCCATTCACAGTGAATATTGACCCGAGCATCCCGTTAAATGATGAAGATTTTCCATGGCTACGACGCAAAGGGACACACGCGAAGAAAAAGTTTCACACCCAAAGATCTGGGATGTGATCGGCTTAACTATATATCATCACTTTCTTCTGTGTTTCACACCCAGGAGGGATCTCTGTAATAGTTAGGGTAGCTAGTTATGTGTTTTGGCATTTGAAACGCGAAGAAATTTTATGTGCAAGCAAATTCTTTCATGCATTTACTGATTTTTTCAGCTAAATGACCCTGAAATTGAAAAGCATTTCAAATGAACTCAGAAAAGGTTGAAAGTTGGCATGGTATCATAATTTCACCCACATAGCATGTGCAAAAAAGTAGAGAGGGTTACCGCAAAAACTGGATGCACTTCATGTACAAAATGGACAATCTGTTTCGAAGTATCAGGGTTTTGGACGAAAACTCATCCGTTACAAAGGCATTTCATTTTTGAAATAACCTAAGCATTACCAAATTGAATATAATGATAAAACACACTAATATTAAACATAAGAAAAGAGAATCACTGAAAAATCTATTTTCAAAGTTAAGTTATTCACAAAAATAAATAAAGCAAAAAAATAAGAAAAAAAAACCACCTACTGGGCCACAGCGGCCTGCATACGACTAGAAACCCAAATTCAAGTTGGGCCAGGATGCAGGCCCGCTAGCCTAGTAGGCCCAACAGGGCATCGCAGAAGAGGTAGGCCCAGAAGGCCTGCTTAAGAGAGGAGCTCGAGACAGTAGCGACGGCGGGGCTTATAAGCAGGTGCGAGTGCCCCTCGGCTAGCGAGGTGGGACTAAACTTGCCGCACCGCACCTGCGCCAGCGCACACCCTTTAGTACCGGTTCGTGGCACCAACCGGTACTAAAGGGGGGGCCTTTAGTACCGGTTGGAGCCACGAACCGGTACTAAAGGGGGTCGCTTCCCGCCGCTTGGCCTGGCCAAAACAGGCCTTTAGTACCGGTTGGTGGCTCCAACCGGTACTAAAGGTGCATCCTATATATACAACACTTGGAAAAATTTCAGTTTCCCTCTGTTTCTTCCCTCTGTTTCCTCCCTCCGTCGTGCCTGCCTCGATCGGCGTTGTCCCCGTCGACGCCGCCGCCCCCGCCCCTCGTCGCCGACCCCGGCCGTGCACGCCCCTCGTCGCCGCCCCGGCCGTCCCCGTCCCCGTCGTCCCCGTCGCCGCGCCTCGGCCGCCCCGTCGTCGCCACCCCGTCCCTTCGCCCCGTCGTCGCCGCCACGTCCCGTCGCCGCCCCGTCGCCGCCTCGCCGGTGAGCTCGCCCCGGCCGCCATGTCCAGTTCCACACACACACACACTACACACACACACACACACACACACACTACACACACACAAGTGATTTAAACATTTAGTTATAGAAATATTTATAAAAATTTAGCAATTTTTCTGTTTTGTAGTTATATAAATATTAGAATTGTTATAGAAATGTTAGTTATATAATCAAGAAATTTTAGAATTAGTTTTAGTTATAGAAATAGTTATGAAAAAGTTAGAATTGTTAGAAATTTTTCTGTTTTTTAGTTATTGAAATAGTTATAAAAAAGTTAGAATTGTTAGAAATTTTTCTGTTTTTTAGTTATAGAAAAGTTAGAAATTTTTCTTTTTTTTAGTTATAGAAATATTAGAAATGCTATAGAAATGTTAGTTATATATAGCATTGTTAGAAATGTTATAGAAATGTTAGAAATTTTAGTTATCAAAATCCAATCATTAAAAAATGTTACTTTTTGCGGGCATTTAGCTACTATTTGTTGTCGACGATGCCCGGCCCGCATCCTCGCCGTCGACACGTCCGCGACAACGTCCAGCTGACCCATGTCCGGGACTGGGCTCCGCCGGGCTGGCACTGGGAGGTGCTGCCTGGAGGGGCGCGCCGCTTGATGAGGAACCCGGCCCGGGGTCCCGTCGTCGACCCTGATCTCGTTTGGTGGTGTTCGCGTGGGCCAGTTTCGGTGCGGAGGGAGCCGGCCCCGCCGGAGGTGGTACGTCGTCGTGTCAGGGAGGAGGACGAGCACGTCCATCGCTACATGGTTGCGTTAGAGGGCGGCAGGTTCTCCAATACCTGGCAGTTTCTTCAGGGATCTCACTTCAGCTATGATCCTGTGAGGGTTCCTTCTCTTTGGGTGTCCATCGCCGGCGCCGCAGGAACCGCGAGTGTCCTAGATTCTTCTGTAGTATTCGATCTTTATTAGCTACCTAGCCAGTGATGTATTCGAGATTATATATTCGAGACGATGTATTCGAGATTATATATTATTCGAGATGATGTATTCAAGATTATATCTGTTATTCGAGACGATGTATTCGAGATTATATCTATTATTCGAGACGATGTATTCGAGATTATATCTATTATTCGAGATTATACTAAATTGTTTTATATTTCTTTTGGCATAGTTAAATAAAAGCTATGGCGGACAATACCGACAGAGAGAGAGAACAGACCATGTTCGATATGATACGCGGGCCAGATGATGATCAGAATGAAGAAGATTTTGACGGCTCTGAATTTCTAAACAACACCGGAGAGGGTGATATGATATTCGATCGCGATGACCGAATTGATGAAGTCATGAACTACGATTATGACGATGACGAAGAACATGTTGATCCTGAAACAACAAACACCGGCGAGGTATATATATTTATATAAGCAGGAATCTGGTGATCATCACATGTTTTAATAAATGAGTTGAAGATATATTAACGGATCGATCTTTCTTCTTTCAGCCATCCGGATCAAGCAAATCTTCAGGCAAAAGGACGAAACGAGGCCCGAACAAAAAGTTGAAGGAGGACGTAAAGTACAATATCGAGGCATTCAAACCTAATGGCTAACCATTAGCGCCTAAGAAGATTGCGGACAAGTTCGTTCGTCAGTGCGGAGTTCTTGTGAAGGACCAAATCCCGATCTCCCTTCAAGAATGGAGAAAGCCAGCAAAGCCACGTCCAGATGTTACTTTTGTCGACGAGAATCAAAAACAACTGCTTTGGGATACTCTCATGGAACATTTCACCCTACCAGATCATTTCACAGAAGCAGATGTGCAGAAAGTCAAGGACGCTGCTTTTAGGAAGATGGCGGTTGCATTCAAGAACTACAAGAGAACGACGTGGGAGAAGTACGTCAAGGATGGAAGGAAGACTCCAGTATTCGAGGGGATACTAGAGAATCAAAGTGCTCATTGGGACGATTTCGTGAAATTCAAGGATTCAGAATTAGCTAAGGAACGGTCGAGAATAAACAAGCAGAATGCCCAAAAAAAAGGATAAGTTCCATAAGCTGGGGCCAGGTGGCTACGCGGTGGCAATGCCTAAGTGGGATAAGTCTGAGAAAGAGATGGAGGATGCAGGTGTCACTCCGGTTACTAAGAGCTGGCCCCCCAGGTGCAGGACTTGGTTCTATGCGCATGGGGGGGAGTTGGACCCGAAGACAGGTAATGTTTCGACGAAGGCATGTCTGAACGGAGCCGACGATGCGATACTTGTTGCAATAGAAGAGGCTCGATCGGGGGTGTTCCAGCCCAACAGAGAGAACGACGAGCTTACGTGTGCCCTGGGAAATCCTGAACACCCGGGAAGAACACGAGGCAAGGGCGTTATTCCGTGGTATGAGGGGTTTTCGGACTGGAACACCGACTACAGAACCCGTGCGAGAAAGAAGATTGTGGAGGAGAAGAAGAGGAAGATGGAGGAGGAGCAGAGGAAGCGGGACTATGAACGCCTTCAAGGCCTTGAAGCAAGTCAAGCGGAATTGGCAGTTAAATTCCAGCGGCAGCAGGAGCAGATCGACTCACTTAGCCAGCAAAGGGGGTCTCAGCAGCTGCAGCAGCTAGCGGATGATCCAGCATTGGATAGCACCGCCCCATCCATGCCGAGAAGCAGCGTGGGTTCTGCCCCGGGCGACGCATTGCTGGATAGATACCCCGTGGATGACATCACGGAGAACACTAACTGCGAGCTACACTTCAAGATGAAGAACATATCCATGAAGGTGGCGGACGCCGTTGCTTTTCCAAATTCCCCTGAGGCAACCTTCCATTGCAACCCGATTCCAGCGGGCTATGCTCGTGTCTTGGTTGATGAGGTGGTGGACCCATATTCGGAGCTACAACTTGACATTCCTGGAGGTGACGACGAGCACACATTGGGAGAGGCCATACATCATGTCATCCTATGGAGAAAGGATTGCATCATCTTTCGAAGGCCACCGACACCGCGTCACCCAACTCCTCGTCGAAGTCCACCACCGATTCAGCAGACTCCCGCTCCTTCAAGTCCACCAACGCGTGAGGCCACTCCTCCTCTTCCAAGTCTGGCAAAGTGTCAGGCCACTCCTCCTCCAAGTCCGACATAGCGTCAGACGTCCACTCCTCCTCCAAGTCCGGCAAAGTGTCAGGCCACTCCTCCTCCAAGTCCGGCACAGCTTCAGGCCACTCCTCCTCGTCCAACTCAGCCCCGTCAGCCGTCTCCGCCGCCTCAGCAATCGCAGAAGAGACACCCCGCACATATGCTGCGTAGCGGTACCAGTCGAGGTCATAGTACAGGAAGTACAGGCGGAGGCAAGCGATATAAATATGGTCCAAACCTCGATACTCCTCTTCCTGAGAGGGCTTACGACAGGACCAAGGAGCAAACCAATGCCATAGTGCGGGCAGAAGTCGACGCCCATTTTGGACCGAAACCGCCACCGCCGCCAAGGGAGAAAGTGTCTGTGGAAGTTATTGACCACTTCGTTCATATGGTTGAACCACCAGCTCCTAAGCCCGTTGACTCAGACTATGAGCGCCACATCTGGAAGTTAAATCGACAACGTCTACAGAAGGAGGCGAGCTCGAGCTCGAGCAAACAACAAGCAGCTGTCAAAAAATGCGGGAGAACCGTTGCCCAGCTGGGAGAACAGTGGGCGCAACCGATCCCCCCGCTTGTTGTGCCGCCAACAACACGTGACAGTACACGCGGCCAATATTATTGTGGGCAAATAGTTTACGTTCCCCAGGTGGGCGATGTGGTAATAACCCAGCAGCATATAACGCAGGCTGAAGAACTCAAGATCACTGTTGGACAACTCCTCAAGATCGAGGACATGCCTGTGCTTACAGAGGAGGAAATAAAATGGAAATATGTCCGGGGCCAACCTTTGGTCAAGCCAGAAGATGTCAAGAAGCTCCCAACGAGAATGTATGCATTGCATCAATGGTACATGGCCATTACCAAGAGATCCAATCGACAGTCCCTCATGGTGCAAGTCAACAAGGATCATTTCTACCATGAGAAACCTGGGACCGTTGAGTATTCTGAACTGTTTCAGTTATACAATCAAGACGCACTCGACAAATCTATCGTCAGTTGCTATTGCCTGTAAGTGATTTCTTTCTGTAATTTAAGTCTGAAGCTAGCTGTATTGATCCTTTTGATCAATCATTACCTGTAATTATCCTCACTATATTCTTTTCTGTGGTACTATGCAGGATGAAGATGTATGAAATGAAAAAAGGTGGACGCTATGGCATTGGGTTCATTGACCCAAACACCGTTAATGAATTCACATGGAATATAAGCGACTATTATAAAAAGCAGGTAGAGGACAACATGTTCGAGTTCTTGAAGCACCTCAAATACAATGAAGATATACTACTTCCTTACAACTTCAAGTGAGTCACACTTTCTTGTACTACAAATTCTCTGTTTTTGCCTACTAGCTAGCTAGCTACATCTTTTTGCTTACATATATATGCCCGCTTAATTAAGACATGCACACGTGTGTGCATGCAGATTTCACTGGATCTTGTGTATCATTAAAGTTGACGAAGGAACAGTTGAAATACTGGACTCACTACTCTCAGAAAATAAAGACTATAACATCTTGTTTGGGATAGTCAACAAGTAATTTCAATCATTATTAACTATATATCTCGGCCTATTTAGTTCGTCATTTCATGATATGAACTATTTAATAACCCCTTTATTCATTTTCTTTGTCGGCGGGCAGGGCTTGGGCAAGGTTCATCAGCGTCACAGAAGGCGAATGGAAACGACAGCTGAGATGGCTTCGACCCAGGGTAAGTAATTAAGTAGTGTGGTAGCTGGCTGCCATCTTTTTAATATTATCATGCTTGATTAATTATTATCTGATCAAATTAAATTCCATTCTCGTAAAGGCCATAAAGCAGGCGCAGAGGACTGATCTGTGTGCATACTGTGTTTGCGAGAACATTCGCATGATGGCGTCCGAAAGGAGCAGATCTCAAAGACAGGAATGGGTACGCTTGTCAGAACACTATTCACAATTTGTGCACCATTATCGATATCTAGTCACACAACTAATACACATGCATATTGATCTCCTTCTTAACAGTTCACAGAGGTGCGGGACAAGCTCCTACATACGGAGCGCGTAGAAGCACTTCAAGAGGAAATAGCGGGATTTTTGCTCGACCAGGTCATAAATCCGAAGGGAGAATACTATTAGCCGCTACCGCCCCCATCGACCAAGTCATGAACCACTTCCAATTTGTCATCGTGCTCCAAAGGCACCAATTAGGCTAATGCAAACTGGCTCCGAAGGCAACATGCATATGTAGGAGAAATTGTATATAGCTATATACATGCATGTGTGTATGTGTGAATTAATATGGTGTGGTTTGTGTGAGACATTATATATATATATATATATATATATATATATATATATATATATATATATATATGATTGGTTCTACTAGCTACCATATATATGCATAACGTGTACAATGTGTAGTATCGTAAAATACCAGCAAACGAAAAAGAATTAAAATGGAAAACACAAAATTAAATGAAAAAGAAATCATAAAACCAAAAACCCCCCAAACATTTTAGTACCGGTTGGTGTTACCAACCGGTACTAAAGGGCTCCCGGCCCCCAGAGCTAACTCGTGCCACGTGGTTGCCCTTTAGCACCGGTTCGTGCTGGACCGGTGCTAAAGGGGGGGGCCTTTAGTGCCCAAACTTTAGTGCAGGTTATGGAACCGACACTAAAGGGCCTTACGAACCGGTGCTATTGCCCGGTTCTGCACTAGTGATAGGCCTTCACACCGAATGATTGTTTTGGGGTTGCCAAATGTTACCCACAACTGTGCGATCATAAAGGTAGTTTACGGGTATACCAGGAAAGTCAGTCAAGGTAGTAGATAAAGTTTTTCAAGTGTAGCGGTGTGATGTAAGTTCACCATGCAAACAAGAGGTGAGAGCATCTCCAGCCGCGCCCCCAACAGGCCCTCCCCAGGCGTTTTTGTCGCGCCGGCGCCAAAAAACGGCCCAGTCGCGCCCCCAGAAGTCAGTTTTTCGCCGGCTCGGGCCAAAACTGGTGCCGGCGGACCCAGGCCGAACCCGGCGCCCCAGGCGCCTGGGGAGCCGACACAAGCGAAAAGGGCGCGTGGGTCCGCCCTGTCGGCGAGCCGAGGCCCTCTGTCGGTGTCAAAACCGGCAGATCTCGGGTAGGGGGTCCCGAACTGTGCGTCTAGGCGGATGGTAACAGGAGACAAGGGACACGATGTTTTACCCAGGTTCGGGCCCTCTTGATGGAGGTAAAACCCTATGTCCTGCTTGATTAATATTGATGATATGGGTAGTACAAGAGTAGATCTACCATGAGATCAAGGAGCCAAACCCTAGAAGCTAGCCTATGGTATGATTGTTATGTTGTCCTACGGACTAAAACCCTCCGGTTTATATAGACATCGGAGAGGGTTATGGTTACATAGAGTCGGTTACAATGGTAGGAGATCTACATATCCGTATCGCCAAGCTTGCCTTCCACGCCAAGGAAAGTCCCTTCCGGACACGGGACGAAGTCTTCAATCTTGTATCTTCATAGTCCTGGAGTCCGGCTGAAGGTATAGTCCGGCTATCCGGACACCCCCTAATCCAGGACTCCCTCAGTAGCCCCCGAACCAGGCTTCAATGACGACGAGTCCGGCGCGCAGATTGTCTTCGGCATTGCAAGGCGGTTCTCTTCCAGATTCCGTGTACCTGTTGAATAATGTCCTATTTTTTTAATATAGCGCTCATTGGCTTCTATGCCCAATAATGGTCGTGTCGGTGTCAAAACCGGCGGATCTCAGGTAGGGGTCCCGAACTGTGCGTGTAGGTTCAATGGTAACAGGAGGCGGGGGAACGATGTTTTACCCAGGTTCGGGCCCTCTTGATGGAGGTAAAACCCTACGTCATGCTTGATTAATATTGATGATATGGGTAGTACAAGAGTAGATCTACCACGAGATCAAGGAGGCTAAACCCTAGAAGCTAGCCTATGGTATGATTGTTGTATATTGTATGTATCCTCTATCGACTAGCCTGGCCCTGGTTTATATAATGCACCAGAGGCCTAGCTTAACAAGAGTCCTAGCCGAATACGCCGGTGGGGAGAAGTCCTTGTCTTGATCACCAAGTCTTGTGGAATCTTCCTTGTATGCGGCGGCTGTCCGAACTGGCCCATGAGTATACGACCACGGGGGTCCTCGGCCCAATCTAATAGATTGGGAGACGACGTGGTGAGTACCCCCTAGTCCAGGACACCGTAAGTAGCCCCCTGAACCGGTCTTCAAGTTAGGGACGCTCCTCGATTCTTCCGAACTGTTCTTCATCTTCGGTCATCGGTCTTGAAAACTGATTCAACAAATCTTCCCATCTTCGATCTTGAGGATCACCAAAGTGCATCCGAAGAGTTTACACATCGGGTATCCGAGGAGCCCCTTTAAGTTTCCGGCCTTTATCAATGCCTTGTTATTTTTATGCCACACCTCGGGTTTGAAGTTGTTCCCGGGAGGCAGTGCCCTCTTGCATCCGAGCTCTAACGCCGGACTGCATTCGAGGTATCTTTTGCAGCCGAGCACCAACGCCGGACCGCTTCCCAGCTCTAATGCCAGAATGTATCCGAGCTCCAACGCCGGACTATGTATCTGAGCTCCAACGCCGGACTGTATCCGAGCTCCAACGTCGGACTGTATCCGAGGTGTCGTAAATCACCTTGGTTCAAAGAAGTCTGAAGGAGTTTAGCCGAGCTTAATGCCAGAAATGCCCTCTATGGAGCCAGCCACTAGCGCCCGAGCTTTATGCCGGACTGCTCCCGAGGTGGTGCACCACCCCGAATGTGGGCCGATTTTTGTCAATATTTTTGATTGGTGCAATTTATTCTCTGCCGAGATATATAGCCAGTAGCCCTCAAGATGGGTATCGGTCTAAAACCCGAGATGCACATGAAGGATGACATAAGACTGCTGATCCCAGTAGCCGCTGAGACTCAGGTCGATTTGCAAAATCGGCCTGAGGATCAAGTCTTAGCTCGGCAGAATACTTCGGGACACTAAAAGCGGCGTGCTCAGTCCTCGAGACTCAGGTTGGGTGCGGCCGACCAACCTGAGGATCAAAATCTCCTTGGATGCACATAAAATTTTCTGCATTGAACAGGCAATGCAGTAGCCCCCGAGACACTGGTCGGGTGGCAACACCAGATCACGGGATTGATGTGCCCCTTTAATATTTGTAAATAATAAGCCCGAAGCCCAGTAGCCCCCGAGCCTTAATGCGGGCACGGGTGGCCGAATTAAGGATCGATATCCATTGTAAAATCACAAATTATGTGTAATGACTCTATGTATCCAAGTACTTTACGTCATTAATGCTCGGATCCGCATTGTACAAAACTTTGTTGACCGACCATCGGCTTCCACCTCCTCAGCCAGTAGCCAAGGAGTGTTTGTCCTACTTTATAAATCCTTTACGAGGGCAAAGATTTACAACAAACAAGGCAATCTGGCCACACGGTTTTATAAACAAAGGTACGCAAAGAGATATGTTATATTACTGTTTAACAAAAGAAATGTCTTCCAAAGAAAATAGTCCCGCTATCGGTTCCTTTCTTTGGGTTGTCATGCTAAGCTCCAATGTACGCAGAGATCATGAAACCTCAGCTCCAATGTAAGAGCAAAATATCGAGGATTTAGTTTGGGAGGCTAGTTAATAGCCCCCGGTGGTGTTAGGCGACAGTCGAGGTCAAGCCGTAAACACTTCGGCCATTGTTATGAATGGCCCGTCATTTAACACCGTCATCGGATTGCTGACCAGTTTACGCTTGTTGTGACAGTCAGTTTTCGGTTTTCTCCACTTAGGTGCTTAACCATGTGAGCTGGAAGCACAATCACAGTGGTTCTCCCTTTGCACACCTAGCCGAACAAAGCGGAACGTAGGAGGAAAGCGCAGGAGCCGGGCAACCCAACTATTGACCGAAGACACAATTCGAAACCGATGCATATATAGCAATATTCGAGAATGTTTTTGCCGAATCTCTAAAGGTGTCCGGCGTTGCACTGCGAGACTTTTGCTGAAAACACACAAATAGTTTAAAAGTGCCATAAGCTTGGAAAACCAAAAAACGTCAGTAAAAACTTGACGTCCGAACAAGATCAAGTGTTCGGTGCCAATCTGAAAATTGGCCTTAGCAAAAGAAGTGCTTCTGTCGTGCTTTAACATGATACATCCTATCTCAAGACTTCAAGCGGGTCAGCCTACGGCTTCGACCTCCTATCCCGAGGGCGGAGTACTTCTCATTAGGCCAGTTTAGCAAAGTAAACTCTAGCGGCTTTGAGAGAGAAATTAGGCTCCCCGGCTAGTGACCACACGCTCGTGTCGAAAAAAGGAGTGATAGATAATAATAATAATAATAATAATAATAATAATAATAATAATAATAATAATAATAATAATAATAATAATAATAATAATAATAATAATAATAATAATAATACTAATAATAATAATAATAATAATAATAATAACTTTGCAATGACTAAGAAGAAGAACACTTATCATAAAACGGCTCATATAAATTTAAGAGCCCCCAAGTGATTTGGGTAAAAGAATGATTGCATGTACCGAAGTACTTATATCATATCTATGTTCAACCGAACTTTAAACGCGTCTTAACCGACCGTCGGCTTCTCCCTCTTCGGTCAAGGACCGAAAAGTGTTATGTACTCCATCTGTCGAGAATATCGACGGTGTTTCCAATAACCAGGCAATTAGGCCATAAGGCTGTAACAGACAAAGCGCGCTCAGGGAACTTATGCTATATTACTGCGAAGTGTAAGAAGCATCTTCGAAGAAAATAGTACCCCCACCGATACCTTTCTTCGGTGCTCATTGTTATTATGAGACTTGTGCAATAGAATTTTTGTACTCATGAGTTCCGTTGTGTGCCGACCATCATTGAAAACTATAAGAGCGCTAGCTTTCGGCTTCACCCAGTCTGAGGTCTGGCTCGGGTGACCCGATCGTGACAATCGCAGAGGTGCTCCCTTTACTCCCTAGCCGAACAATCGAGAACGTAGGGGTAAACACAGGAGCGAGGCAACCCAGCTTGCAAATCGCTTAAGTCAATATGGTGCATATTATGGCGTAATACACGAACAAGGAACGAAGCCGTACAAGTATAATCATATGCAAGAGGAAAAGCTTCATGAAGGAAGCCCCCAAATGAATTGGGTATTTGAATTTATGCGTCACAAACAAAGTTTGGACAAGGAAATTTTTTACAAGCAACTTTTTTCCAAAAAAGTATAATGCTTGGTCGAACCGAACACAAGTTAGAAATTAAAGCTTTGAGCATGAAAGCGACTTAGCTGGTTAATGTGTTCGGTATTGATGACGCGGTCCGAGCTTGATGAGGGGCAAGGTTCCATCCCCCACGCCGGTCCCGTGGCGGCGCGGAGAGCTCGACACGCCGAAGAGGTGACATAGCATGGTCAATGCAGACCGGTAGAGTGACGCCGAAGTCCCCGGATCATTTTCCCGTGCACAAAAAATAGTGCAAACCGGAGATAATAGTAATAATGATAATTAAAAAAAATCGTTGCATAATAAATAATTTATGCAAAGTGAGTAATAAAAGAAATATGGCCTGGCGCCGAAGTCAATGTCGATGCAGGTCGTCGGCGTGATGCAGTAAAGGCGTGGCAAAGCCTGAATTCATAGGTCGGTCCGAGCTTCGGATGCGGCATTCGTCGGACTATGTACGGAAACTGATCGAACCACCACGCGACCGTCGTTAATGCGGTCACCATTTGATAGACCTGTGTACATATGATGGATAAACCAGAGTAATAATTCCTTGGAAAAAATGAACCCAAACAAGCAAAAAATATTGGGATTAATAGCACCTGGTTTATTTGTTGTAGCAATCCGAAGGAAGGTGATTCCCAAAATTGGGATTCGATCCGCACACCCATTGCCTGATGGGCGATAAGGCGACGACAAGGCGATGCTGGCAAAGGTTGGCTCGCCAAGGCAAAGCCCTCGGCCTAGCTAACGTGATAGAGCTGGTCAGCTAGTGACGCCGAAGTCTCCGGAGTAGGTTGATGAAGAGATGGCGAAGGCCCCGGTCCAGCCAAGATGTCGAAGCCTTGATGTCAGCCAATGAGTCGAAGTAGGTCGGCGTGATGGACACCGACTTGAAGGAGCAACAGTGCGGCCCTAGCGATGCAGGTCGTGGCGTGGCCAATGCCGGATTGATGAAGTGACCGTGCGGCGATGCCGGTGTGCCCGCTCCGGGTAATCCGTGGGGCGGTGATGTTGGTGATGATTTATCCTTCGCGATGCCGAATTCTTGTTAGGCTTGCCAAGATGATGATCCGATGAAGTTGAGCTCGGCTTAGCAAAGCGACGACATGTCAGGTCGGCAGCCCTGGAGCAATATTGCCAGACTGGTTTGACACCAGCATGATGGTGAAGATCATGTTGAAAAAGACTTCACAATTAGCGGGATGTGTTTGGGAACAAAACACAATACCCCATACAAAACTTCCTTCAAAAAGGATGTACGAAATCCCGTTCATAAAAAAGATGAATTCGGGTCGGATTCGTTCTCGCGCAGAAAATGGATCCGAAAAGTGATGCACTAATCAAAAGGTTCCCGGAGTTTAGACGGTCGGATCGAGCTGAAATTTGGAGGGGTGGTAGATATGGGAATTCCACAGTAGATGAACGGTTGGATCTTCCAAAGGACCTCCGAGCTAGGATCTAGAGACCACGCCCTAAACTCGTCCAGATTCCTGTCTAGATTTGACAGGGCTCCGGTATATCGTAGATTGTCGGAGATTCCTCCATCGGAACTCGACGAAATTTTGCATGGCTGTTGTAGACGTAATTCCGCACTATTCCACTAAAGCGATCGTCAAACCGATGCTCGAGGAGGCGGTGACGGCGGATACAAGTTCGCTGTCCAGAAAAACAGCACGGCTGCCCGAGGGCAATGTTGACGTTGAGCCCTTGTAACGCCCCGAGACCGATGCTCAAGAAGACTTCCATATATTCCGGGTTTCGCGTGTGTTTTATTTGTGCCTGCCCTTTTATTTTTGCATTGCATCATGTCATCATGCCATCATCTCATAAATCTTTTGCAACCTCAACTAAATAAATTGCATAGATCTTTTGATCTATTTAAATCGAGGGAGTTCACATGGTGATTTCTCTTTAAAACATATTCAAAGTCTCCTACTATTATTAGGGAGCTATACTAAAATTATTCCATTTATTCGGAATCACCCATAAACACACTTGCAAAATGATTTCATTCCTTTTATGCTTCAAGTTTGGTCTCCAAACCTTGCCCGTAATTTCCTTCATCATTTTCCGGAGCTCCACCAAAAATCTCAACATTTTTGGACACTTCAAAAACCAAGTCCTAATTAAAACCATTTGAGTGAAATTCAAATGAGTTTAAATTTACATCTTTCGATCTTGGTTTTTTTCTATTTTCTCGGAACAAACATATTTTTACGAGTCCGTGAAAATTATCCCCATGCCCAGATTCCTCATCTAACTTCTCTTTCTTTTCTTTCTCTTTTTCTGTTTTGTTTAAATGGAAAAATGAGAGAGAGAAGAGAGCCTGCAGCCAGGCCGGCCCATTTGCGTCATGCCCATCCAGCCCATCTAAACCTATAACCCTAGCCCCGACCGATCCCAGCCCCCACGCATCTCTCTCCCTCTCGTTCCCTCTGCCCGCCGCCACACACACATCCGCATCGAGCCAGGGAGACGAGCTCCCTGTGCCCGGCCCCCTCTCCCTCTCCTCGCGCTCGATCCCCATCTTCCTCCGCGCCTCCCCGTAGACCATGTCGCCTCCGCGCCACCGGCCAGCCACTGGAGCCCGCCGCCGCCGCCCGATCAGGCGGCGCTTCGCCGGGGTCCTCCCCTCTGCCTGCTCCTTTCCTCGCCAGCGCGCCCCGTCGCCGGGTCGCCGGACCTCGCTGCCCGATCCACCGCTCCTGTCGTCCGACGACGCCCCGTCTCCTGGTGCCGGCCCCGCCGCCAAGCTCTGCCCCGCGCCCGAGCGCCTCCTGTCATGAGCTCGCCTGACCCGCACGGCCATGGCACCGTCGGCCTCCATGGCTCGCCTGCGTCCTGCCCTTCTCCACGTCCGGCTTCGTTTTCGCCGCCTGTGACGACCAAGACTCCTCCCGCGCCGCCTATCCTCCTGCTTCTCCACGTCGCCACCAACCCGCCTCGGCCTCCTCAAGCCTGGCGCCGTCCAAGACCGTTCCCGGCCGGATCCAGACGCCTAGGACCTCGCCGACCCTTCGCCCCGCTCGCCGGAGCTCTGCTCCCAGCCACCGCCGCCCTGCTCGCCTCCTTTGCTTCGCCCTTGCGCGAGGAGGAACGACCCAGCGCCAAGTCCCGCTTCGCGTCGCTGCGTCTCCTCCACCTCCGGCCCGAGTCCCTTCTCGGTGGTCTCCGCTGTCTCTGTGCCCCTCCACTTGCTGTTGACGTTGACGCCAAGACGGACGACTCCGAACAGGGAGTAGCGCCAAGTTCGATCGTTGAAGATTTCGCCAAGTACCGCGACGACCCCGGACACTGGATTCGTCAAGTACCTCTTCGACACTGTGTACCACTACTGCCGCCCGAACATCTACAGAACGTGTACCACAACCAGCGCCTTGGGTTTCGTCAAGTTCCTATACGACCCGTGCACTACTACCATTGCCAAGTTCGACTACCGCATGGTTACGCCAAGTTCATCTACGAAACGTGTACAACTACTTCCACTACGACCCATGAGTACCATTACTTCCCTCGACGAATTCGAACCGCTCCGTAAACACTCGCTTCAAAGGTATAACCACCGAGACGATGCCCGTGAACGAATGCATGTGTTGTATGATATGCACCGTTTGCACCGCGTCCGAATTGTCATTCGTTTCCACGACACTAACCCGTGGGAACGCGGTAGTCGGGAGCACCCCACCATCTCTTGCGTGTTCTACACATCCGCACACTTCTCGTTTGCATCGTTTCTCAATCAAATTATCGAGATCGATATGTTGCCGTGACATCACTTTCGGATTCGTTGCCGTGGCACCCCTTTCTTTCTACCACGGTGACAAATGCTTCATAAAATGCTCATGTTAACATTTTCATAAAAATTGCATAAAACTTGAAATTGTCTTCCGCATCATGATAACCACATTTAAAATGCTTAAAATTGTTGTTTGCATTTATTATGCTAAATGTCATGTTAAAATGATTTATTCCATAACTTAATAACCGTAGCTCCGATTTAAATAAACTTTATATGTAAATGGGGTAGCAAAATGCCTAGTTTAACACGGTGCACTTGCTTTGCATGTTTAACAACTCTAAAATTATGTTTAGGGCAGAACAGTACCAAATCTAATATATGCTCATGAGGATTTTCCGGACTTGTTGTTTGTTGTTCCGGCCTCATTTAAATTTGCCTAGATAGGTAGTTTTTCATATGCTTCACCTCTTGCCATGTTAATCAACATTTAATATTGTTGGGTACCATAACGAGAGAGAACTAAATAATTGTTGTGGTGTTTCGTCAATATGCAACTCGTTGCATATTGAGCTCCACTTAATTTGTAGTATTGTTTGTTGCCTTTTGCCATGCCATGCCTCATTAAACTGGACATGCATCATACTTGTTTGTGCATCATGCCATGTTTATGTGATGGTTGTTTACTATGTTGTTTGTTTATTTCCGGGTTGCTTCTCTCGTTAGCTTCAGTTTCGTTCCGGAGTTGTGAGGATCCGTTCGACTACGTCCGTTTGTCTTCTTCATGGACTCGTTCTTCTTCCTTGCGGGATCTCAGGCAAGATGACCATACCCTCGAAATCACTTCTATCTTTGCTTGCTAGTTGCTCGCTCTTTTTCTATGCCTATGCTGCGATACCTACCACTTGCTTATCATGCCTCCCATATTGTTAAACCAAGCCTCTAACCCACCTTATCCTAGCAAACCGTTGTTTGGCTATGTTACTGCTTTGCTCAGCCCCTCTTATAGCGTTGTTAGTTGCAGTTGAAGATGAAGTTTGTTCCTTGTTGGAACATGGAGATGTTGTTCCTTGTTTGGAACATGTTTACTTGTTGGGATATCACAATATATCTTATTTAATTAATGCATCTATATACTTGGTAAAGGGTGGAAGGCTCGGCCTTATGCCTGGTGTTTTGTTCCACTCTTGCTGCCCTAGTTTCCGTCATATCGGTGTTATGTTCCCGGATTTTGCGTCCCTAACGCGGTCGGGTGATTTATGGGACCCCCTTGACAGTTCGCTTTGAATAAAACTTTTCCAGCGAGGCCCAACATTGGTTTTACCATTTGCCTCACCACCACCTACTTTTCCCTTGGGAGTAATTAACCCAAGGGTCATCTTTATTTAGCCCCCCGGGCCAATGCTTGTCTAAGTGTTGGTCCTAACTAGAGCACCGTGCAGGACCGTCCCTTGGCAACTTGGGTTATGTTGGTACCTGTACGCTTAGCTTATCCGGTGTTGCCCTGAGAGCGAGATATGTGCAGCTCCTATCAGGATGTCGGCGCATCGGGCGGCTTTGTTGGACTTGTTTTATTGCTGTCGAAATGTCTTGTAGCCGGGATTCCGAGACTGATCGGGTCTTCCCGGGGAGAAGGAATATCCTTCGTTGATCGCGAGAGCTTATCATGGGCTAAGTTGGGACACCCCTGCAGGGTTTGAACTTTCGAAAGCCGTGCCCGCGGTTATGTGGTAGATGGGAATTTGTTAATGTCCGGTTGTAGAAAACCTGAAGTTGACCTTAATTAAAATACATCAACCGCGTGTGTAACCGTGATGGTCTCTTCTCGGCGGAGTCCGGGAAGTGAACACGGTGTTGGAGTTATGCTTGACGTAATTAGTTTCAGGATCACTTCTTGATCGTAGTTGTTCGACCGTGCTTTTGCCTTCTCTTCTCGCTCTCATTTGCGTAAGTTAGACACCAAATATGCTAGTCGCTTTCTGCAGCTCCACCTCACTACCCTGTCCTACCTTTAAGATTAAATAGTCTTGATCTCGCGGGTGTGAGATTGCTGAGTCCCCGTGACTCACAGATACTTCCAAAACCAGTTTGCAGGTGCCGATGAAACCGTGCAGGTGACGCACCCGAGCTCAAGGAGGAGCTCGATGAAGATCTTATTCATTTTGTATTGTTTCATTTCAGTTGATCAGTAGTGGAGCCCAGTTGGGGTCGATCGGGGATCTGTGTAGCATTTGGGGTAGTCTTCTTTTATTTTGGTTCCGTAGTCGGACCTTGATTGTATCTGTATGATGTAATGCTTTACTCATGTATTGTGTGAAGTGGCGATTGTAAGCCAACTATGTATCTCTTTCCCTTACGAATTACATGGGTTGTGTGAAGATTACCTCACTTGCGACATTGCTTTCAATGCGGTTATGCCTCTAAGTCGTGCTTCGACACATGGGAGATATAGCCGCATCGAGGGTGTTACAAGTTGGTAATCAGAGCCTTCCCCGACCTTAGGAGCCCCCACTGATTGATCGTTTTAGCGGCCGAGTTGTGTCTAGAAAAATGTTTTGAGTCATTTAGGAATTATGTATCGGAGAGTTTAGGAATTCTTTTTACTTCCCAGTCTCCTCATCGCTCTGGTAAGGCATCCTGACGTAGAGTTTTGACTCTTCTCTTCTCAAATTTCACTAAAAAAAAATTTTTAGGATCACGCGGGTATCTTAGAATCGTTCTGATGGTTTTATGATGACAACATTGTCTTGGTTGCCTCCCGTCAGCAGGGGTTTTAGAGGAGGTGTCCCGGGGAGTTGAGCTCCGAGGTGTTGTCGTCATAATTTTATCGTTGCAGTTCTGGAATACCTGAGTTTAGTACGCCGACATAAAAAATCTCTTTTGTACAGTTGTTGGTGAGATAACCCTGATAGCCCAGTATTGAGGCGAGTGCGGGAGTATTGCCATAACTTGTATAACGGATGCTTTTCGAAGGTTGAGGTAAACGATTTCCGAAGGTTTCTTGGTTATGTGTTGAAGGATGGATACAGCTGGATCTAGGTATTGTTAGTTTGGGTGATATATTTTGTGTCCCCTGTATCCCCAACACCTATTTGCATAACTAGAAAGTTTCGGGAGTTTATAAGTGGGAATTCAAGTATCACGTAGGATATCTTTCCGACAGATGAATGATATGGGATTGGGTAAATCTCTATCATATGTATTTGTTCCGGTTTATTCTGCAAGCCAAATCCTTTGTTTTTGTTTTGTTTTGTGGTATTCGAGTTTCTTTGAAGTCAAATGTGGATTCCATACCTTTCCTAAGCGGTGTTCTCATATCTCTATGTGGATGCTAATCCTTCTTGTTCATCAAGGTTGTCTTTTCAATCATTTCCAACCGGCGTGCTTCTGTTCAAGTGGATCCGATCATTCCAACATTCTCAAGATCAATTCTAAGATTTTTCTCAACGGTGTTCGTTTCATCCAACCCAATTTGCCTTTGTTTTCCCGCCCTCCCACCCTTTTTCTTCAAGGACTCAGATTTCTTAAATCATGTATCCTTTTATTTGATGTGCAGTCTCTTCATTCTTTTCCTCAATGCTCTTATCCGGTGATTCTCAGGAAGATACTAACGGACATTCAAGTTTATCATTCTTCATTCTTTTCTTCTCCGGTGGATTCAATTCAAGCTTTCGGTGTTGCTCATATTCCTTTCCTCGTTAGAAATGCTTTCTCATACTGGTGCACCTCTTAATCATTCACTTCTCGCTATTCATTTGTTCTGGAGTGCTGAAGATATCTCAGAAGGCTCGTCTTTTCATTCAAGATTCGTTCAAGCTATTTGGAGATTATGATCTCATTCAAGCCATTTAATTCAACCGGTGCAATCTCTCTTTTCAAGCAATTGGTCAATGGTGTTTTCTTTTGAGTGGGCCCTAACCCACGGGTCTTTTCCCAGGATCTTACCTGACTCTTCTAATTATCCCGAAGTTACTCTCAAATTCTTTTCCAAGCTTGACGTAAGAATGAATTTTCATCAGTCAAATGTCTTTCTCCAAGATCTTTCAATTCTTTTCATCATTGGTTCAACCTTTCCAATTCTGCATTCCGGAGTGCCTCAACAATTCATGGTGGTGTTTCTCATCGTCATTCTCAACATTTGAAGACCGAAGAAGAGTTTCCCTTAAATCTTGTCCATTCTCTTGAAGATGCGTTGTTCTAGCTTGTTGCCATCCTCTCATAATTGTTTTCGATTGTGAGAATATTTTTCACCCATCCGGAGCAATTCAGGAGTCTTTTCAGTTTGATTCTCCGGAGCCCATCATCTCAGAATTATTCATTCTCAGCTTCGTCTATCGTTCTCCAAATCTTACCGGAGCATCTTTCAATATTCTCTAATCAGTTCATGATCTCTTCGTTCTCATGTATCTAAATCCTAGCAAGCATCTTCGTTCATTTGCTAATTCTTCCCGTTGTTTTCTTATCTCTTCTTCGTTCATTTTCAATTCTTACGGTGGTTCGTTCAAGAGTTCTCTTCCTTCGTTATCATATAGATTCATTCGTTCTTTCCAATCCTACCAGCGGATCGTTGAAGAATTTTCCCAAGTTTGCGCTATATATCTCTTAATCCTTTCTATGAGAATAAGTAGTATGCCAAATCCGTTGCTTGTCATCAATATATATTGGTGAAGGATACACATAACATAATTCTTGTTCTTGTTTCATCCAAGTGATTGATTCATTCTTCCGGAGTTCGTAATGGTATCAATTTCTCAGTTTTATGTTGTTCATCTTCGTCCGGAGTTCCATGTTTTCCGCATTATCTTGTCGCGAAGCTCCATCCAAATCATCGCAAGGCTTCACCTTGTGTTTTCAACTTCTCTTTATTTTTTTTATCATCCTTCATTACCGGAGTTCTTCATGGAGGCTCTACATGGTGGTTCGTTAAGGATTCTTTTCATTCTTCATTTGTTCTTCAAGATTTTTCTCGAAGTTATGATCCGTCAAGCTATACTCTAAAATAAACATGGTGCTCAACACATGTTTTGTTTTGAGGAGTTCAAGTATTCTTCATCTTGCATTCCGGAGTGCAATTCGTTCTACCGTATCATTCGAGGTGGTATTATGTCATTCTTGTTAATTTGAGTTCATGTCTCATAATTCACATGTTGTTAAGAATGAGGTATTTTAAATCCATCAATCTCTTCTTTGGAGTTATCTTGGGTTTATACTTCACCTAAAGCCTTCTCTAAGGTTTGTTGATATTATGGTGCTTATACATGACCAAAGTTCTTCATTTGTCCTCCCGGTGAAATAAGTTTCTCGTCTCCTTGTTGATATCAATCCAATCAATCTTTGTTTTCGTTAGTGGCAGTTTGTCACCTCATAATGTTGGGATGTTACCATAAGCCCACTACAAGCTTAATCTTTTCGTTGTTGGTTTTCCAACAACTCTGTTCTAACCTTCTTGCAAGGATACTTCCCAAATTCAATTGTGGTAGAAGTTATCACTTCCTTCTCCGTTCTCTTATTCCGATGATCTATCTTCTATTCATCCGTCCCGGAGGCATTGTGAAGTTGCTCCCTTCGTCCAATAGTCTCGTTTTGCCAAGATCATGTTCCTTTTCCTTGGTTATCCATTTAACCGGAGTGTTGTGACTATCATTCCTCTTTTAACCGGAGTCTCATATAAGTGCGTTCATTTTGCCAAGTTCAAATTCTATTCCTCCTTTTCCAACCAGAGTGTTGTATCATCTCTTCAAGTTCTTTTCATCTTATCAAGTTTTGCCCCCTTCTCAACCGGAGTGCTGTCTGAAATCTTTCTTACCCCTTGTGCCATTTTTTTCAATAGTTCTGGAGGCAGTATGTTGTTGATCTCATCAAGTATCCTCTCATCTTGTCAAGTTCATGATTCTAATTCCTTCCATTTCAGTCGGAGTGCTGCCCGAATTATTTCATTCTGATTCCTTCTCTATCTTGTTTTAACCGGAATGGTTTCAATGTCTATCTTGTCACTTAAGCTCTTCTTTCTCGCCGTTTTCCTTGTTCCTTGGCCAACGGAGTGTTTCCATTTCGTTCAACTCAATGGTATTCTTTCTTTCAATCTGTTCAACCTCACAAGGTTCCTTGGTTTCACTCGTTTGTCAAAGAAGCAACTTAATTTTACCTCTTCCCTTCCTCTTCCGTTTCCCTCCGGTGCCATCCTAGATCTCGGGACGAGATCCTCTCGTAGTGGTGGAGTGTTGTAACGCCCCGAGACCGATGCTCGAGAAGACTTCCATATATTCCGGGTTTCGCGTGTGTTTCATTTGTGCCTGCCCTTTTATTTTTGCACTGCATCATGTCATCATGCCATCATCTCATAAATCTTTTGCAACCTCAACTAAATAAATTGCATAGATCTTTTGATCTATTTAAATCGAGGGAATTCACATGGTGATTTCTCTTTAAAACATATTCAAAGTCTCCTACTATTATTAGGGAGCTATACTAAAATTATTCCATTTATTCGGAATCACCCATAAACACACTTGCAAAATGATTTCATCCCTTTTATCCTTCAAGTTTGGTCTCCAAACCTTGCCCGTAATTTCCTTCATCATTTTCCGGAGCTCCACCAAAAATCTCAACATTTTTGGACACTTCACAAACCAAGTCCTAATTCAAACCATTTGAGTGAAATTCAAATGAGTTTGAATTTACATATTTCGATCTTGGTTTTTTTTCTATTTTCTCGGAACAAGCATATTTTTACGAGTCCGTGAAAATTATCCCCATGCCCAGATTTCTCATCTAACTTCTCTTTCTTTTCTTTCTCTTTTTCTGTTTTGTTTAAATGGAAAAATGAGAGAGAGAAGAGAGCCTGCAGCCAGGCCGGCCCATTTGCGTCATGCCCATCCAGCCCACCTAAACCTATAACCCTAGCCCCGACCGATCCCAGCCCCCACGCATCTCTCTCCCTCTCGTTCCCTCTGCCCGCCGCCACACACACATCCGCATCGAGCCAGGGAGACGAGCTCCCTGTGCCCGGCCCCCTCTCCTTCTCCTCGCGCTCGATCCCCATCTCCCTCCGCGCCTCCCCGTAGACCATGTCGCCTCCGCGCCACCGGCCAGCCACCGGAGCCCGCCGCCGCCGCCGGATCAGGCGGCGCTTCGCCGGGGTCCTCCCCTCTGCCTGCTCCTTTCCTCGCCAGCGCGCCCCGTCGCCGGGTCACCGGACCTCGCCGCCCGATCCACCGCTCCTGTCGTCCGACGACGCCCCGTCTCCTGGTGCCGGCCCCACCGCCAAGCTCTGCCCCGCGCCCGAGCGCCTCCTGTCGCGAGCTCGCGTGACCCGCACGGCCATGGCACCATCGGCCTCCATGGCTCGCCTGCGTCCTGCCCTTCTCCACGTCCGGCTTCGTTCTCGCCGCCAGTGACGACCAAGACTCCTCCCGCGCCGCCTATCCTCCTACTTCTCCACGTCGCCACCAACCCGCCTCGGCCTCCTCAAGCCCGGCGCCATCCAAGCCCGTTCCCGGCCGGATCCGGATGCCTAGGACCTCGCCGCCCCTTCGCCCCGCTCGCCGGAGCTCTGCTCCCAGCCACCGCCGCCCTGCTCGCCTCCTCTGCTTCGCCCTTGCGCGAGGAGGAACGACCCAGCGCCAAGTCCCGCTTCGCGTCGCTGCGTCTCCTCCACCTCCTGCCCGAGTCTCCTCTCGGTGGTCTCCGCTGTCTCCATGCACCTCCGTTTGCTGTTGACGTTGACGCCAAGACGGACGACTCTGAACAGGGAGTAGCGCCAAGTTCGATCGTTGAAGATTTCGCCAAGTACCGCGACGACCCCGGACACTGGATTCGTCAAGTACCTCTTCGACACTGTGTACTATTACCGCCGCCCGAACATCTACAGAACGTGTACCACAACCAGCGCCTTGGGTTTCGTCAAGTTCCTATACGACCCGTGCACTACTACCATTGCCAAGTTCGACTACCGCACGGTTACGCCAAGTTCATCTACGAAACGTGTACAACTACTTCCACTACGACCCACGAGTACCACTACTTCCCTCGACGAATTCGAACCGCTCCGTAAACGCTCGCTTCAAAGGTATAACCACCGAGACGATGCCCGTGAACGAATGCATGTGTTGTATGATATGCACCGTTTGCACCGTGTCCGAATTGTCACTCGTTTCCACGACACTAACCCGTGGGAACCCGGTAGTCGGGAGCACACCACCATCTCTTGCGTGTTCTACACATCCGCACACTTCTCGTTTGCATCGTTTCTCAATCAAATTATCGAGATCAATATGTTGCCGTGACATCACTTTCGGATTCGTTGCCGTGGCACCCCTTTCTTTCTACCACGGTGACAAATGCTTCATAAAATGCTCATGTTAACATTTTCATAAAAATTGCATAAAACTTGAAATTGTCTTCCGCATCATGATAACCACATTTAAAATGCTTAAAATTGTTGTTTGCATTTATTATGCTAAATGTCATGTTAAAATGATTTATTCCATAACTTAATAACCGTAGCTCCGATTTAAATAAACTTTATATGTAAATGGGGTAGCAAAATGCCTAGTTTAACACGGTGCACTTGCTTTGCATGTTTAACAACTCTAAAATTATGTTTAGGGCAGAACAGTACCAAATCTAATATATGCTCATGAGGATTTTCCGGACTTGTTGTTTGTTGTTCCGGCCTCATTTAAATTTGCCTAGATAGGTAGTTTTTCATATGCTTCACCTCTTGCCATGTTAATCAACATTTAATATTGTTGGGTACCATAACGAGAGAGAACTAAATAATTGTTGTGGTGTTTCGTCAATATGCAACTCGTTGCATATTGAGCTCCACTTAATTTGTAGTATTGTTTGTTGCCTTTTGCCATGCCATGCCTCATTAAACCGGACATGCTTCATACTTGTTTGTGCATCATGCCATGTTTATGTGATGGTTGTTTACTATGTTGTTTGTTTGTTTCCGGGTTGCTTCTCTCGTTAGCTTCAGTTTCGTTCCGGAGTTGTGAGGATCCGTTCGACTACGTCCGTTTGTCTTCTTCATGGACTCGTTCTTCTTCCTTGCGGGATCTCAGGCAAGATGACCATACCCTCGAAATCACTTCTATCTTTGCTTGCTAGTTGCTCGCTCTTTTTCTATGCCTATGTTGCGATACCTACCACTTGCTTATCATGCCTCCCATATTGTTAAACCAAGCCTCTAACCCACCTTATCCTAGCAAACCGTTGTTTGGCTATGTTACTGCTTTGCTCAGCCCCTCTTATAGCGTTGTTAGTTGCAGGTGAAGATGAAGTTTGTTCCTTGTTGGAACATGGAGATGTTGTTCCTTGTTTGGAACATGTTTACTTGTTGGGATATCACAATATATCTTATTTAATTAATGCATCTATATACTTGGTAAAGGGTGGAAGGCTCGGCCTTATGCCTGGTGTTTTGTTCCACTCTTGCTGCCCTAGTTTCCGTCATATCGGTGTTATGTTCCCGGATTTTGCGTCCCTAACGCGGTCGGGTGATTTATGGGACCCCCTTGACAGTTCGCTTTGAATAAAACTTTTCCAGCGAGGCCCAACATTGGTTTTACCATTTGCCTCACCACCACCTACTTTTCCCTTGGGAGTAATTAACCCAAGGGTCATCTTTATTTAGCCCCCCGGGCCAATGCTTGTCTAAGTGTTGGTCCAAACTAGAGCACCGTGCGGGACCGTCCCTTGGCAACTTGGGTTATGTTGGTACCAGTACGCTTAGCTTATCCGGTGTTGCCCTGAGAGCGAGATATGTGCAGCTCCTATCAGGATGTCGGCGCATCGGGCGGCTTTGCTGGACTTGTTTTATTGCTGTAGAAATGTCTTGTAGCCGGGATTCCGAGACTGATCGGGTCTTCCCGGGGAGAAGGAATATCCTTCGTTGATCGCGAGAGCTTATCATGGGCTAAGTTGGGACACCCCTGCAGGGTTTGAACTTTCGAAAGCCATGCCCGCGGTTATGTGGCAGATGGGAATTTGTTAATGTCCGGTTGTAGAAAACCTGAAGTTGACCTTAATTAAAATACATCAACCGCGTGTGTAACCGTGATGGTCTCTTCTTGGCGGAGTCCGGGAAGTGAACACGGTGTTGGAGTTATGCTTGACGTAATTAGTTTCAGGATCACTTCTTGATCGTAGTTGTTCGACCGTGCTTTTGCCTTCTCTTCTCGCTCTCATTTGTGTAAGTTAGACACCAAATATGCTAGTCGCTTGCTGCAGCTCCACCTCACTACCCTGTCCTACCTTTAAGATTAAATAGTCTTGATCTCGCGGGTGTGAGATTGCTGAGTCCCCGTGACTCACAGATACTTCCAAAACCAGTTTGCAGGTGCCGATGAAACCGTGCAGGTGACGCACCCGAGCTCAAGGAGGAGCTCGATGAAGATCTTATTCATTTTGTATTGTTTCATTTCAGTTGATCAGTAGTGGAGCCCAGTTGGGGTCGATCGGGGATCTGTGTAGCATTTGGGGTAGTCTTCTTTTATTTTGGTTCCGTAGTCGGACCTTGATTGTATCTGTATGATGTAATGCTTTACTCATGTATTGTGTGAAGTGGCGATTGTAAGCCAACTATGTATCTCTTTCCCTTATTAATTACATGGGTTGTGTGAAGGTTACCTCACTTGCGACATTGCTTTCAATGCGGTTATGCCTCTAAGTCGTGCTTCGACACGTGGGAGATATAGCCGCATCGAGGGCGTTACAGCCCTTGAGCTCCATGGATGATTCCTCCATGATCTTGATAGAGATCGGAGCTGATGTTGATGAAGGCCCTCATCCGAACATGATGATCGGAGATAGGGCGCAGTCCTTCATCGAACCAAGGTGACCAGTCGAGCTGGTGACGTAGATGCCGAAGTCGCAGTTAAACTGCAGGCGAGCCATCGATCCTTTTGCCGATCACACAGCGGAACTCTCAATGAAAGCACCAATGTCGGTGTCAAAACCGGCAGATCTTGGGTAGGGGGTCCCGAACTGTGCGTCTAGGATCGATGGTAATAGGAGGCGGGGGACACGATGTTTTACCCAGGTTCGGGCCCTCTTGATGGAGGTAAAACCCTACGTCCTGCTTGATTAATATTGATGATATGGGTAGTACAAGAGTAGATCTACCACGAGATCAAGGAGGCTAAACCCTAGAAGCTAGCCTATGGTATGATTGTTGTATATTGTATGTATCCTCTATCGACTAGCCTGGCCCTGGTTTATATAATGCACCGGAGGCCTAGCTTAACAAGAGTCCAAGCTGAATACGCCGATGGATAGAAGTCCTTGTCTTGATCGCCAAGTCTTGTGGAATCTTCCTTGTATGCGGCGGCTGTCTGAACTGGCCCATGAGTATACGGCCACGGGGTCCTCGGCCCAATCTAATAGATTGGGAGACGACGTGGTGAGTACCCCTAGTCCAGGACACCGTCAGGCCGCCTTCCACGTGTCAAACGAATACGAAAAGTCTGGGTGTTTTTACATTCACACCCCCAGCCACGTAAATGAGCCGCCTATTTAAAGGGATGGGGATTTAGATCCAAACCACACCTTCTCCCCTCCGCGAGTAGTCATCTGAGCGCATCCAACAAAGGTCCATTCCACCATGGCCAGCCGTCGCAACTCCTCCTCTCGCCCTTCCAGTCCTAAGCCTGGAGACTGGGAGAGGTGCTCCATCCCGCATAGCGAGCTAGTATCGCTTCAGACCAAGGGATTCCTCCCTCCGGCCTATATGGTCCCGGTTCGAGCCGGACTCGCCACCTATATTGGCGGAGAGCACCCCCAATCCCTCCAAAGGAGAGCGGGTATGCCTTGTCCCTTATCTAATAAGAGGACTCGGATTTCCAATTCATCCGTTTCTCCGGGGGCTTCTGGAGTTCTATGGCCTCCAGCTGCACAACCTCACGCCTGCCTCTATATTGCATATCGCGGGCTTCGTAGACCTTTGCGAGCTGTTCTTGGGTGTTGATTCTCATTTCGCGCTGTGGAAGAGGCTATTCTGCCTGGTGCCCCGCTCTCAGGAGGGGTCAATATATCAAGTGGGCGGAGCCGAAGTGTGGCGCATCGCCGGGACCGGATATTTATCCGGAACCCCAAAGAAGGCGTCTGAAAATTGGCCTTCGGAATGGTTTTATATAGAGGACGTCCCGCTGCCGGATCCTATTCGGATTGGCCTCCCTGAGCTCGGCGATGCTCCCCTGAAGAAGCGCCTAAGCTGGCGTCCACGGAGCCCTCAGAGGGAAAGTGACAAGGACGTCCTTTACCTGATGGGCCGGATAAGACTATTAGCTCATTTCGGACTAACCATGATCGGAGTCATGGCTATATGCATCATGCGGGGGGTGCAGCCGCTTCAATATAGAGGCCACCCTATGTGGGACTTCAACGGGGAGGACGACGCCACCCGTCACGGCCGTAAGGGGCCGGACTCGGCTGCCGCTCTGATAAAGATCTTGTCCGCTTTGTACAAGGGAGAAGAGGAGGAATTCCTCCGCGTCAACCCTCAGGGTGGATTTACCATGTATAATCCTCCAAACAGGGTAAGTGGACACTTTTACTTGTCCACCCGTTTTGTATTCCCATTATATAGTCTAACGACTTCAACGCAGGAACTGCGCCAGGCTGTTAAAGAAACAAACAGCCCCCCTCCACTACCCGAGGATCCGGGACGGTCCCTCGATCCGGCCTTCCAAGAGGATCCGGACATATTTGTGGAGCTAACTGATGGGGTGTTTCGTCAATTGAGCAAGGACAACGCCTTGGTGGCCATTATGGCCGATTACCCAGGGCTACTCCCAGCCTCCCAGCTAACTGAGACCGAAATCCCAGCACTTCGAAAAGGTACCCGTCCTCGCGTGTTTTCGATTATCGTATAACAACCGCGTTTTGCAAAGGAGGTCCTTGATTTTGGGGAACGTAGTAATTTCAAAAAAATTCCTACGCACACGCAAGATCATGGTGATGCATAGCAACGAGAGGGGAGAGTGTTGTCTACGTACCCTCGTAGACCGAAGCGGAAGCGTTGACACAACGTAGAGGAAGTAGTCGTACGTCTTCCCGATCCGACCGATCCAAGCACCGTTACTCCAGCACCTCCGAGTTCTTGGCACACGTTCAGCTCGATGACGCTCCCCGGGCTCCGATCTAGCAAAGCTTCGGGGAGGAGTTCCGTCAGCACGACGTCGTGGTGACGATCTTGATGTACTACCGATGTAGGGCTTCCCCTAAGCACTGCAACGATATGACCGAGGTGGAATATGGTGGAGGGGGCACCGCACACGGCTAAGGAACAATCACGAAGATCAACTTGTGTCTATGGGGTGCCCCTGCCCCCGTATATAAAGGAGTGGAGGAGGGGAGGGCCGGCCCTCTCTATGGCGCGCCCTAGGGGAGTCCTACTCCCACCGGGAGTAGGATTCCCCTTTTCCTAGTCCAACTAGGAGTCCTTCCAAGTATTAGGAGTAGGAGACAAGGAAGGGGAAAAGAGAAGGGAAGGAAGGAGGGGGCGCAGCCCCTCCCCCTAGTCCAATTCGGACTAGGCCTTGGGGGGGGGCGCGGCCTGCCCTAGGCAGCTCCTCTCTCTTTCCCGTATGGCCCAATAAGGCCCAATACTTCTCCCCCGTATTCCCGTAACTCCCCGGTACTCCGAAAAATACCCGAACCACTCAGAACCTTTCCGAAGTCCGAATATAGTCGTCCAATATATCAATCTTTACGTCTCTACCATTTCGAGACTCCTCGTTATGTCCCCGATCTCATCCGGGACTCCGAACTCCTTCGGTACATCAAAAATCATAAACTCATAATATAACTGTCATCGAAACCTTAAGCGTGCGGACCCTACGGTTCGAGAACAATGTAGACATGACCAAGACACGTCTCCGGTCAATAACCAATAGCGGGACCTGGATGCCCATATTGGTTCCTACATATTCTACGAAGATCTTTATCGGTCAGACCGCATAACAACATACGTTGTTCCCTTTGTCATCGGTATGTTACTTGCCCGAGATTCGATCGTCGTTATCTTAATACCTAGTTCAATCTCGTTACCGGCAAGTCTCTTTACTCGTTCTGTAATACATCATCTCACAACTAACACATTAGTTGCAATGCTTGCAAGGCTTATGTGATGTGCATTACCGAGAGGGCCCAGAGATACCTCTCCGACTATCGGAGTGACAAATCCTAATCTCGAAATACGCCAACCCAACAAGTACCTTTGGAGAGACCTGTAGAGCACCTTTATAATCACCCAGTTACGTTGTGACGTTTAGTAGCACACAAAGTGTTCCTCCGGTAAATGGGAGTTGCATAATCTCATAGTCATAGGAACATGTATAAGTCATGAAGAAAGCAATAGCAACATACTAAACGATCGGGTGCTAAGCTAATGGAATGGGTCATGTCAATCAGATCATTCAACTAATGATGTGACCTCGTTAATCAAATAACAACTCTTTGTTCATGGTTAGGAAACATAACCATCTTTGATTAACGAGCTAGTCAAGTAGAGGCATACTAGTGACACACTCTGTTTGTCTATGTATTCACACATGTATCATGTTTCCGGTTGGTATAATTCTAGCATGAATAATAAACATTTATCATGAAATAATGAAATAAATAATAACTTTATTATTGCCTCTCGGGCATATTTCCTTCAGTCTCCCACTTGCACTAGAGTCAATAATTTAGTTCACATCGGCATGTGATTTAACAGCAATAGTTCACATCACCATGTGATTAATACCCATAGTTCACATCATCATGTGACCAACACCCAAAGGGTTTACTAGAGTCAATAATCTAGTTCACATCGCTATGTGATTAACACCCAAAGAGTACTAAGGTGTGATCATGTTTTGCTTGTGAGATAATCTTAGTCAACGGGTCTACCACATTCAGATCCGTATGTATTTTGCAAATTTCTATGTCAATAATACTCTGCTCGAAGCTACTCTAGCTAATTGCTCCCACTTTCAATATGTATCTAGATTAAGACTTAGAGTCATCTAGATTGGTGTCAAAACTTGCATCGACATAACCCTTTACGACGAACCTTTTTGTCAGCTCCATAATCGAGAAACATATCCTTATTTCACTAAGGATAATTTTGACCGCTGTCCAGTGATCTACTCCTAGATCACTATTGTACACCCTTGCAAAATCAGTGTAGGGTATACAATAGATTTGGTACACAGCATGGCATACTTTATAGAACCTATGGCCAAGGCATAGGGAATGACTTTCATTCTCTTTCTATCTTCTGCCATGGTCGGGTTTTGAGTCTTACTCAATTTCACACCTTGTAACACAGGCAAGAACTCTTTCTTTGACTGTTACATTTTGAACTACTTCAAAATCTTGTCAAGGTATGTACTCATTGGAAAAACTTATCAAGCGTCTTGATCTATCTCTATAGATCTTGATACTCAATATGTAAGCAGCTTCACCGAGGTCTTACTTTGAAAAACTCCTTTCAAACACTCCTTTATGCTTTGCAGAATAATTCTACATTATTTCCAATCAACAATATGTCATTCACATATATTTATCAGAAATGTTGTAGTGCTCCCACTCACTTTCTTGTAAATACAGGCTTCACCGCAAGTCTGTATAAAACTATATGCTTTGATCAACTTATCAAAGCGTATATTCCAACTCCGAGATGCTTGCACCAGTCCATAGATGGATCGCTGGAGCTTGCATATTTTGTTAACACCTTTAGGATTGACAAAACCTTCTGGTTGCATCATATACAACTCTTCTTTAATAAATCCATTAAGGAATGCAGTTTCGTTTTATCCATTTGCCAGATTTCATAAAATGCGGCAATTGCTAACATGATTCGGACAAACTTAAGCATAGATACGACTGAGAAACTCTCATCGTAGTCAACACCTTGAACTTGTCAAAAACCTTTTGCGACAATTCTAGATTTGTAGATAGTAACACTACTATCAGCGTCCATCTTCCTCTTGAGGATACATTTATTTTCTATGGCTTGACGATCATCGGGCAAATCCATCAAAGTCCATACTTTGTTTTTATACATGGATCATATCTCAGATTTCATGGCCTCAAACCATTTCCCAGAATCTAGGCTCACCATCGTTTCTTCATAGTTCGTAGGTTCACCATGATCTAGTAGCATGATTTCCATAACAGGATTGCCGTACCACTCTGGTGCGGATCCTACTCTGGTTGATCTACGAGGTTCTGTAGTAACTTGATCTGAAGTTGCATGATCATCATCATTAACTTCCTCACCAATTGGTTTAGACGTCACAGAAACTGGTTCCTGTGATGTGCTATTTCCCAATAAGGGAGCAGGTACAGTTACCACATCAAGTTCTACTTTACTCCCACTCACTTCTTTCGAGAGAAACTCCTTCTCTAGAAAGGATCCATTATAAGCAACGAATGTCTTGCCTTAAGATCTGTGATAGAAGGTGTACCCAACAGTCTCCTTTGGGTATCCTATGAAGACATATTTCTCCGATTTGGGTTTGAGCTTATCAGGATGAAACTTTCTCATATAAGCATCACAATCCCAAACTTTAAGAAACGACAACTTTGGTTTCTTGCCAAACCACAGTTCAGATTGTGTCATCTCAACGGACTTAGATGGTGCCCTTTTTAACATGAATGCAGCTGTCTTTAATGCATAACCCCAAAACTATAGTGGTAAATTGGTAAGAAACATCATAGATTGCACTATATCCAATAAACTACGGTTATGACGTTCGGACACACCATTATGCTGTGGTGTTCCTGTTGGAAATATGCCCTAGAGGCAATAATAAATTGATTATTATTATATTTCCTTGTTCATGATAATCGTTTATTATCCATGCTAGAATTGTATTGATAGGAAACTCAGATACATGTGTGGATACATAGACAACACCATGTCCCTAGTAAGCCTCTAGTTGACTAGCTCGTTGATCAATAGATGGTTACGGTTTCCTGACCATGGACATTGGATGTCATTGATAACGGGATCACATCATTAGGAGAATGATGTGATGGACAAGACCCAATCCTAAGCCTAGCACAAGATCATGTAGTTCGTATGCTAAAGCTTTTATAATGTCAAGTATCATTTCCTTAGACCATGAGATTGTGCAACTCCCGGATACCGTAGGAATGCTTTGGGTGTGCCAAACGTCACAACGTAACTGGGTGGCTATAAAGGTGCACTACGGGTATCTCCGAAAGTGTCTGTTGGGTTGGCACGAATCAAGACTAGGATTTGTCACTCCGTGTAAACGGAGAGGTATCTCTGGGCCCACTCGGTAGGACATCATCATAATGTGCACAATGTGATCAAGGAGTTGATCACGGGATGATGTGTTGCGGAACGAGTAAAAGAGACTTGCCGGTAACGAGATTGAACAAGGTATCGGGATACCGACGATCGAATCTCGGCCAAGTATCGTACCGATAGACAAAGGGAATTGTATACGGGATTGATTAAAGTCCTTGACATCGTGGTTCATCCGATGAGATCATCGTGGAACATGTGGGAGCCAACATGGGTATCCAGATCCCGCTGTTGGTTATTGACCGGAGAACGTCTCGGTCATGTCTGCATGTCTCCCGAACCCGTAGGGTCTACACACTTAAGGTTCGATGACGCTAGGGTTATAAAGGAAGCTTGTATGTGGTTACCGAATGTTGTTCGGAGTCCCGGATGAGATCCCGGACGTCACGAGGAGTTCTGGAATGGTCCGGAGGTAAAGATTTATATATGGGAAGTCCTATTTTGGTCACCGAAAGAGTTTCGGGTTTTATCGGTAACGTACCGGGACCACCGGAGGGGTCCGGGGGTCCACCAAGTGGGGCCACAAGCCCCGGAGGCTTACGTGGGCTAAGTGAGGGAGGGGACCAGCCCCAGGTGGGCTGGTGCGCCCCCCCACAGGGGCTCAAGGCGCAAGGGAGTGGGAAGGGGGGCAAACCCTAGAGCAGATGGGCCTTAAGGCCCATCTAGCTGCGCCTCCCCTTCTCCCCCCTTCTTGGCCGCCTCCCCCTTGCCCATCTAGGGCTGCCACCCCCCTAGGGGTGGGAACCCTAGAGGGGGCGCAGCCCCTCCCCTTCCCTATATATATTGAGGCATTAGGGCTGCCCACAACACACGATTCTATCTCTCGTTGGTGCAGCCCTGCGTCTCTTCTTCCTCCTCTTCTGTGGTGCTTGGCGAAGCCCTGCAGGATTGCCACGCTCCTCCATCATCACCACGCCGTTGTGCTGCTGCTGGATGGAGTCTTCCTCAACCTCTCCCTCTCTCCTTGCTAGATCAAGGCTTGGGAGACGTCACCGGGCTGTACGTGTGTTGAACGCGGAGGTGCCGTGCGTTCGGCACTTGGTCATCGGTGATTTGAATCACGACGAGTACGACTCCATCAACCCCGTTCACTTGAACGCTTCCGCTTAGCGATCTACAAGGGTATGTATATGCACTCTCCTTCCCCTCGTTGCTGGTCTCTCCATAGATAGATCTTGGTGATACGTAGGAAAATTTTGAATTTCTGCTATGTTCCCCAAGAGTGGCATCATGAGCTAGGTCTATTGCGTAGATTCTTTGCACGAGTAGAACACAAAGTAGTTGTGGGCGTTGATTTTGTTCAATATGCTTACCGTTACTAGTCAATCTTGATTCGGCGGCATTGTGGGATGAAGCGGCCCGGACCAACCTTTTACGTACTCTTACGTGAGACCGGTTCCACCGACTGACATGCACTAGATGCATAAGGTGGCTGGCGGGTGTCTGTCTCTCCTACTTTAGTCGGATCGGATTCGATGAAAAGGGTCCTTATGAAGGGTAAATAGCAATTGGCATATCACGTTGTGGTTTTGCGTAGGTAAGAAACGTTCTTGCTAGAAACCCATAGCAGCCACGTAAAACATGCAAACAACAATTAGAGGACGTCTAACTTGTTTTTGCAGGGTATGCTATGTGATGTGATATGGACAAAGGATGTGATTTATGATATATGTGATGTATGAGATGATCATGTTCTTGTAATAGGAATCACGACTTGCATGTCGATGAGTATGACAACCGGCAGGAGCCATAGGAGTTGTCTTTAATTTATTTATGACCTGCGTGTCAACTTTACTTTATTGCTAAAGCGTTAGCCATAGTAGTAGAAGTAATAGTTGACGTGACAACTTCATGAAGACACGATGATGGAGATCATGATGATGGAGATCATGGTGTCATGCCGGTGACGACGATGATCATGGAGCCCCGAAGATGGAGATCAAAAGGAGCAAAGTGATGATGGCCATATCATGTCACTATTTGATTGCATGTGATGTTTATCATGTCCATACATCTTATTTGCTTAGAACGACGGTAGTAAATAAGATGATCCCTCATTAAAATTTCAAGAAAGTGTTCACCCTAACTGTGCACCGTTGCTAAAGTTCATCGTTTCGAAGCACCACGTGATGATCGGGTGTGATAGATTCTTACGTTCACATACAACGGGTGTAAGACAGATTTACACACGCGAAACACTTAGGTTGACTTGACGAGCCTAGCATGTACAGACATGGCCTCGGAACACAGAAGACCGAAAGGTCGAGCATGAGTCGTATGGTAGATACGATCAACATGAAGATGTTCACCGACGTTGACTAGTCCGTCTCACGTGATGATCGGACACGGCCTAGTTGACTCGGATCATGTAATCACTTGGATGACTAGAGGGATGTCTATCTGAGTGGTAGTTCATAAGATGAACTTAATTATCCCGAACATAGTCAAAAGATCTTTGCAAATTATGTCGTAGCTCGCGCTTTAGTTCTACTGTTTTAAATATGTTCCTAGAGAAAATATAGTTGAAAGTTGATAGTAGCAATTATGCGGACAGTAGAAGGCTTATGTCCTTAATGCACCGCTCGGTGTGCTGGACCTCGAACGTGGTCTGTGGATGTTGCGAACATCTGACATACACGTTTTGATGACTACATGATAGTTCGGTAATGATAAATGGTTTAGAATTGAGGCACCGAAGACATTTTGAAATGTCGCGGAACATATGAGATGTTTCGAGGACTGAAATTGGGATTTCAGGCTCGTGCCCACGTCAAGAGGTATAAGACCTCCGACGATTTTCTTAGCCTGCAAACTAAGGGAGAAAAGCTCAATCGTTGAGCTTGTGCACAGATTGTCTGAGTACAACAATCACTTGAATCGAGTGGGAGTTGATCTTCCAGATAAGATAGTGATGTTTCACCAAAGTCATTGCCACCAAGCTGCTAGAGCTTCGTGATGAACATATCAGGGATAGATATGATGATCCTTGAAATATTCGCGATGTTTGACACCGCGAAAGTAGAAATCAAGCAGGAGCATCAATTGTTGATGGTTAGTAAAACCACTAGTTTCAAGAAGGGCAAGGGCAAGAAGGGATACTTCATGAAACGGCAAATCAGCTGCTGCTCTAGTGAAGAAACCCAAGGTTGAACCTAAACCCGAGACTAAGTGCTTCTGTAATGAGGGGAACAGCTACTGGAGCAGAATTACCCTAGATACTTGGTAGATGAGAAGGCTGTCGATAGAAGTATATTGGATATACATTATGTGAATGTGTACTTTACTAGTACTCCTAGTAGCATCAGGGTATTAGATACCGGTTCGATTGCTAAGTGTTAGTAACTCGAAATAAAAGCTACGGAATAAGCGGAGACTAGCTAAAGGTGAGCTGACGAGATGTGTTGGAAGTGCTTCCAAGGTTGATATGATCAAGCATCGCACGCTCCCTCTACCATCGAGATTGGTGTTAAACCTAAATAATTGTTATTTGGTGTTTGCGTTGAGCATAGACATGATTGGATTATGTCTATCGCAATACAGTTATTCATTTAAGGAGAATAATGGTTACTCTATTTATTTGAATAATACCTTCAATGGTCTTGCACCTAGAATGAATGGTTTATTGAAATCTCGATCATAGTGATACACATGTTCATGCCAAAAGATATAAGATAGTAATGATAGTACCACCCACTTGTGGCACTGCCATGTAAGTCATATTGGTGTAAAACGCATGAAGAAGCTCCATATTGATGGATCTTTGAACTCACTCATTTCTGAAAAGATTGAGACATGTGAACCATGTCTGTTGGTATATACGCATGAAGAAACTCCATGCAGATGGACCATTTGGACTCACTTGATTTTGAATCACTTGAGATATGCAAATCATACCACATGGGCAAGATGACTGAAAGCTTCGGTTTCAGTAAAATGGAACAAGAAAGCAACTTGTTGGAAGTAACACATTTTGATGTGTGCAGTCCAATGAGTGCTGAGGCATGCAGTGGATATTATTATGCTCTTACTTCACAGATGATTTGAGTAGATACTGAGCATATTTACTTGATGAAACACAAGTCTGAATTATTGAATGGTTCAAGTAATTTCAGAATGAAGCTGAAGATCGTCGTGACAAGGGGATAAAATATCTATGATATGATCATAAAGATGAATATCTGAGTTGCGAGTTTGGTACACAATTGAGACATTGTGGAAATTATTTCACGACTAGTACCGCCTGGAACACCATAGTGTGATGGTGTGTCCGAACATCATGACTGCACCCTATTGGATATGATGCATACCATGATGTCTCTTATCGAATTACCACTATCGTTCATGGGTTAGGCATTAGAGACAACCGCACTCACTTTAAATAGGGCACCACGTAATTCCGATGAGATGACACCGTATGAACTATGGTTTAGAGAAACCTAAGCTGTCATTTCTTAAAAGTTTGGGGCTGCGACGCTTATATGAAAAAAAAATTCAGGCTGATAAGCTCGAACCCAAAGCGGATAACTGCATCTTCATAGGACACCCAAAACAGTTGGGTATACCTCCTGTCTCAGATCCGAAAGCAATAGGGATTGTTTTTCTCAAATCAGGCCCTTTCTCGAGGAAAAGTTTCTCTCGAAAGAATTGAGTGGGAGGATGGTGGAGATTTGATGAGGTTATTGAACCGTCACTTCAACTAGTGTGTAGCAGGGCACAGGAATTGTTCCTATGGCACCTACACCAATTGAAGTGGAAGCTTATGATAGTGATCATGAGACTTCGGATCAAGTCACTCCCAAACCTCGTAGGACGACAAGGATGTGTACTGCTTCAGAGTGGTACGTAATCCTGTCTTGGAAGTCATGTTGCTAGACAACAATGAACCTACGAGCTATGGAGAAGCGATGGTGGGCCCAGATTCCGATGAATGGCTCGAGGCCATATAATCCGAGAGAGGATCCATATATGAAAACAAAGTGTAGACTTTGAAAGAACTACTTGATGGTCGTAAGACTGTTAGGTACATATGGATTTTAAAAGGAAGACGGACAATGATGGTAAATGTCACCATTAAGAAAGCTCGACTTGTCATTAAAATGTTTTCCGACAAGTTCAAGGAGTTGACTACGATGAGACTTTCTCACCCGTAGCGATGCTAAAAGTCTGTTTGAATTATGTTAGCGATTACTGCATTATTTATGAAATTATGCAGATAGGATGTCAAAAACCATTGTTTCCTCGACGATTTTCTTGAGGAAAGGTTGTATGTGATACAGCCAGAAGGTTTTGACAATCCTGAAAGATGCTAATAAGTATGCAAAGCTCCAGTAATCCTTCTGAGGACTGGAGTAAGCATCTCGGAGTTGGAATGTACACTTTGATGAGTTGATCAAAGATTTTAGGTTTATACAAAGTTTATGAGAAACTTGTATTTCCAAAGAAGTGAGTGGGAGCACTATAGAATTTCTGATGAGTATATGTGGTTGACATATTGTTAATCAGAAATGATGTAGAATTTCTGGAAAGCATATAGGGTTATTTGAAGAGTGTTTTCAATGGAAAACCTGGATTAAGCTACTTGAACATTGAGCATCAAGATCTATAAGGATAGATCAAAATCGCTTAATAGTACTTTCAAATGAATACATACCGTGACAAGATTTTGAAGGAATTCAAAATAGATCAGCAAAGAAAAGGTTCTTGGCTGTATTACACGCGTGACTATTGAGTAAGACTCAAGACCTGACCGCGGCAGAAGAGAGAGAAAGGACGAAGGTCGTCCCCTGTGCTTCAGACATGGGCTCTAAACTATGCTTAGTTATGTACCGCACCTGAAGTGTGCCAAGCCATGAGTTAGTCAAGGGGTACAAGAGTGATTCAAGAATGGATCACAGGACAGCGGTCAGAGTTATCCTTAGTAACTAGTGGACTAAGGAATTTTCTCGATTGTGGAGGTGGAAAAGAGTTCGTCGTAAAGGGTTACGCCGATGCAAACTTTGACACTAATCCAGATTATACTAAGTAGTAAATTGGATTCGTATAGTAGAACAGTTATTTGGAATAGTTCCAAATAGAGCGTGGTAACTGCATCTAGGAGATGACATAGAGATTTGTAAAGCACACAGGGATCTGAAAGGTTCAGACCCGTTGACTATAACATCTCTCACAAGCATAACATGATCAAACCAAAAACTCATTGAGTGTTAATCACATAGTAATGTGAACTAGATTAATGACTCTAGTGAACTCTTTGGGTGTTAGTCACATGGGGATGTGACCTTGGGTGTTGGAATCATTGCAATCACATATCGATGTGAACTGGATTATTGACTCTAGTGCAAGTGGGAGACTGTTGGAAATATGCCCTAGAGGCAATAATAAATTGATTATTATTATATTTCCTTGTTCATGATAATCGTTTATTATCCATGCTAGAATTGTATTGATAGGAAACTCAGATACATGTGTGGATACATAGACAACACCATGTCCCTAGTAAGCCTCTAGTTGACTAGCTCGTTGATCAATAGATGGTTACGGTTTCCTGACCATGGACATTGGATGTCATTGATAACGGGATCACATCATTAGGAGAATGATGTGATGGACAAGACCCAATCCTAAGCCTAGCACAAGATCATGTAGTTCGTATGCTAAAGCTTTTATAATGTCAAGTATCATTTCCTTAGACCATGAGATTGTGCAACTCCCGGATACCGTAGGAATGCTTTGGGTGTGCCAAACGTCACAACGTAACTGGGTGGCTATAAAGGTGCACTACGGGTATCTCCGAAAGTGTCTGTTGGGTTGGCACGAATCAAGACTAGGATTTGTCACTCCGTGTAAACGGAGAGGTATCTCTGGGCCCACTCGGTAGGACATCATCATAATGTGCACAATGTGATCAAGGAGTTGATCACGGGATGATGTGTTGCGGAACGAGTAAAAGAGACTTGCCGGTAACGAGATTGAACAAGGTATCGGGATACCGACGATCGAATCTCGGGCAAGTATCGTACCGATAGACAAAGGGAATTGTATACGGGATTGATTAAAGTCCTTGACATCGTGGTTCATCCGATGAGATCATCGTGGAACATGTGGGAGCCAACATGGGTATCCAGATCCCGCTGTTGGTTATCGACCGGAGAACGTCTCGGTCATGTCTGCATGTCTCCCGAACCCGTAGGGTCTACACACTTAAGGTTCGATGACGCTAGGGTTATAAAGGAAGCTTGTATGTGGTTACCGAATGTTGTTCGGAGTCCCGGATGAGATCCCGGACGTCACGAGGAGTTCTGGAATGGTCCGGAGGTAAAGATTTATATATGGGAAGTCCTATTTTGGTCACCGAAAGAGTTTCGGGTTTTATCGGTAATGTACCGGGACCACCGGAGGGGTCCGGGGGTCCACCAAGTGGGGCCACAAGCCCCGGAGGCTTACGTGGGCTAAGTGAGGGAGGGGACCAGCCCCAGGTGGGCTGGTGCGCCCCCCCACAGGGGCTCAAGGCGCAAGGGAGTGGGAAGGGGGGCAAACCCTAGAGCAGATGGGCCTTAAGGCCCATCTAGCTGCGCCTCCCCTTCTCCCCCCTTCTTGGCCGCCTCCCCCTTGCCCATCTAGGGCTGCCGCCCCCCTAGGGGTGGGAACCCTAGAGGGGGCGCAGCCCCTCCCCTTCCCTATATATATTGAGGCATTAGGGCTGCCCACAACACACGATTTTATCTCTCGTTGGTGCAGCCCTGCGTCTCTTCTTCCTCCTCTTCTGTGGTGCTTGGCGAAGCCCTGCAGGATTGCCACGCTCCTCCATCATCACCACGCCGTTGTGCTGCTGCTGGATGGAGTCTTCCTCAACCTCTCCCTCTCTCCTTGCTGGATCAAGGCTTGGGAGACGTCACCGGGTTGTACATGTGTTGAACGCGGAGGTGCCGTGCGTTCGGCACTTGGTCATCGGTGATTTGAATCACGACGAGTACGACTCCATCAACCCCGTTCACTTGAACGCTTCCGCTTAGCGATCTACAAGGGTATGTAGATGCACTCTCCTTCCCCTCGTTGCTGGTCTCTCCATAGATAGATCTTGGTGATACGTAGGAAAATTTTGAATTTCTGCTACGTTCCCCAACAGTTCCAGGTGGCATGAGTTTGTGAAACTATTCCACATTGTTTTAATTGAAGACCAAACTCGTAACTCAAATATTCTCCTCCACGATCATTTCGTAGAAACTTTTATTTTCTTGTTACGATGATTCTCCACTTCACTCTGAAATTCTTTGAACTTTTCAAATGTTTTAGACTTATGTTTCATCAAGTAGATATACCCATATCTGCTCAAATCATCTGTGAAGGTCAGAAAATAATGATACTTGTCGCGAGCCTTAATATTCATCGGACCACATACATTAGTATGTATGATTTCCAACAAATCTGTTGCTCGCTCCATTGTTCCGGAGAACGGAGTCTTAGTCATCTTGCCCATGAGGCATGGTTTGCAAGCATCAAGTGATTCATAATCAAGTGATTCCAAAATTCCATCAGCATGGAGTTTCTTCATGCGCTTTACACCAATATGACCTAAACGGCAGTGCCACAGATAAGTTGCACTATCATTATTAACTTTGCATCTTTTTGGCTTCAATATTATGAATATGTGTATCACTACGATCGAGATCCAACAAACCACTTTCGTTGGGTGTATGACCATAGAAGGTTTTATTCATGTAAACAGAACAACAATTGTTCTCTAACTTAAATGAATAACCGTATTGCAATAAACATGATCAAATCATATTTATGCTCAACGCAAACACCAAATAACACTTATTTAGGTTCAACACTAATCTCGAAAGTATAGGGAAGTGTGCGATGATGATCATATCAATCTTGGAACTACTTCCAACACACATCGTCACTTCACCCTTAACTAGTCTCTGTTTATTCTGCAACTCCTGTTTCGAGTTACTACTCTTAGTAACTGAACCAGTATCAAATACTGAGGGGTTGCTATAAACACTAGTAAAGTACACATCAATTACATGTATATCAAATATACTTATGTGCACTTTGCCATCCTGCTTATCCGCCAATCACTTGGGGTAGTTCCGCTTCCAGTGACCAGTCCCTTTGCAGTAGAAGCACTCAGTCTCAGGCTTAGGTCCAGACTTGGGCTTCTTCACTTGAGCAGCAACTTGCTTGTTGTTCTTCTTGAAGTTCCCCTTTTCCCTTTGCCCTTTTCTTGAAACTAGTGATCTTGTCAACCATCAACACTTGATGCTCTTTCTTGATTTCTACCTTCATCGATTTCATCATCATGAAAAGCTCGGGAGTCTTTTTCGTCATCCCTTGCATACTATAGTTCATCACGAAGTTCTACTAACTTGGTGATGGTGACTAGAGAATTATGTCAATCACTATCTTATCTGGAAGTTTAACTCCCACTTGATTCAAGCGATTGTAGTACCCAGGCAATCTGAGCACATGCTCACTAGTTGAGCGATTCTCCTCCATCTTTTAGCTATAGAACTTGTTGGAGACTTCATATCTCTCAACTCGGGTATTTGCTTGAAATATTAACTTCAACTCCTGGAACATCTCATATGGTCCATGACGTTCAAAACGTCTTTGAAATCCCGATTCTAAGCCGTTAAGCATGGTGCACTTAAACTATCAAGTAGTCATCATATTGAGCTAGCCAAACGTTCATAACGTCTGCATCTGCTCCTGCAATAGGTCTGTCACATAGCGGTGCATCAAGGACATAATTCTTCTGTGCAGCAATGAGGATAAACCTCAGAATACGGATCCAATCCGCATCATTGCTACTAACATTTTTCAACACAATTTTCTCTAGGAACATATATAAACATATGAAAGCAACAAGGCGAGCTATTGATCTACAACATAGATATGCTAATACTACTAGGACTAAGTTCATGATAAATTAAAGTTCAATTAATCATATTACTTAAGAACTCCCACTTAGATAGACATCCCTCTAATCTTCTAAGTGATCACGTGATCCAAATCAACTAAACCATAACCGATCATCACGTGAAATGGATTAGTTTTCAATGGTGAACATCATTATGTTGATCATATCTACTATATGATTCATGCTCGACCTTTCGGTCTCCGTGTTCCGAGGCCATATCTGCATATGCTAGGCTCGTCAAGTATAACCCGAGTATTCTGCGTGTGCAAAACTGGCTTGCACCCGTTGTAGATGGACGTAGAGCTTATCACACCCGATCATCACGTGGTGTCTGGGCACGACGAACTTTGGCAACGGTGCATACTCAGGGAGAACACTTCTTGATAATTTAGTGAGAGATCATCTTATAATGCTACCGTCAATCAAAGCAAGATAAGATGCATAAAAAGATAAACATCACATGCAATCAATATAAGTGATATGATATGGCCATCATCATCTTCGTGCTTGTGATCTCCATCTCTGAAGCACCGTCATGATCACCATCGTCACCGGCGCGACACCTTGATCTCCATCGTTGCATCGTTGTCGTCTCGCCAATCTTATGCTACTAAGACTATCGCTACCGCTTAGTGATAAAGTAAAGCATTACAGGGCGATTGCATTGCATACAATAAAGCGACAACCATATGGCTCCTGCCAGTTGCCGATAACTCGGTTACAAAACATGATCATCTCATACAATAAAATTTAGCATCATGTCTTGACCATATCACATCACAACATGCCCTGCAAAAACAAGTTAGACGTCCTCTACTTTGTTTGTTGCAAGTTTTACGTGGCTGCTACGGGCTTAAGCAAGAACCAATCTCACCTACGCATCAAAACCACAACGATAGTTTGTCAAATAGACTCCGTTTTAACCTTCGCAAGGACCGGGCGTAGCCATACTCGGTTCAACTAAAGTTGGAGAAACTGACACCCGCCAGCCACCTGTGTGCAAAGCACGGCGGTAGAACCAGTCTCGTGTAAGCGTAAGCGTAATGTCGGTCCGGGCCGCTTCATCCAACAATACCGCCGAACCAAAGTATGACATGCTGGTAGGCAGTATGACTTATATCGCCCACAACTCACTTGTGTTCTACTCGTGCATATAACATCAAACCATAAAATCCTAGGCTCTGATACCACTTTTGGGGAACGTAGTATTTTCAAAAAAAATCCTACGCACACGCAAGATCATGGTGATGCATAGCAACGAGAGGGGAGAGTATTGTCTACGTACCCTCGTAGACCGAAGCAGAAGCGTTGACGCAACGTAGAGGAAGTAGTCGTACGTCTTCCTGATCCGACCGATCCAAGCACCGTTACTCCGGCACCTCCGAGTTCTTGGCACATGTTCAGCTCGATGACGCTCCCCGGGCTCCGATCCAGCAAAGCTTCGGGGAGGAGTTCCGTCAGCACGACGGCGTGGTGACGATCTTGATGTACTACCGATGCAGGGCTTCGCCTAAGCACTGCAACGATATGACCGAGGTGGAATATGGTGGAGGGGGGCACCGCACACGGCTAAGGAACAATCACGAAGATCAACTTGTGTCTATGGGGTGCCCCCTGCCCCCGTATATAAAGGAGTGGAGGAGGGGAGGGCCGGCCCTCTCTATGGCGCGCCCTAGGGGAGTCCTACTCCCACCGGGAGTAGGATTCCCCTTTTCCTAGTCCAACTAGGAGTCCTTCCAAGTATTAGGAGTAGGAGACAAGGAAGGGGAAAAGAGAAGGGAAGGAAGGAGGGGGCGCAGCCCCTCCCCCTAGTCCAATTCGGACTAGGCCTTGGGGGGGCGCGCGGCCTGCCCTAGGCAGCTCCTCTCTCTTTCCCGTATGGCCCAATAAGGCCCAATACTTCTCCCCGTATTCCCGTAACTCCCCGGTACTCCGAAAAATACCCGAACCACTCAGAACCTTTCCGAAGTCCGAATATAGTCGTCCAATATATCGATCTTTACGTCTCGACCATTTCGAGACTCCTCGTCATGTCCCCGATCTCATCCGGGACTCCGAACTCCTTTGGTACATCAAAACTCATAAACTCATAATATAACTGTCATCGAAACCTTAAGCGTGCGGACCCTACGGTTCGAGAACAATATAGACATGACCGAGACACGTCTCCGGTCAATAACCAATAGCGGGACCTGGATGCCCATATTGGTTCCTACATATTCTACGAAGATCTTTATCGGTCAGACCGCATAACAACATACGTTGTTCCCTTTGTCATCGGTATGTTACTTGCCCGAGATTCGATCGTCGGTATCTTAATACCTAGTTCAATCTCGTTACCCGCAAGTCTCTTTACTCGTTCTGTAATACATCATCTCACAACTAACACATTAGTTGCAATGCTTGCAAGGCTTATGTGATGTGCATTACCGAGAGGGCCCAGAGATACCTCTCCGACTATCGGAGTGACAAATCCTAATCTCGAAATACGCCAACCCAACAACTACCTTTGGAGACACCTGTAGAGCACCTTTATAATCACCCAGTTACGTTGTGACGTTTGGTAGCACACAAATGTTCCTCCGGTAAATGGGAGTTGCATAATCTCATAGTCATAGGAACATGTATAAGTCATGAAGAAAGCAATAGCAACATACTAAACGATCGGGTGCTAAGCTAATGGAATGGGTCATGTCAATCAGATCATTCAACTAATGATGTGACCTCGTTAATCAAATAACAACTCTTTGTTCATGGTTAGGAAACATAACCATCTTTGATTAACGAGCTAGTCAAGTAGATGCATACTAGTGACACACTCTGTTTGTCTATGTATTCACACATGTATCATGTTTCCGGTTGATATAATTCTAGCATGAATAATAAACATTTATCATGAAATAAGGAAATAAATAATAACTTTATTATTGCCTCTAGGGCATATTTCCTTCAGTCTCCCACTTGCACTAGAGTCAATAATTTAGTTCACATCGGCATGTGATTTAACAGCAATAGTTCAAATCACCATGTGATTAATACCCATAGTTCACATCATCATGTGACCAACGCCCAAAGGGTTTACTAGAGTCAATAATCTAGTTCACATCGCTATGTGATTAACACCCAAAGAGTACTGAGGTGTGATCATGTTTTGCTTGTGAGATAATCTTAGTCAACAGGTCTATCACATTCAGATCCGTATGTATTTTGCAAATTTCTATGTCAATAATACTCTGCTCGGAGCTACTCTAGCTAATTGCTCCCACTTTCAATATGTATCTAGATTGAGACTTAGAGTCATCTAGATTGGTGTCAAAACTTGCATCGACATAACCCTTTACGACGAACCTTTTTGTCACCTCCATAATCGAGAAACATATCCTTATTTCACTAAGGATAATTTTGACCGCTGTCCAGTGATCTACTCCTAGATCACTATTGTACTCCCTTGCCAAAATCAGTGTAGGGTATACAATAGATTTGGTACACAACATGGCATACTTTATAGAACCTATGGCCAAGGCATAGGGAATGACTTTCATTCTCTTTCTATCTTCTACCGTGGTCGGCGAGGAAGTCGACTAACAGAGTAACGTCTGTAGGTATGCTAACAGGTCGTCCTGCAGAGGAGGAGATGCCCGGTTCGACGGGTGACCTTCTTCTCGAGCTCTTGCAACTGCATGAGCGAGTTCAGCGGGTGATGCAAGGCGTCGCCCAGGCCTTGTGGCCATCCATCTCCATGCCTGAAGGCCTTGGAGAGCTTGCCGAGAAGCTGAAGGGAGCGCGGCGGCGCTTCCGATTATGGAAGATATCGGCCTGCTGTCAAGGCTCTAGGGAGGCCTGGGCTATGGTGAAGACGCGGTACACGAAGGCTGACCCAAACCACATGGCCGAGGTTGGACCTGTAGGGCCCGATGGGAAGGAGATCCCTGTAAGCTTAGTATACGGCCAAATAGAATTGGCCGCCAAGTATTCCCAGCAGGACTATAAACTAGACAGCCTGTTAGATGGTATTGAAGAGGAATACAATCAATCAGAATGACTATGTAATTTTAATTGACATATGTAATGCCTTCTAGCCGGATTGTAGATCGTTTGTCATGGCCGACCTTTTCGCTTCAGCCTCGGGACCTGACGGTCCGGAGTGTGTCCGAATACCCATGCGGTTATGTAAGAACCAGGGCATGCATGGAGACTAGGCGTAGGGATCATTAGTGCTTGAACAGACAAGTGCCCAACTAGTTATGTTATATTACATGGTTAGTAAGAAACATCTTACAGGGAGAATAGTTCCGTTAAGGGTTCCTTTCCCTAGGAGGCATGCCCTAAAGTGCATGTCCATGTTGCGAAAAGAGACGCGGGAAAGAATCATTTGGCGGTGCATAAATAAATAAGTGAAAAGATCATCTTTAGTTCACCGACCGAATATTCCCTTAAGAACGCTAGCTTTCGGCTTCACCCAGTCTGAGGTACACATCCGGCTGACCCGGCAGTAACAATCGCAGGTGCTCCCTTTACCACCTAGCCGAACAATCGGGAACGTAGGGGTAAGCACAGGAGCGAGGCCACCCAGCTTGGCCAAAACTTAAGTCATATCGATGAATATAATGGTGAATAAAGGTACATGCGGAAGTTTGACACATGTATTGGGCATGAAGCCCGTATGAATAAGCTTCTGTTTAAAGAAGCCCCCCAAGTTTAATGAGCGTGGATAGCGCATCACTTATTGGGCCTTTAAAGGCTATAAGAAAAAGGAAGGGGAGAAGGAGAGAAATGTAAGACAGAAAATATAAAAAATGGACAGAGGAAGGAGACGAACACAGAGTCCGGCGCTAGGCATAGAATCTTCGGAGACGGGTTGCGTTCCATGGGTTCGGCTCGAGTCGGTTATCCGATGCATCTCGTAGGCGGTACGCTCCACCAGTCAGGACTTGATCAATTATGAAGGGACCTTCCCACTTGGGCTTGAGTTTGTCCTTTTTCTTGTCCGGCAGGCGTAGAACTAATTCGCCAATGTTGTAACTTTTGGCCCGTACTTCTCTGCTTTGATATCTTCGAGCCTGCTGTTGATAGAATGCGGAACGGGCTTTTGCCACGTCACGCTCCTCCTCCAAGGCGTCCAAACTGTCATGCCGAACGAACTCGGCTTCTCTTTCTTCGTACATGCGCACTCGAGGTGAGTCATGAATTATATCACAGGGCAAAACTGCCTCTGCGCCGTACACCATAAAGAATGGTGTGTATCCGGTGGTGCGATTCGGCGTGGTCCGCAGCCCCCAGAGTACGGAGTCGAGCTCCTCTACCCAATGCGTATTAGATTCCTTAAGGGACCGCACTAATCTGGGTTTGATGCCGCTCATGATAAGACCATTTGCGCGGTCGACCTGTCCGTTAGTTTGTGGGTGATAGACGGAAGCATAATCGAGCTTAATGCCCATGTTTTTGCACCAGAGTTTTACCTCATCGCCCGTAAAGTTCGTGCCGTTATCAGTGATGATACTGTGGGGGACGCCATAACGGTGTACGACCCCAGATATAAAGTCTATCACCGGTCCGGATTCGGCCGTCTTAACAGGCTTGGCTTCTATCCATTTGGTGAACTTATCCACCATGACCAGTAAGTATTTTTTCTTGTGGGTTCCGCCTTTAAGGGGTCCAACCATGTCAAGCCCCCAGACCGCGAAGGGCCATGTGATGGGGATAGTTTGGAGGGCGGTGGGTGGCATATGGCTTTGGTTTGCAAAAAGCTGGCAACCGACGCATCGTTGGACCAAGTTCTGAGCGTCTGCCCGGGCCGTTGGCCAATAAAAGCCTGTACGGAAAGCCTTGCTTACAAGGGACCGAGCTGCAGCGTGATGACCACCGAGTCCTGCATGAATTTCAGCCAGCAAGTTCCGCCCTTCCTCTTCGGAGATGCACCTTTGAAGGACTCCGGTAGTGCTTTTTCTCCCAAGCGGGAGATGAAGCGGCTTAGAGCCGCCACGCATCCGGTTAATTTTTGTATTTGTTTGAGGTCCTTCGGGATATCCAATTGTGACGAAGCTCGGATCTTGGCTGGATTTGCTTCAATTCCTCTACCGGATACAATGAAGCCCAAGAGCTTTCCGGCGGGAACGCCGAAAACGCATTTTTTCAGGTTGTGCTTGATGTCGTATGTTCGGAGGTTATCAAATGTAAGCCTCAAGTCGTCTACTAGAGATTCGACATGTCTTGGTTTTACGACCACATCATCCACGTATGCCTCCACTGTTTTGCCGATCTGGTTTGCCAGATATGTCTGAATCATGCGCTGATATGTTGCGCCGGCGTTTTTGAGCCCGAAGGGCATTGTGTTGAAGCAGAATGGGCCGTATGGCGTGATGAATGCCGTTGCGGCTTGGTCTGACTCTGCCATCTTGATTTGATGGTAGCCGGAGTATGCGTCAAGGAAACACAACGAATCGTGTCCTGCGGTAGCGTTGATAATTTGATCGATGCGGGGGAGGGGGAAGGGATCCTTTGGGCAAGCCTTGTTAAGGTCTTTAAAATCAATGCACAAGCGCCAGGATTTGTCCTTTTTTGGTACCATCACCAGGTTTGCTAGCCAGTCCGGATGTTTTATATCTCTGATGAATCCGGTCTCCAATAGCTTGGCTAGCTCCTCTCCCATGGCCTGTCTCTTAGGTTCAGAAAAACGCCGAAGAGCTTGTTTGACAGGTTTGAATCCTTTTAGGATATTTAAGCTGTGTTCGGCCAGCCTGCGTGGGATTCCTGGCATGTCTGAAGGGTGCCAGGCGAAGATGTCCCAGTTTTCACGTAGGAATTCTCGCAGTGCGGCGTCTACATCAGGGTTTAATTGTGCCCCGATAGAAGCTGTTTTATTAGGGTCCGTTGGATGGACCTGGAATTTGACTATTTCATCCGCTGGTTTAAAGGAGGTGTACTTGGATCTCTTGTCGAGTATCATATCGTCCCTGTTCACCGTGGAGTGCAGCGCAGTCAGTTCCTCAGCCGCTAGGGCTTCGGATAGTTCCTCAAGGGCCAATGCGGCTGTCTTATTTTCGGCGCGGAGTGCTATGTCCGGATCACTAGTGAGAGTGATGATTCCGTTCGGCCCGGGCATCTTGAGCTTCATGTACCCGTAATGGGGTATTGCTTGGAAGATTGTAAATGCTTCCCGCCCAAGCAGAGCGTGGTATCCGCTACTAAACGGGGCCACATGGAACGTGACCTCTTCGGACCTGTAATTATCCGGCGTGCCGAACACCACATCTAGTGTGATTTTTCCTGTACAGCGCGCTTCCCAACTGGGTATTATTCCTCTAAAGGTTGTGCTGCTTCGCTCAATGCGGTTCCAATCTGTTTCCATTTTTTGAAGGGTTTCCTCATAAATGAGGTTTAATCCGCTGCCTCTATCCATGAGTACTTTGGTGAGGCGAAAGCCGTCCACTACTGGACTGAGGACCAATGCGGCTGGTGCTCGGGCTGTTCGGAATTTAGGTTCATCACTGGCATTAAAAGTAATAGCCGTGTCACTCCATGGGTTTATTGTTGCTACTTGGTAGACTTCGGCAAGGCTGCGGAGTGTTCTTTTTCGCATATTATTTGATGTGAAAGTCTCGAAGAGTGTTAGTACCGTATTGGTGTCCCTGGCGTGGCTTTCTATGGCCTCTGGAATTAGGAGATCTTTGCCAATTTTGGCCACCTGCCGGAGTATCCAACATGCTCTAAGGCTGTGAGTTGGTGTGGCGCCCTCTGTACTGTGAATTTTACAGGGTCCATTAAGCCATCCTTCCAGTATGGTTCCATGCCCTGTAGAGGGTTTTTGCTTTTTTGTGTTTAATTCGGGTGTCTGGCGATGATGCACCCTTTTATTTCGGACTGGGTTTGTATTCAGAGCCGGATCGTCCCAAAATTTTATTTCGGTTTTCCAGGCGCTTTCCATCGCACAGTACTTTCGTACTATGGACGCCAAGTCAGTGAAGCGTGTAATATCACGGCGACTTATGGTGTTGAGGATTTCCTTATCCGTGCAATTATTGCAGAAAATTGAGATTGTGTCTTCCTCGCGGCAGTCCTTTATCCTGTTCCTAACCAGGAGGAATCTGGCCCAGTAATGATGTATTGTTTCTTCGGGCTTTTGCCTGATTTGGGATAGATCGCTTATGTTCAGGTGGGTGGGTGGAATTAGATCTGAAACCTCGCCCAATCTGAGACTCAGAGGCCAAGAAGTTTCCAAACTCAAAAGTTTGGATTCTTGGATGTTGACCAATGAATCCAGCCCGTCGCCTGATTCTAAGTTCAGGTCTTGAGTGATATCCTCCCCTCCGCGGGTATCCGGCTTGGAGGGATCGGGAATCCGGACGTAGTTAGTCCTTAAGATAGATGAAGGGTCGTCGCACTGCCCCTCTACCACGGCAACGTGATGGGTGACTTGGGGAGAGTTAATCTCTCTTGGATCGGGTTTAGGCCCAACCTGGTCGTAATCCGTAGCGACCCCCAGGGCGGCGATGCGATCCAAGAGCTCGTTTATGGAAGAGAGCTCCATTGGATCTAACTGCTCGGCGAGTTCCGAACTGACATGAAGATTGCTTTTGATGACCCAAGAGGTCATCATCGGCGCAGCAGCCGAACATGCGGTCATAAGAAAATCACCTAGCCGGAGAGTTTGGCCGACAGCCAAAGCTCCCTTAGCAACGGTGCCGTCTTTAAAGACGGGATGATGCATCCTTCCTGATGGAGACGGCACAGAGGAACTCTCAATGAAAGCACCAATGTCGGTGTCAAAACCGGCGGATCTCGGGTAGGGGGTCCCGAACTGTGCGTCTAGGCGGATGGTAACAGGAGACAAGGGACATGATGTTTTACCCAGGTTCGGGCTCTCTTGATGGAGGTAAAACCCTACGTCCTGCTTGAGTAATATTGATGATATGGGTAGTACAAGAGTAGATCTACCACGAGATCAAGGAAGCTAAACCCTAGAAGCTAGCCTATGGTATGATTGTTATGTTGTCCTACGGACTAAAACCCTCCGGTTTATATAGACACCGGAGAGGGTTAGGGTTACACAGAGTCGGTTACAATGGTAGGAGATCTACATATCCGTATCGCCAAGCTTGCCTTCCACGCCAAGGAAAGTCCCTTCCGGACACGGGACGAAGTCTTCAATCTTGTATCTTCATAGTCCTGGAGTCCGGCTGAAGGTATAGTCCGGCTATCCGGACACCCCCTAATCCAGGACTCCCTCACCCTCTTCCCGCCGTTTCTTGCTGCTTTTCCCCCACTTCCCTACCGCTCGCTCGCCTTCCTCCCGCCATTCTCTTTCTTCCTCCCGCCAAACTCCCTCCCGCTCGCCTTCCAGTCGGCCGCCATGCCACCGAGGAAGTACGCCGCCCCACGCGCGGCGGCAACCGCGACCGGCACCGTGGCCCAACCGAAGCAGAGGAAGCCGAGGGCGCCGCCGTCCAAGCCACCGGGCATGTCAAATGCCGAGTGGAGGGTGGAAGTTCAGCGACGCGAGGCTGTCACCGCCGACCGGCGGAACAGGGCCATCGCCAAGAAGGCACGCGACAACGCGGCGCGCGCGGCTGCGGCTGCCTCCTCATCGGCGGACCAGGCGGGGATGATGAACCCACCCGGCAGCCACGCCTAGTACGCGCCGTGGGGACAGCAAGGCGTCGGTTCTCCGCAGCCGTGGGGATCACCCTCGCCGAGCTACGCCGACGGTGACGCGCACGGTGGGTTCAACCCAAACGTGACCTTCCCCATGGCCACCCGGCCCAGCGCACACCCTCGCCCGCCTTCGCCGGCGTGCAGTACTCTCCATACAACTACTCGCCGCCCGCCTACGCGTCCTCACCGACGCCCCCTTTCCGCCATGGGCCGGTGCCCTTCTCGCCCCTCGGCGACACCGACGAGACAGAAGCCGACATGGACAACATCATCGCGGCAGGTTCGACCGCGGCCGCCGCGTCTCCCGGGTTCATCACCCAGGACGAGACGGTGGATCTCAGCGGCGGCATGGACGGCGAGCTCGGCTACGTCTATGGCGAGGATGAGTAGGAGGCGCAGGAGCCGGAGGAGGAGGAGGACGAGGAGGAGGAGGAGCCGGCACCAGTTCCGATGAAGGGGCGCAAGAAGAAGAAGCGGGCGGCCAGGCCAGGCGAGCCACGCATCAAGTGGACGTCCAAGGAGGAGGAATGCCTCGCCGAAGCATGGAAAGTCGTCTGCCTCGACCCGACCACCGGCACGAACCAGAGCATCGAGACGTACTGGGACCGCATCAAGGCCGAGTTCGACGAGCGGAAGCTCATCGACCCCTACTTCAAAGGCTTCTACATGCAGCGTGGCTCCAAGGCGATGACGAACCATTGGGGGCGTATCCAGGGGTCGTGCAACAAATGGCATGGTATCGTCGAGGAGGTCGCGGCTCACCCGGAGAGCGGCGCCAGCATTGAGGAACAGGTATGCCACGCCGTTCTCCCGCCTCTCTTCTGTTGGGGAACGTAGCAGAAATTCAAAATTTTCCTACGTGTCACCAAGATCTATCTATGGAGAAACCAGCAACGAGGGGAAGGAGAGTGCATCTACATACCCTTGTAGATCGCTAAGCGGAAGTGTTCAGGAGGACAGGGTTGAAGGAGTCGTACTCGCCGTGATCCAAATCACCGGAGATCCTAGTGCCAAACGGACGGCACCTCCGCGTTCAACACATGTACAGCCCGATGACGTCTCCCATGCCTTGATCCAGCAAGGAGAGAGGGAGAGGTTGAGGAAGACTCCATCTAGCAGCAGCACGACGGCGTGGTGGTGGTGGAGGAGCGTGGCAATCCTGCAGGGCTTCGCCAAGCACCACGGGAGAGGAGAAGGACATGGGAGAGGGGGAGGGCTGCGCCAGAATATAGGTGCGGCTGCCCTCCCACTCCCCTCATATATATAGGGGCAAGGGAGAGGGGGCCGGCCCCTCAGATCCCATCTGAGGAGGGGGCGCCGGCCGGGGGGTTTGCCTTGCCCCCCAAGGCAAGGGGGCGCCGGCCGGGGGGTTTGCCTTGCCCCCCAAGGCAAGGGGGCGCCCCCCTTTAGGGTTCCCCCAAACCCTAGGCGCATGGGCCCTAGGGGGAGGCGTCCAGCCCACTAAGGGGCTGGTCCCTCTCCACATACAGCCCATAGGGCCCTCCGGGGCAGGTGGACCCTCCCTGTGGACCCCCGGAACCCCTTCGGTGGTCCCGATACAATACCGGCAACCCCACGAATTATTCCGGTGACCGTATGATGACTTCCCATATATAAATCTTTACCTCCGGACCATTCCAGAACTCCTCGTGACGTCCGGAATCTCATCCGGGACTCCGAACAACATTCGGTAACCACATACAAACTTCCTTTATAACCCTAGCGTCATCGAACCTTAAGTGTGTAGACCCTACGGGTTCGGGAAGCATGCAGACATGACCGAGAAGTTCTCCGGTCAATAACCAACAGCGGGATCTGGATACCCATGTTGGTTCCCACATGTTCCACGATGATCTCATCAGATGAACCACGATGTCGAGGATTCGATCAATCCCGTATGCAATTCCCTTTGTCTAGCGGTATTGTACTTGCCCGAGATTCAATCGTCGGTTTCCCGATACCTTGTTCAATCTCGTTACCGGCAAGTCTCTTTACTCGTTCCGTAACACATTATCCCGTGATCAACTCCCACTGTGCACATTACGATGATGTCCTACCGAGTGGGCCCAGAGATACCTCTCCGTCACACGGAGTGACAAATCCCAGTCTCGATTCGTGCCAACCCAACAGACACTTTCGGAGATACCCGTAGTGCACCTTTATAGCCACCCAGTTACGTTGTGACGTTTGGCACATCCAAAGTATTCCTACGGTATCCGGGAGTTGCACAATCTCATGGTTTAAGGAAGTGATACTTGACATTAGAAAAGCTTTAGCATACGAACTACATGATCTGTGATATGCTTAGGATTGGGTCTTGTCCATCACATCATTCTTCTAATGATGTGATCCCATTATCAATGACATCTAAATGTCCATGGTCAGGAAACCATAACCATCTATCAACGAGCCAGTCAACTAGAGGCTTACTGGGGACATGGTGTTGTCTATGTATCCACACATGTATCTGAGTTTCCTATCAATACAATTATAGCATGGATAATAAACGATTATCATGAACAAGGAAATATAATAATAACCTATTTATTATTGCCTCTAGGGCATATTTCCAACAGTCTCCCACTTGCACTAGAGTCAATAATCTAGTTCACATCCCCATGTGATTAACACTCACAGGTCACATCGCCATGTGACTAACACCCAAGAGTTTACTAGAGTCAGTAATCTAGTTCACATCACTATGTGATTAACACTCAATGAGTTGTGGGTTTGATCATGTTGCTTGTGAGAGAGGTTTTAGTCAACGGGTCTGAACCTTTCAGATCCGTGTGTGTTTTACAAATCTCTATGTCATCTCCTAGATGCAGCTACTACACTCTATTTGGAGCTATTCCAAATAACTGTTCTACTATACGAATCCAGTTTATTACTCAGAATAATCTGGATTAGTGTCAAAGTTTGCATCGGCGTAACCCTTTACGACGAACTCTTTTACCACTTCCATAATCGAGAAAATTCCTTAGTCGACTAGTTACTAAGGACAACTTTGACCGCTGTGCTGTGATCCATTCTTGGATCACTCTTGTACCCCTTGACTAACTCATGGCAAGGCACACTTCAGGTGCGGTACACAGCATAGCATACTGTAGAGCCTATGTCTAAAGCATAGGGGACGACCTTCGTCCTTTCTCTCTATTCTGCTGCGGTCAGGTTTCGAGTCTTACTCTATGTTCACACCTTATAACACAGCCAAGAACTCTTTCTTTGCCGATTCATTTTGAACTCCTTCAAAATCTTGTCACGGTATGTATTCATTTGAAAGTACTATTAAGCGTTTTGATCTATCCTTATAGATCTTAATGCTCAATACTCAAGTAGCCTAATCCAAGTTTTCCGTTGAAAAACACTTTTCAAATAACTCTGCATGCTTTCCAGAAATTCTACATCATTTCCAATCAACAATATGTCAACAACATATACTCATCAGAAATTCTATAGTGCTCCCACTCACTTCTTTGAAAATACAAGTTTCTCATAAACTTTGTATAAACCTAAAATCTTTGATCATCTCATCAAAGCATACATTTCAATTCCGAGATGCTTACTCCAGTCCTTAGAAGGATTGCTGGAGCTTTGCATACTCGTTAGCATCTTTCAGGATTGACAAAACCTTCTGGTTGTATCTCATACAACCTTTCCTCAAGAAAATCGTCGAGGAAACAATGTTTTGACATCCTATCTGCAAGATTTCATAAATAATGCAGTAACTGCTAACATAATTCCAACAGACTTTTAGCATCGCTACGAGTGAGAAAGTCTCATCGTAGTCAACTCCTTGAACTTGCCGGGAAACATCTTAACGACAAGTCGAACTTTCTCAATGGTGACACTTACCATCATTGTCCGTCTTCCTTTTAAAATCCATCTGCACCCAACGGCCTTACGACTATCAAGTAGTTCTTCCAAAGTCTACACTTTGTTTTCATATATGGATCCTCTCTCGGATTTTATGGCCTCGAGCCATTTTTGGAATCCGGGCCCACCATCGCTTCTCCATATCTCGTAGGTTCATTGTTGTCTAGCAACATGACTTCCAAGACAGGATTCGTACCACTTTGAAGTAGTACGCATCCTTGTCATCCTACGAGGTTTGGTAGTGACTTGATCCGAAGTTTCATGATCACTATCATAAGCTTACACTTCAATTGGTGTAGGTGCCACATGAACAACTTCCTGTGCCCTGCTACACACTAGTTGAAGTGACGGTTCAATAACCTCATCAAGTCTCCACCATCCTTCCACTCAGTTCTTTCGAGAGAAACTTTTCCTTGAGAAAGGACCCGATTCTAGAAACAATCCCTATTGCTTTCGGATCTGAGACAGGAGGTATACCCAACTGTTTTAGGTATTCTATGAAGATGCATTCATCCGCTTTGGGTTCGAGCTTATCAGCCTGAAACTTTTTCACATAAGCATCGTAGCCCCAAACTTTTAAGAAATGACAGCTTAGGTTTCTCTAAACCATAGTTCATACGGTGTCATCTAATCGGAATTACATGGTGCCCTATTTAAAGTGAATGTGGTTGTCTCTAATGCCTGACCCATAAACTATCGTGGTAATTCGATAAGAGACATCATGGTATGCATCATATCCAATAGGGTGCAGTTATGATGTTCGGACACACCATCACACTATGGTGTTCCAGGTTGTATTAGTTGTGAAACAATTTCCACAATGTCTTAATTCTGTACCAAACTCGCAACTCAGATATTCATCTCTATGATCATATCATAGATATTTTATCCTCTTGTCACGACCATCTTCAACTTCATTCTGAAATTACTTGAACCATTCAATAATTCAAACTTGTGTTCCATCAAGTAAATATACTCAGTATCTACTCAAATCATCTGTGAAGTAAGAGCATAACGATATCCACTGCGTGCCTCAGCACTCATTGGACTGAACACATCAAAATGTGTTACTTCCAACAAGTTGCTTTCTTGTTCCATTTTACTGAAAATGAAGCTTTCAGTCATCTTGCCCATGTGATATGATTTGCATGTCTCAAGCGATTCAAAATCAAGTGAGTCCAAACGGTCCATCTGCATGGAGTTTCTTCATGCGTATATACCAACAGACATGGTTCACATGTCTCAATCTTTTAAAAAAATGAGTGAGTCCAAAGATCCATCAACATGGAGCTTCTTCATGCGTTTTATACCAATATGACTTACATGGCAGTGCCACAAGTAGGTGGTACTATCATTAATATCTTATATCTTTTGGCATGAACATGTGTATCATTATGATCGAGATTCAATAAACCATTCATTTTAAGTGCAAGACAATTGAAGGTATTATTCAAATAAAAAGAGTAACCATTATTCTCCTTAAATGAATAACCGTATTGCGATAGACATAATCCAATCATGTCTGTGCTCAACGCAAACACCAAATAACAATTATTTAGGTTTAACACCAATCTCAATGGCAGAGGGAGCGTGCGATGCTTGATCATATCAACCTTGGAAACACTTCCAACACATATCGTCAGCTCACCTTTAGCTAGTCTCCGTTTATTTCGTAGCTTTTATTTCGAGTTACTAACACTTAGCAACCGAACCGGGATCCAATACCCTGGTGCTACTAGGAGTACTAGTAAAGTACACATTAACATAATGTATATCCAATATACTTCTATCGACAGCCTTCTCATCTACCAAGTATCTAGGGTAATTCTGCTCCAGTGGTTGTTCCCCTTATTACAGAAGCACTCAGTCTCGGGTTTGGTTTCAACCTTGGGTTTCTTCACTAGAGCAGCAACTGATTTGTTGTTTCATGAAGTATCCCTTTCTTGCCCTTGCCCTTCTTGAAACTAGTGGTTTTACTAACCATCAACAATTGATGCTCCCTCTTGATTTCTACTTTCGCGGTGTCGCGAATAGCTCAAGGATCATATCTATCCCTGGTATGTTATAGTTCATCATGAAGCTCTAGTAGCTTGGTGACAGTGACTTTGGAGAACCATCACTATCTCATCTGGAAGATAAACTCCCACTCGATTCAAGCGATTGTTGTACTCATACAATCTAAGCACATGCTCAACGATTGAGCTTTTCTCCTTGGTTTTGTAGGCTTAGGAAACTTGTCAGAGGTCTCATAGCTCTTGACGCGGGCACTAGCCTGAAATCCCAATTTCAGTCCTTGGAACATCTCATATGTTCTGCGATGTTTCAAAAACGTCTTTGGTGCCTCAATTCTAAACCATACGCACTTAACTATCATGTAGTCATCAAAGCGTGTATGTCAAATGTTCGCAACATCCACAATCGACGCTCGAGGTTCAGCTCACTGAGCGGTGCATTAAGGACATAATCCTTCTGTGCAGCAATGAGGATAATCCCCAGTTTACATACCCAGTCCGCATAATTGCTACTAACAATTTTCAACTAAATTTTCTCTAGGAACGTATCTAAACCAGTAGAACTAAAGCGTAAGCCATGACATAATTTGCAAAGTTCTTTCGACTATGTTCATGATAATTGAGTTCATCTGATTATTTCATGAACTCCCACTCAGATAGACATCCCTCTAGTCATCTAAGTGATACATGATCCGAATCAACTAGACCGTGTCTGATCATCACGTGAGACGGACTAGTCGTCATCAGTGAACATCTTCATGTTGATCGCATCTTCTATACGACTCATGTTCGACCTTTCGGTCCTCCGTGTTCCGAGGCCATGTCTGTACATGCTAGGCTCGTCAAGTCAACCTAAGTGTTTCGCATGTGTTCTGAGGCCATGTCTGTACATGCTAGGCTCGTCAACACCCGTTGTATTCGAACGAAAGAATCTATCACACCCGATCATCACGTGGTGCTTCGAAACGACGAACCTTCGCAACGGTGCACAGTTAGGGGGAACACTTTCTTGAGATTTTAATGAGGGATCATCTTATTCACTACCGTCGTTCTAAGCAAATAAGATGTAAAAACATGATAAACATCACATGCAATCAAATAGTGACATGATATGGCCATCATCACTTTGCTCCTTTTGATCTCCATCTTCGGGGCTCCATGATCATCATCGTCACCGGCATGACACCATGATCTCCATCATCATGATCTCCATAATCGTGTCTCCATGAAGTTGTCGCGCCAACTTATTACTTCTACTACTATGGCTACCGGTTAGCAATAAAGTGAAGTAATTACATGGCGTTGTTCAATGACACGCAGGTCATACAATAAATAAAGACAACTCCTATGGCTCGTGCCGGTTGTCATACTCATCGACATGCAAGTCGTGATTCCTATTACAAGAACATGATCAATCTCATACATCACATATCATTCATCACATTCTTCTTGGCCATATCACATCACATGGCATACCCTGCAAAAACAAGTTAGACGTCCTCTAATTATTGTTTGCATGTTTTACGTGGCTGCTATGGGTTTCTAGCAAGAACGTTTCTTACCTACGCAAAACCACAACGTGATATGTCAATTGCTATTTACCCTTCATAAGGACCCTTTTCATCGAATCCGATCCGACCACGTAAGTGTACGTGTAAGGTCGGTCCGGGCCGCTTCATCCCACAATACCGTCGAAACAAGATTGGACTAGTAACGATAAGCATATTGAACAAAATCAATGCCCACAACTATTTTGTGTTCTACTCGTGCATAGAATCTACGCATAGACCTAGCTCATGATGCCACTGTTGGGGAACGTAGCAGAAATTCAAAATTTTCCTACGTGTCACCAAGATCTATCTATGGAGAAACCAGCAACGAGGGGAAGGAGAGTGCATCTACATACCCTTGTAGATCGCTAAGCGGAAGCGTTCAAGAGGACGGGGTTGAAGGAGTCGTACTCGTCGTAATCCAAATCACCGGAGATCCTAGTGCCGAACGGACGGCACCTCCGCGTTCAACACACGTACAGCTCGATGACGTCTCCCATGCCTTGATCCAGCAAGGAGAGAGGGAGAGGTTGAGGAAGACTCCATCCAGTAGCAGCACGACGGCGTGGTGGTGGTGGAGGAGCGTGGCAATCCTGCAGGGCTTCGCCAAGCACCACGGGAGAGGAGAAGGACTTGGGAGAGGGGGAGGGCTGCGCTAGAATATAGGTGCGGCTGCCCTCCCACTCCCCTCATATATATAGGGGCAAGGGAGAGGGGGGCCGGCCCCCTCAGATCCCATCTGAGGAGGGGGCGGCGGCCGGGGGGTTTGCCTTGCCCCCCAAGGCAAGGGGGCGCCCCCCCTTTAGGGTTCCCCCAAACCCTAGGCGCATGGGCCCTAGGAGGGAGGCGTCCAGCCCACTAAGGGGCTGGTCCCTCTCCACATACAACCCATAGGGCCCTCCGGGGCAGGTGGACCCTCCCGGTGGACCCCCGGAACCCCTTCGGTGGTCCCGGTACAATACCGGCAACCCCCCGAATTATTCCGGTGACCGTATGATGACTTCCCATATATAAATCTTTACCTCCGGACCATTCCGGAACTCCTCGTGACGTCCGGGATCTCATACGGGACTCCAAACAACATTCGGTAACCACATACAAATTTCCTTTATAACCCTAGCGTCATCGAACCTTAAGTGTGTAGACCCTACGGGTTCGGGAAGCATGCAGACATGACCGAGACGTTCTCCGGTCAATAACCAACAGCGGGATCTGGATACCCATGTTGGTTCCCACATGTTCCACGATGATCTCATCGGATGAATCACGATGTCGAGGATTCGATCAATCCCGTATGCAATTCCCTTTGTCTAGCGGTATTGTACTTGTCCGAGATTCGATCGTCGGTATCCCGATACCTTGTTCAATCTCGTTACCGGCAAGTCTCTTTACTCGTTTCGTAACACATCATCCCGTGATCAACTCCTTGATCACACTGTGCACATTACGATGATGTCCTACTGAGTGGGCCCAGAGATACCTCTCCATCACACGGAGTGACAAATCCCAGTCTCAATTCGTGCCAACCCAACAGACACTTTCGGAGATACCCGTAGTGCACCTTTATAGTCACCCAGTTACGTTGTGACGTTTGGCACACCTAAAGTATTCCTACGGTATCCGGGAGTTGCACAATCTCATGGTTTAAGGAAATGATACTTGACATTAGAAAAGCTTTAGCATACGAACTACATGATCTGTGCTATGCTTAGGATTGGGTCTTGTCCATCACATCATTCTTCTAATGATGTGATCCCGTTATCAATGACATCTAAATGTCCATGGTCAGGAAACCATAACCATCTATTGATCAACGAGCCAATCAACTAGAGGCTTACTGGGGACATGGTGTTGTCTATGTATCCACACATGTATCTGAGTTTCCTATCAATACAATTATAGCATGGATAATAAACGATTATAATGAACAAGGAAATATAATAATAACCTATTTATTATTGCCTCTAGGGCATATTTCCAACATCTTCGTCGTCTACACCCGCCAACTGTTTGTTCCTCCGCGCAGTTGCTGCGCATGTTCGCCCTGTATCGGCGTGACAACCGCGACGCCGACTTCAAGTACCTCCACGTTTACAAGCGCATTGATAAGTGCGAGAAGTGGGCGGAAGTCCGGCACACCCTCGACAAGGCCAAGGAGACATACAAGCCGGACGAGCCGACTCCGGGCGCGTCAGAGGGGCGGTCGGACGGCAACAAAGGGGCCAAGAAGGGGAAACACGCCGACGCGGCTACCGCGCGAGTGCAGGAGTCCATCGAACATTGCCTCGCCGACGCACAGGCCCGGGCCGTCCTGCGTGAAGAGAAAACCGCGGCGCGCTAGTCGTCGTTGATGACGAACAGCGCCATCAAGCCCGACCTGCTTCGGACCAACGTCGCCGCGAAGAAGAGGAACACCGACCTGGCTTTTCTGATGGGCGGGGCGGACATGCTCCGGAGCAACGACGAGAACCTCAAGGCGTGGTACCTGATGCAGCGCGGCCTCATCCTGAGCGAGCTGCCGACGACGACAACTCCCGTGCCCACGGCCACGCCGACGCCAAGCCCGAGTGATGACGCCTCCACGACGCCGCCCAGCAGCATTGAAGCCGCGCCGACACCGCCCAGCACCGAAGCAGCTCCGACACCGCCAAGGCCGCGCACGCCGACGCGTGAAGCCGACCCCGCCGAGTGATTCGTTGCGCACGCGAACTTGCGGCGCTCTGTTTTTGTACGCCAGACTACATCCAATCGCCGAACTGTGACTTGTGATCGCCGGATTTGTGGCGTCTTTTGCGATGAGCGGGAACGACCAAGTTCGAATTTTCCGCATTCTGGGGCCGGCGCCTGGGGGTGTGACTGGGAGCTAGGTCGCCCCCAGGGGCCGAGGTAGCGTCGGTTCGCCCCCGGATCGCTCTTTTTAGGCGCCCTGGGGGGCCGAACGGCTGGAGATGCTCTGAGATTAACCATCACTATGCGTGCACCCAAACAGCCGAACGTTGCATCTGAAGATCACAAACATGCAACCAAATGACATGCTCGTGTTTATGCTCTCATGCAGCCTGAGACTTTGTGGCAATCAAACACGATGCACAACATGGTACAGAGCTCGTATTTCTTCAACCAGGCTCCGCTGGGCTTGAGCCAAGCACCCACGGAATGCAAAAATGCCATGGTTATCCAAATAGTACAGGCCCTGGAAGCTAGGGAATATCCTTTTGGGGGTAAAAAAAAATGGATACAAGCTTTTCTTTTGTTTTGTTAAGGAAAGGCAAATCAAAATCACATCATTCACGAGTTTGTTGACGACATGACTCGGAGGTTCGTGAACCCGATTCTTAGAGATCTTATTTTTTTCTTTGAGCATCAGTACAGACACAAACGCTCATATACACGCGCATACACTCACCCCTATGAGCACCTCGTCGTCGACGGGAACGTCTCCTCCCACTGAAAGCGCATCGCCGGAAATCCTGAAATAAATTCAGGAATAATGCGAGCACCAGGATTTGAACTCTAGTGGGTTGGGGATATCACTGTCCATCTAACCAACTCAACCACATGTTGATTCGCATTCTTAGAGATCTTATTGGAGAAACTAAATCTAGCTAGCTCATGAGTCACGGTACTAGCCCCACGGAAACAGTGTTTAAGCTTGGCCTTTTCGGTTGCCGTTGCCGTATGCAAACGCCTGACGAAAAATTACTGCAGCTGCATCCCGCCATCGTGTTTGCCTCGTACAAGCGCACGTTTGCGTTGCTTCCTGATCAAACGCCGGAGCATGCATGCGTGGCTTGGCGCAGACCTCGTCGGATAGAGCCGCATGCCCGGCGGAACAGCGGCGCCGGCGCCGCTCTCACACGAAACACGCCCACTGGCACGTGGGCCTCAAATCCGGACCATTTCGAAACCGCGCCGCCCCCAAATTCCGCCACGCAACAAACGGACGGCACCCACGAACGTGGTGCGACTGCGACCGCGACCCGAAACCGCCGGTCCGGTTTTATTTTCGGTCCCCGTTTCTATTTCGCACCTTCCCTCCCTCCACTTCCCCCGCCCTCCTCCCCCTCCCCGCTCGCCTCCTCCCTCCCATGGAGTCATCCGCCGCGGGCGGCGACCCGCACCCGTCGCCGTCCGGAGGCGCCACCCCTCCGCCCCAGCCGCCCCTGCCTCCGCCGAGCGGGTGGCTCGCGGGCCTCGTCTCCGGCGCCGGCCGGCTCCTCGCCTCCGTGCTCGGCCCCTCCCCCTCCTCCTCCCCGCGCGGCTCCGGCCCCGCCGCGTCGGGCGGGTCCGCCTCCTCCTCCCCGACCTCGCTCCGCCATCCCCGCGAGGGCCTCCACGGCGGCGCCGGCGCTGGTACGCGAACCAAGCCCCCCTCCTCCTCCTCGAATTACGAATTCTGAATTAATTGCCGCCTCCCGCGCCGCGGTTCCCGTGCCGCATTAATTTTTTCGTCCGATTTTTCCGCGTGGCCCGATGCTTTGGCCCGGTTTCTCGCCGTGATCTCGCGGGCATTGCTGCGAGCGAAATGGTTGGTTTCGCTTTTCCAATCGTCAATCTCTCGAGCGATGAGTTCGCCGAGCGTTCCGCGTTACGAATTACAGGACGGAGAATCTGATGCTTCGCGCTTCCATTTTTCACATAGTGGCAAATGTTTGAATCCTCGGTTGTTTCGGCCATGCTAGTGCATTTTCCAACCCTGTTCGAGTGTCTTCTATGGCGAATCCCCCTCCTCAAATTACGAATTCCGAGTTGCCGCCCTCGGGTCCGTGAACGCTGTGCCGCATCAATTTCCGTCCAAATTTTGTAGCTAGCTCGATGTTTGGTCTAGTTCCGTCGTGATCTCACAGAAATCGCGCCGAAATACGATTGAAACCAAATGATTTCACATTTCCAGTCATTAATCTCTTATACGATAAGTTTTTTGAGCCGTCCACACTAGGAATTTTAGACAGGGGAATCTGATACTTCGCGCTGCTTCCATGTTTCATATCTGTGTAGAAGTAGATGTTCGATTATTCAGTTGTTTCGCCTTTCGGCCATGCTAGTGCATTTTCAACTCCGTTTGCGATGCTCCCGGATAAAAGTCAATCAGTGTTCACTATTATAAAAAATGGCATCGGTTCGTGAGCTTAAGTGCACCGGCACTAAGTCACTAATTAACTGGTTTAGAAGACCTGTTTATGTATGACCTGTAGTTTCCAACCGTTTATTTGGATGCGTGTATTTTTTGGAGGCCTTTCAGTGTTTGCCAATAACTTGGTCCTCAAAGGTCATACCAGCGTTCATAGTGCTAATCCAAAATACTACTGTATAATGTTGAAGCCATCAAATGTCATCTGTCGCATAGTTTTGAAGCCTCTTAGTTTTCCCATATTTATTGCATAATCTTCTAGCATTCTGTTCTCAATTTTGACAAAATTTAAAAAATGTGATTGAAAAGAGATTTACCCAAATGAGTTAGCACCCACTTTTTTTCTCCATCCTTTACTATTTTCAGAAGATACACCTCACTTTCCGCTTTGGTGCCTAGTACTTTCTCAGCTCTGTTCAGTATATTTTTGCACTTGCATGTTTTGTGTTTACTCCATAAGAATTTCATGCAAATTCCTAAGCACTATTGACCTATTGTGTTCGGTCTGTGCTAGTTTTTTTCCCTGTAAATAAAGTGTTCTCCAACTTAGTTGGCATTGCAGGATGGGAAATCTGATGGTTCATGTTTTTTTTAGGGAATAGATGGTTCGTGCTTCGATACTTAATAGAGGAAAATATTTGATTCCTCAGTTGTTTTGGCCATGCTAGTGCATTTTCCAACCCTGTTCGAGTGTCTTCTATGGCGAATGCCCCTCCTCAAATTACGAATTCCAAGTTGGCGCCCTCAGGGCCATGGATGCCGTGCCGCATCAATTTCTGTCCAAAATTTCTGCGTAGCTCAGTGTTTGGACCAGTTTCCATCATAATCTTGCAGAAATCACAACCAAACACGAGTGAAACCAAATGAGTTCTCATTTCCAGTCATTAATGTGTTACACGATAAGTTCGTGGAGCGGTCCACACTAGGGATTACAGAACGGGAAATCTGATGCTCCACGCTTCCATGTTTCATATCTGTGTAGAAGAAAATGTTCAATCATTCAGTCGTTTTGCCTTTCCCATGCTAGTTGCGTTTCAACTCTGTTCGCAATGCTCCCTAATAAAAGTCAATCAGTGTTCACTAATATAAAAACTGGCATTGGGACATGAACTTTAGTGCATCGGCACTAAGTCATTAATTAACTAGTTCAGAATACCAGTTTATGCATAACCCATATATCCCTGTGCTAAGCGTTTATTTGGATGCCTGCATATTTGGAGGCCTTTCACTGTTTACCAATAATAATAAGTTGGTCCTGAAAGGCCATACTCATCCAAAATACTACTGCAGAATGTTGAAGCCATCAAATGTCATCATCTATCGCATAGTTTTGAAGCCTCTTAGTTTCCGCATATTATTGCATAATCTTCTAGCATTCTGACAGAATTTAAAAAATGTGATTTAAAAGAGAATTACCTAAATGAGTTAGCATTCAGAGTTTTTCTCCATTATTTTCTATTTTCTGAAGATACACCTTATTTTCCCCCTTTGGTGCTTATTACTTTCTCAGCTCTGAACAACATATTTTCGCACTTGCATGTTTTGTGTTTATTCCATAAGATTTTCAGGCAAATTCCTAAGTACTCTGTGCTAGTTATTTTTCCTGTAAATAAAGTGTTCTCTAACTTAGTTGGCATTATATTCAGCAACTCATGTGAATACATTATTTGATGTGCCTACCTGGCGATTTCTTGTATTTCACAGATTTTGATGATTCTGTGCGTGTCCCATCGAAAAACAATCAGTTAAACCAGGTATCCCACAACCCTTGTAATTTTTATCTTACCAATTACAGTCCCATTATTTTCTGAACAACCATTTCTCACTTCTTGGAGTGATTCCTCAGATATCTAAGGACTTTCCATTGCGTCATTTTTTGTTGTTGCTTTTTCTAGAGTGAGGAGACTGACCTGAAAGACTATACGCAGGGATCCCTAGCAATTGTCTCAGAAATTGAGCCGAAAGATGCCATAATGCAGTTGCTTATGCAGGAAACCTACTCAAGGTATTATATATCTCTTGTTTACTTCCATTGATGTCCACCTGGAAAGTACTGTTTAATTTGCATTTTGCTTTGTGGTGCCAGCATACGGCTATTCTTATTTCTGAATATATATTTAAACTTGGGGCTTTATTTTTACTTTGTTTCACACTGATGAAACAAAATAAAGTGCCGTCTTTCTTTTATTTTAGTTATGCACTCTGCATTTTGTGTACTACAATACGAAAAATTGGTCCTATTCAAAAGGATTGTTTGGTTTGACCGTTGTGTATTGACCATGCAACCCTAGTGCCCTTGTTTGAAGAATGGAATGGGTTGGTGCATCACTAGCTCGTCCTTCATAAGAGGATTAGGTCACCCCACCAATTTTGAGGGATCACCCAACGATGAATGAGGTGATTCCTTGATCCAAACAGTCCCAGTGTTTCCAGAGTACCTCTTTTCTCTTGTCTTGGCATTCGTGCAAACAATAGATCTAAGACTATCTGTGCCTAGCTCTCAAAAATTTATGTATATTGATTACACATGCACAGTGTGTAGTTCTTTACACCATTAATAATGCTTCAGGGCAAGCAATTAGCGCATGAATCATTATTTACATACACATATTGTATATTTCATTTTGGAAAATGGTGATGAATATCACGACACACGTCGGATTGTGATGCACAATCGAATTGGTGTTAATTTTTTCCTTAGTTTCACAATTATGTTGTGTACTTGGCTATCCATAGGCTTGTAAATAACTTTTCTCTCATCAATGCATCAATAAACAAAGCTTTTGTGTTTTCTTGAAAAAAATGATTTTCTAACTATTTTGAAAGTTGCTGAATTGTGTACCCTCAAGAATTGGTTATGCTATGTTAAACAGTTAGTCCAGCCTGCATCCTGTGATAATAGCAACCAAAAGTTGTGACTGGAAACTCCTTTATCGTACAACATATACCTCTATTCTGGACAAACTAACGTCTGTTCATTGCTGAAGATTTAAACTACACTACTGATAGACTATTTCGAATCCTTAATTTTAATGTTAGGTCTGAGTGCAGTACACTAATAAAGATAATTCAAGAGCGGGTTGTGGATCCAGATTCAGGTGGAATTGCTGATGGTGAGATTGCTCTTCCGATCAGTTGGAAGGCTGACAATCAACCAACCCTTGGATATTCTTCATTTAGTCCAAATGTGTCCTTGCCTTCAACATCAAGCTTTCAAATCCATGGCCATGGTTTTGATAATAGTGCTGCTGCCGACACAGTTCCAATATTAACTCCTGCCAGTCGTAGCCTTTTCAACGATAAAGCTGACAGTATTCAGCCTGTGAGTGCTCTTTGCTTGTAGGGAAATTAGTTTGTCATGTGTATGGTATCTCAACTCTCAAGCCCATTCGGTTATATGCCGCCCCTGTTTGTCTAAGGGAACACTGGACTGCAGGCTTTCAAACGAAGGTACTCTGTTGTGCGGGATATCCCCGAGGACCTTCGAAGAGTCAGGACAAAGGCTGACGGAAATCCAATACACATCACAAAATTTAAGAAAGTTGATGTTGTTAGAAATCGTCCAGGTATAGATTACAAAAGAGCTTCTGCAATTCCTTGAGAAGTGCCGTTAAGCTTTTGTATTGCTAATCATTTACAGTTAACTGTGTACATATTTCTTCATCAGTTACAATTTATTACGAAAATCTCAATTCTGATAATATGCGTTTGAAGTTTTTTCAGGAGAAGGCAATAAACTGTTATCAGATGTTCCCCTTCTTGGGGCAAACAACTTAGCACATTCTAACATTGTCTCGAAAGTTGAAAGAGCTAATGAAAAATTGGATGTCCCTAGCAAACCTCCGGCGGTGCCAAATAAGGTACTAGAACCCCTCTAAACAATTGATTTTCTTGGGTGTCTTTCTTTTGTATCAGTCAAATAACAAATGTAGTAATGTGTGCTGACATGAATGGTAATGTCAACCTTTATCATAGGATCTGAAGAACGGCTTTCCTTTGAAGTTGGAACCTTTGGATGGTCTTAGTCCGTTTGAGCAGAAGATGATGGACTTGTCACACCAAAAGCATAAGGGTTTGTGATCTTTGATTTGCTATGTCTGCTGATTAGTAATGAGCATGATGCCTAACATCTGATGCTGTTGGTTGCTGCTGCGCAGATGCTGCATATGATGACTCAGGTTCTGTTTCAAAATTAATGTTCATGGGGGATATTGAGGCCACACCTAGGTAATGACATATTGCACCTCACCTATTTCATTATTGTGGTGACTGTTCTTTGTCATTAAAACTTGGTATTTTCATCTAGACCGTTTTATTATTTGTTGGATCGAAATTTATGCTTGCAGTTGCTATCATGCAAAGTTGTCGCTGATACGGTGCTTATTAGGATAGCCAGATATCATCACCATTTTTTTTTACTGTATCAGCAATTCAGCAATGCCTCATTCATAAGGAGCCACCTCATCGATCACTTTTTGAACTGCAATTTCTACCGTTAGTTCCCGTTTGTTATGTGATGATGTTAAGAGGTTACTAGGGAAGCAAGCTAATATGATTGTCCATTTCAGCTTGCAGTTACAAAACGGCTCCAAGAACCGCAGAAGAAAGCAATCCAGCTCTCCGAGGACAACTCCGAGAGCCGCAGATTCGCCCGCCATGGGCACACGCCGCAGACTTGGCGACGCCACGGTCAAGGCAGAGGTCAACCTGCTAGAGCAAACCACGCCGGTAACGATGGACAAGCAAGATCCAGACTATGTCCCAGAGAGGAGGCCTGCCGGGAGGCCGAAGAAGGCCAAGTGACTTGTCCTGGATCCTGTTCATGGGTATACTTCTGCAAACTAGCTTCACGCGGGAGGAGGTCCTTGTTTCTCGTTACCATTCAGGCTTGGAATCGTCTCTGAAGGTGGATGGTGGCAAGAAATCTGCAGTATGGGAGGATGATGAACTGACGTATGCCTGCTGGAATTTCAGTGTTTACTCTTGTAGAGACGTATGCCTGCTGGACATGGGTTATTTAGGTGTTTAGAGGGAGAAGGGAAAGGACAACATGCCTGCCATGTCACTAGTATAACCAAGTGGTTTAGTCGACTAATGTTACATCATGGCATAGGGTGCACTGTAAATCATAGGAATTCAGTTCCATATTATTCATCTTGTGTGACACTGCATTGGTTCAGCCCTGAACTTCTCTCGCGGTTGCAGCTGTTTTCTGACACGGTCTCATGCTCATGTGCTGTTTTTTAGCTTCGACTTGCTCTGTCAGTACTGATACAATAACCGAGCACGCAGGTGGATCTTTTGGCGCGCCGGTGGCAGTTCAGATTCAGATCAAAGTGGCGGTCAGGCGCAGGTAGACAGATATTCCGAACGAAACGGCAGGCGGGAGGGCGTCGCTGCTGGCAGTGGCGGATCAGATGGCGCTCGTGCCATCGTCATCCTTTGCCGCCCATCCCCGTCCACCCGCTGCCGCCACCGTATCCCCAAAACCCCATCTCCCCTCACTGACACACTCCACGGTCCACGCCCCCAGCCGTACGTCTGCTTCCCGAGCTCGCCGGCGATGGAGGCCACCGGCCGCGGGGTGTTCCCGAACAAGCCCACCCTCCCGCCGGGCCCCAAGAAGCGGGCGCCCCCGTCCCAGCAGACGCTCCTCCCGGCCGCGCCGCCGCCGCAGGCCCCCTCCTCGCTCCCGCTCGACTCCTTCCTCCTCCACCTCACCGCCGCGCCGGCCCCGGCCCCGGCGCCCGTCCCGCGCCGGACCCACCAGCAGGCGCCGCACCACCAGCACCACCACCCCACCCCGACCCCGGCGAGCTCCTTCCTCTCCCCGGCGGCGCAGGCGCTGGTGCTCGAGCTCTCCGCCACGCCGCTCCCGGCCCTCCCGGCCTTCCTCGCCGCCCGCCGCGCCGACCTCCTCACCGCCGCCGACCTGCCGTCCCTCCTCAAGGCGCTCGAGCTCTCCGGCCACTGGGAGTGGGCGCTGGCGCTGCTCCGCTGGGCGCGCGCCGAGGGGGCCGCCGACGGCGCCGCGCCGCTCGAGATGGTCGTGCGCGCCCTCGGCCGCGAGGGCCGGCACGACGCCGTCTGCGCGCTGCTCGACGAAATGCCGCTCCCGCCCGGCGCCCGGCTCGACGTCCGCGCATACACCACCGTGCTCCACGCGCTCTCCCGCGAGGGCCGCTACGACCGCGCGCTCCGGCTCTTCGACGAGCTCCGGCGGGAAGGGGTGGCGCCCACCCGCGTCACCTACAACGTCGTGCTCGACGTCTACGGCCGCATGGGCCGCTCCTGGCCGCGCGTCGTCGCGCTGCTCGACGAGATGAGGGCCGCCGGGGTGGAGCCCGACGGGTTCACCGCCAGCACCGTCATCGCCGCCGCGGGCCGGGACGGGCTCGTCGACGAGGCCGTCGCCTTCTTCGAGGACCTCAAGGCCCGCGGCCACGCCCCGTGCGTCGTCACCTACAATGCGCTCCTGCAGGTGTTTGGCAAGGCCGGGAACTACACGGAGGCACTGCGGGTGATCAAGGAGATGGAAGACGCTGGCTGCAAGCCTGATGCCATCACCTACAATGAGCTCGCTGGGTCGTATGCCCGTGCTGGGTTCTACCAGGAGGCTGCCAAATGCCTCGACACGATGATCGGCAAGGGGTTGCTGCCCAACACGTTCACCTACAACACCATCATGACGGCGTACGGGAATGCCGGGAAGGTGGACGAGGCGCTCGCCCTGTTCGACCGGATGAAGAAGAATGGGTTCGTCCCATACACGAACACCTACAATCTTGTCCTCGGCATGCTGGGGAAGAAATCAAGGTTCTCGGCGATGCTAGAGATGCTCGGGGAGATGTCGAGGAGCGGATGCACGCCGAACCGGGTGACATGGAACACGCTGCTGGCGGTCTGCGGGAAGCGAGGCATGGAGAGCTATGTCACTCGGGTGCTGGAGGGGATGAAGTCCTGCAGGGTTGAGCTGTGCCGAGACACCTACAACACACTGATATGTGCTTATGGCCGGTGTGGTTCAAGGGCCAACGCATTCAAGATGTATGATGAAATGACCGCCGCCGGCTTCGCCCCTTGCCTCACCACATACAATGCGTTGCTGAACGTGCTGTCTCGGCAAGGGGATTGGACCGCTGCGCGTTCCATCGTAAGCAAGATGAAGAGCGAGGGTTTCAAGCCAAACGACATGTCATACTCGCTGCTGCTCCAGTGCCACGCAAAGGGGGGAAATGCCGCGGGGATCGAGGCCATTGAGAAGGAAGTCTACCAAGGTACCATCTTCCCGAGCTGGGTCATTCTGAGAACCCTTGTGATCGCCAACTTCAAGTGTCGGCGGCTGGATGGGATCGAGAGGGCGTTCCAGGAGGTGAAGGCCCGGGGTCACAAGCCTGACCTCGTCATCCTCAACTCCATGCTGTCAATATATGCGAAGAACGGGATGTACAGCAAGGCAATGGAGATGTTCGAGTCGATCGAGCAGTCCGGGCTGAGCCCGGACCTGATCACCTACAACAGCCTGATGGACATGTACGCCAAGAGCAACGAGCCCTGGGAGGCCGAGAAGATCCTGAAGCGGCTCCGGAGCTCCTCCCACGACCAGCAGCAGCAGCTCAAACCCGACGTGGTGTCGTACAACACGGTCATCAACGGGTTCTGCAAGGAGGGGCTGATCAAGGAGGCCCAGAGGGTGCTGTCGGAGATGATCGCCGACGGCGTGGCGCCCTGCGTGATCACCTACCACACGCTGGTCGGAGGGTACGCGAGCCGGGAGATGTTTGCGGAGGCGAGGGAGGTGGTCGGGTACATGATCCAGCGCAAGCTGAGGCCCATGGAGCTGACCTACAAGCGGGTGGTGGACAGCTACTGCAGGGCCAAGCGGTACGAGGAGGCCCGCGAGTTCCTCGCCGTGGTCGCGGAGACCGACCCGAAGTCCGACCAGAAGCTGCTCGGCGCGCTCGCCGCCCGCGTGGAGAGCGCCCAGTTCGGGGAGATGAGACGGTGACCAAGGTGTTTGTTGATAGAGCTGTGTTGCTGTGTGTTTTGTTGTGGCAGATATGTTGGATGATTTCCAAGTTTTGACACCGGAGCGTAGCATATTTACTTGTGAAGAGGATAAGATAGTGCTGCACAATGGCACAGAACAGAATTAGTTTTCCTCGCATTCTTACAACAAAGTTATTATGAAAGTCGCGTTCGGCTGTACAGTTGTTAGCCTATGGCAAGAATCTGAATTTTGAGGTGCTTCGTATGTATCGTTTGGTTTTGCAGAATATACATTTTCTTTTTTTGCGGGGTTTGCAGAATATACATAAGCAGCAAGGTCGAGCTGCTCCCAAATTCTATTGCCACTGTAAATTTTTATAAGATGTTTTTAGAGTCTATGACAGTGTCAAGAAATGTCTTACCTTGGTTCTCAGTTGCTGAAGCCTGAACGCAACCCTATGCAGTAGCTGTGTCTGGCCCGTCCGTGGAATTTTTGGGGAGCTCAAACCCTGTCATGTCACTCGCTTGCTACACACTTGTACGCTGTCAAGTCAGTCACTTGGCTGTGTGTTTGTCACAGATAGTTCTGGGTGATCTCCAGGTTTTGACAGGGAGCGTAGCGTATTTAATTGTGAAGGCAGTGCTGCAAAAACTGTCTGAATTGCTCCAGATGGTGCATCATTTGATTTGGAGCTGGTTTATGAAGTACAGAGCATCCTCAGCTGCTGAACCCTGAAGTCTAAGTGTGCGGCAGGACAGGAGTAGCCAATCCTGCTTTCCGTTTACGGCCCCTCCCTCCGTGCGTAATCTTTGGCCACACACTGGTACAAACTGTCAACTTGCTTGGGTACACACATTCAGTGTCAGGTCACACTTATACGCCAGTACTTGGACAGTTCCTCGGTGCTCTTTCCCACACTATGGCCCTCTTTGGATACTCTAACACAGTTAGAGTTAGAGATATTTTCTAACCCACTCTAACCCAAATAAGCACCTCCCCACCGGAATAGTTGGGTTAGATGAAACTAACCCACTCTAACCCTTCGTGTTTGGATACTTTTGGGTTATTTGATCCCCCAACTAACACAAACTAGCTCTAACCTCATGATCCAAACAGGGCCTATGCTACTCTACTCTGTTGTCTGCTCTGCCCCGTGGTCACGTGCAGAGCTGGCGCTCTTGAGGCGTGGTGGCCGACGATCGCCCTGTCCGTTCTACCCGTCGTAGTCCTCCATGGATCTCGTCTTCCCGCGCTGGTCTGTCGACCATCGCTGCTACTTTCTCCGTCCTGTACCAGTTGTCGCTCAAATAGATGTATCGGAGGAAGTAGTACAACATCCAACAGACCAACACAGGCCACGAGGGAGGAAAGGAGTCCACTCTCCACTGTTGTCACGCGGCGGCCGACGGCGACGTTCTCGTTGCCTCCACGGCTCTGGCTGGACCGCTGGAGGGAGGGCGGGCGGTCTCCGTCGCACGGCCTGGGCCGGTGTCAGGTCGCTCGCTCGGCTGCACTGCACCGCGCACTTGTACTACTACACTGGTTGGACGGTTGCTCCGTACTCTTGTCCACCATGCCACCCTAATCTCTACTCTACTCTGCCCGTGTTCACGTGCAGAGCCGACGGTGCCGACGAGTCCGCCGGAGGGACCGGAGGCCGACCACGCCGGCCAGTGGCAGGGCCTCGCCGCTTTCTCCTCCTTCCATCGGCCTCTCTGCTCTGACCTGTGGCTCAGAGTTCTCGCTCTTGCCCACGCTCCTGCCCTGCCCACGGCTCCTTGGCGTAACCGGCGACGCCACCTCTTTCGTGGTGCCCGTCTCGTCCCTTTGAGCTGACAGAGCTAGCTAGCGTGCCTTGGCGGCTTAGCTGGACGTGACGTGCAAATGGACCTGTGATGTACTAGTGCGTTTTTTTTACTGTGATTGTCAAACTGACATGAGCTACTTGGAATTAAGCGGGAAGAGAGTTTAACAGAGGAAGCATTTGAGGCTGCGGCTTCTTCTGTGGTTTGGTCACGGGCTAACGGCAGCCACCGTAGCTAACAATAGCATCCACGAGGATCCAAAGGAGTCCACTGTTCCCACACGCGACCCGCTACGCGACGCCGCCGCCTTCTCGTCGCTTCCACGGCTCCCGGCCGGCCGGTCTCCGTCCCACGGCCGGCCTCTCCATCCATCCATCCATCCATCCATCCATCCATCCCTGCTGATCTCGAATTTTCGATCACAAGTAGCGCCTTTGCAGTGGGAGTGCAAGCCTTGCCTTCAAACTGCAAAACACATTTCACAAGGAGATGCAAGACAATGTCATATGCCTGCCGTGGGTTTTTCTTTATTCCTTCTATATACCCACTCTATTTCCTTTTACTCCATATATTAGGTTTGTCTCGAAAGCTTGGTCAAATTTATAGGAAAATACAAATATTTACAATACTATAACATTAATAATATCATTATATCCATCATGGAATATATTTCCATATTGCATTTGTTTTGATACTGTCAGAAAGACTTGCAGTCTTAGGGCATCTCCAACTCCAAGTGGACAGGGCTAGTTGAGCCCCTCATTTGTGCGCGGACACGGCTAGACAATGTCCGGACGTGTTCGCTTTGAACCTCATTTGTTCTTGCAGGCAAATCATGTTTCTTAAATTATCCGGTCACGTGCATATGATTGGTGGGCATGGTGAGTTTTGAGTGTGTGTGTGTGTGTATGAGACAGAGAGAGAGAATGAAGAAAGAGATAAAGTGGTCTAGGATGGACTCTGTCCGACGTGACGGACTGCGGCTGAACATATGGGGACAATTAGAGGTCCGGTTGGGTAAGCCTTTTCTCCTCTCTCATGTGCAAGTTGTCCTTCGGACAAAGTTTTTTTGGGGTTGGGGGGGGGGGGGGGGGTGGAGATGCTCTATTGGTTAGCACCACAAAATTGGTCGCCTAACCAGCCCGGGTTTGAGCTTCACCACTTCACATTAAAAATTGTGCTTAACTCCTCCTATGCTCAACTGTGGATGTTAATAATTCTTAATATAAAGTTTGGTCAAATTTTACTAAAATTTACTCATGACAACAAATAAAAAGAAATGAAGGGAATACAAGGGACAAAGAGAAGGCCTGTTTACAAGGATTTATTTCTCCCATGAGTACCACACTTGTGCGGCGATGTGATTTGGTCGACAAGCCATATCCTGCCGAGCCTTGCCACATGGCCACATGGGCTACGACATATGCTTTGCTACGGTGCTAGTTCCTCCGTTCCTAAATATAAGTCTTTGTAGAGGTTCCACTAGAAATCACATACGGATGTATATAGATACATTTTAAGTATAGATTCATTCATTTTACTCCGTATGTAGTCCATCTAGTGGAATCTCTACAAAGACTTATATTTAGGAACGGAGAGAGTAGAAGCGAATGTATGCTTTGCCGCGCCATTTGCTCCCTGCCGCTTTTCTAATAGAAACTCAACACAAGATAGCAGTAATGTTTTTTTTCTTTAGACCCTCTTGGAAGGAAAGTGGAAATGTAGTACTCCCTCCATCCCAAAATAAATGTCTCAACTTTGTACTATCTTCAACAAAACCGCCCTACGAATCAGCTCCCAAGATCACTATGAAGATGCATATGAGATTGGATCAAATCATTACCAACTATAGTTCAACGGAAGTAGAGTTGGTGTTGATTGTCGGTCCGCAAGTACGTTATACCTCTCAGCCATAAGAATTTATCCCTCGAATTAATCTGTAGATCGAGCATCGAAAGTATAGTGCCTCAGCCAGTATCCATACATACTGAAGTAGTGGTCCAGCAGAGCTTCGCCATTTAGAATGAAAGATCTACCGAGAAAACTAGAGAGGGGTAGCTTAGCGGCTATCAGATATCAAGATTCAATCTAGAACGAAGGAGAGAACGGGTCGCTGAGGCAATGAGGGAAAGGACAACCGTGGCTTGTGTGTTTTGATGCGTCCCTCCCACCTATATATAGGTGGAGGCCCAAGGGGTTTGCCGACCTAGGGAGGAGGAGTCCCCCCTCGATTGGCCACTCTGGTAGTCCCCATCTAGAAGGACTCCTCCCCAAGCTGTCTTGATGCATATGGACTCTTTCGTCCAGCCATCTTGGGCTTTTGGTGGCGCCTTGGCTCCCAAGGTGATGTGGCTTTGGCCCACCAGGAACCTTCTAGATCTCCTTAGAAGCCTCCAGGACCTTTCAGGCTCTTCTGTGACACTAGCGGACATTTCGGGAACTCTCGGAACACTTTCAGAGCCATCTGAAACACTTTTGGACCCCATTCTCATTTATCTCATAGTATTCTAACAAACCACTAAACGTTAAGTATGTGACCCGGATGATTCGGTAAAGTGTAGACATGACCCAGAACTACCTTCTAGTCCACGATCAATAGCCGAACTGTGGACATCCATGTTGACCCCTACACTCAAGTAAATTAATATCGACTGAACCAGGGTCTATTCCCTTTGCTTCACGATAGTTTACAAACTAGAGGTGAGACATTGGTATCCACATGAAGCAACTCCTGATCACCATACCAAGTAATCCTCATTATCGGTTTTGTTCTCTTTTCTCGTTTCTGCATTCTGGCATCCCCGTGAACATTTCACGTTGTGTTTGGTCAAACGATGATGGATACCGTAATAGTGAGAGGGACATAAAAATATCTCTCCATCATCGGAGGAGAAAATATCAGTATTGAGCTATCAAGTCCCTTGTCATACATTTCCGATGCACCTGAAATATGATCACCCTATTACCGTAACGTTTGGCGAACCCCAAAGCACACCATCTGGTATGAAGGTAGTCGATACTCTCATACCTGTGAGTGGATAAGGAACCCAACCGACATGGGTATGATTTTGCGCCAAGATTCATGCACATGCATCCAACGGAGGGAACGACGTTCGTTGAGAGAGCTCTCACATGGAACATCAGCCAGTTGGCTTTTCCGCATTTGAATTGGGTATACAATTTATGGTTCCATAATACGTCTCCGTCGTATCTACTTTTACAAACACTTTTGCCCTTGTTTTGGACTCTAACTTGCATGATTTGAATGAAACTAACCCGGACTGACGCTGTTTTCAGCAGAATTGCCATGGTGCTATTTATGTGCAGAAACAAAAGTTCTTGGAATGACCTGAAACTTCATGGAGATTATTTTTGGAAAATATAAAAAATATTGGCGAAAGAATCAAGGCCAAGGGGTCCACACCCTTTCCACGAGGGTGGGAGGCGCGCCTACCCCCCTGGGCGCGTCCCCCTGCCTCGTGGGCCCCCTGGAGCTCCACCGACCTCAACTCCAGCTCTATATATTTGTGTTCGGGGAGAAAAAAACCAGAGAGAAAGATTCATCGCGTTTTACGATACGGAGCCGCCGCCAAGCGGTCCTCCTCCAAACGGAGGATTCCGCGGCCGCTTAAACAGCCGCACAATAAAGTGGCCTCGCCAGCCAAAAGACTTTTTCGATATAAGTCATTAATGGCCACGGACCCGGACTAAATGAGTTCGGCACAAGTCCATCATCAACGCAGGCTTAAACGCCATATACCCCCTACCGGGGGCTATACGCAGAGACAATAAAGCTCAACTTTATATTTTTTTTACTTTATATTTTGTTTATTATCTTTTTGTTCCGCACGACCCATTTTCAATTCAGTTCCTCTCTTTTACAGATGAACGTCGTGCGGCACCCGTCCAGGACACGGCACAGCGGAGACACAGGCGCAGACGTGCAGTAGGGACCCGTCCTAAGGATTCTTTTTAGATTAAGACCCTGCGTAAACCTTTTTTACTGTCTCTTGCTGCTATACATCCCCTGGTTTTTTCTACTCTAACCAAGGAGGAGGCTGGCGTTTTGGCATGTGGCCACGCCAGAATTTTTGCTCGTACCTGGACACTAGGGGCTCTTTTTTTTAAGGGTGTTGTTTCACCCGCACTCATAAAGACCGAACACCTTAGGGAGTGTTCGGCGTCGCGAGTTTTGGCACTATATGCATCAGCTCTGAATCATGTCTTTGGTCAAATGTTGGGTTGCCCGGCTCCTGAGTTCGGCTACCTTACGTTCCGCTCTATCGGCTAAGGTAGCACCAGGAGAACTACTGCGATTGTGCCCCGGTTCGGCCGGGCGAGCACCTCAGTAGAGAAAGCCAAAAACTGACTGTCATGATGTAGCGCGAGACTGGTCGCCACTCGATGACTTATAGGAATTTATCGGATTCCTCCGCTTTGACGAAGGCCGTTTTCCGGTCAGGCACGTATGCGCCCCGAATTTGGGCAAGCGCAGTCGCCACTAAGGGGCTACCTAAAGAGTCCCACTGTCAAGCTCCTATGGCTAAGTGAAAGTGTTAAAGCATTATAGTCCGGTTGCCTAGCCCGCTGCGCTATCACCTCCTTTGTAGGACCAAGACGTTGGGTTAAGTGTGAAAATGCGTCTTCTGCGCGCACCCCCGCACTATGTGCGTGGGGGCTGAAGCCAACGACTGCAATCTTTCAGAATTTATATATTAAAACGGCCGCACAAGAGGTGTTCTTAATACTTGAAGGCACAAGTCTAAAAAATGCCACTACAATTTATCAAAATACTGTTTTATGATTATATATGCTATCATAATATAGCATCCTTCGAGCACTGCGTCTCTATTACGCGAGCGCCTTCGAGGACTTCCTTAAAATAGTGCTCGGAAGGTATTCGGCTTTTATCCGAATCACGGGGCGCAACAATGGTGGGCTCCATATCTGCCCAGTATGTCTTGACACGGGCAAGAGCCAGCCGAGCGCCCTCTATGCACGTTGACCTCTTCATAGCATCGACACGTGGCACCACGTCTAGAAATTGTTGCACCAAGCTGAAATAACTCTTCGGCTTCGATCTCCCTGGACACAGATGATCCATGACGTACTTCATGGCGAGTCCGGACAACCTATTCAGTTCAGCCCATTGGGCCAGGCGATCGTCCACTGCCAGTGGACGCTCTGGATTGAGGAATTGCGACCAAAAGAGCTTCTCCACTTCATGATCCTTTTTACCTCGAAAGTGTTCGGTCGCATCAGCAACACTAGCCGCCAAATCCAGATAGGTGTCCTCTACACTCCACATGCGGTCTAACGGGGCAAACTTCGGATCACAAAATTTTCTCCGCAGCGAGAAGGGCTTTCCATCCGCAATTTGTCCGGCTTGACGCAGCTCTTCCCTTGCCGCTCTCATTATAGAGCGGGCATCCTTGGCGTCAGCAACAACCTTCTCTAAGCTCATTTGCCTCGCCCGACCCTCTTCTTCAAGAAGCTTGCAACGGTCAGTAGCACTCTTTAACTTTACGGCCATATCAGCCATCTCCTCCTTGCTTCGGCAATGGGCAGCCTGTTCGGCTTTCAGCTCTTCAAGGGCTTTCACAGCAGCCGCATCGCTTTTCCTAGCTTGTTCCTTCGCTCGGGCGAGTTCGGCCCTAAGACCCTCCACGGCGGCCGCACCATCTGCGTCAAGCATACACACGGTAAGATATTGACATAAAGCTCCTCTTACTAACCATCGCCCGATGATTTCAATACCTTGAGCATCATGAAGCCGCTTGTTAACAAGCACGATGTCGGCTTTTGCCTCATCAAGTTGTCGCTTCAGTTCGGCAAATTCACCAGTCCGGCTTGACTCCGGACAATCCGCCACCTACATATAAAGGTGCCACTTAAAGGACCCGGGATTAAGATCCTCTGCGCACCGTCAATTTTAACGACGCACAGAGTCTCAGGGGCTACTATCTACAGAGGGCGCACTTTATTTATGCGCAACTAACACAAGTGTACATTACTTAAAACGTACCTCAAGGCCCGTCAGTAAACTTTTGACGGCCAAGTGCAATCCGCTTTCTGCGGATGAAATCTTTTCAATCACCGTGCTCATCAACGCACGATGCTCCTCTAAGACAGAGGCTCGCCCCAGCAGAATCTTTAGCTCCTCCGGCCGAACACCAGATGGTGCCGGACTCGTCCCATGGCCTCCCTCAAAGGCCGGACGCGGAGAACCTCGGGGGGCCACATGGCCACCTTCCGCCCCTGTCGGATCCGGAGAAATCCTCCGCGACGACACTTCAGCGTCGCCCGCCTTGCTAGGCGGTACGGAAGGAGGAGGCGTTCCGCTCTCCGTCATCTCCGGAAGAAGATCCCCCGAGGACGAGCTCTGCTGAGAAGGGCTGAGGTCCGAACTACAAAGTAAGGTTTCGGTTAAAACTTCTCAGATATAAATCAAGGATTTCTCTTAAAAGAAAAACTCTTCTTCTACTTACGGCTCGCTGGAGAGTTGGTCCCTTTGAGGGTTTAGTTCGACCGAGGGGCTCCCCGGCGTCGGGTCCTCTGACAAGGATTCTTTCCCCCGCTTCGAGGCTACGGTCTCCGGGTCGTCAGAGGCGGCCCTTTTCTTTCCCTTAGGAGGGGAATTGTCGATTCCCCCCTGTCGGTGTCAAAACCGGCGGATCTCGAGTAGGGGGTCCCGAACTGTGCGTCAAGGTCGGATGGTAACAGGAGACAAGGGACACTTTATTTTACCCATGTTCGGGCCCTCTCGATGGAGGTAAAACCCTACTCCTGCTAGATTAATATTGATGATATGGGTAGTACAAGAGTAGATCTACCACGAGATCAAAGAGGCTAAACCCTAGAAGCTAGCCTATGGTATGATTGTGTATGATAATGGTTGTCCTACAGACTACAACCCTCCGGTTTATATAGACATCGGATAGGGTTAGGGTTACACAAAGTCGGTTACAATGGTAGGAGATCTCGAATATCCGCACGCCTAGCTTGCCTTCCACGCCAAGAAAAGATCCTTCCGGACACGGGACGAAGTCTTCAATCTTGTATCTTCATAGTCCTGGAGTCCGGCTGAAGGTATAGTCCGGCTATCCGAAGACCCCCCTAATCCAGGACTCCCTCAGTAAGAATAATGATTTTGCTGTTAGAGTGGCTACTAGAACTGGTAAAATGACTCAGGAACCTTTGTATCCTGAAGGCCACCCTAAGAGAATTGAGCAAGATTCTCAAAGAAATAATATAGATGCACCTAGTCCTACTAAAAGGAAGAAAAAGAAAAATGATAGGACATTGCATGCTTCTAGTGAACCTATTGCTGGAACACCTGAGAATCCAAATGATATTTCTATTTCTGATGCTGAAACACAATCTGGTAATGAACATGAACCTAGTGATAATGTTAATTGTCGGTGTCAAAACCGGCGGATCTCGGGTAGGGGGTCCCGAACTGTGCGTCTAGGCAGATGGTAACAGGAGGCAGGGGACACGATGTTTTACCAGGTTCGGGCCCTCTTGATGGAGGTAAAACCCTACGTCCTGCTTGATTAATATTGATGATATGGGTAGTACAAGAGTAGATCTACCACGAGATCAAGGAGGCTAAACCCTAGAAGCTAGCCTATGGTATGATTGTTGTTCTGTCCTACGGACTAAAACCCTCCGGTTTATATAGACACCGGAGAGGGTTAGGGTTACACAGAGTCGGTTACAATGGTAGGAGATCTACATATCCGTATCGCCAAGCTTGCCTTCCACGCCAAAGAAAGTCCCTTCCGGACACGGGACGAAGTCTTCAATCTTGTATCTTCATAGTCCAGGAGTCCGGCTGAAGGTATAGTCCGGCTATCTGGACATCCCTTAATCCAGGACTCCCTCAATAGCCCCTGAACCAGGCTTCAATGACGACGAGTCCGACGCGCAGATTGTCTTCGGCATTGCAAGGCGGGTTCCTCCTCCAAGTACTTCATAGAAGATTTCGAACACAAAGGATAGTGTCCGGCTCTGCAAAATAAGTTTCCACATATTGCCGTAGAGAGAATAATATTTACACAAATCTAATCTGCTGACGTATTCCGTAGCATGACATCACACTGCGGCCAAGCCTTTATTCGAATAGTTTTTACCCCCCGCCACCTCAGCGCGTTTCGCGAGGCGGTTTCCTTGGCACGTCTTGTCAAAGCAGAGACCGTGTTCCCTTTATTTGCGGGATTCTCATCAATACGGACGTGGGTAACCCAACCGCGCCATTGATTATGGCGCTTGGGAGATAAGCGAGTTTTATCAGGCCGGTGGGGATGCATAGCCGCATCCACCCATATAAGGGGATAAGGATCCACCTTTTTACCTACGCCTTCTTTCTCCTTTGCCTATCCATCTTCCGCGCACTCGAGCTCTAGCGCCCAAGCCCGCATTCCCCACCTCGACCTTCTCCAGCCACGTCCGGAGCGGGAGGCAAGTGGATGGTCTCCTCCGTCACGGAGGGACACATCAAAAAACTGAGAAAGGCCGGATACTTCTCTAACGACATCACGCACCGGCTTCCCAAAGAGGGGCAGCTCCTCCCCACCCCAAGGCCCCATGAGAGGGTAATGTTCCTTCCCCACTTCCTGCGCGGACTGGGCTTTCCTCTCCACCCATTCATCCGGGGACTCATGTTCTACTACGGCCTGGATTTCCACGACCTGGCCCCAAACTTCATCCTCAACATCTCGACGTTTATCGTCGTGTGCGAGGCTTTCCTCTGCATCCGCCCCCATTTCGGCCTATGGCTCAAGACTTTCAATGTCAAGCCGAAGGTGGTGCGCGGCAACCAGGCGGAGTGCGGAGGCGCCATGGCGGGGAAGATGCCCAACGTCCTATGGCTCGAGGGCTCCTTTGTGGAGACCCTGAAGGGTGGCAATTGGGGTGGTTTTACATCATCGAGCCGCGCGACCCTGAGTGGGTCGCAGCCCCCGAGTTCTGGTCCGGACCCCCTACGCGGCTCACGTTCTGGAAAGAGACGGGCCTGTCATGGGGCAACAAAGGAGAGGTGACTGGACTGCAAAAATGCATCCAAACCCTGGTGAACAAGCAGCTCAAGCTTTTCAACGTAGTCCAGGTTATGCTCATCCGCCGGATCCTCCCGTGTCAACAACGGACCTTCAATCTGTGGGAGTTTGACCCGGCGCAGCACCGAACTCTGAGCAGGCTCTTCGACACGACGTACGAAGATGCCTGGAAGGTGCTTTTCAAGGGCGCCGAGGCTCCCGCATCCGCTTCCGAGGACCGCGGATTTAGCACGCAACGTCACGCTAGTGCGGTAAGCTGTTTGTACCTTTTACAGGGTATTAGTTTTTCATAGTTTGACTCTATGCGGGATCTAAGCTCCCTTACCTTTGACAGGATTGGCAGGCGAAGTCCGGACAGATCGATTGTCCGACTCCTTTGCCAGAAGACCCAGCCGATGCTCGCTTGGCGAAGCTGCTGGTTCCGGCACCCTATGTGGTGCCGGAGAAGAAGGCCAAGAAGAAGGCTACAGGGACTCGAAAGAGTGCCCGACGCCTGGAGATGTCTGATTCATCATCCGACGACTCCGAGACGCACTCCTCCCGTGAAAACGAGGAGGAGGAAGAAGAAACCTCTCCCCCCAGGGGAGGGAGGAAAGAAGAGGAAGGCCGCCCCGACCGGGGAGGCCGAAGGGTCCAAGAAGGGGAAGACCCTTCCTTCGGACTACTCCACCGACGCCGACGATGGCGAAGAGGAGTGGCCGCACAGGGCCAAGCACCCGGCGAGATCGTAAGTGTTCGGATACCAGAGTTACTCGTAGTGTTCCTTTATTGCACAGCTTTCCCTTATGTCGAATATATCTATGTAGTCCGCCCAAGGCCGGGCTCGACGAGTCGTCGAGCAGCTACCTGGATTCGTCGGACGGGAATTCACTTCCGCCCGCTACCTCCCCCCGCACCACAGACGATGCCGAGGTGGTGTCCCAATAGGTTCCAAGCCAGGAGAGGGTGGTCCTAGAGGAGCCGCAAGGCGACCTCTCGGACTCCAGGAGTAAAGGGGATAGATCCCCCCAGGGCTCCAAGTCCGGCCCTAGGCCGGACACCGCTCCGAAACTTTCAAAGGTTCCAGAGTCCGGCGGGCGACCTCCTTCCAAGAGGAACAAGCCCACCGAGCCGGTAACCCCCGTCCAACCGGAGGCGCCGGACAATCTGTTGGAGGTGCTTAAAGGCGCCTCCATCGATGAGGAGCACCGCACCATTATGAGTGCGGTGGTCCAGAAGGTTCAGTCCGCCAAGAGCGGACTGACTGAAGCTTGTGCCAGCCTTTTAACAGGCTTTGAGGTAAGTAAAGAATGTGTAAAAATATTACCGCATAGACAGTATCCCCTGATGCTCTGTTTGGCGTTCGGGAAGAAAAGTCGAATAGAGGATCAAATAAAATTCGCAGGAGTCTAACAAAAAGGAGTCAATATGCATATGCAGGCTTCTCTGCTGGCGCCGTCCGCCGCACTGACTGCGGAGGTGGACACGCTAAAGCAGAACCTCGAGCAGTCCGAGCAAGAGCTCGGGCTTGCCAAGAAGCAGCTCGAGGACAAGGAAGGTAAGAAATACCTTGTTTAAATATATAAAAAAGTGCAATTGCAAAAAATGACAGGATTATCGTGGCATTATAGGGGCCACGTCTGAGGTGGCGACCCTTAAGCAAGTGTTGTCCGAGGCCAAGAAGAGGGCGGCCACGGAGCGCACCGAGCGGGAGAAGTATGAGGCCCAGATTGGCGAGGTGCGGCAAGAGCTCCAGGCTCTCATGAAAAAACATGAGAGTTTGGAGCTTGACTCAAAGACGCGAGCGTCCAAGCTCGCGGCGGCTATTGAAAATGCCAAGTCTGCCAAGGCCGAATCCCAGAAGGGCCTCCAGGAGTTGGATGCGGTGAAAAAGATAGCGGCGGGTAAGGCATTCTTTATGCAAAGCAAACATATAAAAGTGAGTTACTTATTACTTACCCGAATCCGGAGCTCTCCAGGAGCATTCGCAGATTTACCCCGTAGCGTGTCTGATGCCGCCGCATTCTATCGAGCCGAGGAGGGCAGCTCGACGGAGAAGGTGTTCTGGTCTCAGTATGCTAAGGCCGGACACCCTGTGCCCCTGAGCGACCAGCCGAAGCAACTGGTCGAGCTCCACAAGGTGGCCGAACAGGCCATGAAGGGCCTCATAGTTTGGCTGTGGCCTGGAGAGGTGCTGCCTGGGAGCTACTTCGGGCTGGTGCGGCGGCTGGTGGAGGCCTGTCCAAGGCTCGAAGTCATCAAGCGCTCCGTCTGCATCGAAGGTGCCCATAGGGCCCTTGCCCGCACTAAGGTGCACTGGGGCAAGCTGGATGCTGAGAAGCTTGTGAAGGACGAGCCACCGCCGGGGAAAGAGCATCGCAAGCCCGAGAATTATTATAAGGACGTTCTGAAGGGTGCCCGCCTTATGGCAGATGAATGTTCCAGGGATGTAATTTTTGAGTAAAACTTGCTCGTTTCGTCCTGTGCGCTGAAAACTTGTTCATATGCGCTAAGCAATTCTTTTGGAATTTAAAATATTACCTTCTGTGCGGCCGTTTATCAATTTTGAGAGATGGCGAGTCGTCGGCTTCTACCCCCGTGCCACTAGTGCTGGGGTGTTCGGGATAAACCTGAGCGCTCTTTTTCCCATGTTTGGGTCCTTCGAGGGAGGCGCTCAGCACAACGAACAAGGCAATCGGACTATAATGCTTGAACACTCTCACTTAGCCATAGAATTCTAAAATTTTAAATTTCGGCGAAGCCCCTGGTATTCGGAAGACCGAGTTCGGGGCGCTATCCACGCCTTGGCCAGACAGAGCCGGCTCCTCGCTCTAAGCGGCATAAGTCTTTAGGGACTCGAAAAACCTCTCGAACAGCGACCAGCTCTCGCTTCATCATGACAGTCAGTTTTAGCTTTCTCTACTGAGGTGCTTAGCCCAGCTCAACTGGGGCACAATCGCAGTAGTTCTCCTAGTGCTACCTTAGCCGATATAGCGGAACATAAGGCACCAAAACATAGGAGCCGGGCAAACCCAACTATTGACCCAAGACATGATTTGGAGCCGATGCATATAATGATATAAGTTTGGGGTGCCGCACTTGTTAAAGTGTTCGGGCTTCTCACACCATATTGAGGGGTACTAAAGCCCCTGGCGTATTTGGCCATACAAAAGTGTATGGGTGCAACATGCCGTTAATGAACATATATTTGTAAAGAAGAGTAATGCAAAAATAGACAAAAGCTATGCATTGTTTAAAAAAGGCTGCGATCAAGGCAGAATGATACACATAACACGATAAGCAAAAGGTTGGACTATTTAACATGTCCGTTCTAGGGGCAGGCTGCGGAATGGTATGCGAAACAGGTATACTGCTCATGATAGACACCACCTGGGAGTTCTGTAATGCGGCGTGGCTTCTCTGCTTCCCTGGTTCTTGCATCGTTTGTGCGGCAATTGTACTGCCGGACAGGCCTTCCGAAGAATGGAGTCCTGCAAGTAAGAGAAAATTAAAAAATCGGCAGCCCCTAGTGAGGTTTAAGCTGTGTTTCGGGCGTGCCGTGATGGTGCCCCTCCCCCTGTACCCATGGCATTTCTAGAGCGTAGTTATGTACGTGAAGCACTGGTGTCGCATTTTCGCGAGGGCTGGGGTTGGTGCCGCATTGCTACGCCTGCTCAGAACGTGCCAAGCGGTCTTGTTGTAGGTTACTTCGGGCGCGCTTGACGGTGTCCGGACGTTTAATGGCCGGACAGGAGAACTGCTTGGAGAGGCTGCTTTGTACTTCCGCTGCAAGGGCCGCCGTGTGCTCCTCTGTTCGGAGGTAGCGTTCGGTGTTTCCATTAACCGTAATTACTCCTCGAGGGCCTGGCATCTTGAGCTTAAGGTATGCATAGTGCGGTACCGCATTGAACTTGGCGAATGCGGTTCGCCCGAGCAGTGCGTGATAGCCACTGCGGAACGGGACTATGTCGAAGATTAACTCCTCGCTTCGGAAATTATCTGGAGATCTAAAGACCACTTCAAGTGTAACTGATCCTGTACAGTTGGCCTCTACACCTCGTATGACGCCTTTAAAGGTCGTTCTGGTGGGCTTAATCCTCGAGGGATCTATGCCCATTTTCCGCACTTTATCCTGGTAAAGCAGGTTCAGGCTACTACCGTCGTCCAAAAGGACTCTAGTGAGATGAAATCCGTCAATAATTGGGTCTAGAACCGATGCGGCGAATCCACCATGACGGATGCTAGTGGGGTGGTCCCTTCGATCAAAGGTGATCGGGCAGGAGGACCATGGGTTGAACTTTGGGGCGACTGGCTCCATCGCGTATACGTCCCTTAACGCGCGCTTCCGCTCCCTCTTGGGGATGTGGGTTGCGTATATCATGTTCATCGTCCGCACTTGTGGGGGAAAACCCTTCTGTCCACTGTTGTTCGGCGACCGGGGCTCTTCATCGTCATCGCTTTGCAGCCCCTTGTCTTTATTTTCGGCATTTAACTTGCCTGCCTGCTTGAATACCCAACAATCCCTGTTGGTGTGATTGGCTGGCTTTTCGGGGGTGCCATGTATCTGGCACAAGCGGTCGAGTATTCGGTCCAAACTGGACGGGCCCTGAGTAGTTCTTTTGAATGGCTTTTTCCGCTGACCGGATTTATAGCCTCTGAATCCGGCATTAACTGCCGTATCCTCAGCATTGTCGCCGTTAATGCGGCGCTTCTGCTTGTTGCAACGCGACCTGCCACTATTGTCTCTGGTATCCGAATTACCAGGGTTCTTGGTCATATTGTTGCTACGAGCACGCCAGCTGTCTTCTCCCGCGCAAAAGCGGGTCATGAGTGTCGTGAGCGCTGCCATAGATTTCGGCTTTTCCTGTCCAAGGTGCCGGGCAAGCCACTCGTCATGGGTATTGTGCTTGAAGGCTGCTAGGGCCTCTGCATCCGGACAGTCGACTATTTAATTTTTTGTTTGTTAGGAACCGTGTCCAGAATTGCCTGGACGATTCCTCTGGCTGCTGAATTATGTGGCTTAGGTCATCGTCGTCTGGTGGTCGCACATAAGTGCCCTGGAAATTGTCAAGGAATGCGGCTTCCAGGTCCTCCCAAGAACTGATTGATTCTGTTGGCAAGTTGTTAAGCCAATGCCGAGCTGGTCCTTTAAGCTTGAGTGGGAGGTATTTGATGGCGTGTAGATCGTCGCCACGGGCCATGTGGATGTGAAGGAGATAATCCTCGATCCATACCGCAGGATCTGTTGTGCCATCATATGATTCGATGTTTACGGGTTTGAAACCCTCAGGGATTTGATGATCCATTACTTCATCTATGAAGCATAGTGGGTGTGCGGCGCCTCTGTACTGGGGTATATCACGACGTAGCTCAAATGAGCTTTGTCTGCTGTGTTCGGCCCTACCGGATTTGCTGTATCCGGCGTGACGGTTATCATCTCGAGTCGTGGGGCGCCCACGCGATTCGTAGATCGATCTTGTTTGCCTTGCCTTGTCATCCAATATATCTCGCAGGTCTGGCGCATTTTCCCGTGCCTTTGTATGTTTTGAGCGGCGCCGGGGTGCGGCTTGAGTGGAGGGCCGAGAGGCCTCTCTGTCGCGGCCACGAGGTGGCCAGTCGGCCGTATCATGTGTTGGCGATGTAGGTTTAGGTGCTTCCTCCTCTAATCGGGGTAGCAACCTGCGCTTTGGGTAGCTCTTGGAGGGGCGTTCGAGTTCATACTCTTCGGCCGCAAGGACTTCAGTCCATCTGTCGGCTAGCAAATCTTGATCAGCTCTAAGCTGTTGCTGTTTTTTCTTGAGGCTGCTTGCCGTGGCCATAAGCCTGCGTTGAAAACGCTCTTGCTCGACGGGATCCTCTGGCACGACGAATTCGTCGTCATCGAGGCTTGCCTCGTCTTCGAAGGGAGGCATATAATTATCGTCCTCGACCTCTCTGTCTGCCGCTCTCTCATGAGGGCTGGCTTCTCCATCCTCCTGTGCTGAATCTTGCTGGAGGGGGTTTTCTTCGGCACACTCCGGAGTATTATTATCTCCCGTGCCGGAATCACCATTTTTGCTTTGGCGGGATTTTGAGCGGCGCCGCTGACGCCGGCGCTTAGGCTGTTTCTTGGAGGGTTCATCCTCTGCTGTTCCATCGCCATCTCCTTCTTTTGGGGTGTCCACCATGTATATGTCATATGACGAGGTGTTTTTCCAGTGCCCTATAGGCGCTGGTTCTTGATCGTCTCCTGCATCGGCGTCCATACCGTCGATGTCTTCGGAGTCGAAGTCGAGCATGTCGGTTAAATCGTCGATAGTGGCTACAAAGTCGATGGTGGATGGGCTTTAAATTTCTTCATCGTCCGTATCCCAACCTTGCTGACCGTAGTCCGGCCAGGGCTCTCTTGATAAAGAGAGAGACTTTAGTGTCTTCAGAATATCGCCGAAAGGCGAGTGCTGAAAGATGTCCGCAGCGGTAAACTCCATGATCGGCGCCCAATCGGATTCGATCGGCAGGGGCGCGGAGGGCTCGGAGTCCGGAGAGGAGTCCGGCTCCTTGGATTCACGAGCCTCGCGGAGTGCGGGGCTAGTGTTCGGCTCGATCGCCATTGGGATCGCAGCCCCCGAGGCGGCGTCCAACCACCCATCCTCGATCGGCGCAGTTGGCTCCGAATTAAGGGTCGAGGCTGATGCGGGTGCGGCCTCCAGGGCACTGTTCGGCGGCAGAGCTAGATCATGCCCGTCGTGACAGTGCGACGCGCTCGGCAGTGGCTCGAATCCGTCGAAGATCAAGTCCCCGCGGATGTCAGCCGTGTAGTTTAAACTCCCAAATCTGACCTGATGGCCAGGGGCATAGCTATCGATCTGCTCTAGATGGCCAAGCGAATTGGCCCGCAGTGCGAAGCCGCCGAAGATGAAGATCTGTCCGGGGAGAAAGGTCTCACCCTGGACTGCGTCGCTATTGATGATTGGAGGAGCCATCGGGCCTGAAAGTGACGACACAGAGGAACTCTCAATGAAAGCACCAATGTCGGTGTCAAAACCGGCGGATCTCGGGTAGGGGGTCCCGAACTGTGCATCTAGGCAGATGGTAACAGGAGGCAGGGGACATGATGTTTTACCCAGGTTCGACCCCTCTTGATGGAGGTAAAACCCTACGTCCTGCTTGATTAATATTGATGATATGGGTAGTACAAGAGTAGATCTACCACGAGATCAAGGAGGCTAAACCCTAGAAGCTAGCCTATGGTATGATTGTTGTTCTGTCCTACGGACTAAAACCCTCTGGTTTATATGGACACCAGAGAGGGTTAGGGTTACACAGAGTCGGTTACAATGGTAGGAGACCTACATATCCGTATCGCCAAGCTTGCCTTCCACGCCAAGGAAAGTCCCTTCCGGACATAGGACGGAGTCTTCAATCTTGTATCTTCATAGTCCAGGAGTCCGGCTGAAGGTATAGTCCGGCTATCCGGACACCCCCTAATCCAGGACTCCCTCATTAATGATGATGCTCAACCTGGTAATAACAATGATGTAGAAACTGAACCTGCTGTTGATCTTGATAACCCACAATCAAAGAATCAACGTTATGATAAGAGATACTTTGTTGCTAGGAAGCACGGTAAAGAAAGAGAACCATGGGTTCAGAAACCCATGCCTTTTCCTCCCAAACCATCCAAGAAAAAGGATGATGAGGATTTTGAGCGCTTTGCTGAAATGATTAGACCTATGTTCTTGCGTATGCGTTTAACTGATATGCTCAAAATGAATCCTTATGCTAAGTACATGAAAGAAATTGTTACAAATAAAAGAAAGATACCGGAAGCTGAAATTTCCACCATGCTTGCTAATTATACTTTTAAGGGTGGAATACCAAAGAAACTTGGAGATCCAGGAGTACCTACTATACCATGCTCCATTAAAAGAAACTATGTTAGAACTGCTTTATGTGACCTAGGAGCCGGTGTTAGTGTTATGCCTCTCTCTTTATATCGTAGACTTGGTTTGAATAAGTTGAAATCTACTGAAATATCTTTGCAAATGGCTGATAAATCAACTGCTATACCTGTCGGTATTTGTGAGGACGTGCCTGTTGTAGTTGCAAATGTTACTATTTTAACGGACTTTGTTATTCTTGATATTCCCGATGACGATAGTATGTCTATTATTCTTGGAAGACCCTTTTTGAATACCGTAGGGGCTGTTATTGATTGCAACAAAGGCAATGTCACTTTCCATGTTAATGGTAATGAGCATATAATACACTTTCCGAGGAAACAACCTCAAGTCCACAATATCAATTCTTTTGGAAAAATTCCATCGATTATTATTGGAGGTTTTGAATTTCCTCTTCCTACTGTCAAAAAGAGATATGATATTCTTATTGTTGGGGATGTGCATATCACCGTTGAGGTAACATAGTGTTATTCGAAATTTCTCCGGTTCCATGTTATTCGGAATGAGTTTGTTAACAAGACTTGATCAACCTTGTTAGTAGATTCCTTTTGATGAGCATGAGATGGATGAAGTTAGAAAGCACAACCTTCTGTACCCTCCTTTTACTTTCTGTTATTTAGTTGAAATAAAGTAAAAACAATATTTTCTGTCAGTTTTCTGAATTATCCGTGTAATAAAAAATACCCCGAAAATAGAAGTTCTCCAAATGCCCCGAAAATGAAATATGATTTTTTTCTAGAATATTTGCAGTGAGAACACATCAGGGGGAGCTAGCACCTGGCCACGAGGGTCCAGGGCGCCCACCCCCCTGGGCGCGCCCCCTGCCTCGTGGGCCCATGGTGGCTCCCCTCCACTTATTCCTGCACCCACACACTTCTTCTTCCTCCCAAAAAAATCACCAACCAGCTCAAGCACTAGTTCTAGCTCATTTTGCTGCGATTTTCGATCTCCTTGCTCAAAGCACCTCTCACAAAACTGCTTTGGGGGATTGTTCCTTGGTATGTGACTCCTCCATTGGTCCAATTAGTTTTTGTTCTAGTGCTTTATTCATTGCAAATTTGTGCTGCCTAGGTGACCATGTTCTTGAGCTTGCATGTCAAATTTATATGGTTCCAAGTAGTTCCAATGCATGATATAAGCTCTAGGTACTTGTAGGAGTAGTTGTTATCAATTTTGTTGAGCTTGGTTCACTTTTATTTGAAGTTACTAAAATTTTCAGAAAATTTTCAGAGGAAGAAATATGTTTAGGAAAATGTACCAATGTGGTCCTTCAAGGAAGCAAGGACCCAGGCTTGCAATGCGCGATGCTGACAATGAACCACCAAGGGATGCCCAAGTGCGGGCTTGTGAATGGCCTTCAGAGGACTTCATGGATTGAGCGGGAATCAAGGAAGAATTTAACGCATATGTGCATAACACTGATCTTCTAAGCTTCGAGGCAGATAAGTGCTGTCAGTACCACTGTCTCACTAATTCCTTTGTGAGGAGGTTTGAATTTTCATCGTCACGCAATTCTCAAACTGTCCTGTTTGATCTTTATGAAAATTCTTATACTATGGACTTAGAGGACTTTAATACTGCTTGCAAACTTCCACAATGGGGTAGTCCTAGTGAACCTCGCAAATCTGAGTTTAGAGATTTTCTTGCTGGTATAATTGTGGGGTAATCTAGAGACATAGCATAAGCTACCATAGGGAGCATTCATTTTCCTGCTATACAATATTTTGCTCTCTTCATAGGTAGGTGCATAAATGGTAAGGATGAAGCATGTCACATGTGCGTCCCTGACCTCAGTGTTCTCAGGAGTACTATGTTAGGAGATAAACATTATAATTTGGGAGCCATTGTTGCACGTAGGTTGCATAATAATAGATTTAATGGAGATTACTTTGGTGGAATTTATGCAACCCGTTTAGCTAATTTTCTTGGTGTAACCATACGTGAGAATGATATTGAGTTGCCTTCGACTTATTTAGATTATGAGGCTATGGTTCGTCATCGTTTTATTGAGAGGAACGATCAGTTCCTCCAGTACCGACTAATCTTTGACAGACGACGCACCTATCATGTCGCTCTCCCTGCTTCTACCTTCTTTGATTTTCAGGCAAAGGGGAGATATTTCATAACCAGGGAGGAGGTGAATGAGTACGAGAGGAGGGCTGAGGTAGCTCGCCTCCAAGCTGCAACCCACAATGCAATGACCACTGCATCACAATACGACCCCAACTATAACTTTGGATATCCGCCAGGCCAGCGGTGGCAATAGACCAACTTAGGCCAAAAGCCTAAGCTTGGGGGAGTACGTATTTCTCACCGACATTACATTTATGTCCACACACTCATTGCTAGATGTCGGTGCTCATACTTTTTCACTGTAATATCCATGCTAGTTTATTTTCCTTTTTGTGCTTTCTTCTTGTGTGTTTGATAAACCTTAAGAAAACTAAAAAAAATAGTTGTAGCTTTTAGCTAGTTTACTTTTCATGTTGTAGAAGTAGTAAATAAAAGAAACCCCAAAAAGATTTCTTGTTCTTCTTTTGCTTGCTGGGAGCTTTCCCGTGTAAATAGTTTTATTTCTTTTCTTGTTCTTTGGGGGTCGAGAGGAGAAGACCATAATGAAATTGTTGAAATGGATCTTATATGCATTATTATTGATATTTACCAAGAGCCCATATTACCTTGTCTCCTCCTGTTTATTGAATGCTCGTAGATTCTAGCTTAGTCCAATGCACGTGCACTATTATTATTATTCACATCGTTTGGTCGTGCAAGTGAAAGGCAATAATGACGATATATAATGGACTGATTAAGATGGGAGAAGCTGGTATGAACTCGACCTCTCTTGTTTTTGTAAATATGATTAGTTCATCGTTCCTAATTTAGTCTATTATGAATAAACATGGTTGCAATGACAATTAGAGATTATAGTTGCTTATGTCATGCTTAATTAGCTAGGAGTTTATAATGGTTTACTTTGCATGCCAACATGCTATTAAAATGGTATTGATGTGGTATAGTAGGGTGGTATCCTCCTTTGAATGATTGGAGTGACTTGACTGGCACATGTTCACGCATGTAGTTGAAACAAAATCAACATAGCCTTCATGATATTTATGTTCATGGTGTATTATATCCTACTCATGCTTGCACTCAGTGTATATTAACTTTAATGCATGTTCATGACTGTTGTCGCTCGCTAGTTGGTCGCTTCCCAGTCTTTTGCTAGCCTTCACTTGTACTAAGCGGGAATACTGCTTGTGCATCCAATCCCTTAAACCCCAAAGTTATTCCATATGAGTCCACCATACCTTCCTATATGCGGTATCTACCTGCCGTTCCAAGTAAATTTGTATGTGCCAAACTCTAAACCTTCAAATGAAATCCTGTTTTGTATGCTCGAATAGCTCATGTATCAACTAGGGCTGTCTGTATCTTCCATGCTAGGAGGGTTATTCTCAAGAGGAGTGGACTCCGCTCCTCACTCACGAGAAAATGGCTGGTCACTGGGATGACCAGTCCCATGCTAATTCAAATCAAATCAAAATAATTGCAAACAAAACTCCCCCGGGACTGTTGTTAGTTGGAGGCACTCGTTGTTTCGAGCCAACCATGGACTGATGCTTGTTGGTGGAGGGGGAGTATAAACTTTACCATTCTGTTTGGGAACCGCATATAATGTGTGTAGCATGGAATATATCGCCATCTCTTGGTTGTTATGTTGACAATGAAAGTATGCCGCTCAAAATATTATTTATCTCTGCTTTAAAATCGAGATCTGGCACCTCTACAAATCCCTTCTTCCCTTTGCGAAGGGCCTATCTATTTACTTTTATGTTGAGTCATCACCCTCTTATTAAAAAGCACCAGCTGGAGAGCACCGCTGTCATTTGCATGCATTACTGTTAATTTATATTGGGTATGACTATGACTGGATCTCTTTTACCATGAATTACAATGTTTAGTCAGTCCTTGATCTTTAAAGGTGCTCTGCATTTATGTTTTGCGGTCTCAGAAAGGGCTAGCGAGATACCATCTTGTTATATCATATCATGATTGTTTTGAGAAAGTGTTGTCATCCGAGATTTATTATTATTGCTCGCCAGTTGATTATGCCATTGACATGAGTAAACATGAGACCTAAGTGTTATTGTGAAAATGGTTAGTCATAATCTTTGCTGAAAACTTGAATGCTGGCTTTACATATTTACAACAACAAGAGCAAACAGAGTTTGTAAAAGTTTTTCTTTATCACTTTTAGTTTATCAACTAAATTGCTTGAGGACAAGCAAAGGTTTAAGCTTGGGGGAGTTGATACATCTCCGTCGTATCTACTTTTCCAAACACTTTTGCCCTTCTTTTGGACTCTAACTTGCATGATTTGAATGGAACTAACCCGGACTGACGCTTTTTTCAGCAGAATTGCCATGGTGTTATTTATGTGCAGAAACAAAAGTTCTCGGAATGACCTAAAACTTCACGGAGATTATTTTTGAAAAATATAAAAAATACTAGCGAAAGAATCAAGGCCAAGGGGCCCGCACCCTTTCCACGAGGGTGGGGGCGCGCCTGCCCCCTGGACACGCCCCCTTGCCTCGTGGGCCTCCTGGAGCTCCACCGACCTCAACTCCAACTCTATATATTCGTGTTCGGGGAGAAAAAAAATAGAGAGAAACATTCATCGTGTTTTACGATACGGAGCCGCCGCCAAGCCCTAATCTCTCTCTGGAGGGCTGATCCGGAGTCCGTTCGGGGCTCCGGAGAGGGGAATCTGTCGCCATCGTCATCATCAACCATCCTCCATCACCAATTTCATGATGCTCACCGCCATGCGTGAGTAATTCCATCGTAGGCTTGCTGGACGGTGATGGGTTGGATGAGATTTATCATGTAATCGAGTTAGTTTTGTTAGGGTTTGATCCCTAGTATCCACTATGTTCTGAGATTGATGTTGTTATGACTTTGCTATGCTTAATGCTTGTCACTAGGGCCCGAGTGCCATGATTTCAGATCTGAACCTATTATGTTTTCATGAATATATGTGAGTTCTTGATCCTATCTTGCAAGTCTATAGTCACCTACTATGTGTTATTATCTGGCAACCCCGAAGTGACAATAATCGGGACCACTCCCGGTGATGACCGTAGTTTGATGAGTTCATTTATTCACTATGTGTTAATGCTTTGGTCCGGTACTCTATTAAAAGGAGGCCTTAATATCCCTTAGTTTCCATTAGGACCCCGCTGCCACGGGAGGGTAAGACAAAAGATGTCACGCAAGTTCTTTTCCATAAGCACGTATGACTATATTCGGAATGCATGCCTACATTACATTGATGAATTGGAGCTAGTTCGGTGTCACCCTATATTATGATTGTTACATGATGAACCGCATCTGGCATAATTCTCCATCACCGATCCAATGCTTACGAGCTTTTCACATACTATTCTTTGCTTATTTACTTTTCCGTTACTACTGTTACAATCACTACAAAACCCAAAAATATTACTTTTGCTACCTTTACTGTTACTTCCATACTACTTTGCTACTAAATACTTTGCTGCAGATATCCAGGTGTGGTTGAATTGACAACTCAGCTGCTAATACTTGAGAGTATTCTTTGGCTCCCCTTGTGTCGAATCAATAAATTTGGGTTGAATACTCTACCCTCGAAAATTGTTGCGATCCCCTATACTTGTGGGTTACCATTCCACTTCTTGTGGTAGCCAAACAACCAAAATTTTGAAACCCAATTCTTACATGCTTAATCTCAGGCCTATCGCTTTCTCGGAGACCGCTCCAGTGAGGCGATTCAAGGCAATCTTCTGCCTTCTCTCGCCAGCAGTGATGCCGTGGGTCCTCGTCCCCTCTGTCTACTGCTCCAGCGGCCGAAGAGGACGGGGACTGGAGGAAATATGCCCTAGAGGCAATAATAAAGTTATTATTTATTTCCTTATATCATGATAAATGTTAATTATTCATGCTAGAATTGTATTAACCGGAAACATAATACTTGTGTGAATACATAGACAAACTAAAAGTCACTAGTATGCCTCTACTTGACTAGCTCGTTAATCGAAGATGGTTATGTTTCCTAACCATAGACATGTGTTGTCATTTGATTAACGGGATCACATCATTAGGAGAATGATGTGATTGACATGACCCATTCCATTAGCTTAGCACCCGATCGTTTAGTATGTTGCTATTGCTTTCTTCATGACTTATACATGTTCTTGTGACTATGAGATTATGCAACTCCCGTTTGCCGGAGGAACACTTTGTGTGCTACCAAACGTCACAACGTAACTGGGTGATTATAAAGGTGCTCTACAGGTGTCTCCAAAGGTACATGTTGGGTTGGCGTATTTCGAGATTAGGATTTGTCACTCCGATTGTCTGAGAGGTATCTCTAGGCCCTCTCGGTAATGCACATCACTTAAGCCTTGCAAGCAATGCAACTAACGAGTTAGTTGCGAGATGATGTATTACGGAACGAGTAAAGAGATTTTCTGGTAACGAGATTGAACTAGGTATTGAGATACCGACGATCGAATCTCGGGCAAGTAACATACCGATGACAAAGGGAACAACGTATGTTGTTATGCGGTCTGACCGATAAAGATCTTCGTAGAATATGTAGGAGCCAATATGAGCATCCAGGTTCCGCTATTGGTTATTGACCAGAGACGTGTCTCGGTCATGTCTACATTGTTCTCGAACCCGTAGGGTCCGCACGCTTAACGTTACGATGACAATTTAATTATGAGTTTATATATTTTGATGTACCGAAGGTTGTTCGGACTCCCCGATGTGATCACCGACATGACGAGGAGTCTCGAAATGGTCGAGACATAACGATTGATATATTGGACGACTATATTCGGACACCGGAAGTGTTCTGGGTGATTTCGGAGAAAACCGGAGTGCCGGAGGGTTACCGGAACCCCCCGGGAGAAGTAATGGGCCTTATGGGCCTTAGTGGAGAGAGAAAGAGAGGGGCGGCCAGGGTGGGCCGCGCACCCCCTCCCCCTCTGGTCCGAATTGGACTAGGAGAGGGGGGTGGAGCCCCCCTCTCCTTCTCCCTCTCCCCCTTCCTTTCCCCCTCCTAGTAGTAGGATAGAGGGGAGTCCTACTCCTAGTAGGACGAGGACTCCTCCTCCTGGCGCGCCCTGCAAGGGCCGGCCGGCCTTCCCCCTTGCTTCTTTATATACGGGGGCAGGGGGGCACCTCTAGTAACAAAAATTGATCCTTGAGATCTCTTAGTCGTGTGCGGTGCGCCCCTCCACCATAATCCTCGATAATATTGTAGCGGTGCTTGGGCAAAGCCCTGCGACGGTAGAACATCAAGATCGTCACCACACCCTCGTGCTGACGGAACTCATCCCCGACACTTTGCTGGATCGGAGTCCGGGGATCGTCATCGAGCTGAACGGGTGCTAGAACTCGGAGGTGCCGTAGTTTCGGTGCTTGAATAGTCGGGCCGTGAAGACGTACGACTACATCAACCGCGTTGTCATAACGCTTCCGCTGTCGGTCTACGAGGGTACGTGGACAACACTCTCCCCTCTCGTTGCTATACATCACCATGATCTTGCGTGTGCATAGGAATTTTTTTGAAATTACTATGTTCCCCAACAGTGGCATCCGAGCCTAGGTTTTATGTGTTGATGTTATATGCACGAGTAGAACACAAGTGAGTTGTGGGCGATATAAGTCATACTGCTTACCAGCATGTCATACTTTGGTTCGGCGGTATTGTTGGATGAAGCGGCCCGGACCGACATTACGCGTACGCTTACGCGATACTGGTTCTACTGACGTGCTTTGCACACAGGTGGCTGGCGGGTGTCAGTTTCTCTAACTTTAGTTGAACCGAGTGTGGCTATGCCCGGTCCTTGCGGAGGTTAAAACAGCACCAACTTGACAAACTATCGTTGTGGTTTTGATGCGTAGGTAAGATTGGTTCTTGCTTTAGCCCGTAGCAGCCACGTAAAACTTGCAACAAACAAAGTAGAGGACGTCTAACTTGTTTTTGCAGGGCATGTTGTGATGTGATTTGGTCAAGGCATGATGCTAAATTTTATTGTATGATATGATCATGTTTTGTAACCAAGTTATCGGCAACTGGCAGGAGCCATATGGTTGTCGCTTTATTGTATGCAATGCAATTGCCCTGTAATGCTTTACTTTATCACTAAGCAGTAGCGATAGTCGTAGAAGCATAAGATTGGCGAGACGACAACGATGCTATGATGGAGATCAAGGTGTCGCGCCGTTGACGATGGTGATCATGACGATGCTTCGGAGATGGAGATCACAAGCACAAGATGATGATGGCCATATCATATCACTTATATTGATTGCATGTGATGTTTATCTTTTATGCATCTTATCTTGCTTTGATTGACGGTAGCATTATAAGATGATCTCTCACTAAATTTCAAGATAAAAGTGTTCTCCCTGAGTATGCACCATTGCCAAAGTTCGTCGTGCCCAGACACCACGTGATGATCGGGTGTGATAAGCTCTACGTCCATCTACAATGGGTGCAAGCCAGTTTTGCACACGCAGAATACTCAGGTTAAACTTGACGAGCCTAGCATATGCAGATATGGCCTCGGAACACTGAGACAGAAAGGTCGAGTGTGAATCATATAGTAGATATGATCAACATAGTGATGTTCACCATTGAAAACTACTCCATTTCACGTGATGATCGGTTATGGTTTAGTTGATTTGGATCACGTGATCACTTAGAAGATTAGAGGGATGTCTTTCTAAGTGGGAGTTCTTAAGTAGTATGATTAATTGAACTTTACTTTATCATGAACTTAGTACCTGATAGTATCTTGCTTGTTTATGTTTGATTGTAGATAGATGGCCCGTGCTGTTGTTCCGTTGAATTTTAATGCGTTCCTTGAGAAAGCAAAGTTGAAAGATGATGGTAGCAATTACACGGATTGGGTCCATAACTTGAGGATTATCCTCATTGCTGCACAGAAGAATTACGTCCTGGAAGCACCGCTGGGTGCCAGGCCTGCTGCTGATGCAACCGACGACGTTAAGAACGTCTGACAGAGCAAAGCTGATGACTACTCGATAGTTCAATGTGCCATGCTTTGCGGCTTAGAACCGGGTCTTCAACGACGTTTTGAACGTCATGGAGCATATGAGATGTTCCAGGAGTTGAAGTTAATATTTCAAGCAAATGCCCGGATTGAGAGATATGAAGTCTCCAATAAGTTCTATAGCTGCAAGATGGAGGAGAACAGTTCTGTCAGTGAGCATATACTCAAAATGTCTGGGTATAATAATCACTTGATTCAACTGGGAGTTAATCTTCCGGATGATTGCGTCATTGACAGAATTCTCCAATAACTTCCACCTAGCTACAAGAACTTCGTGATGAACTATAATATGCAAGGGATGGATAAGACAATTCCCGAGCTCTTCGCAATGCTGAAAGCTGCGGAGGTAGAAATCAAGAAGGAGCATCAAGTGTTGATGGTCAACAAGACCACTAGTTTCAAGAAAAAGGGAAAAGGGAAAAAGAAGGAAAACTTCAAGAAGAACAACAAGCAAGTTGCTGCTCAAGAGAAGAAACCCAAGTTTGGACCTAAGCCTGAAACTGAGTGCTTCTACTGCAAGCAGACTGGTCACTGGAAGCGGAACTGCCCCAAGTATTTAGCGGATAAGAAGGATGGCAAGGTGAACAAAGGTATATGTGATATACATGTTATTGATGTGTACCTTACTATAGCTCGCAGTAGCACCTGGGTATTTGATACTGGTTCTGTTGCTAATATTTACAACTCGAAACAGGGACTACGGATTAAGAGACCACGGGCGAAGGACGAGGTGACGATGCGCGTGGGAAATGGTTCCAAAGTCGATGTGATCGCGGTCGGCATGCTACCTCTACATCTACCATGGGATTAGTATTAGACCTAAATAATTGTTATTTGGTGCCAGCGTTGAGCATGAACATTATATCTGGATCTTCTTTGATGCGAGACGGTTATTCATTTAAATCAGAGAATAATGGTTGTTCTATTTATATGAGTAATACCTTTTATGGTCATGCACCCTTGAAGAGTGGTCTATTTTTGATGAATCTCGATAGTAGTGATACACATATTCATAATGTTGAAGCCAAAAGATGCAGAGTTGATAATGATAGTGCAACTTATTTGTGGCACTGCCGTTTAGGTCATATCGGTGTAAAGCGCATGAAGAAACTCCATACTGATGGACTTTTGGAACCACTTGATTATGAATCACTTGGTACTTGCGAACCGTGCCTCATGGGCAAGATGACTAAAACGCCGTTCTCCGGTACTATGGAGAGAGCAACAGATTTGTTGGAAATTATACATACAGATGTATGTGGTCCAATGAATGTTGAAGCTCGTGGCGGATATCGTTATTTTCTCACCTTCACAGATGATTTAAGCAGATATGGGTATATCTACTTAATGAAACATAAGTCTGAAACATTTGAAAAGTTCAAAGAATTTGAGAGTGAAGTTGAAAATCATCGTAACAAGAAAATAAAGTTTCTACGATCTGATCGTGGATGAGACTATTTGAGTTCCGAGTTTGGTCTACATTTGAAACAATGCAGAATAGTTTCGCAACTCACACCACCCGTAACACCACAGTGTAATGGTGTGTCCGAACGTCGTAATCATACTTTACTTGATATGGTGCGATCTATGATGTCTCTTACAGATTTACCGCTATCGTTTTGGGGTTATGCTTTATAGACGGCCGCATTCACGTTAAATAGGGCATCATCAAAATCCGTTGAGACGACGCCTTATGAACTGTGGTTTGGCAAGAAACCAAAGTTGTCGTTTCTAAAAGTTTGGGGCTGCGATGCTTATGTGAAAAAACTTCAACCTGATAATCTCGAACCCAAATCGGAGAAATGTGTCTTCATAGGATACCCAAAGGAGACTGTTGGGTACACCTTCTATCACAGATCCGAAGGCAAGACATTTGTTGCTAAGAATGGATCCTTTCTAGAGAAGGAGTTGCATACATGATAGAGCCTATGGCTGAAGCATAGGGAACATCTTTCATTTTCTCTCTATCTTCTGCAGTGTTCGGGCATTGAGTCTTACTCAACTTCACACCTTGTAACACAGGCAAGAATCCTTTCTTTGCTTGATCCATTTTGAACTTCTTCAAAACTTTGTCAAGGTATGTGCTTTGTGAAAGTCCAATTAAGCATTTTGATCTATCTCTATAGATCTTAATGCCCAATATGTAAGCAGCTTCACCGAGGTCTTTCATTGAAAAACTCTTATTCAAGTATCCCTTTATGCTATCCAGAAATTCTATATCATTTCCGATTAGCAATATGTCATCTGCATATAATATCAGAAATGCTACAGAGCTCCCACTCACTTTCTTATAAATACAGGCTTCTCCAAAAGTCTGTACAAAACCAAATGCTTTGATTACACTATCAAAGCGTTTATTCCAACTCCGAGAGGCTTGCACCAGTCCATAAATGGATCGCTGGAGCTTGCACACTTTGTTAGCTCCCTTTGGATCGACAAAACCTTCCGGCTGCATCATATACAACTCTTCTTCCAGAAATCCATTCAGGAATGCAGTTTTGACATCCATCTGCCAAATTTCATAATCATAAAATGCGGCAATCGCTAACATGATTCGGACAGACTTAAGCATCGCTACGGGTGAGAAGGCCTCATCGTAGTCAATCCCTTGAACTTGTCGAGAACCTTTTGCGACAAGTCGAGCTTTGTAGACAGTAACATTACCTGAAGGAAATATGCCCTAGAGGCAATAATAAAGTTATTATTTATTTCCTTATATCATGATAAATGTTTATTATTCATGCTAGAATTGTATTAACCGGAAACATAATACATATGTGAATACATAGACAAACAGAGTGTCACTAGTATGCCTCTACTTGACTAGCTCGTTAATCGAAGATGGTTATGTTTCCTAACCATAGACATGAGTTGTCATTTGATTAACGGGATCACATCATTAGGAGAATGATGTGATTGACTTGAACCATTCCGTTAGCTTAGCACTTGATCGTTTAGTATGTTGCTATTGCTTTCTTCATGACTTATACATGTTCCTATGACTATGAGATTATGCAACTCCCGTTTACCGGAGGAACACTTTGTGTGCTACCAGACGTCACAACATAACTGGGTGATTATAAAGGTGCTATACAGGTGTCTCCGAAGGTACTTGTTGGGTTGGCGTATTCTGAGATTAGGATTTGTCACTCCGATTGTCGGAGAGGTATCTCTGGGCCCTCTCGGTAATGCACATCACTTAAGCCTTGCAAGCATTGCAACTAATGAGTTAGTTGCGAGATGATGTATTACGGAACGAGTAAAGAGACTTGCCGGTAACGAGATTGAACTAGGTACTGAGATACCGACGATCGAATCTCGGGCAAGTAACATACCGATGACAAAGGGAACAACGTATGTTGTTATGCGGTCTGACCGATAAAGATCTTCGTAGAATATGTAGGAGCCAATATGAGCATCCAAGTTCCGCTATTGGTTATTGACCGGAGACGTGTCTCGGTCATGTCTACATTGTTCTCGAACCCGTAGGGTCCGCACGCTTAACGTTACGATGACAATTTCATTATGAGTTTTTATATTTCGATGTACCGAAGGTTGTTCGGAGTCTCGGATGTGATCACAGACATGACAAGGAGTCTCGAAATGGTCGAGACATAAAGATTGATTTATTGGACGACTATAATCGGACACCGGAAGTGTTCCGGGTGATTTCGGAGAAAACCGGAGTGCCGGAGGGTTACCGAACCCCTCCGGGAGAAGTAATGGGCCTTATGGGTCTTAGTGGAGAGAGAGAGGGGCGGCCAGGGTGGGCCGCGCGCCCCTCCCCCTCTGGTCCGAATGGGACTAGGAGAGGGGGGCGGCGCCCCCCTTTCCTTCTCCCTCTCCCCCTTCCTCTCCCCTCCTAGTAGGAGTAGGAAAGAGGGGAGTCCTACTCCTACTAGGAGGAGGACTCCCCCTCATGGCGCGCCCTGGAAGGGCCGGCCGGCCTCCCCCCTTGCTCCTTTATATACAGGGGTAGGGGGGCACCTCTAGACACAACAATTGATCCTTGAGATCTATCAGCCGTGTGCGGTGCCCCCCTCCACCATAATCCTTGATAATATTGTAGCGGTGCTTAGGCGAAGCCCTGCGACGGTAGAACATCAAGATTGTCACCACGCCTTCGTGCTGACAGAACTCATCCCCGACACTTTGCTGGATTGGAGTCCGGGGGTCGTCATCGAGCTGAACGTGTTCAAGAACTCAGAGTTGCCGTAGTTTCGGTGCTTGATCGGTCGGGCCATGAAGATGTACGACTACATCAATCGCGTTGTTATAACGCTTCCGCTGTCGGTCTACGAGGGTACGTGGACAACACTCTCCCCTCTCGTTGCTATACATCACCATGATCTTGCGTGTGCGTAGGAATTTTTTTGAAATTACTATGTTCCCCAACAGTGGCATCCGAGCCTTGGTTTTGTGTGTTGATGTTATATGCACGAGTAGAACACAAGTGAGTTGTGGGCGATATAAGTCATACTGCTTACCAGCATGTCATACTTTGGTTCGACGGTATTGTTGGATGAAGCGGCCCGGACCGACATTACGCGTACGCTTACGCGAGACTGGTTCTACCGATGTGCTTTGCACACAGGTGGCTGGCGGGTGTCAGTTTCTCCAACTTTAGTTGAACCGAGTGTGGCTACGCCCGGTCCTTGCGAAGGTTAAAACAGCACCAACTTGACAAACTATCGTTGTGGTTTTGATGCGTAGGTAAGATTGGTTCTTGCTTTAGCCCGTAGCAGCCACGTAAAACTTGCAACAAACAAAGTAGAGGACGTCTAACTTGTTTTTGCAGGGCATGTTGTGATGTGATTTGGTCAAGGCATGATGCTAAATTTAATTGTATGATATGATCATGTTTTGTAACCGAGTTATCGGCAACTGGCAGGAGCCATATGGTTGTCGCTTTATTGTATGCAATGCAATTGCCCTGTAATGCTTTACTTTATCACTAAGCAGTAGCGATAGTCGTAGAAGCATAAGATTGGCGAGACGACAACGATGCTACGATGGAGATCAAGGTGTCGCGCCGGTGACGATGGTGATCATGACGATGCTTCGAAGATGGAGATCACAAGCACAAGATGATGATGGCCATATCATATCACTTATATTGATTGCATGTGATGTTTATCTTTTATGCATCTTATCTTGCTTTGATGGACGGTAGCATTATAAGATGATCTCTCACTAAATTTCAAGATAAAAGTGTTCTCCCTGAGTATGCACCGTGGCCAAAGTTCGTCGTGCCCAGACACCACGTGATGATCGGGTGTGATAAGCTCTACGTCCATCTACAACGGGTGCAAGCCAGTTTTGCACACGCGGAATACTCAGGTTAAACTTGACGAGCCTAGCATATGCAGATATGGCCTCGGAACACTGAGACCGAAAGGTCGAGCGTGAATCATATAGTAGATATGATCAACATAGTGATGTTCACCACTGAAAACTACTCCATTTCACGTGATGATAGGTTATGGTTTAGTTGATTTGGATCACGTGATCACTTAGAAGATTAGAGGGGTGTCTTTCTAAGTGGGAGTTCTTAAGTAATATGATTAATTGAACTTTAATTTATCATGAACTTAGTACCTGATAGTATCTTGCTTGTTTATGTTTGATTGTAGATAGATGGCCCATGCTGTTGTTCCGTTGAATTTTAATGCGTTCCTTGAGAAAGCAAAGTTGAAAGATGATGGTAGCAATTACACAGACTGGGTCCATAACTTGAGGATTATCCTCATGGCTGCACAGAAGAATTACGTCCTGGAAGCACCGCTGGGTGCCAGGTCTGCTGCTGATGCAACTGACGATGTTAAGAACGTCTGACAGAGCAAAGCTGATGACTACTCGATAGTTCAATGTGCCATGCTTTGCGGCTTAGAACCGGGTCTTCAATGACGTTTTGAACGTCATGGAGCATATGAGTTGTTCCAGGAGTTGAAGTTAATATTTCAAGCAAATGCCCGGATTGAGAGATATGAAGTCTCCAATAAGTTCTATAGCTACAAGATGGAGGAGAACAGTTCTGTCAGTGAGCATATACTCAAAATGTCTGGGTATAATAATCACTTGATTCAACTAGGAGTTAATCTTCTGGATGATTGCATCATTGACAGAATTCTCCAATCACTTCCACCTAGCTACAAGAACTTCGTGATGAACTATAATATGCAAGGGATGGATAAGACAATTCCCGAGCTCTTCGCAATGCTGAAAGCTGCGGAGGTAGAAATCAAGAAGGAGCATCAAGTGTTGATGGTCAACAAGACCACTAGTTTCAAGAAAAATGGCAAAGGGAAAAAGAAGGAAAACTTCAAGAAGAACAACAAGCAAGTTGCTGCTCAAGAGAAGAAACCCAAGTCTGGACCTAAGCCTGAAACTGAGTGCTTCTACTGCAAGCAGACTCGTCACTGGAAGCGGAACTGCCCCAAGTATTTAGCGGATAAGAAGGATGGCAAGGTGAACAAAGGTATATGTGATATACATGTTATTGATGTGTACCTTACTAGAGCGCGCAGTAGCACCTGTGTATTTGATACTGGTTCTGTTGCTAATATTTACAACTCGAAACAGGGACTACGGATTAAGCGAACACTGGCGAAGGACGAGGTGACGATGCGCGTGGGAAATGGTTCGAAAGTCGATGTGATCGCGGTCGGCATGCTACCTCTACATCTACCATGGGATTAGTATTAGACCTAAATAATTGTTATTTGGTGCCAGCGTTGAGCATGAACATTATATCTGGATCTTCTTTGATGCGAGACGGTTATTCATTTAAATCAGAGAATAATGGTTGTTCTATTTATATGAGTAATACCTTTTATGGTCATGCACCCTTGAAGAGTGGTCTATTTTTGATGAATCTCGATAGTAGTGATACACATATTCATAATGTTGAAGCCAAAAGATGCAGAGTTGATAATGATAGTGCAACTTATTTGTGGCACTGCCGTTTAGGTCATATCGGTGTAAAGCGCATGAAGAAACTCCATACTGATGGACTTTTGGAACCACTTGATTATGAATCACTTGGTACTTGCGAACCGTGCCTCGTGGGCAAGATGACTAAAACGCCGTTCTCCGGTACTATGGAGAGAGCAACAGATTTGTTGGAAATTATACATACAGATGTATGTGGTCCAATGAATGTTGAAGCTCGTGGCGGATATCGTTATTTTCTCACCTTCACAGATGATTTAAGCAGATATGGGTATATCTACTTAATGAAACATAAGTCTGAAACATTTGAAAAGTTCAAAGAATTTGAGAGTGAAGTTGAAAATCATCGTAACAAGAAAATAAAGTTTCTACGATCTGATCGTGGATGAGACTATTTGAGTTACGAGTTTGGTCTACATTTGAAACAATGCAGAATAGTTTCGCAACTCACACCACCCGTAACACCATAGTGTAATGGTGTGTCCGAACGTCGTAATCGTACTTTACTTGATATGGTGCGATCTATGATGTCTCTTACAAATTTACCGCTATCGTTTTGGGGTTATGCTTTATAGACGGCCGCATTCACGTTAAATAGGGCATCATCAAAATCCGTTGAGACGACGCCTTATGAACTGTGGTTTGGCAAGAAACCAAAGTTGTCGTTTCTGAAAGTTTGGGGCTGCGATGCTTATGTGAAAAAACTTCAACCTGATAATCTCGAACCCAAATCGGAGAAATGTGTCTTCATAGGATACCCAAAGGAGACTGTTGGGTACACCTTCTATCACAGATCCGAAGGCAAGACATTTGTTGCTAAGAATGGATCCTTTCTAGAGAAGGAGTTGCATACATGATAGAGCCTATGGCTGAAGCATAGGGAACATCTTTCATTTTCTCTCTATCTTCTGCAGTGTTCGGGCATTGAGTCTTACTCAACTTCACACCTTGTAACACAGGCAAGAATCCTTTCTTTGCTTGATCCATTTTGAACTTCTTCAAAACTTTGTCAAGGTATGTGCTTTGTGAAAGTCCAATTAAGCATTTTGATCTATCTCTATAGATCTTAATGCCCAATATGTAAGCAGCTTCACCGAGGTCTTTCATTGAAAAACTCTTATTCAAGTATCCCTTTATGCTATCCAGAAATTCTATATCATTTCCGATTAGCAATATGTCATCTGCATATAATATCAGAAATGCTACAGAGCTCCCACTCACTTTCTTATAAATACAGGCTTCTCCAAAAGTCTGTACAAAACCAAATGCTTTGATTACACTATCAAAGCGTTTATTCCAACTCCGAGAGGCTTGCACCAGTCCATAAATGGATCGCTGGAGCTTGCACACTTTGTTAGCTCCCTTTGGATCGACAAAACCTTCCGGCTGCATCATATACAACTCTTCTTCCAGAAATCCATTCAGGAATGCAGTTTTGACATCCATCTGCCAAATTTCATAATCATAAAATGCGGCAATCGCTAACATGATTCGGACAGACTTAAGCATCGCTACGGGTGAGAAGGCCTCATCGTAGTCAATCCCTTGAACTTGTCGAGAACCTTTTGCGACAAGTCGAGCTTTGTAGACAGTAACATTACCTGAAGGAAATATGCCCTAGAGGCAATAATAAAGTTATTATTTATTTCCTTATATCATGATAAATGTTTATTATTCATGCTAGAATTGTATTAACCGGAAACATAATACATATGTGAATACATAGACAAACAGAGTGTCACTAGTATGCCTCTACTTGACTAGCTCGTTAATCGAAGATGGTTATGTTTCCTAACCATAGACATGAGTTGTCATTTGATTAACGGGATCACATCATTAGGAGAATGATGTGATTGACTTGAACCATTCCGTTAGCTTAGCACTTGATCGTTTAGTATGTTGCTATTGCTTTCTTCATGACTTATACATGTTCCTATGACTATGAGATTATGCAACTCCCGTTTACCGGAGGAACACTTTGTGTGCTACCAGACGTCACAACATAACTGGGTGATTATAAAGGTGCTATACAGGTGTCTCCGAAGGTACTTGTTGGGTTGGCGTATTCCGAGATTAGGATTTGTCACTCCGATTGTCGGAGAGGTATCTCTGGGCCCTCTCGGTAATGCACATCACTTAAGCCTTGCAAGCATTGCAACTAATGAGTTAGTTGCGAGATGATGTATTACGGAATGAGTAAAGAGACTTGCCGGTAACGAGATTGAACTAGGTACTGAGATACCGACGATCGAATCTCGGGCAAGTAACATACCGATGACAAAGGGAACAACGTATGTTGTTATGCGGTCTGACCGATAAAGATCTTCGTAGAATATGTAGGAGCCAATATGAGCATCCAAGTTCCGCTATTGGTTATTGACCGGAGACGTGTCTCGGTCATGTCTACATTGTTCTCGAACCCGTAGGGTCCGCACGCTTAACGTTACGATGACAATTTCATTATGAGTTTTTATATTTCGATGTACCGAAGGTTGTTCGGAGTCTCGGATGTGATCACAGACATGACAAGGAGTCTCGAAATGGTCGAGACATAAAGATTGATTTATTGGACGACTATAATCGGACACCGGAAGTGTTCCGGGTGATTTCGGAGAAAACCGGAGTGCCGGAGGGTTACCGAAACCCCCCGGGAGAAGTAATGGGCCTTATGGGTCTTAGTGGAGAGAGAGAGGGGCGGCCAGGGTGGGCCGCACGCCCCTCCCCCTCTGGTCCGAATGGGACTAGGAGAGGGGGGCGGCGCCCCCCTTTCCTTCTCCCTCTCCCCCTTCCTCTCCCCCTCCTAGTAGGAGTAGGAAAGAGGGGAGTCCTACTCCTACTAGGAGGAGGACTCCTCCTCCTGGCGCGCCCTGCAAGGGCCGGCCGGCCTCCCCACTTGCTCCTTTATATACGGGGGTAGGGGGGCACCTCTAGACACAACAATTGATCCTTGAGATCTATTAGCCGTGTGAGGTGCCCCCCTCCACTATAATCCTCGATAATATTGTAGCGGTGCTTAGGCGAAGCCCTGCAACGGTAGAACATCAAGATCGTCATCACGCCGTCGTGCTGACGGAACTCATCCCCGACACTTTGCTGGATCGGAGTCTGGGGGTCGTCATCGAGCTGAACGTGTGCAAGAACGCGGAGGTGCCGTAGTTTCGGTGCTTGATCGGTCGGGCCGTGAAGATGTACGACTACATCAACCGCGTTGTTATAACACTTCTGCTGTCGGTCTATGAGGGTACGTGGACAACACTCTCCCCTCTCGTTGCTATACATCACCATGATCTTGCGTGTGCGTAGGAAATTTTTTGAAATTACTATGTTCCCCAACAGTGTCATCCGTGCCTAGGTTTTATGTGTTGATGTTATATGCACGAGTAGAACACAAGTGAGTTGTGGGCGATATAAGTCATACTGCTTACCAGCATGTCATACTTTGGTTCGGCGGTATCGTTGGATGAAGCGGCCCGGACCGACATTACGCGTACGCTTACGCGAGACTGGCTCTACCGATGTGCTTTGCACACAGGTGGCTAGCGGGTGTCAGTTTCTCCAACTTTAGTTGAACCGAGTGTGGCTACGCCCGGTCCTTGCGAAGGTTAAAACATCACCAACTTGACAAACTATCGTTGTGGTTTTGATGCGTAGGTAAGATTGGATCTTGCTTTAGCCCGTAGCACCCACGTAAAACTTGCAACAAACAAAGTAGAGGACGTCTAACTTGTTTTTGCAGGGCATGTTGTGATGTGATTTGGTCAAGGCATGATGCTAAATTTTATTGTATGATATGATCATGTTTTGTAACCGAGTTATCGGCAACTGGCAGGAGCCATATGGTTGTCGCTTTAGTGTATGCAATGCAATTGCCCTATAATGCTTTACTTTATCACTAAGCAGTAGCGATAGTCGTAGAAGCATAAGATTGGTGAGACAACAACGATGCTACGATGGAGATCAAGGTGTCGCGCCGGTGACGATGGTGATCATGATGATGCTTCGGAGATGGAGATCACAAGCACAAGATGATGATGGCCATATCATATCACTTATATTGATTGCATGTGATGTTTATCTTTTATGCATCTTATCTTGCTTTGATTGACGGTAGCATTATAAGATGATCTCTCACTAAATTTCAAGATAAAAGTGTTCTCCCTGAGTATGCACCGTTGCCAAAGTTCGTCGTGCCAAGACACCACGTGATGATCGGGTGTGATAAGCTCTACGTCCATCTACAACGGGTGCAAGCCAGATTTGCAGACGCAGAATACTCAGGTTAAACTTGACGAGCCTAGCATATGCAGATATGGCCTCGGAACACTGAGACCGAAAGGTCGAGCGTGAATCATATAGTAGATATGATCAACATAGTGATGTTCACCATTGAAAACTACTCCATTTCACGTGATGATCGGTTATGGTTTAGTTGATTTGGATCACGTGATCACTTAGAAGATTAGAGGGATGTCTTTCTAAGTGGGAGTTCTTAAGTAATATGATTAATTGAACTTTAATTTATCATGAACTTAGTCCTGGTAGTATTAGCATATCTATGTTGTAGATCAATAGCTCGCGTTGTTGCTTCCCTATGTTATATATATGTTCCTAGAGAAAACTAAGTTGAAAATTGTTAGTAGCAATGATGCGGATTGGATCCGTGATATGAGGTTTATCCTCGTTGCTGCACAGAAGAATTATGTCCTTGATGCACCGCTAGGTGACAGACCTATTGCAGGAGCAAATGCAGACGCTATTAACGTTTGGCTAGCTCAATATGATGACTACTTGACAGTTTAGTGCACCATGCTTAACGACTTAGAATTGGGACTTCAAAGACGTTTTGAACGTCGTGGACCATATGAGATGTTCCAGGAGGTGAAGTTAATATTTCAAGCAAATACCCGAGTTGAGAGAGATGAAGTCTCCAACAAGTTCTATAGCTAAAAGATGGAGGAGAATAGCTCAAGCAGTGAGCATGTGCTCAGATTTTCTGGGTACTACAATCGCTTGAATCAAGTGGGAGTTAATCTTCCAGATAAAATAGTGATTGACAGAATTCTCTAGTCACCATTACCAAGTTAGTAGAACTTCGTGATGAACTATAATATGCAAGGGATAACGGAAACGATTCCCAAGCTCTTCGTGATGCTGAAATCGACGAAGGTAGAAATCAAGAAAAACATCAAGTGTTGATGGTTGACAAGACCACTAGTTTCAAGAAAAGGGCAAAGGGAAGAAGGGGAACTTCAATAAGAACGGCAAGCAAGTTGCTACTCAAGTGAAGAAGCCCAAGTCTGGTCCTAAGCCTGAGACTAAGTGCTTCTACTGCAAAGGGACTGGTCACTGGAAGTGGAACTGCCCCAAGTATTTGGTGGATAAGAAGGATGGCAAAAGTGAACAAAGGTATATTGGATGTACATGTTATTGATGTGTACTTTACTAGTGTTTATAAGCAACCCCTCGGCATTTGATACTGGTTCAGTTGCTAAGAGTAGTAACTCGAAATGGGAGTTGCAGAATAAACAAAGACTAGTTAAGGGTGAAGTGACGATGTGTGTTGGAAGTGGTTCCAAGATTAATATGATCATCATCGCACACTCCCTATACTTTCGGGATTTGTGTTGAACCTAAATAAATGTTATTTGGTGTTTGCGTTGAGCATGAATATTATTTGATCATGTTTTTTGCTATACGGTTATTCATTTAAGTTAGAGAACAATTGTTGTTCTGTTTACATGAATAAAACCTTCTATGGTCATACACACCAACGAAAATGGTTTGTTGGATCTCGATCGTAGTGATACACATATTCATAATCCAACGAAAATGGTTTGTTGGATCTCGATCGTAGTGATACACATATTCATCATATTGAAGCCAAAAGATGCAAAGTTAATAATGATAGTGCAACTTATTTGTGGCACTGCCGTTTAGGTCATATTGGTGTAAAGCGCATGAAGAAACTCCATGTTGATGGGATTTTGGAAATTATGAATCACTTGATGCTTGTGAACCATGCCTCATGGGCAAGATGACATAGACTCCGTTCTCCGGAACAATGGAACGAGCAACTGACTTATTGGAAATAATACATACTGATGTATGTTGTCTGATGAGTGTTAAGGCTCGCGGCAAGTATCGTTATTTTCTGAACTTCACAGATGATTTGAGCAGATATGGGTATATCTACTTGATGAAATACAAGTCTGAAACATTTGAAAAGTTCAAAGAATTTCAGGGTGAAGTGGAGAGTCATCGTAACAAGAAAATAAAGTTTCTACGATATGATCACAGAAATAAAATATTTGAGTTAACGAGTTTGGCCTTCAGTTAAAACAATGTGAAATAGTTTCACTACTCATGCCACCTGGAACACCACAGTGTAATGGTGTGTCCAGATGTCATAACCATACTTTATTAGATATGGTGCGATCTATGATGTTTCTTACCAATCTAGCACTATTGTTTTGGGGTTATGCATTAGAGACAGCTGCATTCACGTTAAAAAGGGGCACCATCTAAATCCGTTGAGATGACACCTTATGAACTGTGGTTTGGCAAGAAACAAAAGTTGTCGTTTCTTAAAGTTTGGGGTTGCGATACTTATGTGAAAAAGTTTCAACATGATAAGCTTAAACCCAAATCGGAGAAATATGTCTTCATAGGATACCCAAAGGAGACTATTGGGTACACCTTCTATCACAGATCCTAAGGCAAGACATTCGTTGCTTATAATGGATCCTTTCTAGAGAAGGAGTTTCTCTCGAAAGAAGTGAGTGGGAGGAAAGTAGAACTTGATAAGGTAATTGTACCTTCTCCCTTATTGGAAAGTAGTTCATCACATAAATCTGTTACTGTGACTACTACACCAATTAGTGAGTAAGCTAATGATGATGATCATGTAACTTCAGATCAAGTTACTACTGTAAGTGCATCTAGTGCCACCCCTAGTTGGTTTTGGAGTATTGACGACAAATTTGGTTGAGGGACTAATGTGTTTGTGAGAATTGCAGGATAACACAGGTAGTGTCCCTCATTGATTCGGTTTACCTACCGGAGATGACCCCTAAAAATGTATGAAGACAACGACGACAATGGTGGTATATGAAGATATTCATATTGAAGACTATGACATGAGAAGACATTCAGTGAAGATTATGGAGCGCGAAGACTTAGCTGTTTCATAGTTTCCTTTTATTCTTTGTTGAGTCATTGGAACCACCGTACTGTTAAGTGGGGTCCAAGTGAACATAGTCAGAGTGACTGAAGTGATGCTCAACCCAAATCCTATGTCTTCGAGCGAAGACAATGAGAGCAAATCTTATCCAGAGCTGGATAAGTCAGCTTTGCTTGTAGCCCAAGTAAAGTTGCCGTGTGTGTGTTTGAAATCTGACCGTTGGAACACGTGTCAGTTCCTTAGTGACCCAGGGTCATTACGGACATATCAGGTCGGGTTGCCTAGTGGCTATAAATAGCCCACCCCCTACACCATAAATTGGTGGCTGCTCAGAGTTAGTACACGGCTTTTGTCGTTTGAGAGCAACCCACCTCGAAGTCTTTGAGTGAGAGAAATCCTTGCGAGGACAAAGCCCAAACACCCAGAGCCAAAGAGTGTTAGGCATCACTGAAGTCTTTCTGTCTGTGTGACCTGAAGACTTATTACACTTGAGGACTGTGAATCCTCCAGCCGGTTAGGCGTCGCGTTCTGAGTGTCCAAGAGTCATTGTGGATCGCCGATGAACGAAGTATGTGAAGGTTTGGAAGTCTACCTTGAAGACTTACCAGAGTGATTGGGCGAGGACTGTGTGTCCTTAGCTCAAGGGGAATAAGGTGAAGACGCGGTCTTCTGAGTTGAATCTCAACCTCCCTAACCAGATGTATAGTTGTCACAGCAACTGGAACTGGTCAAACAAATCATGTGTCTTCGACAAGTGACTGGTTCTATCCTCTCCTCCCTTTACTTATAGTTTGTCTTCGTGAAGTCATTGCCTGCTTGTCATACCTGTTTGACTTCATTGCTTGACTACTATTGCTGTTTGGCTTCATACCACCTTCCATCCTGACCCTTACTACCTAGCTGCTATTAGTCTTCTTACTCTCACATTATTACATACTTGACTATGGCTAGCTTTGTGTAGTTTATCTTCCGCTGCATATCAATAGGTTCATTTCTACTGTTTATCTTCGAAACTCCCATGTTTTGAAGACTTCCATAAAAATCGCCTATTCACCCCCCTCTAGTCGATAACAAGCACTTTCAATTGGTATCAGAGCAAGGTACTCCCTTGTTCTGTGTGATTCGGTTTAACCACCTAGAGTTTTAGCTATGTCGACTGCAGGGATAATCAAAGTCTCCGCTGCTTGCCCCGTCTTCGATGGAACTGAATATCCCTACTGGAAGAATAAGATGCGCATGCATCTTGAAGCCATTGATGTCGACCTCTGGTATGTCGTCAAGAATGGCGTTCCCAAGACTGGTGAAGGTGTCACCCCTGCTGATGTCAAGAAGTTCATTCAACTGGACTCTACTGCCAAGAACATCATCTGTGGTCATCTGACCAAAGGACAGTATGGCCGCCTGAGTGCTCTGGAGACGTCAAAGCTAGTCTGGGACTGGCTATCCAAGGTCAACGAAGGCGTCTCAACCCAGAGAGATCAAAGGATCAGTGTTCTTCGCAACCTCTTCAACCGCTTCAAGAGAAATGACAATGAGAATGTCCAGCTCACGTTTGATCGCCTCACTGACATCACAAATGAGCTTCGTGCTCTTGGCGCCACTGAGATTACCAAGCATGAAATCGTCAAGACACTACTGAGATCACTTGACAGCTCCTTTGACACCCTTGCCCTCATGATACAAGAACGTCCTGACTTCAAGACACTCGATCCGTCTGATATACTTGAGAGGCTCAACACACATGAGTTCCAGCTATCTGAGAAAAGAGATATCTATGGTCCCAACCATGGCCGAACTCGCGCTTTGAAGGCAAAAGTTGTTTCCTCATCTGAAGAAGAATCTGACTGCAGTTCTGATGATCCTGAAGACATTGGAAAGGAACTTGCTATGCTTGTGAAGAAGTTCCAGAAGTTCACCAAGACGAAGGGCTTCAGAAAGTCATCACGATCCAGCTCAAGAAATGATGAAGCTTCCACTCATGACTACAAAAAGAGAACATGTCACAAGTGCAAGAAACCTGGACATTATATCTCTGAGTGTCCACTGTGGGACAACGAGAAGAAGAAGAAGAAGAAGAAGAAGAAGAAGAAGAAGAGCAAAGAATATGATTCTGATGACAAGAAGAAGAAGAAATCTTCAAAGTCTTCTTCCAAGTCCTCATCAAAGTCTTCATCTCATAAGAAGAGCTCATCTGGCAAGGCTCGTGCTTTTGTTGGAAAGGAAATGGATTCAGAGGAGGAGTCTGCTTCTGAGGAGGTCGAGGTAGAGTCTGAGGAGGAGTCCGACCCTGGCATTGCAAGTCTGGCTTTAGCCACTGCTTATGTTGCCAAGTCCATCTTGAACACTGAAGACAATGACTTCCACACCAACGCTGAAGCTGATGACAAGGACAACCCTACTCCTACCTACTGCTTCATGGCACGTGGTGCCAAGGTAAAATCACGCGATGCTTACTTTCAAACATCAAGTGAAGATGACTCTGATTGTGAATCCAAACCCAGCTACAAAACACTTGCTAAAATTGCAACTGAACAAAAAAAGCTATGGAACATACTAAAAAACTGTTAGGCAAAAGCGATGACCTGTTGGACGCGGAAATGACTCGTTCACAGTCCTTAGTTGAAGACATAAAAAATCTTCATGCTAAGTACCAAGAACTTGAAAGTCGTCATGAATCGCTCTCAACCACTCATGAAAAGCTCTCCTACGATTATCTTCAAAGGAAGCAGGAGCTTGAGAAATTGAGAGCGGCTCATGAAGATCTTCAAAAAGAGAATAAGTCACTTCGCGCTCAACAGATCAGTCCCGCTCAGGATGGATTTGAACCACCATGTCTAAAATGCCTTGAGCGTGATAACACTACCTCTGTTGCTGGATGTTCCACTACTACTACTGTTGCACTATCTTCAACTACTGATGTGGTAACTAACCCCTCTGCGGAGGATACCACTACTATTGCTGATGAAAATGCTAGGTTGAAGACATTGCTTGAAACAGGGATGTATAAAAGTCTGAAAGGACACCAGACGCTTTGCGATGTCCTCAAAAAGCAGATTCTGAACCGAAACCCTAGGAAAGAGGGTGTTGGGTTCGAAAGGAAAATGAATGTTGATGGATCCTACTAGAAGCCTGAGCAGTATCCCAAAACCACATGGGTTGCTGCAAAGGGACCCTCAGTGGATCCATCCACCTTATCTGGCTTTACCTGTGCTAACCCTGTTGTCATTGATCAATCCTTTGATGCAAACTATAAACTATTCAAGAATCAGAATGGTGAAGTGTTTGCCAGATATGTTGGTACTAACTGCAGGAATGGGGCACCTATGAAGAAGATCTGGGTTCCCAAAATCCGTCTCAAAAATCTTCCAGTGAATGTCATCATGACACCACCCGGGAAGATGACAAACCCCAGACGTAAGGCTTCATATGGTCCAAAGGCTTCATACAGACAGAGGACTCACCTGAGTCACCCTAACGCCAATGTTTTGCAGGGAAACCATACTCAGACTTATGACTATGAGCGTGTGTCTTCAAACCGCTATGTTCATAGAACTAAGAACTTTTCTGCTTATTCATATGAGTATCATTCATCTCCTGCAAGGCTATTTGCTAGGGCTCCAAAGCCGAAGTTCTCAGATGTTGCACTTAGACTCATTGCTTCTAAGCCACCCCTGAAGATGTGGGTGGTTAAGAAGAATTAACTTTCTTTTGCAGGGAAAGGTCTCCAGCCGAAAAACAAAGGCGTCTGATGCTATTGCTGGGGACCTAAAACATCTTGTAGGGCGCAAGATCAAATGCCCAAATGGTCTCACTATGTATTTTGTTCCTGAATCGCTTGTCATTCATCCTGTCAGTCCTAATGTTGATCTGAGCTTCCATAATCCTCTTGCCCGTCAAATGTTTATGCTTCACAATACTCTTGGTGAAGCCTATCCCCCTAACTGTAATGCAGAGTATGACACTTCGTGCTTCAGAATGGATTATGGACAGCGGATGCACTAATCATATGACTGGTGATCGAAGTCTTCTCATGGACTCAACTTTACGTCCATCTGATAAAAGTCACATCACGTTTGCTGACACTGGTAAAAGCAAGGTATTGGGTCTAGGTAGAGTTGCAATCTCAAGGGATCAGCACATGGATAAAGTGATGCTTGTTGAATCCCTTGGCTTCAACTTAATGTCTGTCTCAATGCTTTGTGACTTGAACATGATTGTGCTATTCGGAAAATACCGTTGCCTTGTAGTAATGGAATCTGACAAGTCTCTAGTCTTTGAAGGGTATCGGATATATGATCTGTACATGGTAGATTTCTCAGCAGGACCACAACTTGTCGTATGCCTTCTTACAAAAGCTTCAGAATGCTGGCTATGGCAACGGAGGCTGGGGCATGCTGGCATGAGGAACTTACATACACTCTCCAAGAAGAAGCATGTCATTGGCATTGAGGACGTCAAGTTCAAGAAGGATCATCTGTGTGGTGCCTGTGAAGCTGGAAAGATGACAAGGGCCAAGCATCCTTCAAAGACAATCATGACTACTTCTCAACCCTTTGAGCTGCTACACATGGACTTATTTGGTCCTACTCACTACTCCACCCTCACAACAACTGCCTGTCTCTATGGCTTCGTCATTGTTGATGATTACTCAAGATACACATGGGTGCACATAATTCTCTTCAAGACCGAAGTGCAAGATGTCTTTAGACGCTTCGCCAATCGAGCCATGAACAATTATGGCGTCAAGATCAAGCATATCAGAAGTGATAACGGCACTGAGTTCAAGAATACTGGAATTGATCTTTATCTAGATACAATGGGAATCACCCATGAGTTCTCTGCTCCATACACACCTCAGCAAAATGGCATCGTAGAGCGCAATAACAGAACCCTCATTGAGATGGCTCGAACGATGCTCGACGAATACAAGACACCAAGAAAGTTCTGGCCTGAAGCTATTGATACATCATGTCACATCATCAATCATGTTTACATCCATAAGCTTCTGAACAAAGCAACCTATGAGCTCCTCACTGGCAAGAAGCCAAATGTCAGCTACTTCAGAGTATTCGGAGCTAGGTGCTGGATCAAGGATCCCCATCACAAGTCAAAATTTGCGCCAAAGGCTCACGAAGGCTTCATGCTAGGTTACGGAAAGGATTCGCACTCTTACAGAGTCTTCAACCTCTATCTCTACAAAATCGTTGAAACCGTGGACGTGCGGTTTGATGAAACCAATGGTTCACAAAGAGAGCTCCTGCCAAGTACACTAGACGAAGCTCCACCCAGCGAATCAATCAAGCTAATGGGAACTGGTGAAATCATGCCTTCAGAAGCACAGCCTGAAGAGGAACTTATTATTTCTGCTCCTAATCAACCTGAAGACAATGCTCAGCCTGAAGACAATCCTCCAAATGATGACAATGATCAGCAAGACCAAAGTCTTCGTCCAGCTCATCCTCGTGTTGCAAGTGAAGTACAGATTGAGAAGATAATTGATAGCATCAATGCACCTGGTCCACTTACTCGCTCAAGAGCAACACAGTTAGCAAATTTCTGTGGACACTTTTCTTTTGTGTCAATATCAGAACCCAAAAAGTTGCTGAAGCCTTTATGGAACATGAATGGACTCAAGCAATGCAAGAAGAGCTTCAACAGTTCAGGCTGAACAATGTTTGGGAACTTGTCAAGCGTCCCGACCCTCGCAAGCATAACATCATAGGCACAAAATGGATATATCAAAACAAGCAAGATGAGCATGGTCAAGTCGTCAGAAACAAAGCACGTCTCGTTGCTCAAGGATATACTCAAGTTGAAGGGATTGACTTTGATGAAACATTTGCTCCTGTGGCCAGGCTTGAAGCTATTCGCATATTGCTAGCCTATGCTAACCACAACAACATCTTGCTATATCAAATGGATGTGAAGAGTGCATTTCTCATCGGCAAGATTGAAGAAGAAGTATACGTCGCACAACCTCCTGGCTTTGAAGATCCAAAACATCCTGATATGGTGTACAAACTAAACAAAGCAATGTATGGTCTCAAACAAGCTCCTCGCGCTTGGTATGATACGATCAAAGACTTCCTGAAGAGCAAAGGCTTCAAACCTGGATCACTCTATCCCACACTCTTCACGAAGACATATGATGGAGAACTGTTTGTGTGCCAAATATATGTGGATGACATTATCTTCGGCTGCACCAACCAGAAGTACAGTGATGAGTTTGGATACATGATGCAAGAGCAATATCAGATGTCCATGATGGGTGAGCTGAAGTTCTTCCTTGGTCTTCAAATTCGTCAGCAAAGGAATGGCATCTTCATATCTCAAGAAAAATACCTCAAAGATTGCCTGAAGAAGTTTGGAATGGAAGACTGCAAAGGTTACACGACGCCAATGCCAGCCAAACACCATCTGGGTCCCGACGACAATGGTAAAGAGTTCGATCAAAAGGTATACCGCTCCATGATTGGTTCTTTACTTTACCTATGTGCATCTGGGCCATATATTATGCTTAGTGTTTGCATGTGTGCTCGATTCCAAGCGGCGCCAAAGGAGTCGCATCACTTAGCTGTGAAGCGAATTCTTTGATATTTGGCTCACACCCCAACACTAGGATTATGGTATCCAAAGGGCTCAGAGTTTGATCTGGTTGGATTTTTGGATGCTGATTATGCTGGTGACATGGTGGATCGCAAGTCTACATCAGGCACATGTCATTTTCTGGGACGATCACTTGTCTGTTGGTCTTCAAAGAAGCAGAACTGTGTATCACTCTCAACTGCTGAATCTGAATACATTGCTGCTGGATCTTGCTGTGCTCAGCTTCTATGGATGAAGCAAACTCTCAAGGACTATGGCATCAATCTGAAACAAGTACCTCTTTTCTGCGTCAATGAAAGCGCCATCAGGATTGCCATCAACCAAGTCCAGCACTCGAAGACAAAGCATATTGAAATTCGTCATCACTTCCTCAGAGATCATGTCATGAAGAAAGATATTGATATCATTCACGTCAACACTGAAGAGCAACTGGTAGATATCTTCACAAAGCCCCTGGATGAGAAAAGGTTTTGCAAGTTACAGTGTGAGCTAAATATCTTAGAATCCTCAAATGTCCTGTGATCAGGCACACATCCTAACACTTATGCATCTGATGTGCAACACATGAAGTAAAGTATATCTTCAATCAATGAAGACTTACATTCTGAGTGTGAATACATTAACGTGGAATTTGACTTCGGAGCGCCACGATAATTGTGCGCCGTGTCTGGGTCTAATACTTCCTATACGGTGGGTAACGCCACCACCAAACTTTTCTGTTTGAAGTGTTTCACTCATGGCGTTACATTTGATATGTCTTCGCATTTGGTTTGTCTTCAATTTCAATTTATCTTCATGATTATCTTCACTACGTCGATTTGACTGCTGTCTAATATATATATATATATATATATATATATATATATATATATATATATATATATATATATATATATATATATATATATATATATATATATATATATATACTAGTGCTTTGTCCTCTACAGCATTCACTTATAGCTAAGTCTTCCATGTTGAATCTTTTGAACTAAGTGAATGTGATCGGACCCTAATCTCTCTATGCTTCCTATCTCAAACTCTATCTGTCCAAATCATATGCATTCTATTGAAACTGTCGAATGTCTTCTCTGCGTCCTTGTCAGCAGAAGATATAGAGAAAAACATTAAGTCTGTTTTAAATGATTCATTCTTACTGCCTGAAATCCGGAGAAGCTGGAACGACCATCCGACAAACCTGGCGGGCATGGGAACATGGGACAACTCTGAGTATGTTGCATGCTTGCCACGTTTCCCTCAGATGTGAACCGCCAGGGGCACCTGCGTAATTGCGATGTGCCGCCCACTTCCTTATAAATACATGTCCCCTGCGGTAAAGAAAAACTTCTTCCACCTCTCCACCTCGTCAAAACCCTAGCGCCACCACTAGCTCTCGACGACGCCGGCGACGAAGCGCTTAGCTGCCGCGACTTCTCCGACGCCGTCCTCACGCCGGCCGCGGACATCGTCCTCTCCGCCGCCGCTGTAGGTGTCCTCCATCACCAAGTTAGGGCACGATGGATTGAACTGCTCGGTCTCCTACTCTTCCCATCTAGCAGTTCTTCGTGTGGTAAATAAAACTCTCTTTTTACCGTCTTTTTGATCCTCAAAGATTCATCCTGTCTAATAAAATAGGTTTCTGCCTATACAAGTTAGATCTATTCTGTCTGCATCTCATACTGCCTAGTATATTCACTTAAGCTTCATATCTAGTTAGATTCCTCACTTGTACTTATTCGCGGATTCATACAAATCTGGAACCAACTCTCAACATATAAGTGAATGTCTTCGCATCATGAGGTCAATGTCTTCAAACTGTTTTATCTTCAAAATCTTCTGAGAATGCATATGACCTCTTCCCCTTCCCTCGCATCTCTAATGCTGTCACAGGTACATGTCCATGGGAGATTCCCTTGGTTCTCATAGTCTGCATTCGTTTGCAGAATTCTTACAGCATCATATTAACTCTCTTGAAGCCAGTTCCTGTCAGTGCAGCAAGCAAAAGCCTCTGAAGCCTTTGAACGTGTTGAAGCCATTCAGCTTAAAATTCATGGCTGCAGAAAAATCAGTAAGGAAGGGTGGCAGACAGCGTCGTGGGGGAACATCAAGAGATTTGCCTGATGACCTCTCAGAACTTTACAAGACAGATACTGAGGAGGATTACAATCAGCGCAAGACACGAACCCAATGGATTCGAAGATATTGGGCTGAACAATGGTTCAAGTACAACTTCGTCACCCAAGAATACGCTGGGAAGAATGCTATCAAAAGTCCTTGGGGTGATATTCTCTTTCAAGGCCTTCCACCCAAGAACAGAACTGAAGCTATTGCACAGGGTTTCTATCCCTGTATGGTCCGTGGACCTCAGCCTGAAAATGCCGACCCATCATCATTGCTCTGGTGTCATGAAGATAATCTCTTCAAGCGCAACTTCAAGCACGCAAAGGCATCGGCCAAGGAAAACAAGAAGTCATTGGGATTAGATTTCAATCCTGGTCCTCCTGCTCCCCGTGCTGATGGCTCACGTGATGCAGAATCCAATGTCATCGGTCCCTTCTACAACCTTGATGGCCTCATCACTCACATAACAGTTCAAGGTGCCAAAGTGGATCACTCAGATGATGCCGCTGACTCTGATGAAGCCCCAGCTCCTACTCCTAAGCCACAGAAGCCAAAGAAGGCTAAGGCTTCAAGGTCAGCTGCTCCTCCAAAAGCTTCACGTGCGAAGCCACTGGCAACTGCACCTCCTGAAGACAGTGTACAGTCTGACAATTTGTCACGCATCTCCAAGAAGACGGAGAAGAAGAAGAAACTTATCAAGCATACTGATCAGGCACTGACCCCTGCTGCCATTCTGCGTGAAGAGCACATTGATCTGTCTAGTGATGAAGATCTTGCAGATGATGCCCTTGAACAACTGATCAAGAGCAAGGAAGAGGCAGAAATCTTCAATGATTTGCCTCTCTTTGATGTGGCAATCATCCATAACTTCATTGATGAGTGGTTTGACTCCCCAAATCTCAGCTTTGACGATTTGCAACTTCCCATTGGTCTCAGCGTCTCCTTCAATGAAGCCATTGCTTCAGAGCTAGCTCTCGCTCAGCGCATCGTTGAGATGAAGCACAAGATCGACCATGAGAAAGCCCAATTCAAGAAGCATGTGGCTAAGCTCAGCGTGCGAGATGTAAAAAACTTCAAGATCATGCTGCACGAGCTTAAGGAAGCCTTTCTCAAGAAGAGGGAAGAAGCCAAAGGATCCCTTGAGCGGATGAAGAGCCTGGCTGACAAATGTGTGCAAGCCTACAATGAGGCTGAGAAGCGCAAGGCACTTGGTCGTCCTGGCATTGACCCAAGAATGGTTGCAAAGAAGAAGAAGCCATCGACTGACCAAACTGCTCCTACAAGGCAGGAAGAGCCGCGCATTGTCTTCCCAACCAGCATGACCGGCTCGAAGCCAAAGATCAGATCAACCGCTTCTGAGCTGAAGAAGACGAGAACTGCCGAGGCTGAAGCTAGGAAAATGAAATATCCTGAAGCCTCTGATGCTGCTCCCTCCAAGAAGAAGCGCAGAACCAAGAAGGATAGGGCTGCTCCCTCAGAGCCCTTGGTTGTTGAACCAATTTCAATGGTCCCTCCTACATCTGAACATCAAGAACAAAGGATGATAGTTCATGAGCCTGCTTCCACAGAGGCTCATGATACTGAAGACATTCCAGCAGTTGACCCCACCACTGCTGAAGACATTGGTCGCCACGACAATGTTGAAGATGATGTAGTGCTTCCTCAGATCGAACACAACCTGGTATCTTCGCCTGTTCTCACGAACAGCGAACTCATCAGCATTGGTCGTCCTCTGATGCCAATTGCTTGGGATGCTTCGTGGGCTGATCACCCACAACAACAAGAAACCCCAAGTACTCCCCAACACCAACAAGTCACACCACCTGTGCAAGCAGAAGATGATGACTTTGAGGCCCAGCCAACTCCATCTCCAAAGGCGTTGCCAGCGTTACGCAGGCTTCGCAAAGGACCAAGGCCTCAAGTCACCTCCTCGAGCATTCCAGAAGGAGAAGTGCCCAACAATCTGTTGCACGTCAAGTGTTTCCAGATGCCACTCCCACTGTGAATGTCTCTGAGTCTGAAGCCAAAGGTGCTGAAGACATTCCGGCTGCATCAGTCGATGACAATCAAGAAGAAGAACGTGTCCCAACTCCCTCCATTACCAAAGAAGTTGTTCCAGAAGTGTACGTGCCAGTGCCAGACCCTCCAGCTCATCAAGTGGAGGTTGAAAACATTGCGGCTGCCACCACCAACACCAATGAAGCCGATGACGTTGTCATGGCTGAAGAAAATGTGGAGCCTGCTCCAACCACTGTGCCTGCAACAAATGAAGCCAATGCTGCATCCGTACCTGACGCCAATGTTGACGCCACTGCTCCTATTTCGCCAACAAGGCCTCACTCAATCGAGCAAGCATTCAACTATGGCCAACTAATCACTGTCAAATGGCCTGTTCTGACTCCTCCGCCTGCCGCTGTTGGTCCTCGGTTTGATTACCATGTTGAGCACAGGCCACGGGTTCAGAAGCCAAAGCCAAGGTTGCCCAGGTTTCCAGGTATTGCATCAGCACCAGGATCTTTCAATATCAATGGCTTCAAGGCACACAACACCTTCTTTGACAGAGCCAAGAACCCCTTCTCAAGAGCAAGAATATCTTCTGATCGGTTCTGGAGCTATCAGCAGCGAAGCTATTACTCATGCATTCTTTACAATCAAGGTCGCATTTTCCCACATATGCGTCTTGATGCTGAAGCTATAACTGGTCTACCCTGCCTGGAAGAGGCTCTGGACTGCTTCAGAGAGTCTGGCTTGCTGCCGTTTGTCACAGATAAGGAGCACTGGAATGAAGAGTTGCTGCTCCAATTCTATGCCACTCTCCATATTCGTGGCTACTACAAAGATACAAAGACATGGGTTCTTGAGTGGATGACAGGCAATGTTCATCATGAAGCCAAAGCCATTGATGTCATTGAGCTTATAGGCCTGCCCTCTCCAGATGATCTCTATGAGCCTGGTTGTCAGCTTCACAATGATGCGATGGAGAGCATCTTCCACAAGCCTAAGCCCAACATGAGTCAGATGCTCAGCATGATGAAGCCATTGCCTCCAGATGTTGTATATCCAAAGGCGTTCTTTGTTGAAGACCTTGAGTATCTGCCCCGCACTATTTATCACATTGTCAGGCGAACTCTTTGGCCTATCAAAGGACACTCTCCAAATGCCAAGCTGGAAGGCGCAATGAAGACTTTGGTTTTCCATATTCTTCACGGCAAACGCTTCAATGCACAAGATTTCTTTATCCGCCAACTTGCTGCATCCGGGTCTGACATATTTGGTCTGAAATTCTATGCTCCCTGGATTATGCGTCTGATCAAGCTACTCTCTGCCTTCAACTATCAACCCTTTGCACGCAATCATATCATCTTTATGCCAGACGTTGATTTGTCTGTTGAAGCCATATACCCAGAGACTACCAAGGAGCCCCTTAGTCTTCAGAATGCTGACCATCAAAGCTTCACCCTAAATGATGAAGGAATTCAAGCTGTTGCTCGTGTCTACCCTCTGGCTGGGATCACTCGTATGCCTCATCGTACGCAAACAGAAGCCACTCAAAGCACAATTGCTCAAAGGCCTAAGAAGCGCTCCCGCATTCTCAATGACCGAGAGCTTCTGGTTGCCCTTCATCAGAAACAAGATAGGCATCATGACTGGCTGAAGCGCCAAATGCAAAGCCTCTTGGTGGACGTCAAGCGCATTCGCAATCTTGCCACCAAGAATGCCTTTGTCACGCATGAAACATGTAGGCGATCATGGAAGAGTTAGACGCTGCTCATTGCTGAAGCAGATCTTCAAGACGATGGCTTCACTAAAAAATTCAAGTTTGATTCCACTCCTCCACGGAATGTTGTCCTACGTCGAACTCCATCTCTTGAAGACTCTGCATATTCCTCTTCTGCTGCAACTGTGAATGCCAAAGTGATCGATGAAGAAGATGATGCTACTTCACCAACTGCAAGAATCGACACTGCACCAAGCTCGTCTGCATCGCGAAACGACACCGACAACCCTGCTGCTTCACCTACTCCTCATGGGGACGAGTAGATGCTCTGTGTCTTCAAACCTTTTTGGTGATTACTGACAAAAGGGGGAGAAGCATATGAGTTTGATAGTCTTCAAGCGGGTTCCTATGGGCGGTTGCTTTATATTTTGCCTAGTGTTTACAACTCTCATCTTTTGAAACATTTGGTTCTTTGAGTTGTAACACTTAAACTTGATGGTCGTCTGCTACTTATTTGCTATTCTGTGACGCGATGATAAATTCCGCATGTGCGATGATAACTTCCGCACTTAGGTCATTTTGCAGACGTCCATTTTTCATTATGCATGTCATTATCTTCGTTACATCTTATCATGCATGATGAATTATCGTCATAAGTTGAAGAGGATCTCCACAAGTACAACCTGCCATGTGCATTTGCATTCCAAAAAGCAAATTACTTATATGCACATCTTCAGGGGGAGCCTCTGTAACTTATGAAGACAATCCTCTATCCTTTACAATTTCACATACTTTATCCCCATTGAAAACTTCAACTAGTTTGTCATCAATCACCAAAAAGGGGGAGATTGTAAGTGCATCTAGTGCCACCCCTAGTTGGTTTTGGAGTATTGACGACAAATTTGGTTGAGGGACTAATGTGTTTGTGAGAATTGCAGGATAACACAGGTAGTGTCCCTCATTGATTCGGTTTACCTACCGGAGATGACCCCTAAAAATGTATGAAGACATTGACGACAATGGTGGTATATGAAGATATTCATATTGAAGACTATGACATGAGAAGACATTCAGTGAAGACTATGGAGCGCGAAGACTTAGCTGTTTCATAGTTTCCTTTTATTCTTTGTTGAGTCATTGGAACCACCGTACTGTTAAGTGGGGTCCAAGTGAACATAGTCAGAGTGACTGAAGTGATGCTCAACCCAAATCCTATGTCTTCGAGCGAAGACAATGAGAGCAAATCTTATCCAAAGCTGGATAAGTCAGCTTTTCTTGTAGCCCAAGTAAAGTTATCGTGTGTGTGTGTTTGAAATCTGACCGTTGGAACACGTGTCAGTTCCTTAGTGACCCAGGGTCATTTCGGACATATCAGGTCGGGTTGCCCAGTGGCTATAAATAGCCCACCCCCTACACCATAAATTGGTGGCTGCTCAGAGTTAGTACACGGCTTTTGTCGTTTGAGAGCAACCCACCTCGAAGCCTTTGAGTGAGAGAAATCCTTGCGAGGACAAAGCCCAAACACCCAGAGCCAAAGAGTGTTAGGCATCACTGAAGTCTTTCTCTCTGTGTGACCTGAAGACTTACTACACTTGAGGACTGTGAATCCTCCAGCCGGTTAGGCGTCGCGTTCTGAGCGTCCAAGAGTCATTGTGGATCGTCGGTGAACGAAGTCTGTGAAGGTTTGGAAGTCTACCTTGAAGACTTACTAGAGTGATTGGGCGAGGACTGTGTGTCCTTAGCTCAAGGGGAATAAGGTGAAGACGCGGTCTTCTGAGTTGAATCTCAGCCTCCCTAACCAGATGTACAGTTGTCACAGCAACTGGAACTAGTCAAACAAATCCTGTGTCTTCAACAAGTGACTGGTTCTATCCTCTCCTCCCTTTACATATAGTTTGTCTTCGTGAAGTCATTGCCTGCTTGTCATACCTGTTTGACTTCATTGCTTGACTACTATTGCTGTTTGGCTTCATACCACCTTCCATCCTGATCCTTACTACCTAGCTGCTATTAGTCTTCTTACTCTCACATTATTGCATACTTGACTATGGCTAGCTTTGTGTAGTTTATCTTCCGCTGCATATCAATAGGTTCATTTTTACTGTTTGTCTTCGAAACTCCCATGTTTTGAAGACTTTCATAAAAATCGCCTATTCACCCCCCTCTAGTCGATAACAAGCACTTTCAACTACCGAATCTCGTAGGTAAACCAGAGTGAGATCCGCACCAGAGTGGTATGGTAATCCTGTTCTTGAAGTCGTGTTAGTAGACCATGACAAACTTGCGAACTATGAGAAAGCGATGATGAGCCCAGATTCCGCGAAATGGTTTAAGGCCATGAAATCTGAGATGAGATCCATATATGAGAACAAAGTATGGACTTTGATTGACTTGCCCAATGATCGGCAAGCCATTGAGATTAAATGGATCTTCAAGAGGAAGATGGACGCTGACACTAGTGTTACTATCTACAAAGCTAGAATTGTCGCAAAAGGTTTTTCGACAAGTTCAAGGTGTTGACTACGATGAGAGTTTCTCACTCGTATCTATGCTTAAAGTCTGTCCGAATCATGTTAGCAATTGCCGCATTTTATGAAATCTGGCAAATGGATAACAAAACTGCAATCCTTAATGGATTTCTTAAAGAAGAGTTGTATATGATGCAACCAGAAGGTTTTGTCAATCCTAAAGGTGTTAACAAAATGTGCAAGCTCCAGCGATCCATCTATGGACTGGTGCAAGCATCTCGGAGTTGGAATATACGCTTTGATAAGTTGATCAAAGGATATAGTTTTATACAGACTTGCGGTGAAGCCTGTATTTACAAGAAAGTGAGTGGGAGCACTACAACGTTTCTGATAAGTATATGTGAATGACATATTGTTGATCAGAAATAATGTAGAATTATTCTGCAAAGCATAAAGGAGTGTTTGAAAGGAGTTTTTCAAAGAAAGACCTTGGTGAAGCTGCTTACATATTGAGCATCAAGATCTATAGAGATAGATCAAGACGCTTGATAAGGTTTTTCAATGAGAACATACCTTGACAAGATTTTGAAGTAGTTCAAAATGGAACAGTCAAAGAAAGAGTTCTTGCCTGTGTTACAAGGTGTGAAATTGAGTAAGACTCAAAACCCGACCACGGCAGAAGATAGAAAGAGAATGAAAGTCATTCCCTATGCCTTGGACATAGGTTCTATAAAGTATGCCATGTTGTGTACCAGATCTATTGCATACCCTACCACTGAGTTTGGCAAGGGAGTACGATAGTGATCTAGGAGTAGATCACTGGACAACGGTCAAAATTATCCTTAGTGGAATAAGGATATGTTTCTCGATTATGGAAGTGACAAAAGGTTCGTCGTAAAGGGTTACGTCGATGCAAGTTTTGGCACTAATCTAGATGACTCTAAGTCTCGGTCTAGATACATATCGAAAGTGGGATCAATTAGCTAGAATAGCTCCGTGCAGAGCATTGAAGACATAGAAATTTGCAAAATACTTACGGATCTGAATGTGACAGACCCGTTGACTAAAATTATCTCACAAGCAAAAGATGATCACACCTTAGTACTCTTTGGGTGTTAATCACATAGCGATGTGAACTAGATTATTGACACTAGTAAACTCTTTGGGTGTTGGTCACATGACGATGTGAACTATGGGTATTAATCACATGGTGATGTGAACTATTGATGTTAAATCACATGGCGATGTGATCTAGATTATTGACTCTAGTGCAAGTGGGAGGCTGAAGGAAATATGCCCTAGAGGCAATAATAAAGTTATTATTTATTTCCTTATATCATGATAAATGTTTATTATTCATGCTAGAATTGTATTAACCGGAAACATAATACATGTGTGAATACATAGACAAACAGAGTGTCACTAGTATGCCTCTACTTGACTAGCTTGTTAATCGAAGATGGTTATGTTTCCTAACCATAAACATGAGTTGCCATTTGATTAACGGGATCACATCATTAGGAGAATGATGTGATTGACTTGACCCATTCCGTTAGCTTAGCACTTGATCGTTTAATATGTTGCTATTGCTTTCTTCATGACTTATACATGTTCCTATGACTATGAGATTATGCAACTCCCATTTACCGGAGGAACACTTTGTGTGCTACCAAACGTCACAACATAACTGGGTGATTATAAAGGTGCTATATAGGTGTCTCCGAAGGTACTTGTTGGGTTGGCATATTTTGAGATTAGGATTTGTCACTCCTATTGTCGGAGAGGTATCTCTGGGCCCTCTCGGTAATGCACATCACTTAAGCCTTGCAAGCATTGCAACTAATGAGTTAGCTGCGACATGATGTATTACAAAACGAGTAAAGAGACTTGCCGGTAACGAGATTGAACTAGGTATTGAGATACCGACGATCGAATCTCGGGCAAGTAACATACCGATGACAAAGGGAACAACGTATGTTGTTATGCGGTCTGACCGATATAGATCTTCGTAGAATATGTAGGAGCCAATATGAGCATCCAGGTTCCGCTATTGGTTATTGACCGGAGACGTGTCTCGGTCATGTCTACATTGTTCTCGAACCCGTAGGGTCCACACGCTTAACGTTACGATGACAATTTCTTTATGAGTTTATATATTTTGATGTACCGAGGGTTGTTCGGAGTCCCGGATGTGATCATGGACATGACGAGGAGTCTCGAAATGGTTGAGACATAAATATTGATATATTGGACGACTATATTCGGACACCGGAAATGTTCTGGGTGATTTCAGAGAAAACCGGAGTGTCGGAGGGTTACCGGAACCCCCCGGGAGAAGTAATGGGCCTTATGGGTCTTAGTGGAGAGAGAGAGGGGCGGCCAGGGTGGGCCGCGCGCCCCCTCCCCCTCTGGTCCGAATTGGACTAGGAGAGGGGGGCGGCGCCCCCCTTTCCTTCTCCCTCTCCCCCTTCCTTTCCCCCTCCTAGTAGGAGTAGGACTCCTCCTCCTGGCGCGCCCGGCAAGGGCCGGCCGGCCTCCCTCCTTGCTCCTTTATATACGGGGGCAGGGGGCACCTCTAGACACAACAATTGATCCTTGAGATCTATTAGCCGTGTGCGGTGCCCCCCTCCACCATAATCCTCGATAATATTGTAGCGGTGATTAGGCGAAGCCCTGCGACGGTAGAACATCAAGATCGTCACCATGCCGTCGTGATGACAGAACTCATCCCCGACACTTTGCTGGATCGGAGTCCGGGGGTCGTCATCGAGCTGAACGTGTGCAAGAACTCGGAGGTGCCATAGTTTCGGTGCTTGATCGGTCGGGCCGTGAAGACGTACGACTACATCAACCACGTTGTTATAACGCTTCCGCTATCGGTCTACGAGGGTACATGGACAACACTCTCCCCTCTCGTTGCTATACATCACCATGATCTTGCATGTGCGTAGGAATTGTTTTGAAATTACTACGTTCCCCAACATTACCGTCAGCGTCAGTCTTCTTCTTGAAGATCCATTTATTCTCAATTGCTTGCCGATCATTGGGCAAGTCAACCAAAGTCCACACTTTGTTCTCATACATGGATCCCATCTCAGATTTCATGGCCTCAAACCATTTTGCGGAATCTGGGCTCACCATCGTTTCTTCATAGTTCGTAGGTTCATCATGATCTAGTAGCATGACTTCCAGAATAGGATTACTGTACCACTCTGGTGCGGACCTTACTCTGGTTGATCTACGAGGTTCAGTAGTAACTTGTTTTGAAGTTTCATGATCATTATCATTAGCTTCCTCACTAATTGGTGTAGGTGTCACAGAAACCGGTTTCTGCGATATACTACTTTCCAATAAGGGAGCAGGTACAGTTACCTCATCAAGTTCTACTTTCCTCCCACTCACTTCTTTCGAGAGAAATGCTGTGTACCAGATCTGATGTGTGTCTTGCTATAAGTCTAGCAGGGAGGTACCAAAGTAATCCAGGAGTGGATCACGGGACAGCGGTCAAGGACATCCTGAAATACCTGAAAAGGACTAAGGATATGTTTCTCGTATATGGAGGTGACAAAGAGCTCATCGTAAATGGTTACGTTGATGCAAGCTTTGACACTGATCTGGACGATTCTAAATCACAAACCAGATACGTATTTACATTAAACGGTGAAGCTGTCAGTTGGTGTAGTTCTAAACAAAGCGTCGTGGCGGGATCTACATGTGAAGCGGAGTACATAGCTGCTTCGGAAGCAGCAAACAAAGGAGTCTGGATGAAGGAGTTCATATCCGATCTAGGTGTCATACCTAGTGCATCGGGTCCAATGAAAATCTTTTGTGACAATACTGGTGCAATTGCCTTGGTAAAGGAATCCAGATTTCACAAGAGAACCAAGCACATCAAGAGACGCTTCAATTCCATCCGGGATCTAGTCCAGGTGGGAGACATAGAGATTTGCAAAATACATACGTCTGAATGTAGCAGACCCGTTGAATAAGCCCCTTCCATGAGCAAAACATGATCAGCACCAAGGCTCCATGGGTGTTAGAATCATTACTGTGTAATCTAGATTATTGACTCTAGTGCAAGTGGGAGAGTGAAGGAAATATGCCCTAGAGGCAATAATAAAGTTATTATTTATTTCCTTATATCATGATAAATGTTTATTATTCATGCTAGAATTGTATTAACCGGAAACATAATACTTGTGTGAATACATAGACAAACTAAAAGTCACTAGTATGCCTCTACTTGACTAGCTCGTTAATCGAAGGTGTTTATGTTTCCTAACCATAGACATGTGTTGTCATTTGATTAACGGGATCACATCACTAGGAGAATGATGTGATTGACATGACCCATTCCATTAGCTTAGCACCCGATTGTTTAGTATGTTGCTATTGCTTTCTTCATGACTTATACATGTTCCTGTGATTATGAGATTATGCAACTCCCGTTTGCTGGAGGAACACTTTGTGTGCTACCAAACGTCACAACGTAACTGGGTGATTATAAAGGTGCTCTACAGGTGTCTCCAAAGGTACATGTTGGGTTGGCGTATTTCGAGATTAGGATTTGTCACTCCGATTGTCGGAGAGGTATCTCTGGGCCCTCTCGGTAATGCACATCACTTAAGCCTTGCAAGCAATGCAACTAATGAGTTAGTTGCGAGATGATGTATTACGGAACGAGTAAAGAGACTTGTCGGTAACGAGATTGAACTAGGTATTGAGATACCGACGATCGAATCTCGGGCAAGTAACATACCGATGACAAAGGGAACAACGTATGTTGTTATGCGGTCTGACCGATAAAGATCTTCGTAGAATATGTAGGAGCCAATATGAGCATCCAGGTTCCGCTATTGGTTATTGACCGGAGACGTGTCTCGGTCATGTCTACATTGTTCTCGAACTCGTAGGGTCCGCACGCTTAACGTTACGATGACAATTTCATTATGAGTTTATATATTTTGATGTACCGAAGGTTGTTCGGAGTCCCGGATGTGATCACGGACATGACGAGGAGTCTCGAAATGGTCGAGACATAATGATTGATATATTGGACGACTATGTTCGGACACCGGAAGTGTTCTGGGTGATTTCGGAGAAAACCGGAGTGCCGGAGGGTTACCGGAACCCCCTGGGAGAAGTAATGGGCCTTGTGGGCCTTAGTGGAGAGAGAGAGAGAGGGGTGGCCAGGGTGGGCCGCGCGCCCCCTCCCCCTCTGGTCCGAGTTGGACTAGGAGAGGGGGGCGGCGCCCCCCTTTCCTTCTCCCTCTCCCCCTTCCTTTAAGAGGGGAGTCCTACTCCTACTAGGAGGACTCCTCCTGGCGCGCCCTGCAAGGGCCGGCCGGCCTCCCCCCTTGCACCTTTATATACGGGGGCAGGGGGCACCTCTAGTAACAACAATTGATCCTTGAGATCTCTTAGCCGTGTGCGGTGCCCCCCTCCACCATAATCCTCGATAATATTGTAGCGGTGCTTGGGCGAAGCCCTGCGGCGGTAGAACATCAAGATCGTCACCATGCCGTCGTGCTGACGGAACTCATCCCCGACACTTTGCTGGATCGGAGTCCGGGGATCGTCATCGAGTTGAACGTGTGCTAGAACTCGGAGGTGCCGTAGTTTCAGTGCTTGATCGGTCGGGCCGTGAAGATGTATGAGTACATCAACCGCGTTGTCATAACGCTTCCGCTGTCGGTCTACGAGGGTATGTGGACAACACTCTCCCCTCTCGTTGCTATACATCACCATGATCTTGTGTGTGCGTAGGGAATTTTTTGAAATTACTACGTTCCCCAACAGGGACCCCGACAATTTTTTCGGTAAAGAGATAGGATCGGCATAGTTTTCTGTTAGAGGTGTTGCATCAATGGTGGAGACGGAGCCGCATCAGAATAATCTGCTTCTGCTCTTTCTCCATCTCGATGGCGTTCTAATGGATGGCACCGAGGAGCATGTGGCTCGGTCTTCTTATTGGTCTTTAGATCCGGTGAGATTTGTGTCCGATGATCGACGCACGACACTCTCTCAGATGGCGTTGGCGTTGTTTGTTGTGGTTATGTTTGGTGTCTTGCAGTGCGGTGTGTGGATGACGGCAAACAGTGGCGTTCCTCTTCTTCGACCGCGTCGGATGAAGTTGACGACGTTGGGATCTAGCGGACACGGGGAAGAACCTCGGCCGACGTGCCATAAAGACTCAGTCTCGTCGCTTGCGGCGGTCTGGTTCATCGGCTTGAAAAGCATCGTTGTATACGAAGGTGCTCCTCTAGATTTGGGTATGACGACAACTCCCCTCTTTCTTCAGTATTGCCTCGGCGAGTGTAGAAGACTATGGTGGGCGGAGTTTTGGCGTGGCATAAGATTCTGGCGGAGTGAAATTCTAGTTTTACCTCTTGTGGAGTCTTTGTTGCAATATTGCAAGACATCTCATGTGCTGACACTATGTATGTCTCATGTGGTCACATGTGTGAACTCTTTGTAAGAGCATCTTCAGCCGCGCCCCCAACAGGCCCCCATGCCATTTTTTAGCGTCGGCGCCCAAAAAAATGGTCCAGTCGCGCCCCTAGGAGCCCGTTTTTCGCCGGTTTGGGCCAAAACTGGCGCCGGCGGACCCAGGCCGAACTCGACGCGCTGGGGGCGCTGGGCAATCATTTTTTGGCACGAAAGAACGGTGGGCCCGCCGAGTCAGCGACCCCCGTGTATCGTCGTCCTAGTCGCCTCGGTTTCCCGTGGGGAATCAATGCCAAGGCTGCCGCCGGTCAGCCTTCCATTGATTCCTCATGGGCGGCGCGGTGAGGCGACGCGCCCCCTCCCGCCACACGTACACACGACGCCGCTCCCGGCCGCTATATAAGCCGCCCCTGCCTCGCCGGTGAATGCACCCCGCCCGCAGCCCCCTCTCCCCCGGTGCATGCACAACCGTTGCCGCCGAACTCTCTTTCCCTCTCTCCCCGTGCACGCACAGACGATGGGCGAAAGGTTCCCCGGTGACGGGGCGGCGGCCAATGGCTTCGGCCGCCGCTCTCTGCACGAGTGGGAAGCCCATCTCCTCCATGAAGCGAACTACCCGGCACCTCCCGACATGCACGTGCCGGGGCGGTCGAGGCATAGCGCTGGGGGCGTCCCCGTCCCCCCGCTGCCCGACGTCGAGCACCCCCACTACTTCCAGGTCGAGATCGATCGTGTGCGGGCGTCTCTGTCGGAGGAGGAGCGAGCCCTCCCGGAGTATGACGCCGGCAACCACGAGGCGTGGGTGTCGTACTTCGAACGCCGGCAGGCGGAGCGGCTGGCCTCCATCAACAACACGCCACTGGTGTGGGGGCGCAACAACAGCGACGGCCGCACGTTACACGCCGTCCTCGAGTACCTCGAGGGCGACAACGATCCGCCGCTGACGTACCCGGCCGCTCCGGTGCCCCGCCGGAGTTGCGGTCCATGGCTGCCGAGGAGGATGTTGGGTGGGTCTTCTCCCTCCTCCTCCTCCTGCTCCTCCTCCCTCTCCTCCGGGTCGCCGCCGCTCTTAAGCGTCAAGGCCGAGCCTGTGGAAACGCCGCTCGGACGGCGCAACCCCGGTGTCGTCATCAATGAGGGCAACGGCGGTTCCTCGGGTCTAGCCTCACGCCTTGTCAGGCCGAAGACGGAGCCGGGGCTCGGCCCCGTGAAGCGCGAGCACAACGACAAGGCCGCCTTCGACGACCGCCATGAAGTGGGCGCGGGAGGACTGGGCACGGACGGAGATGGAGCACCATCGCCGCGCCCTGGAGGAGATCGCCGCTCGGCGCTGTGGCCGTGACGAGGGAGGCGTAGTCGTTCTCGACGACAGCGACGACGAGGTGCCGCCGCTAGACAAACCAGTCCGCCAGGGGGACCCCGGGCAAGGGTCCAGCAGGGACGGCCGCGTGAAGGAGAGAAGGAGGATGACGACGGCGGCGACTTCGGCGTGTTCAGCGAGTTCTTTGACCTGTAGGCGCGGCCGTCTTTTTCTCTCTTCTTTTTAGTAGACTTATTATTATGTTTCTATATGTAAAAAAAACTGTGAACCATATAAATATCGCCGAATGTATTGCCGTGCTTGCCGAAATTAGCCCAATTATATTTAAAAAAATTTTAAAAAGAGCGCCTGGGGCCGACCTGGGGCAGCAGCTGGGTAGCCGACCGCCCCCATGCCGTAAATATTGCCAGTTCGCCCCCAAGCTGCGCTTTTTTCTAGCCCCCGAGGGTGAACGGCGGGAGATGCTCTAATCCCTTTTTCGAATGAAATATATGTGGTTACTTAAAAATCTCAGGCCTAGTTCACGAAAGCCGAACGGTCTGCTAGATTTCGTGCGAATCTTCTCTGCGAGACACCTGTCACTGCTGACAAGGCTACGCACGATGCACCACGTGTTAACCTCGCTGTCACATACGCTCGGAAAAAGGGAAATGGTTCAACAGTCCAACGATTTGGACTTTGCGTCGCACGCCTCTTTGGGGCTCTCCACCACCACTCCCTCCCTCCCTCCGTCCCCCGCCCGCTCTCCGTCTCACTGCCCACTCCCCACCCGCGCGCCGCCGCGGCGATGGACTCGCTCCGCCTCCGGCCGTCCTCGCTCCGCCCCGCGCCCGGCTCCGCCGCCGCCCGCCGGCGAGGTGAGTGCCTCGACTCCCCCGTCCGCCCCCCGCCCCTCCGCGTGGTTGGTGTACTCCGAGGGTGATTGGCGCCTTTCAGTTACTACTAGCTTTGACTAGATGCCTGCGCTGTACGAATGGATGTAGTTGAGCGGGAGGAAGTGCCGGCTGACCTTACCGGATTCCGGGAGCGAAAGCGATGCCGGGGGGTGTGATTCGGTGGGATGGGATAGGAGACTCCTCCTAGTACGACGCCCTTTTCCGGAATACGAATAGTAAGCTCAAATGGGTCAGTGTTTTGCCACTGGTAATCGACTGGAAAAGTCGTGTCGAAGTGTTTCTACTCGCTAGCTCGGTGTCGCGGCGGATCAGGGCCGGCGAAATGGATGTACTGGTAGGCTTAAATGAACCTGTAGACGACTTGAATTAGTTTGACCATTCGGTACTTCTGTTAATAGTTCAATACTGTATTTTTGGGGGAAATACAGCGGTTTCTATGGCAACACCTGGTACTTCTGTTCATGGTGAGTAGAGAGGACGCATGTTTTTTGCCTGGTGAATTTTTCGCATGCACCAGGAGGATAGGTGAATGGGGAAGAGATTAATGGTGCGATTAAGTGGCATGTTTTTAACTTGTTATTAAGGTTAGTAGATAACCTGTCTGTTTTTGTTGGAATGATCTGTCATGCTGTGTGCAAGGGCTGTGAAGTAGTATCAGGGTGATGCTGGGGCGTTTGTAGTTTCAGTTGAGCAAGTGTTCGATTATGTCAGACAAGAACGTATGCGCTGATGTGTTCCTGATATGTTCGTATTAGTTTCATGCACAGTTCCTCTGCTATTGTAGTAGTACTGTATGCTCAGATATTTTTCGCTTGTGTAAAATTCATTGCGGTCTGTAATCAAAAGCACTAGGTACTACAACAAGTGTAGCAAGCTTTTCTGTGTTATCAGGTGCTTCCCATCTTCTTTCGGCGTGCATAACGGACTGACCTTATGGAAATGAAGTAGGCAAAATGTAAAAAAATAATAATATCATTATCTTCTTGACTGATCCTATTCAGTAGTGAAAGGGCTAATCAGATAATAAATTTTCCAATATCTGAGTTCACATATTGTCACGTACTTTGCATTATGGATGAAGTTCTTCAATCTTTGTTTCCCGAGTGCTTGACGTAGTTTTGAAATGTTGATTTTCCAGATCATATTCTACCGTCATTCTGTTGCATCCAACGAAATGGTGAACCGCGAGTTTCTTTGTCCATCCAAGCGTCCAAAGGCCCTACTGTTGATCGTTGTAAAAAATTCTTGGATTGGAAATATTCCAACCATAGGATATCACATCAATCGATAAATACTATTGCAAATGCTGGCCAATCACTACAGCCTGAAACTGATGCACATGATCCTGCAAGCATCTGGAAGCCAATATCATCTTCTCTGGACGCGTTCTACAGGTTTTCTCGGCCACATACCATAATAGGAACAGTTAAGTCATGTTGATGTTGTTTCATTTACATGAATCAAGAGTGTATAAGATCTCTTAATGAAGCTAGTATGCTTGGGCTGTGGCGTGCTTTTACTCTCTCTGAATCTAAGAGAAAAATTCTTGTTTAGGCAGGCACTAAGCATAGTCTCAGTTTCCCTACTAGCTGTCGAGAGCTTATCTGACATTTCTCCCTTGTTCCTCACTGGTTTGCTGGAGGTACAACTTTGAGCAGCACTCTTCTTCTACAGTTATGGAGTTGTATAAAAAATGATGCATTTTTGCTCCCATGTAGGCAGTGGTGGTCGCTCTTTTTATGAACATCTATATTGTTGGATTGAATCAGTTGTTCGACATTGAAATTGACAAGGTATTGTAGATTCATTGCAGTCTAAAATGTTTTGGTTCTGACTTTATAGTGCTGTTTTTTATTATATCTGTTTCGAACTTCTGTGGAACCTAATGTTGTTGACTTGCCAGGTTAACAAGCCAACTCTTCCACTAGCATCTGGGGAATACTCTCCTGCAATGGGGGTTGCAATAGTGTCAGTATTTGCTGCTATGGTAACGTTTTTTTAGACATTTGCTGCTATGGTAACCACACTTATTTGTTTGGAAAGTGATCTGGAAGTCTTATAGCTTATTTTGACATTTCCTTTCGACGAACAAGAATGGGGGGTTTCTGAAGTATTTATCTTCAATATTACTCTTTTTAACTATTGGTGCCATCAGACAATGAGATTAAGTAGCAGAGTAAAAAACACGTTCCATTAGGGACTTCTGAACATTGATGGATATGCATGGTTGAGCAGCTGCACTTAACAACACTTCCATTTCTCTTTAAATTTAGTGAGGCTGTACTTTATAGTTGCAATTCTCCTGTTTCTATTTACTAGTTACATGTCAGCGATTAATATCTATTGCCATTGATTTGTAGTTGCCTTAATGTTGGAAGAATCTTCTAAAAATCAATCTACTTAGGTCCTTTGCTGTCAGTCTGTCAGACTAACCGGAGCATTGCTGTTTGAATTGCAGAGCTTTGGCCTTGGATGGGTTGTTGGATCACCACCTCTGTTTTGGGCTCTTTTTATTAGCTTTGTTCTTGGAACTGCTTATTCAGTCAATGTAAGAGCTTACGTCTTTATGATCATCAATTCACCACATATGCTTTGTTCTTGGATGGTGTTAGCAATTTTGCTGCAGTACAAACCTTTAGTAGGACATCTCAAAAGAAATAATAATTAAGAAACCTACTTTCGAACGGTACTATTACAGTCTAAGTGAAATGCTTATACCTGCCATCTTGTTTTACCTTCATATGGGCCTGAAAGATGTGGACAACTGACATTTACGGAACCCACCTACTATAAGTCTATAACTGATCTGCAGATTTAATGGGCTAACATGTTACAGTACAAAACCTTGCTCTGCACTCTGCAGAAGACACAAATTTGATGGGCTAAAATGGGCCTCAACAAGTTTCGGGTTGGCATGTGGTAAAGCCCAAAATTGATAGATAGAAATCACAGTGATATATGGAAATATTTAATGTGAAAGCATTTCATTCATTAGTTTATATTCCTGCATAATTATCTGGAATATCACTGTGTTTGGTGGGACCTCTTGATACCCTTTATTACCTAATTAAAGAGTGCTGACGTTCCCATTTTTGTACTCCACAGCTGCCGTATTTCCGATGGAAGAGATCTGCTGTTGTTGCAGCACTCTGCATATTAGCAGTGCGCGCGGTGATTGTTCAACTGGCATTTTTTCTCCACATTCAGGCGAGTCTTCTTCTGATGATCCATTTGAAAATAGAAGCAACTTGTAGTAATACATAATGTTCTGTTTGCAACTGTAATTACATTTTGATGTGGCTTCTTCTATGAACATCACATGATAACTGCTACATATGATTTATGCTGTGATGCCTTGTCTTTCTTTCAGACATTTGTTTTCAGAAGGCCGGCAGTCTTTTCAAAGCCATTGATATTTGCAACTGCCTTCATGACCTTCTTCTCAGTTGTAATAGCATTATTCAAGGTAATGAAATCTAGTTTTTGTACTGCATTACTCCAGCTAAAGTGATTTGCTAATAGAACGCTCATGAATATCTTTTCATGGTTTGCTACACATTTGTTGCATTGCTTTTGATACAAACAATGTTCCCTTGAGAAATTTTGCCTTTTCCTGCAGGATATACCCGATATTGAAGGGGACCGCATCTTTGGAATTCAGTCTTTTAGTGTTAGATTAGGTCAAAGCAAGGTTAGTAGTAAATAATAAGCATTGGTATTTTGCTAAGAGACTTACTCTTGTACTTGCTGATTTAAATTTCCACACAGGTTTTCTGGATTTGTGTTGGTCTACTTGAGATTGCCTATGGTGTTGCAATATTGTTGGGGGCAACTTCTTCCAGTTTGTGGAGCAAATCTATAACTGTATGGCTCACTTCTCATAGATTTCACCTGCAATGTCCATTATTAAATTTAAGTTATTCATCTTTGCCAGCGAAAACAATTTGAGTAGGCTTTGTTCTGAATTGATTACCACCATGGTGCTAACATCTCTAGTGATCTGTAGAAGGCTTTTATTTCTCTTATGATTGAGAAGTAGTTATGGAAATTAATATGGCTTTATTATGGAAACTTAACCTCTTTTAAATTCAAGATTGATCTGAGCCTTGTAAAGGTTCTGTTTTAGCATTACAAGGTAAGTTAAACTTTTGTATCCATTTAAGCTTGCCCAAAACATAACAACTATAAATAAAAAGGTTTAAACTTCTATAGGCTATTGTATAAGTGGTTGTTTGCAGTCCCGTTTATGAGCATGGGTTTTTGCAGGTCGTGGGCCATGCAATCCTCGCCAGCATCTTGTGGAGCAGCGCACGGTCCATCGATTTGACAAGCAAAGCTGCGATAACATCCTTCTACATGCTCATCTGGAGGGTAAGTGCTGACATCAACACCCTTTTCCCGATCTTTCCCCGCATCCTCCTTAAATAAAATTCCTTGTACCGTCCAAATATATTCAATCAGTGCACCTTCTGCACCTTGTGGATCCTGGAACGATGCACCCTGTTAACTCACATTCACTCCCCTCGCATGGCTCCGCAGCTGTTCTACGCGGAGTACCTGCTCATCCCTCTGGTGAGATGAGGACCGACTAGCAGCCCCACGGAAGAACTTGAGTGCCGGAGTAAAGCTGTGCTGTGCCCAATAAAACTCCCCGAGCCTCGCCCCGGTACATCGTTGATTTTCCAGCCATGGATGGTGGGATCACCTAAAGATGGACAGCCTCCCCATGTACCCGAGCTGGGCCAGGTGAGCTGTAGTTAGTTGATGCTAGCAACAACCCCTGCAGCAGGCACGCGGCTGCCTGGAAAATAAGGCTCCCCACTCCAACTCCAACTACATTCTGTTGTACGTTTTAGAACTTGTGAATTTTGCTCTGGTTCGTTGTTGTTGTCTAGGATGTTTGGAACATTGCGCGCAAACTTTCTTAAACTCTACCAGGAGGGGTGAGGATTGACAAAATTGGTCCCTTTTCTGAAGTTTCAACCCTCCACTAAAATCTTAACAAGTGAATATGATCATTCTGTACAACAAAAGATTTATCTGGCGCTGAACTTAACTGTCAACGTCTATGGCCTACTCTTTTGCCTTTTGGCGATATCCATGGCCTCCTTGCAAAGAGGGTTTCTTCATCATTAATCCGTGTTGCTGCCGCATGATTAAATTGTAACGATACTTCTTCTGTAACTTATCTGAAAATAAACCAGAGAAAATGAAAACAAGCTCTCAACCATCAGAAACAGGTGAATAACTGAATATGGCTGCAGCATGGATCGTAATGGTAAGTACCAGTTTTACGTCTGAAGGGCATGACAGTAGCCCAGCTGAATCAAAAGAATAAATTGTATTAGGCATTCCGACAAAGAGAGGCTAAGGTTATGCATACGAACAAGAATGGAGTAAGAGTGAAGTAGCGTCACCTGTTCCGAGCAGCAGTCTCCTTCTCCTGCCTCAAGCATGCCGGGACAGAGTCAGAGTCAGACCCTTGAAGGAAAAGAAATTACAACGGTTAAATGTGTGCCAGGGCGAGCAAAATATATGCTTACAACAATGATAAGTGTCTGTCAAACAATGTTCTATTGAAACAAACACTATCGCTAAAAAGATACCATTGTGCAATAGCAGCTAAGTCCATACTAATATTAAGGAAATCGATTTGTTTAAGCAGGGTATCTTCAAAATAGCTCTAATCCCTTTCTCAACATTGTGACTGTGCAAGACGTGAACTGCGGTACCAAGGTGGCATTAGAATTCACAGCAAAGTGATAACTAAATAACAACAAGATAAGAAAGATCAGCGATCAAGATAAGATACGCTTACGGCTGCTTGAAGGATCATACTGCCATGCATGGACTAAGTGGGAAGAGCGCACGATCAGCTGGTTTGGCGGCTCCGGCATATCAAATTCACCGGACTCCACAACCTTCCTCCGTCGCAGGTCGACGGCGAAGATGCAGGAGCCGAGGAAGAAGTAGAGCTTGTCCGGGTCCGCGGGGTCGAGGAGCGCAAGCGCGGGGACGCTCCCTGGCAGCATGGTGTCAAGGTAGCTCTCGTTGGCCCAGATGTCCGGCAAGGGCACGCGGCGCTCGGGGTTCCATTTGCCGGCCTCGGTGAGCGCCCACGTGCTCACCACCGGGGCGTCGGGATCGCCATGGATCTGCACGCACCTCAGCCTTCCGCTGCTCACCTTCACGCAGCTGTGGCAGCCCCTGTTGGCCAGGTTTGCCACTTTTCCCGGGAGCGGGTCGACGACCGTCGGAAGCGGGACGTGTACCAGCTCCGGCTTGTCGGAGTAGGGGTCGCAGGCGAGGAGGCCGTACGAGAGCTCCACCCACCAGAGCATCCCTCCGTGGGAGACGACCCCCGCGCAGAACCACTGCCGGTGCAGCGGCGGCGAGTAGGCGAGCTCCGTCACGGCCCACTTGTACTGCCCCGCCGTGTAGCGGAGGAGCGTGGCGCGGCCGGAGCCGTCGCCGGAGGGCTGGAGCTCGGCCACCACGCAGCTGTCGCCCCTCACCATTAGGCCGACGTTGGCGCCGTCGAAGCCCATGGGGCAGTCGTGCTCGCGGAGGCAGGTGGCCTCGCCCGTGCGCGCGTGGCATAGGTGGTGGGTGACCTCCCCGCCGGGCTCCGTGGCGCGGAGGAGGAGCAGGCCGGAGGGGTCCGCGGCGGCGACGTAGGGGTAGCTGGGAAGGCAGGCCGGCGGGGAGATGCGGAACGGCACGGTGAGGATTGAGGCGCGCGGGGGCTCGTCGCAGGCGACGGAGACGTCGGCGCCCGGCGGGAAGGTGCGCTTCGCCTCCTTGTCCTTCACAACTTTGGGGATTCGAGCCAGGATGGACCACCGCTCCGGCGACGGCGGCGGCGGCATGGCTGGACCGGAAGGATTTGATCGATTAGGGTTAGCCAACTCTACCCCAATTCGTCCAAGTCTGTCCGCTTTGCGAAAAAGTTTTTCTACCGGTGCAGGGATGTACCGGTGTGTAATCTACCGTTCACCACTTTTGTCAAGATTCGTGCAGGTTTTATACACTTTCTTTTCATATGCAAATACAGCAGATTAAACAGAGCTATACTAGTACTTGTCAGCTTTTACATAGGAGAGAGGAAGAGGTGCAGAGAATAGTGTATGTGTGCATTTCTCACCACATACACGGCTGCATGTGTTCTCTCTCTCCATACAATTGACATGTATTTAATTTCATCCTCATATTTTGAATGACTAATATCTGTTAAACGAAACGTCCATTATTGAAACTTTTTATATTTGGAATCGTGATGACAAGATCTTCAGAACAAGATCAATCTTTGATATATTTAAACTATTTCTAATTTTCTATATTTCAGTTATCTTTGAAATGACTTTCAGAAAACACAAAATTGTTTCGCAGTGAAATGATTTTATTTCACACATTTTAAAAGATGGATTTAGGCTCATTCAAAATTTATTTCACTCATTTTCAAAAGATGGATTTAGGCTCATTCAAAATTTATTTCACACATTTTCAAAAGATGGATTTAGGCTCGTTCAAAATTTATTTCGCACATTTCAAAAACTGATTTCACTCACTTCATCAAAAAACCGATTTCACTCATTTGATATAACTGATTCCAGTTGTTTGAACTCGTTTCAATTGAAAGAAAAACATGTTTTAATAATTTCCAAAAGCAAATTTCGCCCATTTGATACTCGATGCCAGGAACGGATTTCAATTACTTCAAAAAACATATTTCACACAATTCAAAAAGTTATCAATTGAAAAAACAATTTCACTCGCTTCATAAAAAAGATTTCGCTCATTTATAAAAATACAATTTCACTTATTTCAAAAGATTGGTTTAACTGAATTAAAAAAAGTATTTCACTTACTTCAGAAAACTGATTTCAATCATTAAAAAAACCATTTCTTTATGTTCAAAAAACCAATTTTACTCATATGAAGAAACTTATTTCAATCATATGAAGAAAATAATATTACTTGGTTGTGAAAACATATTTCACTTAGTTGATGCAAAGAAACTTCAGAAAACTGATTTCAATCATTAAAAAGACCCATTTCTTTATGTTCAAGAAACCAATTTTACTCATATGAAGAAACTTATTTCAATCATATGAAGAAAATAATATTACTTGGTTGTGAAAACATATTTCACTTAGTTGATGCAAAGAACTGATTTCAATTATGTCAAAAAACCTATTTGACACACTTCAAGAAGTTATCAATCGAAAAAACAATTTCACTCGCTTCATAAAACAGATTTCGCTCATTTATAAAAATACAATGTCACTTATTTCAAAACATTGGTTTAACTGAATTAAAAAAAAGTATTTCACTTACTTCAGAAACCTGATTTCACTCATTTCAAAAAATATATTTCACTAGTGCCGCATCTCTGAAATAACAAGTTCACATTGAAATATGTTTCATATGCATGATTGTTTTTCTTCAGAAAACGGTTTCAATTTTTCAATACCGATTACAATTATTTCAAATAAGTAAATTTGAAATGAGTGAAATTAGAATTTTGATATGATTGAAATAGCCAAAATTAAACTAGTTTAAATACATTCAAGATTGGTCTTGTTCTAAAGATCATGTGTTCAGGAATTTGAATATATAAAAAAATTCAGTGATAGATCTTATTGTTGAAGATATTGGTCATCTAACATTTTAAAGAAAGAGAAAATGCATGGATATGTTGGAGAGAGATGATGCATGCACGCATGCGTACCACCTCTGTAAAAAGTACTACACTATCCTGACACTGATTTGACTAAAATCAGAAATACAAGAGGTGCTCTTCACCAAATACTTTCATATATACATACATATGGTCCCACAACTTTACACACGTCAGTACATCATTGGTTGAAAGACCACCGGTAGCTCCCCGCTCCGGTAAAAATGACTTTGCGGTCCGCTTTGACCAAATGTCACGGTCCAACGTGCGACCGTATCTGTAAAAGAATGTCCGTTTCCAATCTAACTTGATCTATTTCGGACACAAATTTGGTCAGGCTTTGCGGTCAAAAGGAAAATGCACGTGTGTCGTCTCGCCGTTCGCCACGGGCCTGCATGTAGGCCGTCCAACTACCTCCCATCGACCCTATTTAATCCACACGAATGGACGGGTCCGCCGGTCAGCCAGCCAGCCGCCCCCGGTCGCATCCTTTTTGTGGTGAAGCCGTGGACCAGCCAGTCCACTTCCACTTCCACTTCCTCACCCCTCCCCCACGCCATTGCTCCCTTCATGCCTGACACCAAACCCTAGCCTAGCGGGGGCACTCCACCTCGCTCCCCGCCAGCTGTCGTGATGGGCTTTTGGAAGTGGCTGCCTGGCAAGAAGGGCAAGCACGACCACGAGGCGGCCTCGTCGTTCGCCTTGTCTGGAAGCGTGGCCACCCACTCCACCTCGTTGGACGCATTCTTAATCTCCCATCCGGCGGCTCCTCTATGCTTCCGCCCGTACGCCAAGGTGGAGGTCTGCCGCCGGTACTGGCTGATTGGCACTCTGCTGCCGTGGTCGGATGCCACCTCCCCAATGCGTGGCATCTGAGCCCGGATCGGACGCCGACCCATTGTGGGGGCCGCCGCCCCACCTCTGGACGTCACCTTCCTACATCAACCTGACCAAACGACGACGACTACGAGGACGACGACGACCCGACGGCGCGGGCGGGCGGCAGGTCTACTGTTTTTATTTTTTTAATTTAAATTTAAGTACTATGAGTGGGCCGTGACGAAGACGTGGACTGTTTAATTAAGTTTGTTATATACTATGTTTAAAGCTATTTTGGAATGCCTTTTTTGGGTCTAACACAGACAATATTTGGGACGCAGTCGCGCGTTAGGTGCACCGACCGGTTGGCGGCCCGAACCGGACATGGGCATCCGTTTTGCCAACCCAAACGGACATAATCCGGACGAAATGAATGTCCGTTTGGGTCGGTGGTTGGAGTTGGCCTTAGCGCTTGGGTGATGGGTAGCGGCGGCAAGCGGGGCATCCGGGAAGAGTAAAGGGGAAGGGACGAACACACTTTGTTTTCCTGCATCTACAGTTGAAAGTGCGTTATATCGACTAGAGGGGGGGTGAATAGGCGATTTTTATGAATTCTTCACTGAGGAATTTGCTAGTGAGAAAATTCCTTAGCGAAGAACTACTTGCAGCGGAATAAGTAATCAGAAGTAAACATAACAGAATACAAGCATAATCATCATGATGAAATGAAGACAAACACAGAGTATAGAAAGCGTAATCACACGATAGCTCAATATGAAGACAAATATACTGAAGAAATTGAACTGAGGAAATTGAGAAAGTCTTCAGTCAAAGTCTTCAAACACAGATATGAACAAGCACACAACACAGTAATGAGGAAATGAAAGTGTTGAGGAAATAGAACCAGTAAGCTTGGTGAAGACAATGATTTGGTAGACCAGTTTCAACTGCTGTCTCAGTTGTACATCTGGTTGGAGCGGCTGAGTATTTAAACTCGAGGACACACAGTCCCGGACACCAAGTCCTCACCATATTCTCCTTGAACTAAGGACACACAGTCCTCGTCCAATCACTCGTGGTAAGTCTTCAGGTGACTTCCGAACCTTGACAAAATCGGTCACTCGGCGATCCACAATTCCTCTTGAATGCTGTAGATCATGACGCCTAACCGTCTGGAAGAAGCACAGTCTTCAAAGGTAACAAGCGTCGAATCCACGCAAGATCAATCTCTTCAGTGATGCTCAATCACTTTGGGTTTGTAGGTGTTTGGGTTTAGGTTTTGGATTTTCCTCACTTGATGATTTTCGCTCAAAGTCCTCGGAGGATGGGTTGCTCTCAAATGACAAGTGTCAGTTTCTCTCGGAGAAGCCAACCAGCTAGTGGTTGTAGGGGGCGGCTATTTATAGCCTAGGGAGCAGCCCGACATGATAAGACATAAATGCCCTTCAATGATATGACCGTTAGATGGATAAGATATTTTGGGACAGCTGGCGCGTAGCACAGCAACGGTTGGAAATTTGAGGTTCAAATTCCTCAGGGCTATCATGTTCCTCACAGTGTAGGCAATCCGCACTGGCGAATTCCTAACTCCTCAGTCAGGACAAATTCCTCAGTGACCGGAAGAACTGCGTCTCTGTCACTGAAGAAATTGACTGAACTGTATGAGATTTCCAATGGCTTCACTCGAAGGGATTGGTAGGTGTAGGATTTGAGTTGAGCATCAAATGGAAATTTTTCCTTAGTATTTCCTCGACCTCCTTTAACAGTACGGTGTTTCCTATGAATCAAGAAAGAGAAAATGAAACTACGAAAACAAAAGTCTTCACGCTTCATGTTCCTCGAATGAATACCAAGTCTTCAAGGTCACACCAATTCCTTCACTTTCAAAGTCTTAAGAAAGTCTTCAGTATATCAAAGTCTTCAGTCGAAGAACTTTATTTTTAGGGGTCGACTTTCTCTGTAAATATCAAACTCCTCATAGACTTATAGACCTGTGTACACTTATAAACACATTAGATCCTTAACCTATAAGTCTTCAATACACCAAAATCACTAAGGGGCACTAGATGCACTTACAATCTCCCCCTTTTTGGTGATTGATGACAATATAGGTTAAGTTTTCAACGGGGATAAACATATGAAGTGTAAATACTGATATTGAGGAATTTGATTGCAAGATATAGAAGAACTCCCCCTGAAGTTGTGCATAGTGAGGAATTTGCTTTTGAAGCAATGCACACTTGAAGAGATGAATCATGGAGATCTCCCCCTATATATTGTAATTCATACATGCATTTGATATATAGTTGTGAAGAATTTGAAACGCATGATGAAAAATGGTGACTGACGTATTTCAGCATGCGTGCGATAATATTAACGAGGAATAAGCATGCAGAATAACGTAGCAGAGGTATCAGACCACCATCGGGTTTAGGTTTACAACTTGACCCAATAAAAGTTTCGGAAGAATGAGAGTTGTAACTTAGCAAACAAACGCCCTTATAATAGACCCGCTTGAAGACTAACTCAGATTTCTCCCCCTTTGTCATCGAATGACCAAAAGGATCGAAACTGAGGACTAACGCCCATGAAGATAATCAAGTTGATGAAGGAGCGCCAGCGTTGTTGGGGTCGGTTGTTGAAGTAGGGCTTGCCGCAGTGTCGTCCAAGTCTTCATGTTCATCAGTGTCACACGATGAAGAATAGGAGCTGGCCACCAAAGAAGGAACCTTGACCTTCTTAAATTTCTTCGGAGGAGGTGCAGACCAGTCAAACTCTTCTTTGAGACCCATTTCTTCAGATCTGCAGCGCTGTAAACTTGAGACAAAACAGCCCAGGTGCGGTTGAGGGTTTCATGGAGGTAGTAGTGGTTTTTCTTCACTGCATTGTGTGTTGAAGTCATGCTGTGAAGAATTGAACCAAACTGACGCTTGACCCATTTGTGATTGTGATCAACCTTCTGATGAAGACTGAGGAGTAGCTCACGATCAGTCATCACCCTGGGTGCTGTGGCTTGATGATTTTGCTTGGCATTGTTGGCGGCAGAGTCATGTGTGGCAGAGTCATCATTGGTGGAATAGGATGCAGCCTTGCGAAATTGACCATCCAATGGACGAATGCCTTCATCTATCACAGCAGTTGCCTTGCCTTCGTCATCAGCTGAGGAAAATGTCCTTTTGAGGACTTCAATTGGAGGCAAGTAGCTGCAGTGGTTTAGAGTGTCAGCTTTGTAGTTGAGTGAAGACCTTGTCCTGATGAATCTCATTATCCATGGCGCATAAGGCTTCAGCTCAAACGGTGACATGGCAATATTGGCGAGAGTCCTCATGAAGAAATCATGGAAGTTGACGGGAACGCCATAAATGATGTTGAAAAGCATATTCTTCATGATGCCAATGACTTCTTCATCACTTGAGTCATGGCCTTTGATAGGACTCAATGTCCTTGTCAGTATGCGATAGACAGTCCAAGGTACATAGAGCAATTCCTTGACGAGGAAATTGGTTCTAGAGGCCTGCCCTGGCTTCAAAGGCTTCATCAGAACTTGCATGTAGTGATTTGAAAGCTCATGTTCATTGTAAACACAACGTGCATCTTCAGTGGGAGGACTTAGTGGAAGGGCACGAAGCAATTCAGACGCTGGTGCCTTGTAGTGAGTGTTCTCTGTCATCCAGTCCAGAACCCATGAATTCACATCTTCAGAATCGCCTGTGATGTGCAGCGTTGCGTAGAACTGAAGAATGAGTTCTTCATTCCAATCACAGATGTCAGTGCAGAAGTTAAGCAGTCCAACGTCGTGAAGAACACTGAGGACTGGTTCGAAGCACGACAGAGACTCCATGTCTACGTGAGGAATATGTGCATGATCGAAGACTTTGTCTTTGTTAAACAACACTGAGGAATAGAAGTTTGCTTGACTAGCAGTCCAGAAACTCCTCTTCCTTATGCGAGCAGAGTCATATGGATTGTAATCTGTGAAGAATACATGCTCGCCAAAGAAGTCTTCAGCCTTGAACTTTTGCTTCCTTGAGAACGGATCCTTTGGCTTTGGCAGAGGTGTGTCAGTGAGTTGCATCACGACCTCAGGAATCGCGAGCTCAGGTTCTTCAGGCTGAGGAATTTCTGGTTCCTCTTCAGGTGCAGTTTGTGTTGTCACGTTTTCAGCAGCAGCAGTTTCTTCAGCACTAGTGGCTGGAATGTCTTCACGGACAGGTGAGGTGGGATGCGTTTCTTCAGAGCCCGTTTGAACTGTTGGTGCAGGGGAGTGAGGAATTTGTTGTAGTGGGGTGAAGAGTGGAGAATTGGGATGCTGACTATCCCAAATGTCATCATTCATCACTGGCGTTGTACTTATAATATCTACGTCTTCATCATCAATTTCTTCAACACCAGCCTCTTCAGCAGTAAACTGAGGCATTGGTGATGATACCACTAGGGTTGAAGGGATTGTATCCACTTCAATTTCCTCATCAATCCACTCCGACGAAGCAGCAGATTGAGTTTCTTCATCAGATCCGCTTGGGATCTCATATTCTTCACCAAAAGGAACAAGGTCCTTTGATGGCATGGTGGAAATTGGAACAACATCGATAGGATTTTCATAAGAGCTGGTCATAGGCTTCATCTTCTTTGGAGCTGAAGATTCTGAAGCACTTGATGCTTTCCTTTTCTTCACTGCAGCTCGCTCTGCAGCCTTGGTCTTCTTCACATCTGATGCAGATGGAAGGATAGGAGTTAGTGTGGGCGCAGATGGAGCTGAGCAATTTGTTTGAATTTCCTCGGGCGCAACTGATGCAGTTGCCCTGACTTCTTCAGTTTCTTCAGGCGCACCATTAGTGGATGCCCTGGCAATTTCTTCAGCTGCTGGAATGGAGTCATCAGTCCTGGAACTAGCATTTTCTTCAGCAGCCTAAAAGTCATCAACGGTGCTGGCATTTTCTTCAGTTGGCTGAGCAGAAGCTTCAGCTTGAGGAACTTCTTGTTGCGATGGGGCTGCAACATCGGTGAACTTCTCACTCAGTTTCACAAACCTGACTTTGGCTCCTTTCCAATCAGCATAGTATGAATCGAATTTGTCGCTGAGGGCTTTGATGTCAGCCTGCATCTTGACGAGTTCTTCAGTTGTCATCTTGACAACATTTTTCTTTAGCAGATTCTCTTTTCTGTACTGCGATTTCTTGATCTCTCTGGCCCTATCATATTTTCATTTCTCCTCTTGGATGAAATGAGTCAGCATGTGACTTTGGCCCGGTGTCAGCTTGAAGTCTGGCATAGGAGTGTTTGGGTCCTTGTGCCAGAGATCAATGTAGTCTAGGATCGCTCTTGGATCCAACAGTAGCGGCACAGGTGTGCCTTTGGCTCTAGCGGCCCTTTCTTGTCTGTCTCTGATGATTTCTGCAAGTTCTTCTTCATCAGCCTCATATTCTTCAGACGGCACATTGAAGACAACCTGCTTCTTCTTAGGACTTGGGCGAGGACCTCGTCCATTAGTAGCCTTTTTCTTCAGTAGAGAGGGTCCAGCTAAGGAACTTGGTGCAGCTAAGGAACTTGCTAAGACACCAGAGGCAATTGAGATGCCTGCAGTCCTTTAGCACGTGGCAAGATGCATAGGTGCTGAGGACTTTGAGGGAACAGCTGAGGACCTTGGAGGAGGTGCTGAGGATTTTGAAGGAGCACGAGCAGCTTGAGGAATTTGCTTTGAAGATTTTGAAGTTCCTGGCCGTGAGGGCACAGCTGAGGAACTTGGCCGTGAGGGCACTGTTGGTGAAGCACTTGGCTTTCGAGCGGGCTTCTTAGGCATAGATTTCCTCGGCATAGATTTCCAGCAGAATCTTCGTTGAATTTCTTCACTGCTTCTTTGGCTTGTCTTGCCAATTTGGTTTGACGCTTTGCCCATTCCTCAGGAAAATCCTCACCGCGTTTGATGCTAGTGGGATCAGCCACTTGGCCAGGTGCCAATGGGGCTCTTGGGCATGGAGGGTTGAGAGAGAATTTCCTCATGTACTTTGGAGTAACATATCTGTACTCCCTCCATTCTCTTGCCCATCTCCGTTCTATCCTCTGAATGTGCACCTTGCGCTGATTTTTGATCTCTTTGCCAAACTTGGCTTCATCAGGCGTGCAGTACTCTTTGTAAATGTCCTCAGGGATTTCAAACGCAGTCATGACCTCAAGATTCTTTCCTCCTTTCTATGGCTTTTTACCATCTGCCATATTCTTCAGCTGAGGAATTTGAACAATAGAATTCTCTGAAGAAGTATGCAGTTTTTCTTCGAGGAACGCTGCAAATGAGTTAAGTTGATGAGAACCTAGTGATTCAGCAGCGGACATGTGTACCTGTGAACAGAGTATAGTTGCGAGGAATTTGGAGAGGTCATATGCGTTTTCAGAGGGTTTTTCAAAAAGAACAAGTTTGAGGAAATTTGACCAGATGCGTCTTGAAGAATTTCACTAAGCGCGCTTTATCTTAGGTTTCAGAGTTGTATAGATCGAAGATCCACACAATTGAGGAATCTTGAAGAAAATGATGCTTAAGGAAATGAATCAAGAACAGATGACATGTGAGGTGTTTAGTGTGTGAAGATTTGAAGAATAAAACACCTTTGAAGATTTTGTAGAGAAACTTCGAATCAAAGAGGGCAGTAAAAGTAACTTTTAATTACCCTGAATGAAGAACACGACGAACAGAGAGGTGAAACCGTGAAGTTCGTCGATGTAGATCTTCCACGCCCTAACTCGGCGGAGGAATACGTCTACGGCGGCAGCGGAGGTGAAGATTTCCGCGGTCGGCACGAGTACGACGGCGAAGAGGTTGAGGCAGTGAAGCTCTTCCTCACCGGCGACGATGGAGTAGCGGCGGCGCTAGGGTTTGGGAAGCTCGAGTGGGAGAAAGAGATCGAGCGGAGTAAAAGAAGTGAGGAAGGGATGAGGGGGTATTTATAGTAGCAGTGAAAAACTATTCGCCCGAAGATTTGGGACGAACGTGCCCCTGACCCTTCTCCTTCGCACGACATGTGTCACCCACGTACAGTGTAGTGGAGATCACGTAAGATCATGGGTGAGTAGAATAATGCATCGTGGGATGCGGAACGGTTTGTGCAGGGAAACCGAAAATTTGGATAAGATTAGTTTTAAAGTTCCGTTCGCAATTTATTCAGCTGACAAGGACACAGTGAAGATTTTGAACGAGTTTCAAATAGAACGCACATGAATAACTTATGAATGGATTGGATTGAGTATAGCATAGAGGGGGAAGGGTCCGATCACATTCACTTAGCAGAAAAACACCAACTTGAAGAAATAGCCATACGTGAGTGCTGTAGAGGACATAAACTTGAAGAAATAGCCATAACTATTCCTCACCCAGGGTGACGAATAGTCAATCCCTATATATATATATATATATATATATATATATATATATATACCTGGGTGAGGAATAGTTATTCTTCACCCCCCTCTATTTTACCATCAATACATCGTAATTTTACGTTTCGGAAGTTTTGTCTTATTTCATACGTGAAAAGAGATCGTAAGAAAATATATAATCGTCGTAAAAAATATTTTATGTTATGTAAAATTACAAACGTAAAAACATAGTGTAAAATACACATAAACTGCAAATTTTCTTGTCTTATGCCCTATATTTTTATTTTGATACCAAATTTTACGTAATGAATCAATAAGAATGTAACTATTTGAATTCCAAACGTAATTTAATTATGAAATGATCGTAAGATTACCTCGGGTGAAGAATAATGTATTCTGCACCCTGGGTGATGAATAGTAACACTATATATGAATAATGTATTCTGCACCCTGGGTGATGAATAGTAACACTATATATATAGTGTTACTATTCATCACCCAGGGTGCAGAATACATTATTCTTCACCTGAGGTAATCTTATGATCATTTCATGAACAAATTACATTTGAAATACAAATATTTACATTCATATTGATTTACTGAATAAAATTTGCCATAACAAAAAATATATAGGTCAAAATTGTGTTTTATATACATTTTACACTATGTTTTTATATTTGTAATTTTTCGTAACATAAAATATTTTTTACGACGATTATAGGTTTTCTTACGATATCTTTTTATGTCTAAAGTAAGACAAAATTTACAAAACGTAAAATTACGGTGCATAAATGCTAAAATAGAGGTGGGTGAAGAATAATTATTCCTCACCCAGAGTGACGAATAGTCAATCCCTATATATAATGAAGAAAAACGACGGAAACAGTGAAGATTTTGAAGAGTTGAAGAATTTGAATCAACTTAGGAAATTCAAAAATGAGGAAAAACTCAAATTGAAGATTTTTCAACTTTTGTGGTGGCGTGACCCACCGTATAAGAATGCTGATTTCAGACACCACGTACAATTATCGTAGGGTTCTGAGAATCAAATTCTTCGTTAATTTCTTCATACTTAGAGTGTTATTCTTCATTAATTGAAGAAAAAGGTTTCTTCATGTGTTGCACATCTAAGTCATCAATTTTGCGTAAGTGTTAGGATGAGTGTCTTTTCAAAGTACATTCGAAGATTCTAAGATATTTAGCTCACACCGCAACTTACTAAATCTCTTCTCATCCAAGGGCTTAGTGAAGATATCGGCTAGCTGTTCTTCAGTCTTCACATGCTCAATAGAAATGTCGCCCTTCAACACATGATCACGAAGAAAATGATGACGAATCTAAATGTGCTTTGTCTTCGAGTGCTGAACTGGGTTATGAGCAATCTTGATGGCGCTCTCATTGTCACAGAGGAGAGGCACATTCTTCACGTTGACGCCATAGTCCTTGAGTGTTTGTTTCATCCATAGCAGTTGAGCACAACAAGAACCAACAACAATGTACTCAGCTTCAGCAGTAGACAATGATACGTAATTCTGTTTCTTCGAGGACCAACAGACCAAGGATCATCCGAGGAAATGACATGTACCAGATGTTGACTTGCGGTCCACACGATCACTAGCATAGTCAGAATCAGAATATCCAATGAGATCAAAATCCGAGCCCTTGGGATACCATAATCCTAGTGTTGGTGTGTGAGCTAGATATCGAAGAATATGCTTCACAGCCTTATGGTGTGATTCCTTCGGTGCAGCTTGAAATCGGGCACACATGCAAACACTAAGCATTATATCTAGCCTAGATGCACATAAGTACAATAAAGAACCAATCATGGAGCGGTATACCTTATGATCGAAGTCATTACCATTTTCATCAGTGCATAGTTGACCATTTGTGGGCATAGGAATTTTGATGCCTTTGCAATCTTGCATGCCGAATTTCTTCAGGACATCCTTGAGGTATTTCTCCTGAGATATGAATATGCCATTGCGCTGTTGACGAATTTGAAGACCTAAGAAGAATTTCAACTCTCCCATCATAGACATTTGATATTCTTCACTCATCATATAGGCAAATTCATCACTATAACGTTGGTCAGTACAACCAAAGATGATATCATCAACATATATTTGGCACACAAACAGTTCACCATCATAAGATTTAGTAAAGAGAGTAGGATCGAGTGAACTGGGTGTGAAGCCGTTCTTCATGAAGAATTCCTTCAAAGTATCATACCACGCCCGTGGGGCCTGCTTGAGGCCATAGAGGGCCTTATTTAGTCTGAAGACTTTGTCAGGATGCTTTGGATCTTCAAAACCTGGGGGTTGAGCAACATATACTTCTTCCTCAAGCTTACCATTGAGGAATGCACTTTTCACATCCATTTGATATAAGATGATATCATGATGGTTAGCATAAGCAAGTAATATGCGAATAGTCTCAAGTCTAGCAACAGGTGCAAAAGTTTCATCGAAATCAACTCCTTCAACCTGTGTGTAGCCTTGAGCTACTAGACGTGCCTTATTCCTCACCACAAGGCCGTTTTCATCTTGCTTGTCGCGGTAGATCCATTTTGTGCCAATGATATTATGCTTGCGAGGATCTGGACGATTGACCAGTTCCCAGACGTTGTTGAGTTTGAACTGATGTAATTCTTCTTGCATGGCCCGAATCCACTCAGGCTCCAGAAATGCTTCATCTACCTTAGTGGGCTCTGTGATAGAGACAAAAGCAAAGTGCCCACAAAAGTTAGATAAGTGTGAAGCTTTTGAGCGTGTGAGAGGACCTGGTGCTCTAATGTCATCGATGATCTTCTCCACTTGCACTTCTTTTGCAACACGAGGATGAGCTGGTTGTCGTTGAGGAATTTGATCAGCATTTTCTTCAGCATCAATTTCCTCAGCATTTTCTTCAGGTGCGTCAACTCGACGTTCTTCACGTTCTGGAATGAATTCTTCAGCAGATTCTTCAGTAGGAATGACATCTTCAGTAGCCTTGTACTTGATAGAGTCCTCAGGTGCTGGTTCATCTAACACAGAAGGTAGGTGCTCTCTTTGCGAGCCATTAGTTTCATCGAACCGCACATCTACAGTTTCAACAATCTTGTGAAGAACATTGTTGAAGACTCTGTAGGTGTGCGAGTCCTTTCCGTAACCAAGTATAAAACCTTCATGTGCTTTCAGTGCAAATTTAGAGTTGTGATGAGGATCTCTAATCCAGCATTTAGCACCGAAGACTTTGAAATAACTCACATTGGGTTTCTTGTTAGTGAGGAGTTCATAGGCAGTCTTCTTGAAGAATTTGTGAAGATATACTCTGTTGATGATATGGCACGCAGTATCAATTGCATCAACCCAAAAACGATGAGGGGTTTTGTACTCATCGAGCATAGTGCGGGCCATCTCAGCAAGAGTCATGTTCTTGCGCTCCACGACGTCATTCTATTGAGGAGTATAAGGAGCAGATCACTCATGAGTAATACCAAGTTCATCAAGATAGTCATCGAGACCCGAATTCTTGAACTCAGTGCCATTGTCACTTCTGATGTGCTTGATCTTCACACCAAAGTTGGTTGAAGCCCTCGAGGAAAATCGTTTGAAGACTTCCTGCACTTCATGTTTGAAAGAGACAAGGTGTACCCATGTGTAACGAGAGTAATCATCAACAATAACAAAGCCATATTGAGATGCTTCATTTGAAACAGAAGAATAATGATTAGGACCGAAGAGATCCATGTGAAGCAATTCAAATGGATGAGTGGTGGTCATGATAGTCTTCGCTGGATGCTTGGCCTTGGTCATCTTTCCAGCTTCACAGGCACCGCATAAGTGATCCTTGAGGAATTTGACATTCTCGATGCCAATGGCATGCTTCTTCTTCGCAAGCGTGTGCAAATTCCTCATGCCTGCATGACCAAGTCGTCGATGCCATAGCCATCCTTCTGAAGCTTTTGCAAGTAGGCACATGGCTGGTTGTGAATCTGCAGAGAAATCAACAATATACAAGTCTCCTCTCCTAAAGCCTTCGAAGACTTTGGAATTGTCAGCTTCCATACTCACAACACAACGATACTTGCCAAAGACAACAACCATATCAAGATCACAAAGCATTGATACAGACATAAGGTTGTATCCTAAGGACTCAACAAGCATGACTTTGTCGATGTATCGATCCTTTGTGATAGCAACCTTACCTAGACCCAATACCTGACTTTTGCTCTTGTCAGCGAAGATGATATGCTTCAGATGTGATGACGATAAGGGAGCATCCATCAATAGATTCTTGTCACAAATCATGTGATTTGTACATCCACTATCGAGGACCCAGTCAGTGGCTTTGGGTTGATCATCCTGCAGATGAGTTAGTGCAACTTACGAACCTCATATACTTCAGCAGTGAAGAATATGATATCACAATTCACCAGATCAATTTCATCAAGCAGTAAAACAGATATAGCAGTGTGAGGACGTGAGAAATGAAAATTCATTTCTTCATGATTAGCCTGCGCCCTTTCAGGCACTTTGTCAGGTCCCCAGCAAATTCTTCAGACGTTATAGTACATCTGGAGACCTGACCCTGCATAAGAGATTAGTTCTTTTTCTTCACCACCCACATCTGAAGGGGTGGCAAAGAGTTCATCACTCTGCGAGCTCCATATGAGAATGGTGGCATAGAGGCCAATCCATTTTGTTTCACATAAGAGTGGTTAGGGTAAGCATATGAATAAGCAGAGAAATTCTTCGAGGACTTATGAACATAATAATTTGAAGAATAATGCTCATATTCATAGCCCTTGGCTCTTCCCTAGATGCAATAATAAAAGAATTATTATTATATTTCCTTGTTCATGATAATTGTCTATTGTTCATGCTATAATTGTGTTATCCGGAAATCGTAATACATGTGTGAATACATAGACCACAACATGTCCCTACTGAGCCTCTAGTTGACTAGCTCGTTGATCAATAGATAGTCATGGTTTCCTGACTATGGACATTGGATGTCATTGATAACGGGATCACATCATTAGGAGAATAATGTGATGGACAAGACCCAATCCTAAGCATAGCACAAGATCGTGTAGTTCGTTTGCTAGAGCTTTTCCAATGTTAAGTATCATTTCCTTAGACCATGAGATCGTGTAACTCCCGGATGCCGTAGGAGTGCTTTGGGTGTGCCAAACGTCACAACGTAACTGGGTGACTATAAAGGTATATTACAGGCATCCCCGAAAGCATCTGTTGGGTTGACACGGATCGAGACTGGGATTTGTCACTCCGTATGACGGAGAGGTATCTCTGGGCCCACTCGGTAATGCATCATCATAATGAGCTCAATGTGACCAAGTGGTTGGTCACGGGATCATGCATTACAGTACGAGTAAAGTGACTTGCCGGTAACGAGATTGAACGAGGTATTGGGATACCGACGATCGAATCTCGGGCAAGTAACGTATCGATTGACAAAGGGAATTGTATACGGGATTGATTGAATCCTCGACATCGTGGTTCATCCGATGAGATCATCGTGGAGCATGTGGGAGCCAACATGGATATCTAGATCCCACTATTGGTTATTGACCGAAGAGTCGTCTCGGTCATGTCTGCATGTCTCTCGAACCCGTAGGGTCTACACACTTAAGGTTCGGCGATGCTAGGGTTGTAGAGATATGAGTATGCAGTAATCCGAAAGTTGTTTGGAGTCCCGGATGAGATCCAGGACGTCACGAGGAGTTCCGGAATGGTGCGGAGGTGAAGAATTATATATAGGAAGTGCAGTTTCGGCCATCGGGAAGGATTCGGGGTCACCAGTATTGTACTGGGACCACCTGATGGGTCCCGGAGGTCCACCGGATGGGGCCACCCATCCCGGAGGGCCCTATGGGCTGAAGTCATTACAACAAAAACCCACCTATAGCAACGGATATCTACCAACGATACCATAACATGTTTTGTTTGTTCCACCTCCCACCTCCCACCCCTCCCACACTTTGAGCTAACCTCCCCGTACCAAAAAAAACTTCTCTATCAAACATCTATATCCCTCTCGCCTGATTCCCATTTTTCGCCCAACTTCCATGACCATGACGCTGCCGCCACCGCCTCCAATTTTGTTGAGGAACGTACTAGCGCCACCACAAGCCAGCCCCACCGCGAGCCCCCAGCCTCCATGATGGCCGCAGCAGGCCACCATGCATGCGCGAGCAGCCGCCGCTGCCGAACTGGCCTGACCAGATCTGGGCCAAAGCGCACACGGGAGCAGCAGCTCCCTGCACCACCGGCCACCTCCTCGACCTCTCCGCTGCAAGCAGGCACCAGCGCTGGAGCCCTGGAGGAGCCACCCCGCCGTGGCCCCCACCACATAGACCACTACCTGCTGAAATCTGAGATGGGCTCTAGGCCCATATTGGAATTTCTGAAAAATCTCTAAGGGCCCATGTGGGTTATATGGCACTAGGTGTAGTGGGAAGTTTAGTCCCACCCCGGAAGTGGAAGGAGAGTTGGAGTGGTTTATAAGGGTTTCTCTTCTACATGCTATTGGAGCTTGAGAAGAGAAGAGGCCCTCGCGCACTCCTCCTCCGCCGCCCGCCTTGCCACGCCACGCCTCGTCACGACGCGCCGTGGGTTGCGGGTTTGAGCCGAGCCGAGCTCACACCTACGCGCTTATTTTTGCCAGTCACTAACGGAGAGTTTTCTGACAGCTGGGCCACGATCTGAGACGTCGGATCATGGGCTGTCACGGACTCGTACGTGGGTCGAGCCCACGTCTCTCCACGCGGCTGCGCCTATAAGTATGCGGTGTCTCCTAACCCTAGCCTCCACGAACAGATCACATCTGCTCACGCGCACGCCCACCGTCGTTCCTTTGCTGCTGCTGCCGCCGGTGACTCCATCCCGTCCACCGCGTACACGGTCGACGGGAGAGCAGGTCTCCGAAACCACGCCCTTCTGGTTCCTATACAGGGTGAGGGGCGAATAGGTTTTTGGGCAGCGATTACGCGACTGCTCGCTTCCGATCGTCTACTTCCTCTACGTCCGCGTCGCCTTCATCATCACCATGTCCACCGACGCCGACCGTGCCGTCGTCGAGAAAGCTGAAGCCGACAAGAAGGCCACCGAGGACGCCGTTGCTGCCACCAAAGCCGCGGCCTCTGCGTGGCCTACTGGAGGGTATAACTCGTTTATCCCGCTCCTGATTATTTTCATATTAGCAGTAGTAGCAGTATGTGTAGATTTGTCTACTGTTTGCTTAGTACGTGCATGTTTAGATCAGAGTCAGTACGTCATCAACTTAGTCAATGCCATGCTAGTGATTTACTCATGGATTAATTTAATCGAGAAATTGCCTATTTACTCAACAATCCAAAAACCTATTATATGTAGGAATTTCTCGGCAAGTGGCTTTGCCACTGCACTGAAACCGGATAAGTTTACCGGTACATACTTTAAGCGTTGGCAGACTAAGACCACGTTATGGCTCACGGCTATGAACGTGTTCTGGGTCACCGGTGCCTCCACGGGAACGATTGCTCCTGAACAGGAGAAGGCGTTCAAGGAGGCTACCGTTGTGTTTCTCGGAGCAGTTCTTAGCGTGATCGGAGATAAACTGGTCGACGCATATTTACATGTGCATGTCGCCAAGGACTTGTGGGAGGCGCTCGAATCTAAATTTGGGGCCGCCGATGCAGGGAGCGAGATGTATATTATAGAGAAGTTCCACGATTACAAGATGGTTGAAAACCGTCCTATATTGGAGTAGGCTCATGAGATAATATGCATTGTTAAGGAACTTGAGCTTCTCAAGTGCGAGTTACCGGGCAAGTTTGTCGCGGGCTGCATAATCGCTAAGCTCCCTAATTCCTGGAGGAACTTTGCCACCACTCTGAAACATCAGAGGCGTGAATTCTCTGTGGAGGATGTCATTGGCCATCTGAGTGTTGAGCAGAATTCGAGGGCAAAAGACTCGCACGGAAAAGGGGCCGAAGGGACTTCTGTTGCCAACATGGTGAACCAGAAGAACTTCAACTCCCATAAGCCCAAGGGAAAGAACGGTGTCCAACACAATACCGACTTTAAGAAGAAGGGTAAGAAGACCTTCAAGAAGAACAAGAAGGACGAGGGCTGCTTTACTTGTGGTTCGGTTGAACACTGGGCCAACAAGTGCCCAAACAAGTACAAGAAGCCAGGACAGGACTCCAAGTCTGTCAACATGATTGTGGGCAACAATGAGAATGGTGCATCTAGGTACGGTAATTTATTTACTGTTTTTTTAGTGTTTCAACCCATAGATTGGTGGGTGGACATAGGTGCAAGTGTTCATGTGTGTGCTGGCATTTCATTGTTCACTTCTTACCAGGTCACAGGTCACGGGTCCGTATTGATGGGGAATGGTGCGAGTGCTTCTGTTCATGGTGTTGGCACGGTCGATCTGAAGTTTACTTCGGGAAGGATCGTGCAGCTGAAGAACGTGCAGCATGTCCCCGTCATCAAGAAGAACCTCGTTAGTGGCTCCCTTCTGTGTAGAGAAGGGTTTAAGTTGGTTTTCGAGTCTAATAAATTAGTTGTTACAAAATATGGACTCTTTGTTGGAAAAGGTTATGAGAGCGGAGGGATGTTCCGCCTTTCCCTCGCAGATTTTTGTAGTAAAGTCGTGAACCATATTCATTCGAATGTTAATGAATCTGAAGTTTGGCATTCACGTCTTTGTCACATTAGTTTTGGTGTTATGACGCGGCTAGCCAAGTTGGATTTAATGTGTGCAAGCTAAGCAACCTCGCAAGCCTCATAAGGCCGCGGAGGAGAGACACCTGGCACCATTAGAACTCATACATTCTGATCTTTGCGAGATGAATGGTGTGTTGACTAAAGGTGGAAAGAGATACTTCATGACATTGATAGATGATTCCACTAGATATTGCTATGTGTATCTGTTAAATACTAAAGATGAGACTCTACACTACTTTAAAATCTATAAGGCAGAAGTTGAAAATCAACTTGAAAAGAAAATTAAACGAGTCCAGTCAGATCGTGGTGGAGAGTACTTCTTGAGTGAGTTTGATTCCTCCTGTGCGGAACACGACATTATTCATGAGAGGACGCCTCCCTATTCACCCCAGTCGAACGGGGTTGCCGAGCAGAAAAACCGTACTCTAACTGATTTGGTTAACGCCATGTTAGATACATCGGGTTTATCCAAGGCATGGTGGGGGGAGGCTATATTGACGGCATGTCATGTCCTGAATAAAGTTCCGACAAAGGATAATGAGATCACTCCCTATGAGAAATGGGCAAAGAGAAGGACGACACTCTCGTACTTGCGCATTTGGGGTTGTTTGGCGAAAGTCAACGTGCCGATCCCCAAAAAGCGTAAGCTTGGACCCAAGACTGTGGACTGCGTTAATTTGGGCTACGCTAAGAACAGCGTTGGCTATAGATTTCTAGTAGTGAAATCTGAGGTACCTGACCAGAAGGTCGGTACGATTATGGAGTCTAAGGATGCTACATTCTTTGAGGATATTTTTCCTATGAGAGATATGCAAAGCACTTCTAGACAGGAATCTGAGGAGACTCCTGAACCTGCCATCCCTATGGAATATTATGAACAAACACATGATGAAAATCCTGAGGAGGATGACGAGGAAACCCTTGGTAGGGGCAAGAGACAAAGGACTGCAAAGACCTTTGGTGATGATTTCTTCGTGTACCTCGTGGATGATACTCCCACTTCTATTTCAGAAGCGTATGCCTCTCCAGAAGCTGACTACTGGAAGGATGCGGTCCGTAGCGAGATGGATTCCATCATGGCTAACGGGACATGGGAGATCACTGACCGTCCCTATGGTTGCAAACCACTGGGATGTAAGTGGGTGTTCAAAAAGAAGCTTAGGCCCGATGGTACGATTGAAAAGTACAAGGCTGGGCTTGTGGCCAAGGGCTATGACCAGCAAGAAGAGGAAGATTTCTTCGATACTTATTCACCTGTGGCTAGACTAACCACCATTCGAGTATTACTCTCGTTGGCGGCCTCACATGGTCTTCTCGTCCATCAGATGGACGTTAAGACGGCTTTTCTAAATGGAGAGCTAAAGGAGGAAATCTACATGCAACAGCCTGATGGCTTTGTGATAGATGGTCAGGAAATAAAGGTGTGTAGGTTGATAAAATCTTTATATGGCCTGAAACAAGTACCTAAGCAATGGCATGATAAGTTTAATACAACTCTGACATCTGTTGGTTTTGTTGTTAATGAGGCTGACAAATGTGTATACTATCGCCGTGGTGGGGGCGAAGGAGTTATACTGTGCTTGTATGTTGATGACATACTGATATTCGGAACAAACCTCAAAGTCATTGAGGAGGTCAAATCGTTTCTATCTCAGAACTTTGAGATGAAAGACCTTGGTGTGGCTGATGTTATCTTGAACATCAAGCTACTGAGAGATTATGAGGGTGGGATCACACTTATGCAATCCCATTACGTTGAGAAGGTGTTGAGTCGTTTTGGATATTCGGACTGCACACCATCTCAAACACCATATGATCCTAGCGTGTTGATTCGAAAGTCCAAAGGCATGGCTAAAGATCAATTGAGATACTCTCAAATCACTGGTTCACTGATGTACCTAGCGAGCGCAACAAGGCCTGACATCGCGTTTGCTGTGAGCAAACTGAGCCGGTTTGTTTCCAAACCGGGTGATGTACATTGGCATGCTGTTGAGAGAGTTATGCGCTATCTGAAAGGTACTATGAACTATGGACTTCACTATACCGGATACCCGTCGGTACTTGAAGGGTATAGTGATGCGAATTGGATCTCTGATGCCGATGAGATGAAGGCCACAACTGGGTATATGTTTACTCTTGGAGGTGGCGCTGTTTCCTGGAAGTCTTGCAAGCAAACGATCTTAACGAGATCGACAATGGAAGCAGAATTAACGGCATTAGACACATCTGGTGTTGAAGCAAGATGGCTTCGAGATCTTTTGATGGACTTGCCATTGGTTGGTAAACCGGTTCCGGCTATCCTTATGAACTGTGACAATCAGACTGTCATCACCAAGGTGAAGAGTTCAAAGGACAACATGAAGTCCACCAAACACATAAGAATGAGATTAAAAGCTGTCAGAAAATTAAGAAACTCCGGAGTGATAGCGTTGGACTATGTCCATACGGCTAAGAATCTGCAGATCCCTTTACAAAAGGGCTATCACGTGTTGTGATAGATAATGCATCGATGGAGATGGGTATGAGACCCACATGAGTTGCCATGGTGGTAACCCAACCTATGTGATCGGAGATCCCGTGAAGTAGGACCTGGGAAAACAAGCCAGTGGTGAACTAAGGAGAGTAACTATACTAACCCACTCCGTTGGAGATGCAATACTCTCGATACTGTATGGTAGGATGACTACGGTCTTAATGTGTTCCAAAGCTTGTAAAAGCAAGATGCTATCCTATAGAGCGATCTTTGGAGGAACACACCTATATGAGCCCGACTGCTGGTCACAGTCTATGAGATTGGGGTGATCTCTAGTAAGCTCATGAATAGGCCAGGAGTGTGACTTATATGCTCCACCCGAGGGGTCAGCCTTCGGCAGCCTAGTACTAGTAAGACGTGTAGTGAAACTTCTTTACGCCAAACTGACAATTCAAGGCATAGTCCATTGTTCAGTTGTGAAGGAGTGTAGCTACTTGTTCTAGGTGAAGTTCAACCTTAACAGGTCTTCAATGAAACACTGGTATATCGAAACAGCAATTGGAACAGAGGACACAATGGGCCCTCGAGATCTGGTGGGGGATTGCTGAAATCTGAGATGGGCTATAGGCCCATATTGCAATTTCTGAAAAATCTCTAAGGGCCCATGTGGGTTATATGGCACTAGGTGTAGTGGGAAGTTTAGTCCCACCCCGGAAGTGGAAGGAGAGTTGGAGTGGTTTGTAAGGGTTTCTCTTCTATATGCTATTGGAGCTTGAGAAGAGAAGAGGCCCTCGCGCACTCCTCCTCCGCCGCCCGCCTCGCCATGCCACGCCTCGTCACGACGCGCCGCGGGTTGCGGGATTGAGCCGAGCCGAGCTCACACCTACGTGCTTATTTTTGCCGGTCACTAACGGAGAGTTTTCTGACAGCTGGGCCACGATCTGAGACGTCGGATCGTGGGCTGTCACGGACTCGGACGTGGGTCGAGCCCACGTCTCTCCACGCGGCTGCGCCTATAAGTATGCGGTGTCTCCTAACCCTAGCCGCCACGAACAGATCACATTTGCTCACGCGCACGCCCACCGTCGTTCCTTTGCTGCTGCTGCCGCCGGTGACTCCATCCCGTCCGCCGCGTACACGGTCGACGGGAGAGCAGGTCTCCGAAACCACGCCCTTCTGGTTCCTGTACAGGGTGAGGGGCGAATAGGTTTTTGGGTAGCGATTACGCGACTGCTCGCTTCCGATCGTCTACTTCCTCTACGTCCGCGTCGCCTTCATCATCACCATGTCCACCGACGCCGACCGTGCCGTCGTCGAGAAAGCTGAAGCCGACAAGAAGGCCACCGAGGACGCCGCTGCTGCCACCAAAGCCGCGGCCTCTGCGTGGCCTACTGGAGGGTATAACTCGTTTATTCCGCTCCTGATTATTTTTCATATTAGCAGTACTAGCAGTATGTGTAGATTTGTCTACTGTTTGCTTAGTACGTGCATGTTTAGATCAGAGTCAGTATGTCATCAACTTAGTCAATGCCATGCTAGTGATTTACTCATGGATTAATTTAATCGAGAAATTGCCTATTTGCTCAACACTACCTGCCTCCACGAGGTCCCCCAACTCATGAGCGCGACAGTTGACTCCGGGAGAAACGGATCTCGCCGGGGCGGCTCTGCGCGGAATTTGGCCGTCGGAGGTTGCTGGTGATGGCGAGAGGGAGGAGGAGGTGGAGCCAGCAACATTGTAGGGCCGGTAACAACACACATCTTGAGAGACATGCACAATTCCTCTGAATCATTGTAATCTTTAACTGTTTATTCTATAAGAGCACGTTCTGGAAAAAATTGATCTGCAATTTCGAACTATTGGTATCACAGGTTTTGGTGGTAACACATGGTCACCTTCAGTTCAAACCAACAACAATGATCATGAACTGGTACCCTGTTTGTTTATTTGGAGCACACACAGATGAATCGTGGTGCACACCATTGCATAGTGTCGAACCCTAGTGCCACAGGTGTCTGGCACGGTTCTCTCACCAATGGTTTCTAGGCCCACTACCTCGCGTCTGCACATGAGTTGCTGCGCTCGGGCCTGACGGTGTTGTACCTCCCAGGCTACGTATGTCGACGCTTAATCTTGACTGCAGGTTGGATCTGACACAAATTGCCTTATGGGCGCGTAATGTAGCTACGGTTCAGTTGTTGATGCTTCCCCCCTTCTGTTTTCAAGATAAAACATGCATTGAACCTATGATGAACTCTATTGACATCTATGCAGGAGCTCCAGGCTTCCTCGACATTGGCTTCGGGTTGTCATACCATGAAATCTCCAAGCTCTGCAAATCAATTCCGTGCTGAAGTTGTACTGTTCCATGACAAGTAGGTTAGTAGCACAAACTATCCTGACCACCAATAAGATGTGTGTCGAGTGTATCTAATTATATTTTCCACCTGTATATCATCATGTGATTTTTTCCCATGAATTTTTTGTGCCTACTAGATGTCAGCTACTCCCTCTGTTTCAAAATAGATGACCCAACTTTGTATTAAAGTTAGTACAAAGTTAAGTCATCTATTTTGGAACGGAGGGAGTAGCAGTTTGTCAGTCTCTAAACACTTGGAGTAGCTGTGATTTTGGTATGAAGTTTCCAGGTCAGGTTTCAAACAGTTGACAGTAGATGCAAAAATAAATAAGATTGTGTTAAAATCATTAGCTTGCCTTGGCTGATTTGTAAGGGATTAACTTACTTTAATGGCATGCAGCTTCAGGGCAGATGGATATGTACAGACTACTACATCATCGGAGAGTGAGGTAACCCATTCGCTCCTTGATTAGGTATTTTGTACATTCCCATATTTTGCCCAGTACCCTATTTTGTACATTCCTATAGGTTTTGATGTTCAGTTATTGAATGGCATGACAAATGATACAAGATTAGGAAGCTAAAAGGTCACAAAGATCAAATTCTTTTGATATATAATATGCCACATTGGCAATGGCTTATGGGTAGTATTTCATAAAACTAGGTAAGTATTGAAAAAAAAAACTAATCAGCCATGGTCTGCTTTTATTCGGACTGTTCAGCCATTACATAGGTCACCTTTTGATGCATTTTCATAAATATGTATTTAGCTTATGTATTAGGTTGGTCTTCAAGAATTAAACATCTTGGATCTCACTTTCTCTAGAAACAAAACATCCAAACTTTTTCCTAGAGAAGCCCAAACCAATTCATGCCCCATCTGGGGCGGCCAAGACCATAGTCGTGGCTCATCTCTTCTAAATATTTGTTTGTGTCTCATGTCCTCATCTCAGATTGGGGTGGTGTTGCGGTCAGAGTGAAACCAAACTTCCTATAGCAGCTCAGTCTAGTATGGTACCTCCGATTTATCTTTCCTAACTTCTAATGAATTATTCTCTCATGTCCTCTCTTCTATACTAATTAGGGCATGATCTTGTCTGTAATAATTAGATCATGCTATCCTGCAAGGCTGAGTCAGGGGCTCAGGCCAGGCATGATTGCAAGCAGAGTGGATTAGAAAGTTATCCAACAACACCGCTTTTCCGTTTCATAGTTAACAACGCCGACTGCCCCAAATCTGATGATGCGTTTCTTGTTCATGTTGTTCCTTCTACAGGTTCTGAGAATGCACTCATGGATTGAAAATTTCTAACGTCTGAAGTTGTAGTTCTCAGGTAACTACGCAGTTTTGTGTGATGGTTTTCGAGCTGCTGGCATCGATATTTTCTCTCTTAATACATCATAGAAAGCAAAACTAATTAGTGCAGAGTCCTTTGGAAAATAGAAATATCCAATTCTTTAGTTGATATTATTATTACCTAAGTACTTACCATCTAGTTGGTAAACAGTTGGTTGTTGAAATTATCTCATTATTAATATAATATAATCTTTGGATAATTGTTAGTAGTAAATACATGTTGATGGTTGTTCATAGTGACCAGGCACATCCGATTGATCAAAGATGCCTACGACACGGTTCGTTCGGCTCCAGAAACGTATTGATTTTATCGTATTGGGAAGCTTTGCTTCCGATTAGCTCTATGGAAAACACGCTTCATTTGGTTGGTGCAGATATGCTTCAGTTTTCCAATCAGCTTCGATCTGGGCATTTTTAGTTTCGTTAAGTCCTGTATCAGAAACCACAGCTATAAAATACATTGCGGGCGAACTAAACACGATGGTACGGTTTCAGGAAGCATTGAAATCGGAAACCGCTATTTTTCTGCGAACCAAACACATCATTAGTGTCTTAATCTGAACTCTACTAAGTTATGTGTAAGACATACAAAAGCTTATGTCTGTTCTCCGAAACATCTTTTCTTGCACACTTGGTATTTTTATGTGGATCCTTTCCGTAGAATGCATACATGTATATTTTTAGACTTCAAATTTCGAATTTATAACTATATAGTATTATGGTTTTTTCTTTGTAGGTCGATGGGAAGTTCTATACTAGATGATTACTTGGATCCTTGGATAATATATGTTGATCTTTCGTACTTGGAGGAGAGTGAAGACAGTTCACATAATTTTAGAAATTTATATCCTGTAAAATGTTTCATTTTCTAGGAAATTGATGTACTCCTAATAGATGATACTTGCATTGCAATGTAACAGATTATGCCATTGAATCAATATATTAGTTTCATTTCTACGAATTTTACTCAAATTGTACCTTGTAGTGCGAGCTCAAAAAAAAGGTGTCATGTACTGCTATTTGAACAACCTACCGTTATAAATGATTATATACAGAGGTTATTCTATTTGTACAAACAACAACGCATAGAAGCGTTGGATGAATCTGTTGTTGGCTTGCAACACATTATTCTTGAGATTACCAACGGATCTATATACGTTGTTGTAGACCCTTGGAACACCACCAACGACAACGCATAATAATTCGTTGGTGTAGACCTTAGCAACGCTTATATGGACAAAAGGCAACGCATCGATGCGTTGCTGAAGGGGAGTTCCTGTTGTAGTGAGTGGGCAGGGGAACCAGCCCCTGGTGGGCTGGTGCGCCCCCCCTTGGCCCCCCCTGCGCCTAGGGTTGGAAACCCTAGGGTGGGGGGCGCCTCAACTTGCCTTGGGGGGCAAGCCTCCCCCTTGGCCGCCGCCCCCCTAGGAGATCCCATCTCCTAGGGCCGGCGCACCCCCCTAGGGGGCCTATATAAAGGGGGGAGGGAGGGCAGCCGCACCCAAGTCTTGGCGCCTCCCTCTCCCCTGCTACACCTCTCCCTCTCGCAGAAGCTCGGCGAAGCCCTGCTGCGATCACTGCTGCATCCACCACCACGTCATCGTGCTGCTGGATCTTCATCAACCTCTCCTTCCCCCTTGCTGGATCAAGAAGGAGGAGACGTCATCCGCTCCGTACGTGTGTTGAACGCGGAGGTGCCGTCCGTTCGGCACTTGGTCATCGGTGATTTGGATCACGGCGAGTACGACTCCATCATCCCCGTTCTCTTGAACGCTTCTGCTTGCGATCTACAAGGGTATGTAGATGCACTCTCCTCTCGTTGCTAGTTGACTCCATAGATTGGTCTTGGTGAAACGTAGGAATTTTTTTTGTTTTCTGCAACGTTCTCCAACAGTGGTATCAGAGCCAGGTTTATGCGTAGTTCTCTTTGCATGAGTAGAACACAAATTTGTTGTCGCCGTAGATGTTGCCAACTTTCTTAACGCTACTAGTCTTATTTTGCTTTAGCGGTATTGTGGGATGAAGCGGCCCGGACCGACCTTACACGTACGCTTACGTGAGACAGGTTCCACCGACTGACATGCACTAGTTGCATAAGGTGGCTAGCGGGTGTCTGTCTCTCCCACTTTAGTTGGAGCAGATTCGATGAAAATGGGTCGTTATGAAGGATAAATAGAAGTTGGCAAATCACGTTGTGGCTTTTACGTAGGTAAGAAAACGTTCTTGCTAGAACCCTATTGCAGCCACGTAAAACATGCAACAACAATTAGAGGACGTCTAACTTGTTTTTGCAGCAAGTGCTTTGTGATGTGATATTGCCAAAAGTTGTGATGAATGATATATGTGATGTATGAGATGATCATGTTATTGTAATAGGAATCACGACTTGCATGTCGATGAGTATGACAACCGGCAGGAGCCATAGGAGTTGTCTTAATTTATTTATGACCTGCGTGTCAACATAAACGTCATGTAATTACTTTACTTTATTGCTAAAGCGTTAGCCATAGTAGTAGAAGTAATAGTTGATGTGACAACTTCATGAAGACACGATGATGGAGATCATGGTGTCATGCCGGTGACGAGGATGATCATGGCGCCCCGAAGATGGAGATCAAAGGAGCAATATGATATTGGCCATATCATATCACTATTTGATTGCATGTGATGTTTATCATGTTTTGTTTCTTATTTCTTAGTACGACGGTAGTAAATAAGATGATCCCTCATAATAATTTCAATAAAGTGTTCCCCCTAACTGTGCACCGTTGCTAAAGTTCGTTGTCTCGAAGCACCACGTGATGATCGGGTGTGATAGATTCTAACGTTCACATACAACGGGAGTAAGCCAGATTTACACATGCAAAACACTTATGTTAACTTGACGAGCCTAGCATGTACAGACATGGCCTCGGAACACGGAAGACCGAAAGGTCGAACATGAGTCGTATAGAAGATACGATCAACATGGAGATGTTCACCGATGATGACTAGTCCGTCTCACGTGATGATCGGACATGGTCTAGTCAAGTCGGATCATGTATCACTTAGATGATGAGAGGGATGTCTAATCTGAGTGTGAGTTCATTATATAATTTGATTAGATGAACTTAATTATCATGAACTTAGTCTAAATAAACTTTGCAATATGTCTTGTAGATCAAATGGCCCACGCTAATGTCAACCTCAACGTCAACGCATTCCTAGAGAAAACCAAGCTGAAAGATGATGGCAGCAACTATACGGACTGGGTCCGGAACCTGAGGATCATCCTCATAGCTGTCAGGAAACAATATGTCCTAGAAGCACCGCTAGGTGAAGCACCCATCCCAGAGAACCAAGACGTTATGAACGCTTGGCAGCAGTGTGCTGATGATTACTCCCTCATTCAGTACGGCATGCTTTACAGCTTAGAACCGGGGCTCCAAAAGCATTTTGAACAACACGGAGCATATGGGATGTTCGAAGAGCTGAAAATGGTTTTCCAAGCTCATGCCCGGGTCGAGAGATATGAAGTCTCCGACAAGTTCTATAGTTGTAAAATGGAGGAAAATAGTTCCGTCAGTGAGCACATACTCAAAATGTCTGGGTTGCACAACCGCTTGTCCCAGCTGGACATTAACCTCCCGGACGAGGCGGTCATTGACAGAATCCTTCAGTCGCTCCCACCTAGCTACAAGAGCTTTGTGATGAACTACAATATGCAGGGGATGGAAAAGACCATTCCTGAGGTGTATTCAATGCTGAAATCAGCAGAGGTAGAAATCAAAAAGGAACATCAAGTGTTGATGGTCAATAAAACCACTAAGTTCAAGAAAGGCAAGGGTAAGAAGAACTTCAAGAAGGACGGCAAGGAAGTTGCCGCGCCCGGTAAGCCAGCTACCGGGAAGAAGCCGAAGAATGGACCCAAGTCTGAAACTGAGTGCTTTTATTGCAAGGGAAAGGGACACTGGAAGCGGAACTGCCCCAAATACTTAGCAGACAAGAAGGCCGGCAACACTAAAGGTATATATGATATACATGTAATTGATGTGTACATTACCAGTACTCGTAGTAGCTCCTGGGTATTTGATACCGGTGCGGTTGCTCATATTTGTAACTCAAAACAGGAGCTGCGGAATAAACGGAGACTGGCGAAGGACGAGGTGACGATGCGCGTCGGGAATGGTTCCAAGGTCGATGTGATCGCCGTCGGCACGCTACCTCTACATTTACCTACGGGATTAGTTTTAAACCTCAATAATTGTTATTTAGTGCCAGCTTTGAGCATGAACATTGTATCTGGATCTCGTTTAATGCGAGATGGCTACTCATTTAAATCCGAGAATAATGATTGTTCTATTTATATGAGAGATATGTTTTATGGTCATGCCACGCTGGTGAATGGTTTATTCTTAATGAATCTCGAACGTAATGTTACACATATTCATAGTGTGAATACCAAAAGATGTAAGGTTGATAATGATAGTCCTACATACTTGTGGCACTACCGCCTTGGTCACATAGGTGTCAAACGCATGAAGAAGCTCCATACAGATGGAATTTTGGAGTCTCTTGATTTCGAATCATTTGACACGTGCGAACCATGCCTCATGGGGAAGATGACCAAGACTCCGTTCTCCGGAACAATGGAGCGAGCAACCAACTTATTGGAAATCATACATACTGATGTGTGCGGTCCAATGAGTGTTGAGGCTCGTGGTGCTATCGTTATGTTCTCACTCTCACTATGACTTGAGTAGATATGGGTATGTCTACTTAATGAAACACAAGTCTGAGACCTTTGAAAAGTTCAAGGAATTTCAGAGTGAGGTTGAGAATCAACGTGACAGAAAAATCAAGTTCTTACGATCAGATCGTGAGGGAGAATATTTAAGTCATGAATTTGGTACACACTTAAGGAAGTGTGGAATTGTTTCACAACTCACGCCGCCTGGAACACCTTAGCGTAACGGTGTGTCCGAACGTCGTAATCGCACTCTATTGGATATGGTGCGATCTATGATGTCTCTCACTGATTTACCGCTATCATTTTGGGGTTACGCTCTAGAGACAGCTACGTTCACTTCAAATAGGGCACCGTCTAAATCCGTTGATACGACACCGTATGAATTATGGTTTGGGAAGAAACCTAAGCTGTCATTTCTAAAAGTTTGGGGATGCGATGCTTATGTCAAGAAACTTCAACCTGAAAAGCTCGAACCCAAGTCGGAAAAATGCGTCTTCATAGGATATCCTAAGGAAACCATTGGGTATACCTTCTACCTCAGATCCGAAGGCAAGATCTTTGTTGCCAACAACGGGTCCTTTCTAGAGAAAGAGTTTCTCTAGAAAGAAGTAAGTGGGAGGAAAGTGGAACTTGATGAAGTATTACCTCTTGAACCGGAGAGTAGCGCAGCTCAAGAAAATGTTTCTGTGGTGCCTCCACCGACTAGAGAGGAGGTTAATGATGATGATCATGATACTTCAGATCAAGTTGCCACTAAACTTCGTAGGTCCACAAGGACACGTTCCGCACCAGAGTGGTACGGCAACCCTGTCCTGGAAATCATGTTGTTAGACAACGGTGAACCTTTGAACTATGAAGAAGCAATGGCGGGCCCAGATTCCAACAAATGGCTTGAAGCCATGCAATCCGAGATAGGATCCATGTATGAAAACAAAGTATGGACTTTGACAGACTTGCCCGATGATCGGCGAGCGATAGAGAATAAATGGATCTTTAAGAAGACGGACGCAGATGGTAATGTAACCATCTATAAGGCTCGACTTGTCGCTAAGGGTTATCGACAAGTTCAAGGGGTTGACTACGATGAGACCTTCTCACCCGTAGCGAAGCTGAAGTCCATCCGAATCTTGTTAGCAATTGCCGTATAGTATGATTATGAGATATGGCAAATGGACGTCAAAACGGCATTCCTAAACGGCTTTCTTAAGGAAGAATTGTATATGATGCAGCCGGAAGGTTTTGTCGGTCCCCAGAATGCTAACAAGGTATGCAAGCTCCAACGCTCCATTTATGGGCTGGTGCAAGCATCTCGGAGTTGGAACATTCGCTTTGATGAAATGATCAAAGCGTTTGGGTTTATGCAGACTTATGGAGACGCCTACGTTTACAAGAAAGTGAGCGGGAGCTCTGTAGCATTTCTCATATTATATGTGGATGACATACTTTTGATGGGAAATGATATAGAACTTTTGGACAACATTAAGGCCTACTTGAATAAGTGTTTTTCAATGAAGGACCTTGGAGAAGCTGCTTATATATTAGGCATCAAGATCTATAGAGATAGATCAAGACGCCTCATAGGTCTTTCACAAAGCACATACCTTGAAAAGATATTGAAGAAGTTCAAAATGGATCAGTCCAAGAAGGGGTTCTTGCCTGTGTTGCAAGGTGTGAAATTGAGCTCGTCTCAATGTCTGACCACGGCAGAAGATAGAGAAAAGATGAGTGTCGACCCCTATGCCTCAGCCATAGGGTCTATCATGTACGCCATGCTGTGTACCAGGCCTGATGTAAACCTTGCGTAAGTTTGGTAGGAAGGTACCAAAGTAATCCCGGCATAGAACACTGGACAGCAGTCAAGAATATCCTGAAGTACCTGAAAAGGACTAAGGACATGTTTCTCATATATGGAGGTGACGAAGAGCTCATCGTAAAAGGTTATGTCGACGCTAGCTTCGACACAGATCTAGATGACTCCAAGTCACAAACCGGATACGTGTTTATTTTGAATGGTGGGGCAGTAAGCTGGTGCAGTTGCAAGCAAAGCGTCGTGGCGGGATCTACATGTGAAGCGGAGTACATGGCAGCCTCGGAGGCAGCACATGAAGCAATATGGATGAAGGAGTTCATCACCGACCTAGGAGTCATACCAAATGCGTTGGGGCCGATCGCTCTCTTCTGTGACAACACTGGAGCTATTGCACTTGCCAAGGAGCCCAGGTTTCACAAGAAGACCAGGCACATCAAGCGTCGCTTCAACTTCATTCGTGAAAATGTTCAAGATGGAGACATAGATATTTGTAAAGTGCACACGGATCTGAATGTCGCAGATCCGTTGACTAAACCTCTTCCGCGAGCAAAACATGATCAACACCAGAACTCTATGGGTGTTCGATTCATCACAATGTAACTAGATTATTGACTCTAGTGCAAGTGGGAGACTGTTGGAAATATGCCCTAGATGCAATAATAAAAGGATTATTATTATATTTCCTTGTTCATGATAATTGTCTATTGTTCATGCTATAATTGTGTTATCCGGAAAATCGTAATACATGTGTGAATACATAGACCACAACATGTCCCTAGTGAGCCTCTAGTTGAATAGCTCGTTGATCAATAGATAGTCATGGTTTCCTGACTATGGACATTGGATGTCATTGATAACGGGATCACATCATTAGGAGAATGATATGATGGACAATACCCAATCCTAAGCATAGCACAAGATCGTGTAGTTCGTTTGCTAGAGCTTTTCCAATGTTAAGTATCATTTCCTTAGACCATGAGATCGTGTAACTCCCGAATGCCGTAGGAGTGCTTTGGGTGTGCCAAACGTCACAACGTAACTGGGTGACTATAAATGTATATTATAGGCATCTCCGAAAGCATCTGTTGGGTTGACACGGATCGAGACTGGGATTTGTCACTCCGTATGACGGAGAGGTATCTCTGGGCCCACTCGGTAATGCATCATCATAATGAGCTCAATGTGACCAAGTGGTTGGTCACGGGATCATGCATTACAGTACGAGTAAAGTGACCTTCCGGTAACGAGATTGAACGAGGTATTGGGATACCGACGACCGAATCTCGGGCAAGTAACGTACCGATTGACAAAGGGAATTGTATACGGGATTGATTGAATCCTCGACATCGTGGTTCATCCGATGAGATCATCGTGGAGCATGTGGGATCCAACATGGATATCCAAATCCCGCTGTTGGTTATTGACCGGAGAGTCGTCTCGGTCATGTCTGCATGTCTCTCGAACCCGTAGGGTCTACACACTTAAGGTTCGGTGATGCTAGGGTTGTAGAGATATGAGTATGCAGTAATCCGAAAGTTGTTCGGAGTCCCGGATGAGATCCAGGACGTCACGAGGAGTTCCGGAATGGTCCGGAGGTGAAGAATTATATATAGGAAGTGCAGTTTCGGCCATCGGGAAGGATTCGGGGTCACCGGTATTGTACTGGGACCACCGGATGGGTCCCGGGGGTCCACCGGATGGGACCACCCATCCCGGAGGGCCCTATGGGCTGAAGTGGGGAGGGGAACCAGCCCCTGGTGGGCTGGTGCGCCCCCCTTGGGCCCCTCCTGTGCCTAGGGTTGGAAACCCTAGGGTGGGGGCGCCTCCACTTGCCTTGGGGGGCAAGCCTCCCCCTTGGCTGCCGCCCCCCTAGGAGATCCCATCTCCTAGGGCTGGAGCACCCCCCTAGGGGGCCTATATAAAGGGGGGAGGGCAGCCGCACCCAAGTCTTGGCGCCTCCCTCTCCCTTGCTACACCTCTCCCTCTCGCAGAAGCTCGGCGAAGCCCTGCTGCGATCACTGCTGCATCTACCACCACGCCGTCGTGCTGCTGGATCTTCATCAAACTCTCCTTCCCCCTTGCTGGATCAAGAAGGAGGAGACGTCATCCGCTCCGTACGTGTGTTGAACTAGGAGGTGCCGTCCGTTCGGCACTTGGTCATCGGTGATTTGGATCACGGTGAGTACGACTCCATCATCCCCCTTCTCTTGAACATTTCCGCTCGCGATCTACAAGGGTATGTAGATGCACTCTCCTCTCGTTGCTAGTTGACTCCATAGATTGGTCTTGGTGAAATGTAGGAATTTTTTTTGTTTTCTGCAACATTCTCCAACAGTGTCATGAGGACATTCACCTGAAGACTTACAAGGCACTTTTTGGGAACCCAGATTTTCTTCATAGGGGAACCATTCCTGCAGTTAGTGCCAACATATCTAGCAAATACTTCACCATTCTGATTTTTGAACAGTTTATAGTTGGAGTCAAATGACTCATCAGAAGAATGTGAAGATTCACATGTATAGCCAGATAAATTAGATGGATCAACTGGAGGTCCCTTTGCAGCAACCCATGAGGTTTTGGGGTATTGCTCAGGCTTCCAATATGTACCATCAGCATTGAGTTTCCTCTCAAAGGCAATACCCTCTTTCGTAGGGTTCCTTTTGAGGATCTGCTTTTTAAGCACATCACAAAGAGTCTGATGCCCTTTGAGGCTTTTGTACATGTCTGTCATGTACAATTTCTTCAGCCCTGCATCGTCAGTGATACTAGCAATGTCCTCAGATGAGGAATTAGTGATGGCAGAGGCAGGTGAAGAATTTGTAACATTAGAAGCGTTTGAACATTCAGGTGAGGAATTAGCAGATTCTCGTTCAATGCATTTCAAACATGGAGGAACAAATTCTTTCTGAGCAGCGCTGATTTGTTGAGCAAGTAATGAATCGCGCTCCTTCTGAAGATCTTCATAACTCACTCTTAGCTTCTCAAGATCTTGCTTCTTTTGAAGAAATTCATAAGAAAGCTTCTCATGATCAGACAAGAGAATGTTATGATGACCTTGAAGGTTGTCAAACCTGGTCTGAAGTCTCTGAAGATTTTCAGTTAAGGCTTTAGTGCGATCCATTTCTTCACCCAACATATCATCACTTTTGTCTAGCATGCTTTGAACCTTTTCAAAATCCTTTTGTTGTTGCACAACAATCTTAGCAAGTTTAGAGTAGCTAGGCTTAAGATTTTCATCAGATTCATCCTCACTAGATTCAGAGGAGGCATATTTGAGTACCTTGGCACCTTTTGCCATGAAGCAATAGGTGGGAGCGTAGTCATCACTGCCTTCATCAGGCTTGTTGGTGAGATCAATTTCTTGAGAGTTGAAGATGGACTTGCTGACGAATGCGGTAGTGAGGGCTAGGCTCGCCACACCAGACTTGGAATCTTCAGATTCCTCTTCTTCCTCATTTTCTTCAGATTCAGCCTCAGAGTCCATTTCCTTGCCAATGAATGCCCGAGCCTTCTTGGAGCTGCTCTTCTTGTGAGACGAAGACTGTCGGTGTCAAAACCGGCGGATCTCGGGTAGGGGGTCCCAAACTGTGCGTCTAGGCGGATCGTAACAGGAGACAAGGGACACGAAGTTTTACCCAGGTTCGGGCCCTCTTGATGGAGGTAAAACCCTACGTCATGCTTGATTAATATTGATGATATGGGTAATACAAGAGTAGATCTACCACGAGATCAAGGAGGCTAAACCCTAGAAGCTAGCCTATGGTATGATTGTTGTATGTTGTGTTGTCCTACGGACTAAAACCCTCCGATTTATATAGACATCGGAGAGGGTTAGGGTTACACAAAGTCGGTTACAATGGTAGGAGATCTAAATATCCACATCGCCAAGCTTGCCTTCCACGCCAAGGAAAGTCCCATCCGGACACGGGCCGAAGTCTTCAATCTTGTATCTTCATAGTCCAGGAGTCCGGCTGAAGGTATAGTCCGGCTACTCGGACACCCCCTAATCCAGGACTCCCTCAGTAGCCCGTGAACCAGGCTTCAATGACGACGAGTCCGGTGCGCAGATTGTCTTCGGCATTGCAAGGCGGGTTCCTCCTCCAAGTACTTCATAAAAGATTGTTAACACTAAGGATAGTGTCCGACTGTGCAAAATAAGTTTCCACATATTGCCATAGAGAGAATAATATTTACACGAATCTAATCTGCTGACGTATTCCGTAGCGTGACATCACACTACGGCCAAGCCTTCATCCGAATAGTTTTCACTTCCCCACCTCAGCGCATATTGCGAGGCGGTTTCCTTGGCACGTCTTGTCGAGGCAGAGATCGTGTCCCCTTTATTTACGGGATTCTCATCAATACGGACGTGGGTAACCCAATCGTGCCCATTAGCACGTTCTCTCGATTAAAGGCGAGTCCCAAACGGTTACGGGGAGGGCCCTTGGTATTCCACCTCTTATAAAGATACCAAGGCTTTACCCCTTTCTTTCAATCACAAAACGAGTTCGCTTGCCGCCTCGAGTTCCAACACCCTAGGCTCTGGATTTCGGGCGCTTCGGACCTTCAACAATGTCCGGTTCCGACCTTCAAGGCCGATGGATGCCCTCCTCCGTTACGGAGGAGGACGTGCTAAAGTTGAGAGAGGCCAAGTTCTTGACTGATGAAATTTCGCATAGGCTGCCTGCCCAAGGGCAGGCTATTCCCAGTCCTCAGCCTGGTGAGAGCGTGGTGTTCGTGTCTCACTTCCTTCGGGGGTTAGGCTTCCCCATGGATCCCTTTGTGAGGGGGTTGATGTTCTACTACGGGATGGAATTTCACGATTTAGCTCCGGAGTCCATCCTCCATGTTTCCTCATTCATCGTTGTGTGCGAAGCATTCCTCCGTGTTACTCCTCACTTCGGATTATGGCTCAAGACCTTTAAGGTAGAGCCGAAGATGATCGAGGGACAGCACGCAGAGTGCGAAGGCGCTGTTATAAGTAAGAAGGCTGACGCTCCGTGGCCCGAGGGCCCTTTTCAAGAGGAGCTCGGCTTGTGGCAACAAGAGTGGTTCTACATCACCACTCCTAGGGGCACCAAGTGGGTGGCGCCACCTGCCTTTCGCTCGGGTCCCCCAAAGCAGTTAGGGTCGTGGGTCAATAAAGGCCTGGATTGGGGGCCACCCCGGGACGTGTCTTTGTTGTGGGGCCGCATCAGGGATCTCTTAGAAAGAGGTCTCAGCTTAGTCAAAGTGACGCAAGTCATGCTGATCCGCCGGACACTGCCCGGCAAACGTTGCTCCCTTCGTTTGTGGGAGTTTAATCCGGAGGGACCACGAGCTCTCCTGCATTTTATGGGCGCAACGCCCGCAGAGATGTATAAACTGTTCTTTGGATCACAAGCAATGTGTCCGGATTTGACCGAGGACGCAGGTTTGAGCTGCAATCGCCCGGATACTCAGGTAAGTAACCTTGTGCCCGGACTCGTTATCCGTATATTTGTCATAAACTTGCCCCTAAAAGTGCTGTCCTTTTAAACAGGAGTGGATAGCGAAAGCAAAGCTGATCAGGTGCCCGGCTCCCCTCCCCGAGACTAGGCCGGCTCCCGTACTAGTCAGGATGCTGAAGATTGTGCCTTTGGGGGAAAGTGAGGGAGGGAACAAGGAAACTACAGCCTCCTCGAAGGAGGTTGTTCGGAAGGCAGGAACAGAAAAATCCTCTCCTCAGGGGAAGAAGAGGACGGCCTCTGAGAACCCGGAGACTATGGCCTCAAAGCGGGGGGGGGGGGAAAATCCTTGTCAGAGGGTCCTACGCCGGGGGATACCTCGGCCGAACTATGCCCTCAAGGGGACCAGCCCTCCAGCGAGCCGTAAGTAGAGAAAGGTTATATTTTTAAGAGAGAAATCCTTGCTTTATATCTGAGAAGATTAACCGAAATTTTGCCTTGTAGCTCGGACCTCAGCCCTTCTCAGCAGAGCTCGTCTTCGGCGGACCTTCTTCCGGAGATGATGGAGAGCAGGACGCCTCCTCCTGCCGTACCACCTAGCGAGGCGGGCGACCCTGAGGTGTCGTCGTGGAGGGTTTCTCCGAATCCGGTAGGGGCGGAAGGTAGCCATATGGCCCCCCAAGGTTCTCCGCGTCCGGCCTTCGAAATAGGCCATAGGACGAATCCGGCACCGTCCGGTGCTAGGTCGGAGGAGCTGAAGAATCTGCTAGGGCGAGCTTCTATCTCAGAGGAGCACCGTGCGTTGATGGGCACGGTGATTGAAGATTTCGTCCGCGGAAAGCGGATTGCACGAGGCTGTCAGAAGTTTACTGACAGGTTTTGAGGTACGTGAAATAATGTACATTTTCTGACAGTTGCGCATAAATAAGATGCGCCCTGTGTAGATAGTAGCCCCTGAGACTCTGCGCGTTGTCACAAGTGACGGTGTGCAGAGGATCATAATCCCAGGTCTAAACTGTCGCCTTTGTATGTAGGTGGCGAAGTGTCCGGAATCCAGCCGGACTGATGATTTTGCCGAGCTAAAGCGGCAACTTGACGTGGCAGATGCCCACATCGCGCTTGTCAACAAGCGGCTTGATGAGGCTCAAGGTATGCAATTCCTTGGGCGGCACCTGGTAAGAGGAGCTTTATGCCAGTATCTTACAATGTGTGTGCTTGACGCAGATGGTGCGACCGTCCGTGGAGAGTCTTCGGGCGGAACTTGCCCAAGCTAAAGAACAAGCCCGAAAAAGTGATGCGGCTGCCGAAAAGGCCCTTGAAGAGCTGAGAGCCGAAAGGCTGCTCACTGCCGAAGCAAGAAAGAGATGGCCGAGATGGCTGTGAAGCTAAAGAGCGTTGTGACCGTTGCAAGCTTTTGGAAAAAGAGGATCGGGCGGAACCCACGGACTTGAAGAAGGCCGTTGACGATGCCAAGGATGCTCGCTCTGTGATGAGAGCTGTGAAGGAGGAGCTTCGTGAAGCCGGAGAGATCGCGGCTGGGAAGCCCTTTATGCTGCAGAGGAAGTTTTGTGATCCTAAGTATGCTCCGTTGGACCGGCTGTGGAGTACGACGGACACCTATCTGGATTTGGCGGCAAGTGCTGCTGATGCGGCTGAACACTTTCGAGATCAAGGAGATCTCGAAGTGGAGAAACTCTTTTGGTCGCAGTTCCACAATCCAGTGCGTCCACTGTCAGTGGCCGATCGTCTGGCCGAATGGGCCGAGCTGAATAGGTTGTCTGAACTCGCCATGAAGTGCGTCATGAGTCATCTGTGGCCGGGAAGATCGGAGCCGAAGAGTTACTTCAGCTTAGTGCAGCAATTCTTGGTGCGGTGCAACATATCAATGCAGTGAAGAGGTCAGCATGTATAGAGGGCGCACGGATGGTTCTTGCCCGTGTCAAGACATACTGGGCGGAGATGGAGGCCACCATTGTTGCATCCCGAGACTCGGACGAAAGCTAAGTACCCTCCGAGCACTATTTTCAGGAAGTCCTTGAAGGCGCTCGTGTAATAGAGACGCAGTGCTCGAAGGATGCTATGTTCTAATAGCATATTTAATTATAAAGCAATATTTTTGATAAATTGTAGTAGCATTTTATACTTGTGCCTTCAAGTATTTGAAACACCTCCTGTGCGGTATATATATATATATAGTGTTACTATTCATCACCCAGGGCGCATAATAAGTTATTCTTCACCCGAGGTAATCTTACGATCATATCATAATTAAATTACGTTTGAAATTTAAATAGTTACATTTCTATTGATTCACTACGTAAAATTTGGCATAAAAAATTAAAAATATAGGTCATAAGACAAGAAAATTTGCAGTTTATGTGTATTTTACACTATATTTTTACGTTTGTAATTTTACATAACATAAAATATTTTTTACGACGATTATATATTTTCTTACGGTCTGTTTTTACGTCAGAAATAAGACAAAACTTACGGAACGTAAAATTACGGTGCATTGATGTTAAAATAGAGGGGGGTGAAGAATAACTATTCCTCACCCAGGGTGACGAATAGTCAATCCCTATATATATATATATATATATATATATATATATATATATATATATATATATATATATATATATATAATCTGAAAGATTGCAGTCGTTGGCTTCAGCCCCCACGTACATAGTGCGGGGGTGCTCGCAGAAGGCGCATTTTCACACTTAATCCAACGTCTTGGTCCTACAAAGGAGGTGATAGCGCAGCGAGCTAGGCAACCGGACTATAATGCTTTAACACTTTCACTTAGCCATAGGAGCTTGACAGTGAGGCTACTTAAATAGCCCCTGGTGGCACCTGCGCTCGCCCGAAGTTGGGGCGCATATGTGCCTGGCCGGGAAACGGCCCTTCGTTAATGCGGAGGAATCCTATAGATTCCGGTGAGTCATCGAGTGGTTGACCAGTCTCACGCTATATCATGACAGTCAGTTTTCGTCTTTCTCTACTGAGGTGCTCGCCTGGCCGAACCTGGGCACAATCGCAGTAGTTCTCCTGGTGCCGCCTTAGCCGATAGTGCAGAACGTAAGGCAGCCAAACACAGGAGCCGGGCAACCCAATATTTGACCAAAGACATGATTCGGAGCTGATGCATATAAGGCCAAACTCACGATGCCAAACACTCCCTAAGGTATTCGGTCTTTATGAGTACGGGCGGGACAACACCCTTGGTTATAAGCCCCTAGTGTCCAGGTACGCACGAAATTCCTGACGTGGCCACATGCCAAGACGTCAGTCCCCTCCTTGATTATAACGAAAAACCGGAGGATGTGTATCAACAAGAGACAGTAAGAAAGGTTTACGCAGGGTCTTAATCTGAAAAGAATCCTTGGAACGGTCCCTGCTGCACGGCTTCGCCTGTGTCTCCGTTGTGTCGTATCCTGAACGGGCGCAGCACGATGTTCATCTATAAAAGAGAGGAACTTAGTTGAAAAAAAAGAAAAAGGGGGGCGTGCCGAACAAAATTTATGCTAAGTAATCAAAGTGTAGATTAAATGGGTAAAATTGAGCTTGATTGTCTCATATTGTACATGCGCGGAGCCCCTAGCACAGGGGTATACGGATATTAAGCCGCTATTAATGATATGCTTACGCCGGACTCGTCCAGCCGTGTCCGTGGTCTTAACGACCTGTTTTGGATGTTTTTGGCTGATGAAGTCGTGTTATTGTAGGGCTGTTAAGGCAGCCGCACGATCCTCCGCGGGGAGGGGGGCACTCAATGTTTTCCCTTTAAAGAGATGATGCCTCATGGACCGGGCATCTTGAGCGTAAGGGATGCGTAATGTGGTATTGAGTTAAAGCGGGCGAATGCTTCGCGTCCCAGCAGTGCTTGATAGCGACTTGAGAATGGGACGATGTGGAAAGTTAGCTTTTCACGGCGGAAGTTATCGGGGAAGCCGAATATGACCTCAAGCCGAAGGAAGCCCATGCAATGGGTATCCGGACCTGACGCTACCCCTTGAAAGGAGGTTTTGCTGTGGCGAATTCTTGTTGGGTCTATCCCCATGTGGCGGATTGTGTCCTGATATACCAGGTTTAGACCGCTGCCGCCGTCCATCAGGACATTTGTGAACTGGAGTCCGCCAATTATTGGATCGAGTACCAAGGCAGTCCAGCCTGCACTCCCGATACTTCTAGAGTAATCCCGATGATCGAAGACGATTGGTTTTGTCAACCAGTGGCCGGACTCCTTTGAGATAGGCTGTATGGCGCGTTCCTTTATAGGCGCCGCACGTTTTGTTATGTGAAGTAAGTTTACTGTTTTTACTTCATGTGGAAAATTCTTTTGTTTCCTGGTGCTCTGCTTTTGGGGTTTGTCATCGTCTTCGCTTGGTGTGTCGAGCCCCTTGTGTTCGGCGTTGAGTCTGCCGGATTGTTTGAAGACCCAACAATCTCTGTGGGTATGGTTAGCAGGCTTCCCGGGAGTACTGTGTATTTGACATACCCTGTCCAAGATTTTGTTTAGGTTGGATAGCTCGTCCCTGTTATCATGAAGGGGCGGCTTTTTCTGATTCTGTCGTGAGCTTTTGAATCCGGCGTTGACTGTCGTGCTCTTCGGACTGTTTTCTTTAGTCCGGCGACGATCCTTGTTGCGTCGCGGTTTTCCGTTTCCATCCCTAGTTTCGGATATACTTGGGTCGCTGGTGCTACACCTTGCCAACCAGCTTTCCTCCCCTTTGCAAAAGCGGGTCATGAGGCTTGTTAATGCGGCCATTGTTCTTGGCTTTTCTTGGCCGAGGTGTCTGGCTAGCCATTCTTCTCGGACGTTATGCCTAAAAGCTGCTAAGGCTTCGGCGTCCGGACAGTCGACTATCTGATTCTTTTTAGTAAGAAATCTGTTCCAGAATTGCCGAGCCGACTCTCCAGGCTGTTGAGTTATGTGACTGAGATCGTCTGCATCCGGAGGGCGGACATAGATCCCTTGAAAATTTGCTCGGAAAGCGTCCTCGAGCTCTTCCCAACTTCCAATTGTGTTTTCAGGAAGGCTTTTAAGCCAATGTCGGGCTGGCCCTTTAAGCTTGAGGGGTAAATATTTTATGGCGTGGAGGTCATCTCCTCTAGCCATATGTATGTGGAGGATATAATCCTCGATCCAGACTCCAGGGTCTGTTGTTCCGTCGTACGCCTCTATGTTTACGGGTTTAAATCCCGCTGGAAATTCATAATCCAGGACCTCATCGATGAAACATAGGGGGTGTGCGGCACCCCTGTATTTGGGTGTGCCGTGGCGTTCGGATAATGGTGTTGTTGTATTGCTTACGAGAGCTTGCTTTCTTGGCCCATAAGTAGACCTGGTTGGGCCATCTTTTTTATGTGAGTCCTTGAGTGGGTCGCATGCCGGCTTGAGTGCGGCGCCGCTTGCCGTTGTATGCTGGCCATGGGGTTGTCTATCCGACCGGGTGGCTTTCTTACTTTTTGAATGCGAGGGCTCTAAGGCCTCTTCGTCGAATTCACGCAGTAGCTTTCGCTTCGGATAGCTTTTAGTTCGGCGACTGTCACCGTATTTGTCTGTGGTATTGATTACTTTGCTCCATCTGATTCTGAGTGCATCTTCCGCAGTTTTTAGCTTCCGCTTCTGCTTTTTTAGGCTACGTGCGGTTACAACGAGCCTTTTGTGGAGGTTCTTCTGCTCTGTGGCATTATTCGGCGTAAGGTCGTCCGGAATGCCGTTTTCGCCGGGGACGGGTTGTTCGGTTTCTTTATCTGAGTTGCCCTGTTCGGGCGTTTGCTCTAAGGCATGCTCGTCGTTTGCCTGCTCGCCCTGCTCTATGGCTGGGTCTGTGTCAAGGCGGGGCTTGGGGCGGCGTTTGCGCCGCCGCTTTGATTGCTTTTCGAGAGATCGATCCCTTGTTGCATCCCCATGTTCCTCGTTGTCGCTTCCTTTAGGTGTATCCACCATGTACACATCGTGAGATGAGGTGGCTGCCCAATGCCCTATAGGCATTGGTTCATATGCGTCTCCTGCATCGTCGTCCATACCGTCGATGTCTTCGGAGTCGAAATTGAGCACGTCGGTTAAGTCGTCGACAGTGGCTATGAAGTGGGTGGTGGGTGGGCTTTGAATTTCTTCATCGTCCGTATCCCAACCTTGCTGGCCATAGTCCGGCCAGGGCTCTCCTGATAAAGAGAGAGACTTTAATGACTTCAGGACGTCGCCGAAGGGCGAGTGCTGGAAGATGTCCGCAGCGGTGAACTCCATGATCGGTGCTGAATCGGATTCGATCGGCAGGTGCGCGGAGGGCGTGGAGTCCGGAGAGGAATCCGGCCCCTCGGAGTCACGGGCCTTGCGGAGTGCGGGGCTGGTGTTTGGCTCAATCGCCTTTGAGATCGCAGCCCCCGAGGCGGCGTCTAACCGCTCATCCTCGATCGGTGCAGTCGGCTCCGAATTAAGGGTCGGAACCGAAGCGTGTGCGGCCTCCAGGGCACTGTGCGGCGGCAGAGCTAGATCATGCCCATCAAGACAGTGCGGCGCGCTCGGCTGTGGCTTGAGTCCGTCGAAGATCAAGTCCACGCGGATGTCGGCTGTGTAGTTTAAACTTCCAAATCTGACCTGATGGCCAGGGGCGTGGCTTTCGATCTGCTCCAGATGGCCAACCGAATTGGCTCGCAGTGCGAAGCCACCGAAAACGAAGATCTGTCCGGGGAGAAAAGTCTCACCCTGGACTGCATCATTGTTGATGATCGAAGGAGCCATCAGGCCTAAAAGCGACGACACAGAGGAACTCTCAATGAAAGCACCAATGTCAGTGTCAAAACCGGCGGATCTCGGGTAGGGGGTCCCGAACTGTGCGTCTAGGTGGATGGTAACAGGAGACAAGGGACACGAAGTTTTACCCAGGTTCGGGCCCTCTTGATGGAGGTAAAACCCTACGTCCTGCTTGATTAATATTGATGATATGGGTAATACAAGATTAGATCTACCACGAGATCAAGGAGGCTAAACCCTAGAAGCTAGCCTATGGTATGATTGTTGTATGTTGTGTTGTCCTACAGACTAAAACCCTCCGGTTTATATAGACATCGGAGAGGGTTAGGGTTACACAAAGTCGGTTACAATGGTAGGAGATCTAAATATCCGCATCGCCAAACTTGCCTTCCACGCCAAGGAAAGTCCCATCCGGACACGGGATGAAATCTTCAATCTTGTATCTTCATAGTCCAGGAGTCCGGCTGAAGGTATAGTCCGGCTACCCGGACACCCCCTAATCCAGGACTCCCTCAAAGACCTTGAGGATTTTGATGATGAAGATTTTGATGATTTCTTCTTTTTCTTCGCATCATCAGAACTGTAATCCTTGTATTTCTTCTTCTTTGATTCCTTTTCCCACTAAGGACAATCTTGAATGTAGTGTCCAGGCTTCTTGCACTTGTGACAAAGCCTTCTCTTGTAGTCACTGGATGAGGAATCATTGCTCTTTGAGGGTCTTCCAAAGCGACCACGTCTTGAGAACTTTTGGAATTTCTTCACGAGCAGCGCTAGATCATGACTTAGTTCTTCAGGGTCACCAAGGCTGCTACCAGAGTCTTCATCTTCGGACTCAGATACTACCTTGGCCTTCAGCGCACGTGATCTGCCATAGCTCGAACCATAGAGATCTCTCTTTTCAGCAAGCTGGAACTCATGAGTATTTAGCCTCTCGAGGATATCAGCGTGGTCAAGTGCCTTGTAATCAGCATGCTCTTGTATCATCAGTGCCAGAGTATCAAATGAGGAATCAAGCGACCTCAGCAATTTCTTCACCACCTCATGGTCGGTGATGTCAGTGGCACCAAGTGCTTGAAGCTCATTTGAGATGTCAGTGAGGCGATCGAAGGTTTGCTGAACATTTTCATTGTCGAGTCTTTTGAAGCGGTTGAAGAGATTGCGAAGAACATCAACTCGAGAGTCACGCTGAGTTGAAACTCCTTCATTGACTTTGGACAGCCTATCCCAGATAAGCTTAGCAGTCTCCAAAGCACTCACTATTCCATATTGTCCTTTGCTCAGATGGCCACATATGATATTCTTCGCTTGAGAGTCGAGTTGCTTGAATCTCTTCACATCAGCAGCATTCAGAGAAGGTGTGACTGAGGGAACACCATTTTCCACAACATACCAGAGATCGTTATCAATTGCCTCAAGATGCATTCGCATCTTATTCTTCCAGTAGGGGTAGTCCGTCCCATCGAAGGTAGGACAACCAGCAGAGACCTTGATCATACCTGCGGTCGACATAACTAAAACTTCAGGCGGTTAAACCAAAATCACACAGAACAAGGGAGTACCTTGCTCTGATACCAATTGAAAGTGCGTTATATCGACTAGAGGGGGGGTGAATAGGCGATTTTTATGAATTCTTCACTAAGGAATTTGCTAGTGAGGAAATTCCTTAGCAAAGAACTACTTGCAGCAGAATAAGTACTCAGAAGTAAAAATAACAGAATACAAGCATAGTCATCATGATGAAATGAAGACAAACACAGAGTACAGAAAGCGTAATCACAGGATAGCTCAATATGAAGACAAACAGACTGAAGAAATTGAACTGAGGAAATTGAGAAAGTCTCCTGTCAAAGTCTTCAAACACAGATATGAACAAGCACACAACACAGTAATGAGGAAATGAAAGTGTTGAGGAAATAGAACCAGTAAGCTTGGTGAAGACAATGATTTGGTAGAACAGTTCCAACTGCTGTCTCAGTTGTGCATCTGGTTGGAGCGGCTGAGTATTTAAACTCGAGGACACACAGTCCCGGACACCCAGTCCTGAGCACGCAGCTCGGGACACCAAGTCCTCACCGTATTCTCCTTGAACTAAGGACACACAGTCCTTGTCCAATCACTCGTGGTAAGTCTTCAGGTGACTTCCGAACCTTGACAAACTCGGTCACTCGGCGATCCACAATTCCTCTTGGATGCTCTAGACCATGACGCCTAACCGTCTGGAAGAAGCACAATCTTCAAAGGTAACAAGCGTCGGATCCACGCAGGATCAATCTCTTCAGTGATGCTCAATCACTTTGGGTTTGTAGGTGTTTGGGTCTAGGTTTTGGATTTTCCTCACTTGATGATTTTTGCTCAAAGTCATCGGAGGATGGGTTGCTCTCAAATGACAAGTGTCAGTTTCTCTCGGAGAAGCCAACCAGCTAGTGGTTGTAGGGGGCGGCTATTTATAGCCTAGGGAGCAGCCCGACATGATAAGACATAAATGCCCTTCAATGATATGACCGTTAGATGGATAAGATATTTTGGGACAGCTAGCGCATAGCACAGCAACGGTCGGAAATTTGAGGTTCAAATTCCTCAGGGCTATCATGTTCCTCACAGTGTAGGCAATCCGCACTGACGAATTCCTAACTCCTCAGTCAGGACAAATTCCTCAGTGACCAGAAGAACTGCGTCTCTATCACTGAAGAAATTGACTGAACTGTATGAGATTTCCAATGGCTTCACTCGAAGGGATTGGTAGGTGTAGGATTTGAGTTGAGCATCAAATGATAATTTTTCCTTAGTATTTCCTCGACCTCCTTTAACAGTACGGTGTTTCCTATGAATCAAGAAAGAGAAAATGAAACTACGAAAACAAAAGTCTCCATGCTTCATGTTCCTCGAATGAATACCAAGTCTTCAAGGTCACACCAATTCCTTCACTTTCAAAGTCTTCAGAAAGTCTTCAGTATATCAAAGTCTTCAGTCGAAGAACTTTATTTTTAGGGGTCGACTTTCTCTGTAAATATCAAACTCCTCATAGACTTATAGACCTGTGTACACTTATAAACACATTAGATCCTTAACCTATAAGTCTTCAATACACCAAAATCACTAAGGGGCACTAGATGCACTTACAACAATCGGGCGTCTTAAACCGGTGGCTGGGCGGGTAAAAAAGACCTGGCCCACCCGGGCGCCTCAAACCAGCCTCAAATGAGCCGGCTGAATGACACCCCTGACATTCAGTCCAAATCCAGAACGGGTATGGGCACCCCAGTCTGTCCTCACTTGCCCTGTCCATTTCTCCCCCAAATCCACTTCTTCTCCCCCAAAATCCACTCCTCGCTCGCCATGTTCCACGGCAATGGAGCGGGCGAGGGCGGCGGAGAGAGCCGCATGGCTCCAAGAGGAGCAGACACACGTCGTCCGACGCATGGAGATCATCGCCATCTCATCTTCCTCCGCCTCTGCTTCGGACAGTGACAACAACGGTGAGCCCGGAGCTGCTGATGCCTACGCCGAGTCCAGCTACCGAGACTCCAAGGGGAAGTGTCTGGCGATGAAGTGGTGAAATTCGGCGCCCTCCCCTTGTTTTAATTGGTAATAAGTAGTTAACTGTATTGAAAATATGCCCTAGAGGTAATAATGAATGTATTATTATATTTCCATGTTCATTATTAAGTTCATGTTTCTATGCTACAATTGTAATTGTTCTTGGATGTAAGATTCAGAGGAAAACTCAAATACATGTGTGGAAATACAAACACCAAGCGATCCCTACTCTAGCCTCTAAAACTATCTCATGTATTTATAAAGATCTTGTTTTCCTGATCATGATCATTGGTAATGTAACAAGGATGCTATCAATATATAAGAACACCGCTGTCATGATAACAACGGAGTTGGGTAGACCAACTCATGAATTACTGAGATATGTCATCATTGCTATGTTATCGGTAGTTCATATAACTTGTTCACGTTTGCATTGTTTCTTAGACCATGAGAATATTGCATATCAACGTACCTGATGGTTACTTTGAGGTTTACCACATGTCACTCCGTATATGCATGTGTAAATAGAGGTGACTTACGAGTATACCGGAAACGTATGTCTCGGTAGCGATGGTTCAAGACTGGGTTTTGCTCCTTTTACAATAAAGAGATACTCTCTGGATCCACTCGTTTTTACGGTGTCATTATCGTCTGGCAAAGCTGCGATAACATCCTTCTACATGCTCATTTGGAGGGTAAGTGTTGGCGTCACCCATTCTCTGATCTTTCGCTGCATCCTGCTTAAGTAAAATTCCTTGTACTGTCCAAATACATTCAATCAGTGTCCACCTTCTGCGCCTTGTGTATCCTCTTAACTCACATTCACTCCTCTCTCACGTGGCTCCGCAGCTGTTCTACGCGGAGTACCTGCTCATCCCTCTGGTGAGATGAGGGCCGACAAGCAACCCCATGGAAGAACTTGAGTGCCGGATCAGTCGAGCTGCGTAAATCCGTTTGAAAATCGAACGGCCACGGACGGCGCCCAATAAAATTCCCTGGCCTCGCCACGGTACACCGTTGATATTCCAGCCGTGAAATGATGAGATCATAAGATCACTACCTAGAGATGGACAATCTCCCAACGTCCCAATGTACCAATGCTGGGCCAGGTGGGCGAGCTGTATGTAGTTGGTTGATGCTAGCGAACAACAACTCCCGCAGCAGGCACGCGCTGCCTGGAAAACAAGGCTCATCGCCCCCATTACATTCTGTTGCAGTACTAGTACATTTCATCCGCACATTGACTTTTGTGGTGGAACCGGCCATCCTCATCAGATACAGTCTGCCCAAGCCCCGTCGTTCATCCTCTTCTTCTTTATAATATAGTACGCATATTCGTGCGTATTCGAGAAGGAAATCCCGTCCTTCCATAGGGTGAATTTTGCGCTCCGGTTCGTCGTCTGTCTCGGGTGTTCCAAACGTTCCACGTAGATGTCCTGAATTTCAGCCCATGGATGGATGTATCATGTATGGGTTCGAATCATGCCATGCAGCAGCAAGAGGATGGGAGGGCCGGTACATATTTCTTTTGGGGGATTTGACCCCATGCCATGCAGTGCGTGCGCAATGCCAAGCTTGTCCTGTGGCGTGGCGCCGGCCACTCTGGGCGCATGGGCCTACGGGGTCTCCGGCGTATCGTCGAGGCTTGATTCTGCATGCGCAGGGCGGTCTGGGACGGAGCATGTGCGTGCCAGCGGGCGGCATGCATGGCCGCTCGTTCCTGCCGGTGGCAACGCTGAAGTCAGCGCCGATCGGCTGCATGGCAGGGCCGTTGGCCGGCCACTCCCCTCGTGTGAGGCTCTGCGACTGCCGTCGAGGACGTACGAAAACTGTTGAAAAAAATAAGATCATTGCTTGAGGCAAAAAGAAGAAGAAAAATTGGGGTGTTGCGAGAATCGAACTCACGACCTCTCGCACCCGAAGCGAGAATCATACCACTAGACCAAACACCCTGATTGGTTAATTTGTGCTAGATAAACCTAGAAAATCTAAAACAACGTTTCTGTTCCAGGAAACCCATCAGCCCCCAGTTAATCGCCATGCATGAAAATATGGCACAGCTTGGTAAGGTGGTGGAGTTATGTGTACAGATATGAGTGTGCCTACACACATAGTACTAATAAGATTGAATTTATTTGGTTCTCTCAGAGTATGGTTGTAATTTACCTGGGTTTTTTTTATGTCTTGTGTCGTTTCAAATATTTTATTTATAATTGCAGAATCTTAGTCACCACATCCGGCCCGGGGAGGGGGGAGAGGGGGCAGCCGCCTTGCCCCCCCCCCCCCCCCCCCCCAAAAAAAATCTGCGAGGACTATTTCTCGCATTCAGCGACTCCGAAGGTCTCTCTCGCTGGAGCATTACTAATCGCGCCGGCCCACCAGGGCGCGAGGGGTTTCGAACCTGGGTGGTTCCTATACTGCTTTGAGCTGCTAGCCACTCCACCACTATAGGAGTCGCACATTAGTTGAGGTAAAAGACCGAAGCTATTTTTTGTTCTACTTTTTTTCCCTTTTTTCGTTTCTTTCGTTCTTTGTCTGATCTTCTTATGTTTCTCTAGCTTTCCTTTTTCATTATTACAATTTGTTTTTCTTTTGGTTTCTCTTTGTTTTTTTCACGGTTTTTTCATTCTACATTCTTTCTTTCGTTTGTTCTTTGTTTTTTTCTCCGGGTTTCTTTTTGTTTTTCATTCTATATTCTTATATACTTGTTCAACATTTTTTAAATACTTTTTCAACATTTTTTCATACATGAACAACATTTTTTCAAATACTTGTTCAACAATTTTTCAAATACCCTTTTAACATTTTCAAATACTTGTTCAACATTTATAAAATACTTGTTCAACATTTCTATATACATGATCAACATTTGTTCAAATACTTGTTTAGCATTTTTTTAAATACTTGTTCAACATTTGCATACACATGATCAACATTTTTCAGATACTTGTTTAATATATTTTTCAAATACTTGTTCAACATTTTTATATATACGATCAATACTTTTTCAAATATTTGTTCAACATTTGTTTTTCAAATATTTGTCTAACATTTTGATGTACATATTTCAAATTTCTTTCAAATACTTCTTCAACATTTGTTTTTCAAGTACTTGTTCAATATTTTTTGAAGAGTGTCTTTTTATATTTATATATCTATTTAGATTATTTTAAAGTGGGAACAAAAGTAAAAAAAGAAAGAAAAAACAAAAAACAAAAAACTTGAAAAAAAAACAAAACAGATAATAGGCTGGTGTTTCCCGCATGCGTGGGCTGGCCCAATTGGCGGTTCCCCTCGGCGAGGGGTTCGCTCATGTGTCGCTTAATGCGAGACATAGGGGCGCCAGCTATTCTGGTCGCTTGAAATGTAGCAAGCGCGACTAGCCACCTCGCCCACACACAGTTCGTGATATGTACAAGGGCATGACCTACTTGAAGTAAGTCGCGCCGTTATTCTCCATTTTTTTCTTTTGTTTTCTTTTTCTTCTTTTTTGCATTTTTTTCTTCCTTTTTATTTTTTGTTTCTTTTTGTTTTTCATTCATTCTTATATACATGATAAACATTTTTTCAAATACTTGCACATCATTTTTCAAGTACTTACTCAATATTTTTGAAATACTTGTTCAACATTTTTGTACACATGTTCAACATTTTTCAAGTATTGTACACATGTTCAACATTTTTCAAATACTTGTTCAACATTCTTAAAATACTTGTACAACATTTTCAAATACCCATTCAACATTTTTAATACTTATTCAACATTTTTCAAATACTTTTTCAAATTTTTTAATACCTAGTCAACATTTTTTAAATACTTGTTCAACATTTTTAATACTTATTCAACATTTTTCAAACACTTGTTCAACATTTTTGAAATGTGTTTTTGAAGTGTGTTTATGTAGAGTATTTAAAGTATAAAGAAAATTACAAAAATAAAGCAAAAAAGCGAGAATAGAAAAAAAACTCCCGCGCACGGGGCCAGCCCATCTGCTCGCGCAAGTAGTAGGCGCTTCAACGAGGGACAACTTTCTCTCGCGTGACGCGAGATATAGAAGCACCCCCCCCCCCCCAAATTAGGGGGCCCTCCGACCAAGACACAGGGCAGATTATCTATGCATGTAGTGACGACGCAACATCATGCAGCAATTCGAAGGTAGCGGACGATGACCACACGATTATTACGCTGTTCTGTTTTCTTCCTGCGATCGCATGGGCCTACTAGCGAACAGAGCCGAAGCTAAGATATTTGGCCTGGCCCAGCGCGTCGTGAAGCGCCTCAGGTAGAAAAAAAAGGGTAGTGCACAATGCCCTAGTCAATCAAAAAAGTGCCCTAGTCCCCTTTTTCCTTCGCCGTGGATGCCCACCGCCGACGCAATCTTCAGTCCATGATCGTGGCAGGGCCATCACCGCTTTAGTAAGAATCGTTTATCACATTTGTAATCTAGTCTTGTGGAGTTTGTATGGATTATGAGATTACTCCCTTTCCTTGCTCCCCACGGGAAAAATATTAGTCCGGCATTCAAACTTAGGAACTGTCATGTTAGTGTTGAGTTAGGAATATTAGGGGTATGGTATGGTGCCTACTAAATCATGATTAAGCACTAAGGCGCATCCAAAACTTTATGAACTATAATCTACTATATTAAATTGGTGATCGATTTTGTAATTTTGTAGTGATGCTGCAATAGCTTTATCTCAAAGGCATTTGGATGGTTCCTTTCCTGTAGAAGATTTTGAACTTATATCTCTAGAATCAAAGCTTACAGAAGATTTTGAACCCTAAACCCTAAATTATTACTATTTTGAATCTGCAGATAATATCAAGTAACTTACTGAATCTTCTGTTAAACTGTTTTCTCATATTGTTTTTGAGAGTTAACTCATTATTTGTGTTATCTCTAGGGCTTAGAAGATGGTTCTAATGCTTCATCAACCAAAAAAAAATTCTTATCAAGGAGGACATGTATACGGAGGTACTAGTTATATTGACTGTGGCAGAGGTATGCTTCCATGTGTGATAATTATTGTCCTACTGGAAGTAGCATGTGCATCTTTGAAAGGGCTATATATTGAGGAAAAACAATGTGAGGTTTATAAATGTCCCAAGAGAGGTGAAATAGTTTGCATTTAGAACTTGCATCTAGGAATGTTAGAAGAAATTTTAAGGTAAAGTATTCTTATTTGATTTTAAAAACATTTTAAGTGTCTAGTGATAACATTTCACATATACATATATTGAACATTATTTTGATATTTATATTAAGGGGCCCCGGTTTCTAGTCTCGCCTCGGGCCCCAGAAATCTCCGGACCGCGGACCTGTTAGTCACAAAAAATAATGTAGATATACTATCATGGAAGTCATTTGCACAAAGAGATCTCAGACTGATTTAGTTAACTGTACCCCTTTTATTTTTGCAAGAAAATTAATTGTGCCCCTTGGTTGTGCTCTGGCGAGTCAAGGCGACTACGGTTTCAGCTGCCTCCGGCCACGCATCGGATGGACTGCCTCGTCTCCTGTTGCCTTAGGACCATGGAGGCCAGGTGGATCTCGCTTCTTGCCCGTGGCAGGGCTTCGTTTTTAGATATTTCTTGGAGTTTTCGTAAAGTTTGTGTCCTGCTCAGGAAGACAAGGCGGCGGCCACTCCTGTCTAGCCCCTATCCGGATGATGCTTCTAGCATCGTCGGAGGACGTGTGAAGGTTTGTCTCTGTATCTCGTGGGATTCGCGTGGCGTTTGTTTTCGGTGAATCCGCTTGGATCTAATCTTTGTTCGTCTAGTTTCGTGTGTCTACATCCATTCGATCTATGCTTTTTTTTACCGGTGGTGGTTGTTGTTCTGGTGCGTCTTATGCGTATTTAGCACGATGACTTCCTGAATGTCTACTATAACTCGCTTCAGTGGTTGTAGTCGTCGCTAGGTGGTTATGGACCTGGATGTAATTTTTCCTTTCGATGTTTTATACTACCTTGACAGTTGATGAATAGGTCGAATTTTTTTCTAGAAAAAAAAACAGACCGTTGTTTTAGGGGGTTCTCAGACCGTTTTTGCCAGACCGTTTGAACATGCGGAATCGATGGCTGGCCCGCCCGGCGCCAGCGAGTCGCCACCATAAAAAAACCAAGGCAGATGCATCTCGGGCCCGGTGGGCCTTGGCCTGAGTAAAGGAAGAGCTGGGAGAGAGGAAAACACCTTTAATTGCTCGATACCGGTACGGCGGGACGGGCAGCGGATCCCAGGGCGGTACCGGTACGGCGGCAGACCGCCGTGAACAGGTGCTCGCCAAATCAGATCGGCCGATCGTGCCGGCCACTTTAAAGCACCCCGGCGGCCCGATAGGATCATCCCGTGCGTACTTTGGTTTGGAGCTAATTAAGTAGCTAACCAAGCAAATAAACAGGGAGTTTCTCCTCTCCATATATGCATGAGTACGACTTATTTCCTGGTGCAAATCGACCTAGCACACACGCACGCACGCACTCATTCCCACGGAGCCGCGGAGCTCATGACATTCCGCCTACTCCTAATACAATGCATGCATGCACCCGTGCCGAGTGCATCGGCGCATGCGGTGCGCCCGCGGACCGCGGTCTGTTGCCGGCGGCCGGCACCCACGTACGGTCAGGGCACGGTGACTGCCTGCACGCCCTCGTACGCGACAGTTGCGCGGTCACCTGCGCTCTTGTGACAGTACGTACGTGCAAGCAGCAGCAGCAGTGGCTAGCCAGCAAGCACGCACGCACTGTTGGACGTACCCGTGCGTGCACCACTGCTCACGCTACATGCGTCGATCCCTGAAATAAATCACTGCCGTATGGCGTCGCCAAGACCATGCAGTACCACGTACGTCCGTACTCTCACTGCCCACGGCCCGCCGTTTCCGGATCGGCCGCCGCCGGCCAACCGTGCGCGCAGATCCGCTCGGTCCATGAAAAACGCGCGAGAGACTAGTCAGAAGCAGCCAGTACCGCGCGTACGACCGGCGATGGCGCGCGCCGGCGGCAATTGATGGCTCCTGGAGCGGCCGGCCGGCCGACAGCGGAATTGAAGCCGCGGACTGTTCCCGCGATCGAATTAAATCGGGCCCCAGGTAATCAGTCAATCAGAACGCGCGATCGCGGCGTCACATCACGTCCGTCATCCCCTTGGATCCAGACGTCACATCGTGTTAACGGTTTTGTTGAAATCTTGTCGGACGGTATATTTATACGCTTCGATCCCTGTAGGGCGGCCCTAGGCCTAGCGGTTGTTTGATCTCACTTCAATGTGGAATCTTGGCCGCTAGACCGTTGCAAACTCCCATATATTTTCACACGTTCGTGACACTCTTGTAGAGGTATTCTATTATTACGCATAGATATATAAACTGGCGAGCAATCCTCAAATCATTCAAGTTGTCAAATAAGATTATGTTATGACACATTCAAATTATAGGCACTCTGTTCTTACGCATAGATATAGAAAATGCCGCATTAGCTATTCCTCAGACCGCCTGAAATTCCAAATCACATCAGGTAATTCTTGCTAGTTCGAGAAGCACCCCCCCCCCCCCCCCCCCCGCGCCCGAGTCCAGGGTGACATAGCATCACTAGGAGCGAGCTAGAGCCAGTGACGACATGGTCGGCCACAACATCACACGCATAGGTCGGTCGAAGGTTTGACATGTTCAGGTGGCTAGCCTTTTCATATTGACTGTTGATCGGCTTGGAACAAGCCCGAGGTCGAGAAGGGACGTCGTGGCCTGTAGTGCTGTTGCTGACGAGGGGTCAGACAGGGTGCCATCGAAGTCTGTGGGCGGAGGAGAGGCAGGGAACGGTTGGGCCAGCCGCCGGGGAAGAGGGGGGAGGGAGGGCATTGCACGATAGAATGAAAAAGGTAGATGGTCTAACTGTTTGTTGCCAATTGACTAAAATGGGGGAGGGGGTGTTCAGGAAAAATCATACACTTACGGAAACTTCCTATAGGTTGTTTTCAGGAAGACGACTCCACCAATCCCTGTCCCCCTGATTCCCACTAGTGGCCCCCTTCCCCCCTTAATCTCCAATCATAAAGCTACACTTCATTCTGTAACAAAAAAGTCCATACAAAGTGTCCGTATGTATAACATCTCTCGGGTGTTCAGTCGCCTGACTTTTAAGTTGTCTGATAAAATATTATCAACTAGGCTTCGAGCATCTTCAATAGATGATATAGATGGATAAATAACTGATTTTACATCACGAAGGCCCAAAAATGGTCCTCCAACAGATGATGTGCATGCAAATTTTTGTACTCGATATTTGTTCTAGATGTAAAATAGGGTACTTGGACTTGTGCCTCTCGAGTAAAACCTGAGTAGTTGCGCGTGCAACCAAACTACCGCGCGGAGCTTCCCGCACCGCGCCTACCATCCTGGTGCCATCACCCGCCGATGCCGGTCCTCATGGACGCCTCCTCTGACCCCGCATCCGCCAACGCCGCTCCGGCGATGGCCCACCTCCTCCACGTCTGCCGCCTGTCTCGCCACCACCATCGTCACGATGCCTCCCCAAAATCGCGGGATAGATTTGCAGCCCCTCTTCCTGCCGCCATCGTCTAAATGGATCCACTTGCTAGGAAGAAGGCTACCACGACCAAACCATCAGGTGACGGCTCGAAGCAGCCACCGTGCGACCTCTCCGCGGCTTCGTCTCAGGCGAAGAAGATGACAAGGATTGTTGTTGCTTCGCCGCTGGTAGCTGCTGCTTCATGTGCCGCGCCTCCTCCCACACCACCTCCCGTCTCGTCACCGACCGTGGAGCGAGTGTTGCGCGGCTGATTTATTTTACATCACCTATTGGAGCACTAGCTATTGGTGATGCATTTTACACCATCGGTTGGAGTTGGAGATATTTGGTGTTGTAAAAATGTACTTTTAGGTGATGTATATTCTATCCGAACCATAATTTGGTTATGTAAAATACATCATCTATTGGAGATGCTCTTAGTCCAGCATGCTGCGATTTTGATCCATCTCTTCCCCTCCATGCACCATGGAGCATTCTTTCGTTGAGCATCCATACATGCGGGCATGCGGCCGCATGTTTGCATGCATACAGTGCAAATGTACGCTGGAAATAACTAAGTTTATGCTACACTTGAATGCGCTGTCCTAGCCTATGGAGGGAGGCAACCTAATCGGCCAAAACATATGCCATGAATGGCTCATGCATGATCGAGCTCTAGCTCACTTAATAAGCCAATAATGCAAACAGGCACTATTTGTCCATGATATAGCTATGCCTGCATGCACGTAGGACCCCACTGGTTAATTATCAAACCCTGCCAGCATTCAAGCTTTTGGTCCATGCGCAATACACAGGTGCGATGAAATGAAGGCCACAAATTGTAAATTGTACGTGGTACGAACGAGAGATAGTTGTGGGCTTATGACTAGGTTTATTTACGGTGTATATCTGCGTTCTGGATGTAGTTACATCCCCACTGAAAATGTTAGCGCGGATCCATCTCTTCTGGATGCGGAGTCGGTTAATGAACTCTAGGAACATGCATACATGAAAGATATATTCATCTGTATCCGGCAGGATCTCTGTGCAAGGGCCAAGGGGGCTCCACTTTTCACATGCAGTTATAACTCCAAATTACTACTCCATGAGAGTAAAAATGGCCAAGATTCGGAAGTGAAGCAATGCCAGATCCGCAAAGATTGTGGATTAATGTGAGTTGGGACCTCGTTCTCGTAGGCATGCAGTGAATAGGGATAGCTAGTCACATCCATCACATCTATGTTAATTAACTGTACGAGATAAAAAAAAGGACCGGTACATATACAACAGCCCTGTTTGGATATTTTAACCTGAACTAACCCTGAACTAACTCTAACCAAAGAGGTATTTGGATGACAGGGTTAGATGGAGCGCGGATACGGCGAGGCGCCTTCATGGGCGGTGCGACAGGGAGGGAGGGAGAGGACGAGAAGCTTCGAGGAAGTGGGGACGGATCTGCTGCGGGAAGAGCGAGAGAAAAAGATATTTTTTAGTGGTCCCGAGAAGAACTAACCAAATAAGCACATCTTGACTGGGTTAGTTTTTTGGGGTGGGTTAGATGCATCTAACCCAAACTAACCCTCATGTTTGGATATTTTTGGGTTAGTTAAGTCCAAACTAACCCAAAGTAACTCTAACCCATGGATTCAAATAGGGCCAACGACTTAACCCGTAAGGAGAGATCGATAATAATAATAATAATAATAATAATAATAATAATAATAATAATAATAATAATAATAATAATAATAATAATAATAATAATAATAATAATAATAATAACTCAAAGATATATTTTTTGCCATGATTTTCATGAATGTGATTCGTGATGAAAGTTTGCAAGCAATTCAAAATTTCCTTAATGTTTGCAAAGAAAAAACAGAAAATTTTAAATTATATTTATTTATTTTCCCATTCATGCGAGGAGCATTTGAGCTCTAGCTAAGAAAGGTACTTTCACTGAAAGAGAGGATTACATGCTTAGCCATCATTGCACCGTAGGAGAGCATACTACACAATAAAAAAAAGTACGATCACATCGAGGAACACTATGAAAAAGACAGGATAGATCCGATCTCATCAACAAGAACACAACTAAGAGGAAGTAGATGTTGATAAAGATTCGCCGGTTCTCACAATAAGGTTATGCCTCACCCATTTGCAAGAAGTTTTCCACCGATCAAGAGTCAAAGCAGATAACCCCTCTGCGATATCCACGTGTACCGAAGTAGTAGTTAAGCCGACAAAAAGCTACCAGAGAACTAGAGGGGGGAGTAGCGTTCTGCGTACCAGTCTAGAACTGCTCTAGACCGAGAGAGGGAGAGAGAGGGGCGTAGGGCGGGGGGAGTGCTCCAAAGTACTTGTGTGTCCTCGGGTATCGCCCGCTCCCACATACATATAGCGTCCGGGGAGGAGGGATCGGCTGACTTGGGGGCCAAAAACCCCCTAGGGCCGGTGCACCAGGGAGGGAACTCCTCCCTCCCAACGCGGCTTGCCCCCCAAGCAAAGAGGGTGCACACCAATTTGGGGCCCAATGGGGCCCATGCGGTGCATGCCCACTTGGCCCAGCCAAGTAGCGCCCACTAGGACCCCTTGTAACGTTCGATTACATGCCTTCGACACTCCCAGGCACTTCGAGACACTTTCAGGAACTCCGGAGACGCTCCTAAGACCATCTAGAACACTTCCGGTGCCCATTCTCGGATTCTCGAATGTCTTCTAGTTCTCAAACGGACCACTAGTCATTAAGCGCATGACCTGCATGTTAAGTAATTATGTGGACATGATTGAGAACACCTTCCGGTCAATAATTAACAGTGAGACCTGGACACCCATATTAATTCCTATATATACATGAGGATCTTTATCGAGCAAACATTTTCTTTCCGCGTACAATTCCCTTTACTCCGCGATACTTAAAACCCGAGGCGAGACCTTTATAGGTTTCCTATGAATCAACTATTTTATCATAATGTCAAGTTATCCTCGTTACCAATTTTTTTTCTCGTTTTCGTGTTCCGGTATCCCCTGATCACAATAACGGTTGTGTATGGCCAGGCGATGGTGGATATCATAATACCGAGTGGGCCTAGAGAGTATCTCTCCATCATCAGTGGAGCAAATACGAGTCTTGAATCATCGAGGGCCTTGTCATACTTTTTCATTGTAGGTGTAAGCTACCTTTATGATCTCCCAGTTACGGCAAACGTTTGACAACCCTAAACTAATTATCCGGTATGGTGTACCTGTAAGCTACCTTTATGATATCTTACCAGCTTGCTTCCGGTTTGTGGGAATTCAGATGCCCGGACCGGTCCCCGGATGTTTGATAGACGCCGTTGGAGGGTTCAAAGTGTCCTAGCCGTGCGCTCCGAACGTTTATCGACGGTTTGTCATACATCGTTGGAGATGCTCTAAGTGAACTATCGAAACAAGCTTTCGACCCTCTTTATATATAAACCAACAACTGGAAGAAAGTACATGACCGAACGATACAAGATGGTGAGGTAGCCCTCTCAAGGGATGGCCAGCACTCAAGCGTTTACTAGTGCCCTAACTGCCACGTTTGATCTTTATGGTCCAGCTCAGCAAAAGGTGTTGCTTGCAGACTAAAGGTGTAGCCTGTAGAAGAGTCAGTCTCCTCACTTTCAAAAGCAGAGAGAGAGAAGATAGAAGAGAATCCTGCAGGGAAAAGAAAAGAGAACGGACCCCGGTGCATGATGTAGGAAAGGAAGAGAGTCACAGGAAAATGTGGTCCACACACTAATGCCTGCATTGGCCGAAAGATTGCAATGCGGTTGTTTCATTGATTCACGCTTGCGTGGATGCGTTGATGCATATGTAGGTGATGCCACCATAGTTCATGCCCTTACAAAGGTGATCCCATGATAAGTGGATCACGTCGAATGCACCCAACTATGCTACCAATAAAGAACATAGGAAGGGTTGAACACACCAACACGCTATTACCTCCCCTAAAAAAAAAACACTATTACCTAGTACACCTAAGCTCCACGACAACGCCCCCGAGAGGGAGAATGGCGTAGAGTGTCGCCGCTGCCGAGTCCACAACGAACAAAGCTCTTCACCCGGAGCCTTGACATGGAGAGAATATCCATGACGACGTCTTCAAGAAGAGCGCGACACCCACGGGCATCGTCGTTGTCGGCGCCAAGGCGCGGATCTTTCGCTCGGGCAATTCACTCGTGTCACCACAAGGCCTCCAGGACGAGCGTGCTGAGGTCAGATCCCCAGATCTAGATTAGGGCGTACCCTTGCGAAGATAGAGAGCACACCCTGAGCCACCCATTGCTACACCTCCCGTCGCCCACACAACCCGGGTGGATAGCGACCACCGCCACGATGGCCTGCCGTAGAGCTACCCATGTGGACCATCATCCGGGGCCGCCGCCCCGGCATCCCTATCGCGGGACACCGCACATCGGTCGCTTTACAACGCACTCAACCACGAAAGGTGGAGTAGAGGTTCACCATCTACTCCTAGTCCAACATCCGTCACCGAGTCTAGGTAGATGCCTCCACCATAGGAGGCACCGACGCCCGTGTCTCCAGTCAATCCCGGTGGACTGGGAGTGACACGACTCCGTGACAGCCGAAGGCCATCAGCAAGCGAGCCCCAAGCCCTGGCCCAAGCGAGCTTGCATGACGCCATTCATGTGGCCACCGGCACCGGTCCACACACTGAAGCAACAGTATCATGACCACCACCACCGACCACCGTACCCACGAGGAGGGCACGAGAACCATCCATGAGCACATCCCGGGCCATGCCCAACCACACCTACCCGAAGCACAAACTCCGGTCCGCCCTGGCACTGATCTGGCCGCCGGATCACGAGCCCTAGACCGGAACATTCCCCATCGCGCATGCGACCGGCACCATCGGCGCCCGCCCAGTCCCACGCCCCGTCATTACAGACCCCGGAGAAGGCGGTCGACACCCCCCCCCCCCGCACCGCCTATAGAATCCCAGTTGCCGCAGCTAACCCAGGCGCAATCCGCCACCCTGCCCATCTGTGCGCCTAGACAACCACCCGTGCGAGGCAGAGCACCACCACGGAAAAAGTCTAAAATAAACCTTGAACTCGTAGACGAAAACTAAATCGAACCCTGAACTTTCAATCCCTGAAATTAGCACACCGAACTCTTCGATCCCGGTCTATTTTAAACCTTGAGAGTGTTTCGCTAGTATTCGCTGACGTGGCAAGTCAAACTGGGCCGGCCCATTAGAGCAGTCGCTCGCGCGCCCGATCTGCTATGGTTTTCATTTTTTCTTTTTCTTTTGTTATTTTTCTTTGGCTTTTCTCTATTTTCATCGGTTTTCTTCGGCTTTTTTCCCTTCGCTATATTTTGCTTTTTCACTAATTTTCTTTGGTTTCCATTTCTTTGTTATACTTTTGGTTTTCTTTTGTTTCTTTCTTCTGTTTTTTGTACTGTTTGTTTTTTTAAACTTTTGACATGTTTCAAATTCATTATGTACATTAACACGCACATGAAACATTTTTTGATACACGATTGATATTTTTCAACTACATTATGTATATTTTTAAAATACATGTTTAAAACATTTTATGAATAAAATAACATATTGCCAAATACACGTTTAACATTTTCTAGATGACAATAAACATTTTACAAAACTATATAAACATTTTTCTACATTGTTTAAAAAGTTTCTCCCATTTTAAAAAAATCAGAAAGTGTTTGCATTTTATATTTTGTTCAGGTTTCAAAATTTGTTCCCTTTTTTAAAAAAATACGTGTAAAAAAGTGTTCACTTTTTCAAAATTGATTCTGTTTAAAAAGTTGTTCGTTTTCACAATTTTTCTTACGTTTTCCATATTTGTTTGCGCTTAAAAAGGTATTTTCCTAATCTCGACTTTGCTGTTTGTGATTACATATCCCGGGCCTCTCAATTATAATCACTAACAGCCGATTGTCGAAGTGTATTGCCTGTTGAGTTCACCAGCCCCAGGTCGCGTTCTCAGAAAGAAAAAAAAACCAGCCCCAGGTCGCAAGTTTGACTCTCTGGGTTGTCTACTCTTTGTACAGTATATTTTTACGTCGCGCGTTCTGATAAAGGAAAAAAAACTGCTTCGCACGTGGTAGGCCTGCAGACTCGTGTCCGCAATCAACAGTTCTAATTTTTATGCTATTTTTATTGCATGCTGCGTATTACAAAAATAAAATAAAAATAAATTGAACAAAAAAAATCTCGTTACGTGCCTGTTGGGCCGGCCCAGTCGCGTGTAATCCCGGGATTCAACCCGCCACGTCGACAATCCCTGTTTGGAAACGCTCTCAAGGTCCAAAATAGACCGGGATCGAAGAATTTGGTGTGCTGATTTCAGGAAATGAAAGTTCAGGGTTCAATTTAGCTTTCACCTACAAGTTCAGGGTTTGGTTTGGACTTTTTTCCACCACCACCACCCTCAGCCTTTACCGTCAAAAGGCAGAGTAGCAGCCTCCGGCTGCGACCAGACGCGCACCATCCCCCACATGACCCTTCACGCGCCTGTCATGCCCGTGCAGAAGCTACACTATGGCACGTCGCCGTCTCGCGGCACCCCGCACCCTGGCCCGAAAAGGACGGCCTGCGCCACCCCCACCGCTCAAGAGGAAGCCCAATCCCTACCGCTCCATCCGGTGGCGGCGAGGGCGGGGTAGGGAGGAGGAGGGGGCTAGCAGAGGAGATCAGGTGCCCTCCCCGCCCGCCTTGCAAGAATGGCAGGGATCGGGATGGGGAAGGAAAAGTGTGTGTCGCTCAAAGTGAACTTGTCCCATCCATTTAAAAATCTAATGGCCACAGACGACATCCAATAAAATTCGCTGAGCTTGCCTCGGTACATCGTTGGTATTCCAGCCATGATTGATGAGATCATGAAATCACCACCTAATCATGGACAATCTCCCATCCTCCCAACATTCTCAGGCGGGGCCTAGTGAGCGAGATGTAGTTGATCGGTTGATGCTAGTGAACAAAAATAATGCTCCGTGCCCCCATTACATTTTTCTGTATGTACTACAGTGTCAAAAAACGTCTTATATTTTAGCATGCAGGGAGTATATTTTATCCTATGTGGTGGAACCGGCCATCCTCATCATCAGATACAGATTGAAACCCTCATTGTTTCATATGCGGGCTCAAGAATTTTGCTCTTGTTTGTCGTGGTCTTGGTGTTCCAAACATCGCTCCGCAAACTTTCTTGATTTTAGCCCATGGATCAATAGAAAGTTCTTTTTACCCCGTGCAATGTATCCTGTACTCCCTCTATAAACTAATATGATTTTTTATCACTAAAGTACTAGTCAAAAGATCTTATATTAATTTATGAAGAGAATATGTCAGTATGTGTATTTTTTCTGAAGAGTGTCAGTATTTACAAAGCTTGTCCTGTAGCGTGGCACCCGCCGGAGTCACCGGCCACTCTGGGCGCATGGGCCTACGGGATCTCCGCCATACCGTCGAGGCTTGATTCTGCGCAGGCCGCTGGGCATGGACCGTATGCGGTAAAATTTTGTGTTTTGACCCTTTTGCGATATAAAATCAGGATTTGACGCCAGTTGGTAAAAAATTCGGGATTTGACACTTTTGCTACCGCCAGGGCCACTGGCGGTAGGTTTAGACTCGGGCGGTAGGGTGTGACGGAGGGGACGGCGGCCGTTTGCCTGTGCTGATGTGGATAAGTACCTACCGCCAGGGGGCCAGGCGGTAGGCTGTCTAAACCTACCGCCAGAGCCACTGGCGGTAAGATGTGGCAGGGTTTTGCCGTACAAACTTTCTTTAACGAAATATGCAAGGGACCTGGCAGTAGGATGTCTAACCCTACCGCCAGGGTGCCTGGCGGTAGGGTCCTTTGTTCTGTTGTTTCAAGTTCATTTGGTTGTTTGTTTTCAAATTCAAATATGACAGCAATATCACAACAAGTTTCACAAATATGACAGCAATATATGAGCTCACATATTAGTAAAGGTTCCACATAGAAAATATCAAACAGTTTACACATAGATTCATAAGTAGGAAATTGCAAATAGCAAACTTGTCCACATAGTTTGACAACCCCTACTAAAACATAGATGCATATCCAATAGACATGTTTATAGGTTGGGGAAACCTCCCCCCTCGTATGTTAGGCCTGGACGTGGAGACAGATACGACAGCGGATCCACAGGTTCAGGCGGAGGCAGAACGCTGGTCGGCATCCGATCGTTCAAGCACTCCCACCTTGCCTTGTCAGCTGGAGTTTTCGCCTCCGCCCTACCCCAGCTGATGATATCGAACGCCGATGCACTTGGAGGCGGCATCCTGACTCTCTCCTCCGCATTGCTCTCGAAGTAGACACTCCGGTCCAAATTGCGCAGTTCCCAGTTGGAGTGCTGCTTGGCAACTTCAATGGTCGCTTCCCGGCGTTCACGGGAGATAGTTGGATCTCCCTCCATCTCTGCCTTCACTCTCTTCCACTCCTTCACACTCAGCGACCAACACTTCACATCGTCGGCGATCCGTTCTGCCCTCTCGTGCCACCGCACTGCCCTCGTCTCCTTTAGAAACTCGTTTGAAAAAGCGGTCACCGGCTGCAGAAGCTCGGGGAAGGACTCGTACACATACGGAAGTGGCAAGCCGGACGGGTCGTGTTGGAGATGGATGGGCGATGGTTGCGCCACTGTTGCAGACCTAAACATATGGATCAAATAAATAAAATACATATATCAAGATGTGTCAAATGCAAAATCATACCATATCATACCAACCAAATCCACTACTTGCATCATATATATTTTGTTTACTACAATATGCATCATATCATAAAAAAATCCTCCAACATTCATCTTGAATGTATTATCTCCAAACAACATCTTCATATCATCATATCAACATGCATCATAAAACTACTATCAAGTCCTCCCACATGCATTACATCATAATTTTTTTAACAAAAAAAATTATGACCTAGGGTTCATCTTCATACTATTGATTAGAGTTCATATTCAATACCACTACTTACTAAAGAACTAAGAACTACAACTACAATCAAACTAAAACAATCTTAGGTACAAAAAAATCCAATATAAATTCAAAAATATGAGGGATTTGAAGCAAATAATGCGTCGAATCGGAAGTAAGTTTGCAAAAACTAATTGGAGGGATCGGAGGAGCTTACGTTTCTCTCTTCGGGGCCATCTCGATTTGCAAAAATGGTGAAGAAACGATGAAGATCCGAGGGGGAGAGTGGAGGAGATGAGAGAGGGAGAGAGGGGCGAGTTGGGGAAGAAAATATGAAACTGCCGACGGGGGGAGGGGGAGGGGTGGGGAGATGGGCAGGGGCGCGGGGTTTCGGGGGAAACAACTGCCCGGACCCTACCGTTAGGGTCCATGGCTGTAGGGTTAGACAAGCTACCGCCGGGTGCCCTGACGGTAGGGTGCGACGGAGGGGAACGGCGGGCGTCTCCGCGTGCTGACGTGGATTACAACCCTACCGCCAGGTCCCCTGACGGTAGCCTGTCTAACCCTACCGCCAGGGATCCTGACCGTAAGAAAAAGGGTCAAATCCCGAAATTTTTACCAACTGAGATCAGATCCTGATTGTATATCGCAAAAGAGTCAAAACACAAAATTCAGCCACCGTATGCGTGCCAGCTCTTGCCTGCGGTAACGCTGAAGTCAGCACTGATTAGGTGCATGGCAGGGCCGTTGGCCGGCCGGCCCCTCCCCTGCGAGGCCAGTGGTGCTGCGGTGCAGGACGTGTGCGGCGGCCGATCCCGCCACGACGGCCGCTGTGGTGTTCCCGTCTTGAACGGGACGAAGGGACGTACACGGCCCACGGTGGTTGGGTGCACGTGCCCGTAGTGCTGCGGCCGGTGATCGAACGTGGCAGAGTATGGAAAACCACGTACTACGCCGTGTGGTGCCACCACGCTAGTGTTGCTTTCGGTGTCCCTGGTGGATGCAAAGAAAGATTTTTGCAAATGCAAAAGGATAATAAAAGCATCTCTAGCGGAACCCTAAAACATACTCTTTCCATTTCATAATGTAAGAACTTTTTTAAGCTAACAAAATTTGGAGATCGTTCTTATTATGGGATGGAGGGAGTACATTTAAGAAGTAAAAATGTGTTTTAGTGAATTAAGCACAAGCTAGTAGATCCCTAAAGCACATAATCCCTAAAAAAATAGCTTTTCAATTTCTAAAATGCGGCAGTTCTGACCAAATCTAGTCGCCACACGTGGCTGCGGACTATATTACCTCGGCCGCCGTACCCAGCTTGTTGCTCCCACCCGACCCGCACCGTCGTCCACTCCCTGCAGGAGGAATCAACCGGCAACACCATTCCACAACCCCGTCGGCCTCTGCCGCATCTTCCCGTGAGTCCAGGTCGCCGAAATCATCACTTCCGCCGCCGGTGAGGCCGTCATCGCTACAACTCCACAAGGTCGCCGCCGAAGTCGAATTTCTTTCGGAATGATGCCAGTTGAGAACGGGGATGCCATAGGAAGCTCGACCCCAAGCCAACGTCCGCAGACACCGCCAAATCCGAGGAAGAATCCGATCCTTCTGATCACCAGCGCAACCTTCATTCTCAGCATTGTTCCTTGGCTCCTCGCTCACAAACCGCGTGTGTGGCCACCTACGCGATATCGAAGGTCTCCTTCGCCGCCTTGCGGACCAATCCAGTGCTCCGTCGCCGGTCACTGTCGCTACGATTGCTGCCTCACAGAAGGTATTTGTCGAAATTCCCCTATGCGTCTTCGACGATTCTTCGTCAAATGAGGAAGAAGACAATGATTTCAAGTTTGTGAGTGTCATGGTTGCAGGACAAAGATTTCAGGAGGCCACACACGTGGTTCTCAGACAGGTCGACTTTCTTTTGAGACCAAGTCATGGGCCATGATGGACTTGTGAGAGATTACTTTGCGTCAAATGCAGTTTATCCCTTACACTATTTTCGGCGTCAATTCAGGATGTACCAGACTCACTTCAACACCATTACAAGGGCCATGGAGAGACATGATCCTTGGTTTGCACTGGGAAATAATATGTTAGAAAGGATGTTAAGAGGGCTTTTGGTGAGCTTCAATGATAATATGCGATTTTTCATGGCCCTAATGAGTATTGAAAGCCTGACTCCATGTGAAATATCATGACGACATGTATTACCTTGCACAATATAATCATTGACCATGAGAGAGAGTGAGAGGCGCTGGCATCGGCGGTGTGTGTGTGAGGGTGGGGCGGGGGGGGGGGCTAGTTGACGCCTACAAGCATCAAGTAGGCGTGGCTTCGCCCATATAGACTCACCGAGGGCCGACCCAGTTCGGGGATTCACTTGAACGCTTCTGTTTTTTTGGTTCGCAGTTTTTTGTTGGGCTTGTGGTTTTGTATTTCAGTTCCTATTTTTAGTTTTCTTTTCTTTTTGGTTTTTTATTTCCTTTTCTTTTACTTTTTTCCTCATAGATATGTTTTTTTGGTTTTTGAATAAATGCTTGTGTTTTTAAAAAATAATCAGAAATTTCAAATAATGATCATGTTTTCAAAAAGTATTTCAGAATTTCAAAAAATATTTCCATTCTAAAAAACTTTTCAAAATTTCATAAAAATCGGTTTTTTTATTTTTTATAGACAATTAATAATACATTATAAATCGAACATTTTTTGAATACACATTAGAATTTTTGTAATTTCCATTGAACATTTTTAATACATACTGATTTTTTTCCAACACATAGTGTAATATTTAAATATACGATGAACATATAGCGAATTTTTTAAAGGGTGTTTTCAAATTGTTGAATAACTTTTGAAATTTAGAACCATTTTTTAAATCTGAGAATAAAATTTCAATTGATGTACATTTTTTAAAATTCGTAACAGTTTTTTTTTTCAAACATTTGAATTTTTGAAAATTTCGCATTGGTTAAATTCGTTGACACCTTCTGATATCACTAAAGTTAATAGAAATTTGAGTTTTTACAAAAATTTAAGAAGGAACAAATAAAAAAAGATACGAAAATAAACTGGTGCTGGAATTGTGCCAGCCCGTTGGCACTCGCTTCAGGCATTGATGAGATACAATGCATCATGCATGTCAATGCCCACCTCTCTCTCTCAAAGAAAAAAAGAAGCATGTCAGTGCCCTTGGCCGGCACCTCTCCTGTGACTGTGAGGCTGGTGCACTGCTGTCGTGTTGAGGACGTTCCGCGGCCGGCAATCCCGGTATGCTGGCCGGTGCTCACGAGCTTTGCTACACTTACGTAATTTTCTTACGTAAACTCCTTACGAAATCATCGTGGCATCTGATGATTTGTTAGTTGGAAATCAGGAGGGCGGGGCCCACAGTTATTGCGGTGCTCACGCCGCTGTTGTGTTCCCGTTTCGAATAACCAGAACCCTCCGATCAAATTAGTTAAAACATATTCTACCGTCGATATTAAGTTAATGGTCTGCCATCCTAATCAATGGCTAGGATCGAATGTTCTGCCGGGCAGACGTCTGCCAATCCCCGTCTTCATCCGCCCCTTGTATTGCTAATCACATCTGGTCGCTAATAAGCCTCCGCACATATCTGCCTCCTTCCTTTACGCGTGCTCCTCCACCTCTGCCCCTCCCGCACGCCGCCGCCAGCCCGAGCACGCGTACTCCCCTCCTCTGCATTGACGCTGCTAAAGCGCGCTTCCTTCTCTGCGCCTCCCTCCGGCCGCCGGCCTCCTCTGGCCTGACGGCCGCTGGCCATGGGATATGGGATGGAGGGACCCGTCCACCTTGGGATATGGGATGAAGCGACTATCTAGACGCCGCCGCCTGGCGCAGGCCAGGGTGCTCGCGACGCGACCAATCGTTCACGTCGGCCCCTCACCGATCTGTGCCGGTTTTGCATCGCCATGCCGCCGTCTTCATCCGCCTCTCACTGCGTACTGTTATGGGTGGCCGAAGAACAAACCCACCTACTGTCATATCCGTCTCAAGATTGAACGCACCTGACCCATCCTTCGTTTCACAGGTCAGCCCCCAATTTGTTGTGCCACCATCCCTGTCACTGCCTCACTGGTACAGCAGATCCATTCGTGGTTTTTTCACATTTGAGAGAAGATGGATAAGTAACAAATTTGTGTCCAGATTATCAGCAGTTCGTTCTATTTATCCATCAGTTTGTCATAATCATGTTTTGACCCCAGGCACCCATATCCCAAAGTGTTTATGTATTTGTGCTTCAAGAGATGAACAAATGCGTTCCTGTCTGATCGATATTTCTGAAAAACATGTTTTTGTTTGGCCATGCGGGAGGTGGATTTTCCCTTCAGGTTTTATTCATCTCTGTGATACAAACTTCACCACATTGGAGCTGAGATGATGCGTGTGATGTAGCCTTTGTTCATACTTGAATTGAATGCTCACGAGCTTTGGTGGTTGATACTTTGCTGGACATTTGAACAGCCCTGGGCGGCTACATTGACGACCGAGCGAGCAAGCAGACGTGTAATGCGAAACATCTGATGTGCAGTTCAGGACCAAATCCACCCGGACCGATGGACGGAATTCAGAGGTGCATGTACTGACGAAATCTCATGGTGACTATGTTAATGTAGAATCAATTTTCAGAAAATGACTTTTCTTTGTTACCACTTAGCTGCAGTCTGCCGTATACCAGAAAAATCGTTATGCATATTTTTTCTATGTCTTATATCCTAACATTCATTTTGTTTGATGATCAATACAACAGAACTTGTTGAGAACCTTTAGAATGGTTATTTCAGTGACTTAACTTCTCTCTTTTTGGTAAGGAACCTTTAGAGAAGTTGAAGCTGAGCATCAAAGTTTGGAATATTTTTACCAACAATCAAGAGATTCCCATGTCCTAGGGCCCGGTCATGTGCAGGTTGTTTCGCTCAGCAAGAAAAGACACCATCCATGATTGTTGATGGCTTTGGCCTTTTGATCCTGTGCTTTGTTGCCATAGAGAATTTGAGTGTTAGAGTTCTCAGAAGTCAATCACAAGTTCACCATCCATGATTGTCGATGGTAAACATTTAGTAAGTAGTGACTTCCTGGTTTTGCATTCAATCTAACCATCAGTTCATTAAGTTGAGTTCTGTGAGATGCTCCAGTGCTCTATAGAATGTAGCATTAAATATACAAAGGTTTCGACAAGATTCGCATAAGAAGGTAATGTTCCATCTTTAAATTGTCTGAGTTTGTGGGATGGAACCAACTTTCTTACTTACTCGACGTCTATATCATGCATGTTTAGGGCCTACTTGTCTCTATACTTTTAATGCGAATGACAGAGTAATATGTGGATGTCATTTGCACTGGTGTAAGCTTGCACGTTTGCTACAGCAGGGAGAGTTGGTGTAGCATCATTAGTTTCTTTGTTGATATACTAACAAGTTACCCTGTTCGGTTTCTCGACTGTTTGCAGCCCTGTTCGCGTGCAAGATTACTAAGAGGACCCTGCGCAATTCCTTGACTGTTTGACACAGCGCGCGTTGAACGGAAGGGCTCCCAGGGGAGGCACAACCGCCAGGGGCATCTCCTTCGTTTGGTCACCGCTTCCCTTGGCCAACAGTGAATAGCAGTCGTGGTGTCGCGTCATTCACTTGCCTACCATAGATTGACCGCTGATGCGGGTGCTCCGCTCCACTACTCCATGTCATACTGTATATTTCCCCTCTTTATATCTAGATAAAGTATAGCATGTAAATGTTTAAGTTCAGAAATAGTGTTTTCCCTTCTATCTTCTCTTATACTGTTTGGGTTAGTAAAAATGTAACTAAATTCAGCGGATGTGTTACTTGAAGCCAGATTATAGGATTACTCAAGTGCTGTTGTTGATGATCTGATCTAGAATTTGGTATGATGTATAACCATCAGTTCAATACATGATTCCTTTATACTATTCCAAAGGCTTGGCAATGAATTTGGCTTAAAGTTATGAACATGATACACAGAAAATTGGTACAAGGACGTCATGAATTTGTAATTATAGGAAATGATTGTACTTTCTAGGTCTATTTCTCTATGGTCTTGCTTCTTAACTTGATTTTATCTTGGGTGGGTTTTCAAAGCAGACATGAGTGTCATCCATTGTGTTTAGCATGCTTTCTTTAATGGTAAGAAACACATTAGATATGTTTGAATTTTAGTTGACTAAATGAGTATGAGTACAAATAAATTTAAAACACGAAGCAAAAGCTTTGATGTTTTATTGATTAAGCAGAAGATTGTCCAGTTAATCACGGAAAACCACAAGAAAAGCAAAATAAAATGGCGAAGCCCACTCTAGAACGCCGTAAACACAGATGGCTAAGCCCACACTTGACGGCGTGGTGAATGCCACAACGCCGACCACGCAAACACACACTAGCTAGGGGACTCGCTCCGCGGAACAAGCCGCTCTTCCATCACCCACCGGAAAGAAGTCAGGAGGCACTCTCCTGCGGCGACGATGAAGAGACAAGCATTCCACATGCATGTAGTAGTTGCAACCCACACGACACGAGGTCGAAGTTGCAAAGCTCTCGGGGCCGCTGCCCTGACATCCACTGCTCCAAAACACCTTGCACTCAACTGGTACCGCTTCTAGGGTCGTCGCCCAGACATGCCATGGTAGAGACGTGCGTTGCACGTGCACGCTTACTAGTGGACGGAAGGAAGAGACGTACGTTCGTACATGGCGCACGGCGGCGGCCTGGGTGGAGGGATCATGGATGTGCACACGAGTCAGTGTACGTACTCCGGCTGATGCTTCGAACGTGTCAAAGTATAAAAACCTCAAAACCACGTCCTAACCTCCACCATTTTTTTTGAGGATATCCTCCTCCAGGCTCCGATGCTTGGAACGTGTACGTACATGCAGAATCGATGGCGGGCCCAGACTGGGCGAGGGAGGAACACCTTAATTGCTGCTGTCGGCGGGCCCCTCAAGAAACAAATGCTGTTGTCCGCGGGCCGGCCGGCAGTGGATCCCAGCGCGGTACCGCGGCATACCGCCGTGATTTCGTGAATCAGATCGCCCAATCGTCGCAGCAGCGCCACGCGCCGGTCCGATAAAGATCACTGCGTGTGTACTTTGGTTTGGAGATAATTAGATTAAGTATAGCTAACCAAGCAAGTACTATGCCGTAAAAAAAACCCCAAACAAGTAGAGCAGGGAGTTTCTCTGCGATGTAGGAGTATTTGGATCGATTTATTTCTGGGTGCAAATCGACACATGCATGCATGCACCCTCCCACTTGTACGAGTACTATATAACACTAGTAAATACACACGTGACTGACACGTCTGGAAAAACGAGCCACGGAAGAATGGACCTGTTTGGATACTCTAACTCGGTTAGAGGTTAGAGTTAGATTCTAACCCTGAACTAACTCTAGCCAAAAAGGTTTTTGGATGGCAGGGTTAGATGGAGCGCGGATATGGCGAGGCGTCTTCACGGGCGGTGCGAGAGGGAGGGAGGGAGAGGACGAGAAGCTTCGAGGAAGTCGGGAGGGATCTGCTGCAGGGAGAGCGAGAGAAAAATGTGTTTTTTAGTGGTCCCGAAAAGAACTAATTAACCCAAATAAGCACCTTTTGGATGGGTTAATTTTTTTAAATAGGTTAGATGCATCTAACCCAAACTAACCCTGCTGTTTGGATATTTTTAGGTTAGTTGAGTCCAAACCAACCCAAAATAACTCCAACCTACGGATCCAATCAGGGCCAATGTATGTCCACTGTCCAGCCGGTGCGCCCGCGGACCGCGGCGTCGCCGGCCGGCCGGGCCGTCACGTACGTACGGTACGGTGGCTAGCAGCACGCCTGCGCGACAGTGCCGCCGGCCGGTCAGTAGGTCACCTGCGTGCACGTGACGTCGATCGGTCGAATTGGCCGTAGCTATCAAGCACTGGTGGACCCGTACGTGCGTGCAGGCGCAGCGCAGCGCTCATGCTAGGGGCATACGTCCACAGTGCAATCACCGCTGTATCGCATCGCAAGACCATGCATCGCTACGTACTCTCACTGTTCACGGCCCGCCATTTCCGGATCGACGCCGCCAAAACAGCCGGCGGCCCGGCGCGCGCGCGCAGATCCGCTACCGGAGAGACGATCCAGACCCAGCCACCGCGCGTACGATGGGTGATTGCCAGCCCGAGCGTGCGGCAGTTAATGGCTCCGACCGCAGAATTGAAGCCGCCGACTGTTCATGTCATCGACCTGAATCAGGGCGCAGATAACAGAGCGCACGCACGATCGCTATGTCACGCCCATCAACCCGGATCGGTCGCCGTGCAGCCCCTCAATCGATCTAATGGTTTTGGTCAAATCGTGTGGGAAGGTTCTACCTTCCCGAGCGTCACGTCGATGCTTCCCCAGCCGTTGATCTCAATTAAATGCAAAATCTTGGCCGTTAGACCATCGTACTATGAAACTCTCAGGGGTAACGTCCAATTCAGTCTTGATGATGTTAGGCTATCCACACTGTGAGTAATACAGGTAGTAAGAGCATCTACAGTTGGACTTGACAAATCCGGCCCCACAAACCCCACGGGCACTAACAAGGCATGCCTCATATGTTAGCTTTCATATCCATCACCCTCATATCCGAAACCCCAAATCCATGCAACCTATGCAACGGTACGTATAAACACGATCAACACGCCGGATCACCATTGCATTGCCGAACAAAAGGGCCATAGTTCATCGAATTTCATCGGCGGACAGTGCAAATGTATACTACAAATACGTATAACATAGATAAAACAAAAATACAAGGGGGAAGGGCGGAGGAAATCACCATTTCCTCACTGGCCCCTTCCCTTTCTGGTCGTCAGCACGGCTGTGCCCCTCCTCCATGTAGGCGTCGACATGCAGAGGTGCGTCATTGTCAGAGCTGGAGGTGGAGCCGTCCGTCAGGTCGGAGTCAGAGCTACATCTTTGGCCCGACAGCCTGCGGAGCAAACGGTCCAGCTCCTTCGCATGGCGGCCCGCCTTCGCCTTCGTCGCTGCCTCCTTATTTGCCTCGCGCTCTGAGAACTCGATGGCGAGCAGTGGCAGCGAGGAATGGTTGAGGGGGCCAATGGTGAGTTATAATTTTTTGGAGGGGCCAAAAACTGTATTTCTCTCAATTTGTACAAGCAAAAAAAGTATCTTCACAAAAAATACATAGGCTGGGGGGGGGGGGGATGGCCCCTGCAGCAATACAAGTAGCTCCGCCAGTGATGGCGAGTTGGAGCGCATTGGCATTCTTGTTGCGGAGGCGCCGCGACGTGTCTCCGCCGTCATGAGAGAGTCGCGGAGGACCGATGCGAGGAGCTCGGCCTTGGGATTGACCGGCGCGCTCGCGTGTGTCCGGCGCACGGTCAGCGCCTCCGCCGCCGCTGCCCTCTCCCTCGCCCATTGCCGCTCGTGTCAGGCTGCTCGTGCCTCGGACTCGAGCGTTCTCATGCGTGTTGGCGCAGGCACGAGGACCCAACGGTGGTCGGGTACCACTTCCGGAGCAAAGGGTGGTGGTGAATGGCATACCTGAAGGAGCGAAGCGAAGCGGCCGAAGCTGCATGCCGGGCATGACGAGCTGGCGACATCGCTGGCGCTGTGCCGACAGGCGCCGGACACTGACAAAGTTAATCCGCCGCTGCCAGATCTACCTTAGTCGAGACGCGACCGCCTCAACATGGTGCAGAGGGTGACCTCCTCCACATCGTCGGGCTCCGCTTCGCACAACAGGCTCGCCAGTCATCGTTGGAGCCGTCGGATTCACCACCGGAGCCAGCGCTGCTTCGGTCGCCAGCCATTGAATGGAATCGGAGGGGATCGGAAGTGGAGTGGATGGAGAGGGGAGTGAAGTGGAGTCCGGATTGACCGCGGTCTAAGGGGAATATTTGTGGGAACAGATGGGCTAAGCCGACATGGCGGACACGCCCCAGATCCGCCCTATATTTGGACTGGATAGGAACAGCCCGGACGTTTAAGGACGGTTTAAAGCGCCCGACGGGGTAGTTTTTTCACGACCGGTCAGTGATCGGAGCGTCCGCCCGGGCGTTTGGGGATGGTTTGGGGTGCCCCGGCTATAGATGCTCTAACATATATGCCACCTAAGCAAAAAAGATGACGTGGAGGCTAAATAATGATGAGAGAGACAAATAGAGTAACATAGGTTACCATCACATAGTGCTTCCGAAGAAAATAAAATGGGGCCATATATTATACTCCCTCTGTCCCAAAATAAATGACTCAATTTTGTACTAGTTTTAGTACAAAGTTAGTACAAAGTTGAGTCACTTATTTTGGGAAGGAGGGAGTACAACCTTTATGTTGCTTTTTATTATATGGAAGTGGACTATTAGCACTCGGCGACGAGCCCTCCAAAATCACGCCCGCCGACTTTCTCGCTCGGGATTCGGGCCACTTTTTTAGGAAATAATATGTAATGTGTGAATACGTGTCTCATGCGTACGCGGTAACAGTAGGTACATGTGTTGTGCTATTTAGTACATCTGCACCACAAACACGATGGAGTGACTGAAGTTTGCTGCTGGTTCTGGGAGGAACGGGCTTACACCATTTTATTGTCCTAAATGTCAGTTCCTTCATACACTCACTAAAGTACATTGCACTTATGGTAAGCACATACCGACGTATTTGAAAAATACACTGGATATTGGTCTAACATCCAGCAAGTCATCATCCAGTCTTGTTAGCACATTCCGACTGGATGGGCAAGTTGTCTAGATAACAGATGACCATTTCATGGCTTTGAAGTATTTTTTGTATCAAACTTAAGTTTATGGTGTGCAAAGAAACAACCTACTCTCTCAAGGTATATACGGAAGCAAAATACAAGACATTAGCAAATGCAACGGCAAAATTATCCGAATTCAGTCCATGCTTAAAATTTGAAGTAAATTATATGTAAGCTCCATGGGTATAATGTGACAATCTTGGTGCCGCCCAGTGGCGGAGCCAGCACCCGGCGAGCTGGGGCAGCTGCCCGGGCTCCCATGCTGCATGTCCATGGAACTGTAATAGAGAAAATTAGATTGGTGAAGAGTTTGCTTGGGCAAAACATTGTTAACATGGCCGCACGTCAATCTTGCCCAGGCTCTAAACTTGAGCTGGCTCCGCCACTGGTGCCGCCAACCTATCTTCCAATCCTGTTTCCAAGGCAAGATCCAGAAACATAGAAATATACTTCCATTTTGCTGGAGAAAGAGTTGCTAATAAACAATTGGAAATTCGCTTCGTGCACCCCAGAATTTAGATTGCATATAGCTTTACCAAAGTATGTCTCACAAGGAGTTTTGAAGAATTCAAGTGTAATCTCGGCTTGGCAAATTTGTGATTAAAGGAGGGTGTTAATGAACCTATCATGTACGTCGCAACAGGGCTTCCAGAAGGTGTCCATAGATTACACGTTGTATCACATAGGTAGTTCAGGTTGTTAGCTATTTGGTTATTTGTTGTAGTTCGTATATATCATCTCTAGATCTTCCTTGTGTCCCATAATGTAATCTCAAGAACTTGTATCCTCCGTCATGGATAAGTCCCTGCCTATTTAGCATGTATGTGTCCCGTCCATCAAGGGTAAGACCCCTCCAACTTTATGATTAAACAAGATAGTACAACGAACACTAACTGAAAGACTTGAGCTATAGTGGGCAAAATTGGATTATGTCAAGTTCTACAAAGTTTATTTTCAATATAAAGGTCATCTAGGCCTCATCATCTACGGATGCACAAAGTTACATCAAGTTCTCCAAAGTCATCTCTCTAGCTCCAGTCCTTGCATCTTCACATTCCTTACCAACCTCTGATGAAGTAGACGTCGATGACAAGATCACTGAAGCTCCTGTTCAACCTCATGTCAAACATTGCTATTTGGTCTGCCAAAATGACTTATAGAAGAGAGAAAGATGTTTCAGTCGGCTCAGCCACTGGCAAAATCTTAGGGGAGACAAAACACTCGGCAAGTCACACAGAACATCACCCACAAGGTTGTACTGTTTTATGTGTCCCGTCCATCAAGGGTAATGACTACTTTTCGAGGAGACTGCACCTGCCTCCACTTGGTGCCATCTCTAATGGAGAACCTTACAATATTGTCTCTTGCGGCAGACGACCTTGTACGTGCGAGACGGAGCAGCGCAGCCAATGTGGAAATCGCAGAACAATTCCAACTTAAACTGCCTAGAGGTCATCATTACAATCCCAGTGGGAAGATCTATCACGTTGACGATGGGCTTGAGGCCAAAATAATCCTGGGCGATGCAGATCGGGCCGTCGAGGCGGTAGCCGTAAGTGCAAACACCTGGCCTCCTAATAACTCTTACGATGTTGCTGTCCATGTCCATCAGCCGCAGGTCGCTGCGGACTTTATCGGAGGAATCGGCGGCAAACAGGAGTAGCAGCGGCTCCACGTGGCCTCTGTGCGCGGTGACGAAGGATTGGCCGGAAATGAGGGCGTGCCACCTGCTGGACGCGCACCGGAATCTGCACGCAGACTTCACCGGCACCTGCGAGAGTATCTCGAAGATCATCTGGAAACGACGGCAGCATCGTGGGCGATGAGATGGTAAAAACATCCGTAGTAATTTCTTGAGGAGAGAGGGATATAGAGAAGGATTGTTGCTTTGAGGTGGGACAAACTCTCATGTCCTATGTCAGGCCATATGCCTCCCCGTATGTATGTATTCCAGATATTCGATGAATTGAGATTTGACGACTTCTTCGTATATATAGATTGGCTTTGTCCCGACTACGTGTAGGTTAGAACTAGACCTCGAAAAGGAATGGCCACGTATGCGATGGTATTGGACTCGGAAGTTATGGTTTCGTTGTTGCGCAACTTGGACAGCGAACGACCCCCTGCAGTCCGGACGTGATGCTACATACAACCGTCGCTCTCCTGATCGATCGATGCATGATTTTTGTGCTTCGGTCCTCATGGCCGTACGCCGGAGTACGTACGAAGTCGACCTCACGTCCGGACTGTAGGAAATCGTATACGTTGGCTGTTGGCTGTCGCAACCACAAATCCGGACTGTAGGAAACCCATACGACTCCCTTTCGATGTCCAACTCTACACGATATATAGCCAGAACAGCACACAAACAATCTAAGAAAAATGTCATGAACACGAGAGTATGCCCAACCAATCCCCTCCTCTAGAACTTTGGTGTTCTTACCATCGCATGGCCGACGCGACGATGCTGCCTTCATCGTTACCGCATGTCGTGATCTTCGAGGTACTCTCATGGCCGGGTGCCGGTGAATTCCGTCTGCAGATTCCTGTGCGTGTCCAGGGGGTGGCACGCTCGTCCCGTGAAACCGGCAGCGAGCTGCGGCTGGTGGACATGGACCGCAATCTCGTGATATGAACAAGCGGATCAGAACAACCGGGGAATAGTGACGGCGCACCGGAAGGACACACACGGTCGGTTGGTCGCACAATGGTGTAGTGTAGGCTGCTAGCATCGATCATTGCACTGACGGGCATATTCAACACTCCAATGTGCCCTTCCTGGCGCCGCCCCCACGGCCATGATTCTTTCTGTCTCCCCGGCCCGATCTCCCGTTGTCCAATGCGCACGCACGCACGCACGCACGCACGCACGCTGCTGCTAGCTAGCTAGCTTCCTCGTGGCTATGGCTGGCTAGACGCTGCAGCCTGAGAGCCCCTGGGTTGGACCATGTGCCCGTCTCTGTTTCCTCCGTGCGCCATCATCACTCGCCTGCCCTAGCTCGCCCCATTGCCGATGGGTACGCCTTTGCCGCCTAAAACTAGCTGTGCGTGTTCGCAGGCAGGACCGGGGATCTTTTCCTACGTCCTCTTTGCCTCGTCGGCGCTGACACAGGCAAACGCGAGCGCCGGCTCGTCGGGTTGCAAAGAACCTTGGAGGTACGTACGGCGATTGGGATTTGTGTCCCATCCATCTCTCAAAGTTGTAGGCAATGACATTATTCAAATGGCACTACTCACTGGCACAGACATGCACGCAAAACGAGTCAAGATCAAACATCACAGGGCTACCGACTTGTTCACATCACCGCCACAGTTACGTTTGTCAGGGCAGTTTCAGGGCACGAACTGCTAAACAGAAGAAAAAAAGGCGATGAATACAAGTTACCACGACAATAGTATATGGACTGCATGCATGGCTCATGACCAAGCTCTAGCTCGCCTATAAGCCAATAATGCAAATAGGCGTGTTTGTCCATGATATAGCTGCACCTGCATGCATGCACGCACGCACGACCCCACTGGTTAATTAACAAAACCTGACAGCATTCAAGCTTCTGGTCCATGGGAATACACGTACACAGGGGGTACAATGAAATGAAGGCCACAAATTGTAGTACATGGTACGAACGACAGCTAGTTACGGCTAGGTTTATTTACGTTTTTTCTGTGTTCTAAGAGGTAGCTAGATCTCCACAGAAAATATTAGCTATATATATTACGATGTGAGTCGGTTCATGAACTCCAGGGGGCATGCATCCATGCAAGATACTCCTATATGCAGAAATTTGCTACACTTACATAATTTTTGCTACAGAATTCCTCTACGGACTGACGTGGAGAAAATCAATAGGTTGAACTCACGAGGGGAAGTATGCTAAAATCGGGTCATTTTTGCCAGATATATGCATGAGCACGTACTACCTAACAAACGTAGGCTTCTTGCGGGCCATAGTGGTGGTATCTTAGCCGGTATCATGCACTCGGAAATAGGAAACACGATGATGTGACAGAGAATTAAAGAAGCGCGAGAGGGTTATTAGGCTTGTCACAATGAGGAGGAACTTAGGAATAACATCACACACCCGAATACAACTTTGCTTATGTGGCACATATTTAATGAAGAGAGAGGTGCTTATGGTAACTAGCTAAGTCACCGGAACATCACACACTCCAAGAAACAATGAGTCTATAACCTAATAAATACATCGTTGCATGACACTACATAGATGTTCCTACCACTATGAAGGTAATAATATAGTCTAGGGAAGTGTGTAAGTTACTAGTTTATGTTCTTGCCCATTGTGACCAGCCTTAGTAACATAGGTAAATACCATATCATAATAAATGCTACACTACTTTGTGTCATACATGACAATAATAAGATTATCTATGATACTATTGTATGATATTATATACTACGAAGTATAAAGATAGTATCATACAATAGTATCATATGCATGATACTAATATATGATACTCCCCACTATGAGTAGCCTGAAGTTCACGTGTACCCAGGCATGATCTCTGTGCACGGGGGCTCCATATTTCACATGCTGTTAATAGGTGCTGTTATTACTCCGAATTACTACTTATTGTGAGTACAAATGGCCAAGATTCGGAGGTGAGGCAAAGCCAGATGCGCAAAGATTGTGGAATAATGTGAGTTGGGACCTCGTAGGCATGCAGTGTGAATTGTGGATAACTAGTCACATCTCCATTAGTTACCGGTACGAAAAAAAATAAAATTGAGAAAACGGAAAATAATGAGACGACAAAAAGTACTATTTCTTTTCATAGAAACAGAAAAGAGCAAAGAAAGCTGAAAGAGAGGCTTACATGCTTAGCCAGGAAGCAAGCTAGCTAGCATTACACGGGAGCAGCGATTCGGTGCCCGAGCCCAGCTGCTCCCGAAATCGCTAGCGTAGGCTGGTGCCTCGGAATGCACAGAAATCGCTCTGTCACGCCGCATGGGAGCAGAGAAAAATCAGAGTACCGACAGAATGTTTTCCCTTTTAACCCATGGGATCCCCATCTCTTCCTCCTCCCTCTTCAACTTCTTCAATCTGCAACACATCTGCAGCCCAAGACTGCCTCGCAGCTCGTCAAATTATCAGCCATCACGGGCAACAGCCAGGGTCATTACGGCCGTGACGTCTGGTCCTTCTACTTTGGATGTTTTAGCCAAGCCCACTGTATTGGAGCGTAGGGCAATACATTGATGCCAATGGCCTTGCATAGCCATGTGCATGTTCGTGGGATGTCTATAAATGATGCTCTTGAGTGAATTTTGGGTCACTATCACATTATCTATGGCGGCAATTTCTTTATCTCTGTCAAAGTCTCCACAAGGCTTCCTTGTAAAAAGAGTATTTACTAGGCATTTGATGAAAATCAAGGCAGGCTTGCATGTGAAAATTTGTATATTCAAATTTTAAGTCTCACCCACTCTGCTATATCTATTCATAGTTTGCAGGTTTTGAATAAAAGAAGTTCAGCAGGTACGTTCCGAACCCATATTTGTGTCATTGATTCTTAGTTAATATTCACTATCCACACCTTGCTCTCTTATGGCTTTAGTCCATAAGGTGCTGCTGCACAATTCTGTACTAAAGCAATGGTCATTGATGATGCTACGGAGGCATAGCCTGCCTATTAAGTAGATTTAAAAAATATTTCGATAATATGTTCTCTGAAAATACTTCTCCCTCTTCAGCGGCAGATTAGGATGGTGAACCGAGTGGCCCTGGGAGGCGACAAAGCATGGCTCTCCTCCGGCGACGATTAGCTCCCTTGTCGCGGGCGTGTCTATGTCATGATTTGTAACCGTCGTGGGCTCCGAAGCACTTTTGGGTTCTCCGGAGCTTGTTAGCTGTTCCGTAGTGCTTTGTATCCGTGTCGAGTGTATTTTCTGTTTCCTGTTGTCCTGTTGGTTTTAAGGTGTGGCATTGCTTTATATATAAAGCGGGGCGAAAGCCTTTTTCGGTAAAATACTTCTCAGTCTATATATCCTTTTATGTTTACTCATTTTCAGCATTGTATTTTTTCCAATTTGGATCCAAGAAAGTTTACAAAATTATCTCTAAACTATGTATGCAACATGTACACTGATTGCCTTACATTTTTAGATTAATTACAGTTCCATGTATTCTATAAAATGACTTACTCCATGCTAATAAAGCTATGTTAAACATAGGGGTTACACTGGACATCATGTATTTTTTTCTTTTTATTGTCTGAGGGCAAAAGGGATTTTTATACAGAAGCCATAGCAGTATAAGTACAGTCTGTAGCAACAACACGAGTGCTACAAAGTTTCTGATCTGAAGAAAAAATTACTATCGGAAAATGATGAAATTCGCCTAAACCCTATAGCGCACACGATTTGCATGTCTTAATTAAGCGGGCATGTGCACAACACTAATCAACTATCCTAAACCCTATACACTTTATTATTAACATCTAGCTAGCTAGTAAGCAAAAACAGAATTTGTAGTACAAGAAAGTGTGACTCACAGGAAGTTGTAAGGAAGTAGTATATCTTCATTGGTATTGAGGCGCCTGAAGAACTCCAGTATGCTTTCCTCTAAACTTGCTCGACAACTTGGAATTTTCCATGAGTGTTCATTAATGGTATTTGGGTCAATGAACCCAATGTCATAGCGTCCAGAATTTTTCATTTCATACATCTTCATCCTGCATAATACCACAGAAAAGAATATAGTGAGGATAATTACAGGTAATGATTGATCAAAATGATCACTATAGCTAGCTTGAGACTTAAATTACAGAAAGAAATCACTTATAGACAATAGCAACTGACGAGAGATTTGTCGAGTGCGTCTTGATTGTATAAATGAAATAGTTCTGAATACTCAACGAACAGATCTTTCTCATGGAAGTAATGCTCCTCCTTGACATTCATCATGAGGGAATCTCGATTGGAAATCTTGGTAATGTTCATGTACCATTGATGCAATTCATACATTCTTGTTGGGAGGTTCTTGACCTCGTCTGGCTCGACCAAAGGTTGGCGCCGGACATATTTCTGTTTTATTTCCTCCTCTCTAAGCGGAGACATGGGCTCGATCTCGAGGAGATGTCCAACACTGATATTGAGCATTTTAGCCTGGCTTATATGCTCCTCGGTTATTATCAGATTGTTCAGCTGGGGAACGGTTTGCCCACAATAATATAGGGTGCGCATACTCTCATGTGTTGTTGGCACAACAAGCGGGGGGTTCGGTTGCGCCGCCTGTTCTCTCAGCTGGCGAACGGTTTTCCCGCATTTTTTGCCAGCTGCTTGTTGGCTCGAGCTCGAGCTCGCTTCCTTCTGTAGTTATGCTCGATGTTTCTTCCTGATTTGGCGCTCATAGCCTGAGTCAACAGGCTTGGGAGCTGGTGGTCTAGCCATACGAATGAAGAGGTCAATCTTTTCCTCAGGCACTTTCTCCCTTGGCGGCGGTGCCGGTTTTGGTCCAAAATGGGCGTCCACTTGGGCCTGCACTATGGCTGCGTTTTGCTCCTCGGTCATTTCGTAAGGCCTCTAAGGAAGAGGAGTGAGGCTTGGACCATATTTATATCGCATGCCTCCGCTTGTAGCTCCTGTACTACCTTGACTCGTACCGCTACGCACCATAGCTGCAGCGGCTCTCTTCTGCGATTGCTGAGGCGGCAAAGATGACTGACGTGGCTTAGTTGGAGCAGGAGTCTGCTCACGCATTGCTGGACTTGGAGGAGCGGGAGTCTGCTGACACGGTGGCAGACTTCGAGGAAGAATCGGCTCATGCGTTCGTGGACTTGGAGGAGCGGGAGTCTGCTGACTCGGTGGCGGACTTCGAGGAGGAGTCGGCTGACGTGGTGTCGGTGGCCTTCGAAAGATGATGCAATCCTTTCTCCATAGGATTATACGTTTATGGCCTCTCCCAGTGTGTGCTCGTCGTCACCTCCAGGAATGTGAAGCTCTATCCCCGAATATTGGTCCACCACCTCATCAACCAAGACACAAGCATAGCCCGCTAGAATCGGGTTGCAATGGAAGGTTGCTTCGGGGGTATTAGTAAAAGCAACTGCATCTGCCACCTTCATGGATATGTTCTTCATTTTGAAGTGTAGCTCACAGTTAGTATTCTCTATGATGTCATCCACAGGGTATGTATCCAGTAGTGCGTCGCCCGGGGCGGAACCAACACTGCTTCTCGGCATGAATGGGAAGGTGCTACCCAATGCTGTATCATCCACTAGCTGCTGCCGCTCCTGAGACCCCCTTTCCTGGCTAAGTGAGTCGATCTGCTGCTGCTGCCACTGGAATTTGAGTGCCAAGTCCGCGTGCCTTGCTTCTAGGCCTTGAAGGCGTTCTACTTCCTGCTTCCTCTGCTCCTCCTCCATCTTCCTCTTCTTCTCCTCCTCCATCTTACTTCTTGCATGGGTCCTGTAGTCGTCCTTCCATTCCGAAAAGCCCTCATACCAGGGAATAACGCCCTTGCCTCGTGTTCTTCCCGGGTGTTCAGGATTTCCCAGGGCGCATGTAAGCTCGTCATTCTCTCTGTTGGGGGTGAACACCCCCGTTCGAGCATCTTCTATTGCTTGAAGTAACTTCTCTTCGGTTCCTTTTAGACTTGCCTTCTTCGATACCAGGCCTATCTTCGGGTCCAACGCCCCCCATGCGCATAGAACCAAGTTCTGCACCTGGGGGGCCAGGTCCTAGTAACTGGAGTGACCCCTGTCGTGGTTCTAAGTCTGACAGTAGAATGGGGGGTAGGAATGGAGAGGCAAGATCCTAGCTTTGGATTAGTTGTGCACGCAAGAGTTTTACGAGTTCAGGCCCTTCTCAGAGGAAGTAATAGCCCTACGTCTCGGAGCCCGGAGGCGGTCGACTGGATTATATGTGTGTGTGTTACAAAGATGCGAACCCTTCTTCCTGTGGAGGGGGGTGGCTTATATAGAGTTCGCCAGGACCCCTGCTAGCCCACGCAATGAAGGATCTTAAGGTACATTAAGGCAGGGCGTTACTGGAAACGCCCTGTATAAAGTGCTATTAAGGCTATAAAGGCTATTTAACTTCAGACCGTTTGGATGCGGTGTGGCTCCTGTGCTTCCTATGGTCGAGTGAATCTTCATGGTCGAGTGTCTCTGTGCTCGTCGAGTGTTATTGTATTTGTCGAGTGGATGCTTATCAGGTCGACTGGTAAGCGGCCTCTTTTAGTCAGTGACCTTGGGGAGGGTACCCTTGGGCAGGCCTATGACCCTACCCTAGGTACGTGACTTCATCATTAGCCCCCGAATGGATCGAGGTTTGAGTGAGGAAGGAGTTGATAGCCTTCCGACCTGTTTCTTGCGTTGCAAGTGGGTCTTGCTCCGGATCAACGGCCTTTTAGCGATGGCTTCAAATTCTCTTTCAGTTGCCTTGTTCCATTCTTTGCGTTTGTCGAGTGAACTTCGTGGTCTTGAGGATCTCCGAGTGACAGATCGATGGAGACTCGCTGTCTGGCTGATTGCTCTGCGGTTAGCGGATTTCCCGGGATCTGAATTTTGGGAAGCGCGTGAAGCGGAGAAAACCGCGGCACTCGGATGGGACAAGATGATGACGCCTCGATCTTCGTGCCGCCTTTTTTGCCACGTACCGCTCGCGCGCCTGTTGCGGGATTTGATGGATTTCCTGGGCCTACTGGTCAGCCACTCGGAAGTGGCCTTATTTAAGGCGCCAGGCGGGGGTATTTTGAACAGTGCCAACACAATCTTCGTCTTCCTCCGCCCCCAAATCTCTCTGTAGCGCCCGCAGCTTTCTCAGTGCCACCGCTTCGCACCGGTCTCGCCGGCGACAATGGGGAAGAAGGCGACGGCGACGGCGAAGGTGAGGGCGTCAAGCCGGGGCGGATCCTCGTCTCGGTCCCAGCTGCCGCGGGGTTGGGTCCAAGGAGATTGGATCCGCTCAACCATCACCGAGAAGGATCTCGCCGATCTGGCCGACGAGGGACTGATCCCCCACGGGTCGGCAAGGCTCCCGGGAACGGAGACGCAACCGCAGCCGAAGGAGGGTGAGTGTGTTCTTCTGGCCACTCATGTAGATCGTGGGTTTTCTCTGCCGTCGAGTCCTTTCTTCCGGGGGTTTCTGAACTTCTTTGGGGCGCAACTCCATCATTTCACTCCCAATTCCATCGTCTACCTCGCTGCCTTTGTTTTGCTATGTGAAAATTTCTTGGGCTGCCGGCCGCACTGGGGGCTTTTCAAGCACATATTCACCTGTCGCTCTCAGTCGGTGAAGAAAAAAAATCCAGACGACGAGAGAACTCAAGTGATCCAGATGTGCGGGGGACACGGAGTCCAGACGAGAGGCAAGAGCGCCTTTCCGGCGATGACTCTGCCCGACTCGGTTAGAGGATGGCAGTCGACCTGGTTCTACTGCCAAGACCAGTCGACGCCGGGGCAGTCGACTAGGCTCCCCCCTTTATCCATGAGTCGAGTAGACAAGCCATCTTCTCTGAAGGTGGTACCGAAGGAGAAGGCCCAAGTGAAGTTGTTGATGGGGCGCGTAGTCCAGCTTATTCGAGACGGGGTGACTGGCATGGATCTTCTGGAAGTTTTCCTCTAACGGCGAATTCAGCCACTGCAATACCGAGGCCATGCGATGTGGATGTACTCTGGTACCGAAGACGCTACTCGGGTTCATCCAGAGGAGGTCGACGATGCCACGCTGGAGAGGTGGATGACTGCCATCACTGGGAACAAGGACAATCCTCGAGGTGCCAGGAGAGTTCTCCCATTCGACCAGTCTAGTCAACCAGATAAGGTACGAACACTTTTCTCTGACTGAGCTGTAATATTCAATCTGCTTGTTTCCTCTTCCGAGACAGTCGATTGACCTTTACCTTGTTTGTTGTTCTCCAGGAAATTACTGAAATGTATTCGACGCCCAATGGAGCGCAGGAGCAGGCTGTGGAAGGAGAGGCGAGCGGAGGCAAGAGCGGAGACGAGCCAGAGGAGTGGGAGTCCGACGACGAAGGGGAGGGAAGTGGCGACGCCTACTCCAGTGAGGAGGAGGAGGAGGAAGCTGAACCCCCTCGCACAGAAAGGCGGTCCAAGCTTACACACGACCCTGCGCGGGAGCGGGGTAAGGCGACTGCTCCTGTGGGGCAGTCGTCGAAGCGTCCCAGGACTTCTTCGCCCGCGCCGACTGAAAAAGCTCCCAAGCATCCGCGTGCGACGCCGTCCCAGCCCCCCAAGGCCTTGCCCAGGATGAAAATGACTATTCCCACCATTTTTGGGTAAAGAGTTGAACTTGTCTTCTCTTGCTGAATGTGACAGATTTTGGTCGACTCATTGACCGAGTCGACTGACTCTTGAAATTTGCAGTGCTGCTACCTCGGAGATTTCCGCCAAGGGTGACGACCAGGAGATGGAAGACGCTGTTACCTCCAATCCGGGTATGATTACTGATGCTTTATTCTGGGTCGACTGCTGATTTCTTATCATTCCGGTCGGTTGAACTTTTCTTGCAGCTCCTCCTCATGTCATTGACCTCCCTGATGACGACGACGAAGAGCCGCTGAGGGCGGGGAGGAACAGGAAGGCTCTGGCCGGCAAGACTCCACAAGCTACCCCGGCGCCTGAGGTCGTGGTTCGGGATGGAGGTGATGCTACTCGGACTTCGTTGACTTTTGCTGTACCGCTGACGAGTGCTCGATCCACTTCGTCGACTGTTGCTCCACCATCTCTTTTTGCTATCCACCATGTCCCGGAAGACCCAGTGAGCGCTGCTAAGGAAGCCATTTGCCAAGCAGGGATTATGATGGAACAAGTGAAGGTGGTCCGAGAGGCCGGTCAGGCGGCTTATGATGCCAGTTCAGCTCTTCAGAATAATGTTCAGGTAAGTCGACTTGTCTGTTTCGTTATGAAACGCCACCTGAAAACTGCTTCTTTCTGAAGATTTTTGCTGTTTGTACACCAATTGGGGTGTGTGTGTCGATTGAATTTCTGTGGGGGCACGCTGAGTGCACCCAGTGGGTGTAGTCCCCGAGGCTATGGTGGACTGCTGGCTGTCGACTATAGTCTCTATACTTTCAAACTTCTTCACTCGGCCTGGATGGACCAAGTCGAGTGGAACCAACAAAATTCTGTGGGGGCATGCTGAGTGCACCCAGTGGGTGTAGTCCCCGAGGCTATGGTGGACTGCTGGCAGTCGACTATAGTCTCTATACTTTCAAACTTCTTCACTCGGCCTGGATGGACCAAGTCGAGTGGAACCAACAAAAGCCTGTGGGGGCACGCTGAGTGCACCCACTGGGTGTAGTCCCCGAGGCTATGGTCGACTGCTGGCAGTCGACTATAGTCTAAAGAACTTTATGCTTCTTTTTTTATATATATATATGTGGCTAACCGCTGACTATTAGTCATGGCACTAGAATCATATTTGGTCGACTGATCGATCAGGATTTTGAAAGATTACCGGTGGGGGCATGCTGAGTGCACCCACTGGGTGTAGTCCCCGAGGCTACTGTCGAATGTTTTGATTCGGCTGTAGTCTTAGAAGTGCTACAACTTTTCCTTTAGTCACTCGGAAGTAACTTGTCTTTGATATCTTTTGTCGATTGACTCTTTGCAGAAGTCTTGCGAGCTTGTTGCTCATCTTGCTGAATTGAAGGAGAAACAGGTCCAGCTTAACCTCGACTTTAAGTTTGCCCAGGAGAACTTGCAGAAGGCGAAGGACGAAGCAAAAGGTATGGCTGGTGAGGATTCGACGGCTGTCTTTGTTTTTCTGCCTATTCTCAACTCCGTTCTCATTATTGTTTTGCTGACCAACTGGAGGAGGCTCTGAGGAAGAAAGATCTTGACCTTGCGGAAGCACAGAAGGCGGCTTCGGAGAAAACGAAGCTCGCTGAAGAAAAGCTTGCTTCAGTTGGTCAGCTTGAAGACGAGAATGCCAAGCTGAAGTCTGCTCTTGACGTGGCCAACAAGGAAGCAAGTCGATTGAAAAACGACAAGATTGCTCTGACTGACAAGGTCGGCGATATGGCGGGGAAGCGAAAGGATCTGGAGGCTTACCTCGGAGGGCTCGCCAAGAAACTATTCATCATGCTTGAAGGTAATCCCCTTACTCGATTGACTTGTCGTTGTCGACTCATCATTCAATTATAATATTGGACTGTACCTTTCAGAATTCTGTCAAAACTTCGAGGAAGAAACTGGTCGAGTGGAAACCAATCTAGACCCCATCAACTCTCCTGTGAAGGACGAAGCTTCCATGAATGTCCTCCGGCTGGAGTCTCGCGTCGCCAGTGTGGTGGACTACCTCGCTCGACTGAAGGCTGCAGTGTCGCGGATCGACTCTGCACTCTGGCCAAATCAAATACTTCAGAATGACCTTGAATCCTTGGTCACTCGACTGAAGGAAGTGCCAAGTCGAGTGCATGAATGGAAAAAGTCTTCTGCCAGGTGTGGTGCCGTTGTTGCTCTGTCGCTGGTTCGTGTCCACTGCAAGGAGGCGCGAGAAGAGAAGCTGGCCGCCCTCCAAGTTGCCAATACCAGGAAGCATAATTTCCAGGACTTCATGGAGACCTTCATTGTTGCTGCCACCCGTATCTCAGACGGGATTGATTTGGACGAGTTTGTTGCCCCATCCAGTCCTCCACCGGAGGAGTAAAAAACTACTGTGTCTCACTTTAAATTTGCCTCGGAATGCCGAGTGGTTTGTGTAACCGATAAACTCTGTCGAGCTGGAGGCTCGGGCACTTTTATTTGCGGTCCAGGACCTTTTGATCTTTATCCGAACTTGATTTATCGTTGAATATCTTCGTGATTTATCCGTCGAGTGAGACTTGACTTTTACTCAAAATGACTTAGGCGAGCACGGAGCTGCAGCTAAGCCTCCGAGTGGGAGGTTTGCTCTCCACTTGGTATGATTTTTAAATACTTAGGCGAGCACTAGGCTGCAGCTAAGCCCCCGAGTGGGAGGTTTGCTCTCCACTCGGTAGGATTTTAATTACTTAGGCGAGCATTGGGCTGCAGCTAAGCCTCCGAGTGGGAGGTCTGCTCTCCACTCGGTAGGATTTTAATCACTTAGGCGAGCGCTGGGCTGCAGCTAAGCCTCCGAGTGGGAGGTATGCTCTCCACTCCTTAGGATTTTAATCACTTAGGCGAGCGCTGGGCTGCAGCTAAGCCTCCGAGTGGGAGGTATGCTCTCCACTCGGTAGGATTTTAATCACTTAGGCGAGCACTGGGCTGCAGCTAAGCCTTCGAGTGGGAGGTTTGCTCTCCACTCGGTAGGATTTTAATCACTTAGGAAAGCACTGGGCTGCAGCTAAGCCTCCAAGTGGGAGGTTTGCTCTCCACTCGGTAGGATTTTTGAATATAGCTTCTGAAAGAGAAGGAGGCAGTCGACCTGCGCCTTGTCGTCCTTGCGAAGCGTTCATTATATTGAGAGTTTAACTAAATCCTTGGACTGTTATTAAGCCCTCGAGCGGGAAGCTGGCTTTTCACTCGGTAGGAATTTTAAATACTTAGGCGAGTACTTGGACTGCAGCTAAGCCCCCGAGTGGGAGGCTGGCTCTCCACTCGGTGGGATTTTAAATACTTAGGCGAGTACTTGGACTGCAGCTAAGCCCCCGAGTGGGAGGCTGGCTCTCCACTCGGTAGGATTTTAAATACTTAGGCGAGTACTTGGACTGCAGCTAAGCCCCCGAGTGGGAGGCTGGCTCTCCACTCGGTAGGATTTTAAATACTTAGGCGAGTACTTGGACTGCAGCTAAGCCCCCGAGTGGGAGGCTGGCTCTCCACTCGGTGGGATTTTAAATACTTAGGCGAGTACTTGGACTACAGCTAAGCCCCCGAGTGGGAGGCTGGCTCTCCACTCGGTAGGATTTTAAATACTTAGGCGAGTACTTGGACTGCAGATAAGCCCCCGAGTGGGAGGCTGGCTCTCCACTCGATAGGATTTTAAATACTTAGGCGAGTACTTGGACTGCAGCTAAGCCTCTGAGTGGGAGGCTGGCTCTCCACTCGGTAGGATTTTAAATACTTAGGCGAAACGGATTCGCAGCTAAGCCTCCGAGTGGGAGGCTGGCTCTTCACTCGGCATGACTTTTACAAACTTAGGCGAAACGGATTCGCAGCTAAGCCACCCACTGGGGGAAATTTCAACAAAAAGAAATAGCAATCTTCTGTGAAAATTATAACATTCTTGCTTTAGATAAAAGAACTACAGAGGTACTTTTATTACATCTCAACCGAGTGAGTTTCTTTTTTCAAGTGTAAAAAGGACGGAGTAACTCCGCATTCCAAGCTCGAGGCTCGTCGATCTGGCGATCAACGTTGTAGGCTGGCTCTCCACTCCGTTGTGGAGGACTTTGGTAACGATGAAGGGGCCTTCCCAGGTTGGAGCGAGCTTGTGAGGTTTTTGCTGATCCACTCGGAGGACCAAGTCTCCTTCCTGAAAGGCTCGACTCTTCACGTTTCTCGCGTGGAACCGACGTAAGTCCTGCTGGTAGATAGTCGAGCGGATTAGGGCCATCTCGCTCTCTTCTTCCAAGAGGTCGATTGCATCTTGCCGAGCTTGTTCCGCTTCTGCTTCAGAGTATAGTTCGACTCGAGGTGCATTGTGGAGCAGATCACTCGGCAGCACTGCTTCAGCCCCGTAGACCAGAAAGAAGGGCGTTCTTCGAGTCGACCGATTAGGAGTGGTCCTTAATCCCCAAAGAACTGACGGAAGTTCGTCGACCCAAGCTCCTGCCGTGTGTTTGAGATCACGCATCAGTCGGGGTTTCAGTCCTTTGAGGATGAGACCATTTGCACGCTCTGCCTGCCCATTCGACTGAGGATGGGCAACTGAGGCATAGTCGACCCGCGTGCCTTGGGAGGCGCAGAAGGCTTTGAATCGGTCGTTATCAAAGTTTGATCCATTGTCCGTGATGATGCTATGTGGAACTCCATATCTGAATATCAGCTCTCTGATGAAACTTATAGCAGTGCTTGCATCGAGGTTTTTGATGGGTTTGGCTTCTATACACTTGGTGAACTTGTCGACTGCAACCAGTAAGTGAGTGAAGCCGCTTCTACCAGTTCTCAGCGGTCCAATCATGTCTAGCCCCCAAACGGCGAAGGGCCAGACGAGTGGAATGGTCTTCAGAGCAGAGGCGGGCTTGTGCGACATGTTGGAATAAAACCGACACCCTTCGCACTTGTCGACTATGTCTTTTGCCATTTCATTCGCCCTCGCCCAGTAAAATCCTGCTCGATATGCTTTAGCCACAATGGTCCGAGAGGACGCATGATGACCACAGGTCCCCGAGTGGATATCCTCAAGAATTACCTGACCTTCTTCTGGCGTGATGCACTTCTGGCCAACTCCAGTCGCGCTTTCTCTGTACAACTGCCCTTTGATTACTGTAAAGGCCTTGGATCAACGGACGATCTGTCGAGGCTCTTCTTCATCTTCTGGGAGCTCTTTCCTCATAATATACGCGATGTAAGGCGCTGTCCAGTCGGGGGTGATGACTACAACTTCCATAATCAGGTCGACCACGGCTGGAATCTCCACTTCAGTCGGGTCGTTGGCGCTCCTTGGCTGTGGAGGTTCTTCTGTGAAAGGATCTTCCTATTGATGGCGCACGAATGTGTTCCATGCACACATCAATGGGGATGGCTTCTCTCTTGGACCCTATCTTCGCCAAATCATTCGCAGCTTGGTTTTTCAGTCGGGGTATATGATGGAGCTCTAACCCCTCAAATCTCTTCTCCAACTTTCTTACTGCATTGCAATAACCCGTCATGGCTGGGCTTCGAACATCCCACTCCTTCATCACTTGATTAACAACCAGATCTGAGTCGCCGTAGACCATAAGGCGACGGACGCCGAGTGAAATGGCCATACGCAGTCCATATAGGAGTGCTTCATATTCTGCCTCGTTGTTGGAGGAATCAAAGTGAATCTGGAGGACGTATTTGAGCTTGTCTCCTCGGGGGGAAACCAATACAACCCCCGCACCGGACCCATTCAGCATCTTGGAGCCATCGAAAAACATAGTCCAGTGCTCCGAGAGAACTTGAGTCGGAAGTTGTTGTTCAGTCCACTCGGCGAGGAAATCGGCTATTGCTTGGGACTTGATAGCTTTCTTTGCCTCGAACTTGATATCAAGGGGAAGAAGTTCAATCACCCATTTTGCCACTCGACCAGTTGCATCTCTGTTATGAAGGATCTCTGATAACGGGGCGTCGCTGACGACTGTAATGGAGTGATCAGAGAAATAATGAGCAACCTTCTTCGTGGTCATGTAAATCCCGTAGACAAGCTTCTGATAGTGAGGGTATCTTTGCTTTGATGGGGTCAGAACTTCAGAAAGGTAATTAACTGGGCGCTGAACTTTGAATGTTTTTCCTTCCTCTTCCCGCTCGACCGTAAGTACGGTACTAACGACTTGTCCAGTGGCTGCAATGTAAAGCAATAATGGCTCTTTGCTGACAGGGGCAGCAAGCACCGGCTGGGTGGAGAGCAGAGCTTTTAGCTCTGCAAATGCTGCATTAGCTTCCGGAGTCCACTCAAACTTGTCTGACTTCTTCATCAGTCGGTAAAGAGGCAATGCCTTTTCACCGAGTCTGGAGATGAATCGACTTAAAGCGGCCAAGCATCCAGTAAGTTTCTGGACATCGTGCACACGCACAGGGCGTTTCATTCGGAGTATGGTGCCAACTTTTTCAGGGTTAGCGTCGATTCCTCGTTCGGAAACAAGAAAACCGAGTAACTTTCCTCCAAGAACTCCGAATGTGCATTTTGATGGATTAAGCTTGATATCATACCTCCTGAGATTGGCAAACGTTGCAGCAAGGTCAGTCAGCAGGTCGGAACCTTTTCGCGACTTGACCACTATATCATCCATGTATGCTTCTACATTCCGACTGATTTGAGTGATCATGCACTTCTGAATCATTCTCATGAAAGTAGCTCCGACATTCTTGAGACCGAAAGGCATGGTGACATAGCAGAAGCACCCGAACGGGGTGATGAAAGCTGTTTTTATTTCATCTGCTCCATACAGACGGATCTGATGGTATCCGGAGTAAGCATCTAAAAAAGACAACCTCTCGCATCCTGCGGTCGAGTCGACTATTTGGTCGATGCGAGGACGAGGGAAATGATCTTTCGGGCAGGCCCGATTGATATGTTTGAAATTGATGCACATGCGCAACGACTTGTCCTTCTTGGGGACCATTACAACATTGGCGAGCCACTCGGAGTGGTAGATCTCGCGAATGAACTCTGCCGCTAAGAGTCGAGCCACCTCTTCGCCAATGGCCTTTCTCTTCTGGACGGCGGACCGTCGAAGATGTTCCTTAACTGGTTTGACTTTTTGGTCGACTCGAAGGCGGTGCTCAGCCAGTCCCCTGGGAACACCCGGCATGTCAGCAGGCTTCCATGCAAAGATATACCAGTTCTCACGGAGGAACTGGATGAGCGCTTCTTCCTATTTAGAGTCGAGTGTAGTGGAGATGTTGGTCGGAGCCGCATTGGGGTCGGTCGGGTGGATGTGAACCTGTTTTGTCTCACCGGACGACTGAAATGCTGACTCTGTGGCAGGCTTCTTGGCTCGCAACAAATCACTCGGGTCTGCGGTCTTCTGGTACTCTTGTAACTCCATCTCGGCCATCTGAGCGTCAGCAATCTTGGAGCCCTTCTGGAAGCACTCTTCTGCCTTCTTCCGATTGCCCGTGATAGTGATCACACCTCTGGGACCGGGCATCTTCAATTTAAGGTACACGTAGCACGGTCGGGCCATGAAACGAGCGTACGCTGGCCTTCCAAGTATGGCGTGGTACGCACTCTGAAAATCCACGACCTCAAAGGTCAACTTTTCCTTCCGGAAATTCTTCGAGTCACCAAAAACTACATCGAGAGCGATTTGGCCGAGTGACTCAGCCTTCTTTCCAGGAATGACTTCGTGGAAGCTCATGTTACTGGTGCTGAGTCTGGACATCGGAATGCCCATCCCTTTCAGTGTCTCTGCATACAGCAAATCAAGCCACTGCCACCATCCATCAACACTTTGGTCAGTCGAGTGCCTTCAATGACTGGGTCAACCACCAACGCTTGCCTCCCTGGGGTAGCAATATAAGTCGGGTGATCGGACTGGTCGAAGGTGATGGCAGTCTGAGACTATTTCAGATAATTGGGTGTCGTCGGAGCGACCATGTTCACTTCCCGATTGATAACCTTCAATCGACTCTTGCTTTCGACATCAGCGAAAATCATCAGGTTGGAGTTGACTTGGGGGTGCTCCTCACCGCTGTCTTCTTTGTCCTCAACTTTGTCTGACTCTTTCTCTTTGTCTTTGGCCTGTTTCCCTTGAAACTGCTGAATCAGGAGTCGACATTGTCGAGTGGTATGCTTTGGGTAAATGAGTTTACCCTCTTCGTCTTTCTTCGTGTGAATGTGACACGGTAGGTCCATCACATCGTTCCCATCCTGATCTTTCACCTTCTTGGGGTTCCAGGGACCCTTGGGTTTCCCCTTAAACTTTCCTGGGGTCACAGCCAAGGTCTCTCCAGGAGCAGCTGGCTCGGCTTTGCGCTTTTGCTTCCGACTGGAGTTTCCTCCGCCGGCCTCATTAGCGGCTGCTTTGTACTTGCCACTCCGGAGCCTATCTTCTTCTTCACCGTTTGCATACTTGGTGGCAATTTCCATCATCCGACTCAATGTCATATCTCCGGTTCGACTGAATTTCAAACTCAGTTCTCTGTTCCTGACACCTTCCTTGAAGGCACAAACCGCCTGGTGATCAGATACATTCTTGACTGTGTGATGTAAAGTGATATACCTCTGGATATAATCCCTCAGAGTTTCACTCGACTTCTGAACACACGACTGCAATTCTGTCAACCCTGCTGGTCGCTTGCAAGTCCCTTCAAATGTCCTGACAAACACTCGGGCAAGATCTTCCCAAGTGTAAATACTGCTGGGTGCCAACTGGTTCAACCATGCTCTGGCTGATCCCTCCAGCATAAGAGGCAAATGCTTCATGGCTACCTCGTCGTTGCCGCCGCCAATCTGAACAGCCACTCGGTAATCTTCAAGCCATGTGTTAGGCTTGGGCTCGCCGGTGAACTTACTAACGCCAGTCGCCAACCTGAAGTTGGGAGGAATTACAGCGGCCCTGATCGCTCTGCTGAAACATTCTGGTCCTGATACATGAACCCTGCTGCTGGAGGAAACGTCTCTGTCATGGCCTTCTCTGTGAGCTCTATTCCTGTTGACCAGACCTTGAACGATAATGGATCTCGCATCAAAGCCTGGCTCCCTGGGGTCGACTGGAAACCTACGCCCAGCACTGTGCTGGCGTCTGTCATCTTGCTGCCGAGGGACGTACGATCCACCCCTTGGGGGAGGAGTGGGCACTCGACGTCGATCATTGCGATCGAATCAGTGTTCATACCGCTCACGGCCTTGATATTGATCATCATGCCGGCTTCTACGTTCCTCACGCCTCAGGGGCGATCCTGGACTGTGAGCCGACTGTACAGAATTCACAGCGACAGATCGGCTGTGAATCCTGTTACGCGACTGCGATACAACTGAGTTTTGATCCCCTGCTGCCCGGAGCAAATCTCTGATCTGTAGCAGACCTCTCCCTGCCTCTGACTGAGAAGGCTGGATCGACTCTACTATGCGGGCTGCAGCTGCTAAATTCTGAATCGGAGTTCGGTATACCTGAGTTGGTGGCTGAAAGAGACGACGTCGACTGGATTCTGGAACTGGCAGTCGAGTGCGTTCGTCGAGTACTCTCTGGAGATTCTCCAGTCGAGTGCGTTCAGCTAGGTTGGCCAAGCGCGCCTCCTCCAAGGCGCGTGCCTCGGGGGTTTCTCCAACGATAGGAGTGTGAAGCGCGTCCATGTTCCGGCGACGAAGTTCCTCCCTCTGCAGCGAGGTGAGAGGCTCGGGTCTGTACTCTTCGTGGCCCCGCGCCGGAACTCCTCCCCCGACAACCTCTTCGGTGTGGGGGAATCCGGGGGGATTGCGCGGTCCGTCGACCATCAGTACCTCCGCTGCTGGATCGCTGCTGTCGCACTCGGACGCAGTCTCTGCGGAGCCAGTCGATAGATTGAACAGGCCGTAGAGTGATTCGTCGGGCTCAATCGCCGCGACTTGGGGGATGGCCGACTGGCGGGCCAATGCATGCCTCACCCACCGATGGAGCCTCGACCGACCGGAGCACTTGCGCCGGCGGGAAACTGGGAGTGAGGACGAAACGGGTGCTGACCCGTATTGGGCCGACGGTTGCCGCAGGAGGACGCCACAAATGCGCGAGCGAAAGTGCGTTGCTCCGCGGGCGGGAAGCGCGTCCACGTCGTGTGGAGCCTCCTGGAGCCAAGCAGAGTCATCGACGACGAAAGTGAGGGCGCCGAGGCGGATCTCGCGCCCCTCGACCAGGACTCCGCTCGACAACATGATGGGAGATGTCAAAAGAATCCCAACTCCTCCAACAAATCACTAGAACACCTGCCCCACGGTGGGCGCCAACTGTCATGGTTCTAAGTCTGACAGTAGAATGGGGGGTAGGAATGGAGAGGCAAGATCCTAGCTTTGGAGTAGTTGTGCACGCAAGAGTTTTATGAGTTCAGGCCTTCTCAGAGGAAGTAATAGCCCTACGTCTCGGAGCCCGGAGGCGGTCGACTGGATTATATGTGTGTGTGTTACAAAGATGCGAACCCTTCTTCCTGTGGAGGGGGGTGGCTTATATAGAGTTCGCCAGGACCCCTGCCAGCCCACGCAATGAAGGATCTTAAGGTACATTAAGGCAGGGCGTTACTGGAAACGCCCTGTATAAAGTGTTATTAAGGCTATAAAGGCTATTTAACTTCAGACTGTTTGGATGCGGTGTGGCTCCTGTGCTTCCTATGGTCGAGTGAATCTTCATGGTCGAGTGTCTCTACGCTCGTCGAGTGTTATTGTATTTGTCGAGTGGATGCTTATCAGGTCGACTGGTAAGCGGCCTCTTTTAGTCAGTGACCTTGGGGAGGGTACCCTTTGGCAGGCCTATGACCCTACCCTAGGTACGTGACTTCATCAACCCCTGCATCCAGCATATCTTGCTCAGACTTATCCCACTTAGGCATAGCCACCGCGTAGCCACCTGGCCCCAGCCTATGGATCTGCGTCTTTTTTGCTGCGTTGGCCTTGTTTTTTCTTGACCGTTCCTTAGATAATTATGATTCCTTGAATTTCACGAAAGCGGACCAATGTTCTCTTTGATTCTCCGGTGTTCCGTTGAATTCCGGAGTCTTCCTTTCTGCAGCGACGTAGTTGGCCCATACAGTTTTCTTGTGGGTGTTGAATGCAACTGCCATCTTCCTAAGAGCAGCGTCCTTGACTTTCTGCACATCTGCATCAGTGAAATGATCTGGTAGCGTGAAATGTTCCATCAGAGATTCCCAAAGCATTTTTTTTGCTCTGTCGTTGACCCAAGTAACATCTAGACGTTTTTTTTGGCTCTTTCCATTCTTGAATGGAGATCGGGAGTTGGTACTTCACAAGAACTCCGCACTGACGAGTCCACTTGTTCGCAACGTTCTTAGGCATGAGGGGTTCGCCATTAGCTTTGATGGAGTCGATGTTGTACTTTACACCCTCCTTCAACCTTTTGCTCGGGCCTCGCTTTGTCCTGCTGTCTGTAGAAGCAGATTTGCTCGATCCGGAGGGCTGAAAGAAGAAAGATCGATTCGTTAATATATCTTAAAATAATAATAAAACATGTGATGATCACCAGATGCCTACTTATATAAATATATACCTCGCCGGTAGTATTTGTTATTTCAAGATCAACTTTGTCTGCGTCATCATAATCATAATCATACTTCATGACTTCATCAGCTCGGTCGCCGAGATCGAATATCTTATCATCACCCTCCCCGGTATTGTCCAGATATTCGGAGTCGTCATCTGCTTCATTCAGATCATCTGGCCTGCGAGGACTGCGTATGATCTCGAACAGGGTCTCTTCTCCCTCTCTGCCAGTATTGTTCGCCATAGCTTTTATTTAACTAATCCAGAAGAAATATAAAACAATTTAGTATTCAAATTACAATGCATGGATGCAATCAATAAGGAAAAACTGAATCATATAGTACAGATATAATATGCATCGTCTCGAATAATATATAATGTCGAATACATTGTCTCGAATATTATATAAAATCTCAAATACATCGTCTCTAATAATATATAATCTCGAATACATCACTGTATAGGTAGCTAATAAAGATCGAATACTACAGAAGAATCTAGGCCACTCAATGTTCCTGGGGCGCGGGCGGTGGACTCCCAAAGAGAAGAAACCATCACAGGATCATATCTCCGGTCATCTGCCCAAAGAACCCGCTAGGTATTGGAGAACCTGACGTCCATAGCATCCATGTAGCGATGGACGTGCTCGTCCTCCTCCCTGACACGATGGCACACCACCTCCGGCGGGGCCGGCTCCCTCTGCACCGAATGTGGCCCACGCGAACGCCACCAAAGGAGATCAGGGTCGACGATGGGACCGGAGGCCGGGTTCCTCACCAAGCGGCGTGCCCTTGCAGGTAGCACCTCCCAGTGCCAGCCCGGTAGAGCCCAGTCCCGGACATGGGTCAGTCGGACGTCGTCGCGAACGGGTCGACGGCGAGGATGCGGGCCGGGCATCGTCGAGAACAAATACTATATGCCCGCAAAAAGTAACATTTTTTAAATGATTGGGTTGTGATAACTAAAATTCTACATGCAAATTCTAAATTATTCTATAACTAAAATTATAAGAAACTAAAAAAACATCGATCATCATCTAACGATTTGACATTAATCTAATTCATCTAGCTAAAACTAATTCTAAAATTTCTAACATTTCTATATAGCTAACATTTCTATAATATTTTTAATATTTCTATAACTAATAAACAGTAAATTTATAACATTTCTATAACATTTCTAATATTTCTATAACTAAAAACAGAAAAATTTCTAACATTTCTATAACTAAAAAATAGAAAAATTTCTATAACTAAAATTAATCACTAAAAAACTAAAAAAAATGTGTGTGTGTGTGTGTGGGCATGGCGGCCGGGGTAGGAGCTCACCGGCGAGGCGAGGGGGGGGGGCGACGGGGACGACGACGGGCGGTGACGACGGGGATGGGGACAGGGTGGCGACGACGGGGACGGGGCGGCGACGACGGGGACGAGGACGGGCCGGGCAGGGACGACGGGGCGGGGCGCGGCGACGGGGATGGTCGGGGCGGCGACGAGGGGCGGCGGCGACGGGGCAGAGGAGAAGAAGGAGAGGGAGAGAACGGCGGGGCGGGGCGCGGTGACGGGGACGGGGATGGTCGGGGCGGCGGCGGCGGCGACGGGGACGGCGACGGGGGCGGCGACGAGGGGCGGTGGTGACGGGGCAGAGGAGAAGAAGTAGAGGGAGAGATGAGAAAATGATTTTTTTTGAAGTGTTTTCTTATATAGAACACCCTTTTAGTACTGTTGGAGCCACCAACCGGTACTAAAGGTCTGTTTTGACAGGCGAAGCGGCAGGAAGTGCACCCCCTTTTGTACCGGGTGGTGGCTACAACCGGTACTAAAGACGCCCCTTTAGTACCGGTTGGAGCCACGACCCGGTACTAAAGGGGATGCGCTGGCGCAGGTGCGGTGCGGCAAGTTCAGTCCCACCTCGCTAGCCGAGGGGCGTCCGCACTGGCTTATAAGCCCCAGTGCTGTAGCTCTCTCGAGCTCCTCTCCAAAGCAGGCCTACCGGGCCTACCCATTCTATGCTGCCCTGTGGGCCTACCGGGCCTTTGCGGGCCTGTATCCTGGCCCAACAACACGCTGGCTTTCTAGTCGTATGCAGGCCGCTGTGGCGCAGTAGGCGGGCCTTTTATTTTCTTATTTTTTTGCTTTATTGATTTTTATTTTATTTTATTTTGAGTTGTTTTTTTGCCCTATTTAGAGTTTCTTTGTGAATATTTTTGCTTTAGGTACAAAAAATCACAAACTTTCTGTTAGTGCCGGTAGTTTTCAAATTTGAATAGTTTAAATTCTGAATTATTTGAAATTTGTGAATCACTAGTTTGTGAATAACTTAACTTTGAAAATAGATTTTTCGGTGATTCATTTTTTTATGTATAATATTAGTGTGTTTTATCATTATATTCAATTTGGTAATGCTTAGGTTATTTAAAAAAATGAAATGCCTCTGTAAGAGACGAGTTTTCGTCCGAAACCCTCATACTTCGAAAAAGATTGTCCATTTTGTACGAAGTGCATCCAGTTTTTGCCGTAACCCTGTCTACTTTTCTGCACATGCTATGTGGGTGAAATTATGATACCATGCCAAGTTTCAACCTTTTCTGAGTTCATTTGAAGTGCTTTTCAATTCACGGTCATTTAGCTCAAAAAATCAGTAAATGCATGATAGAATTTGTTTGCATCAAAGCGGACACCACTGTTTTGGTTGGTGCTATTCTTATCTTGCGCGATCGTGTAAAATGTATTCCCATTTATATCGTACCCTTTGAAAGTCATTATATTCGAATATGGTAACTGGGACAGCGAGTACAGGTCATTTTCAATAGAGGCGTCATGCATGGTACATGTCTGCAACCAGCCGGTGAAAGTCCTTGTTTGTTCACGTGTAATTCAGTCGTCAGACCGCTCCGGGTGTTCGGAGCGTACAAAACTCTTGTGTTCGTCCATATACAGAGCCACCAAAGCAAAATTCTGTAGAACTGTGTAGTGTGCTTCCGTGAGAGAATGTTCGTCCATACATATTATTTGATCCCCTCCTAGCATGCCTTTTCCATTCGGTCTGACCTTATGCCGCGATTCATGAACATCAATCGGATTAAGGTCAGGAATAAAGTCAATACAAAACTCAATGAACTCCTCATTTTCATGGCCCTTGGAGATGCTTCCTTCTAGCCTAGCACGTTTATGAACATATTTCTTTAAGACTCCCATGAACCTCTCAAAGGGGAACATATTGTGTAGAAATACAGGACCCAAAATGTTAATCTCTTCGCATAGGTGAACTAGGACGTGTGTCATGATGTTGAAGAAGGATGGTGGGAACACCAACTCGAAACTGACAAGACATTGCACCAAATCATTCTCTAACCTTGGTATGATTTCTGGATCGATTACCTTATGAGAGATTGCATTGAGGAATGCACATAGCTTCACAATGGCTAATCGAACGTTTTCCGGTACAAGCCCCCTCAATGCAACCGGAAGCAGTTGTGTCATAATCACGTGACAGTCATGAGACTTTAGGTTCTAGAACTTTTTCTCTGCCATATTTATTATTCCCTTTATATTCGGCGAGAAGCCAGACAGTACCTTAATACTGAGCAGGCATTCAAAAAAGATTTCCTTCTCTTCTTTGGTATGAGCGTAACTGGCATGACCCTGATGTATGCCGTCTTTTCCGTGCATACGTTGCTGGTCCTTGTCGGTGTCAAAACCGGCGGATCTCGGGTAGGGGGTCCCGAACTATGCGTCTAGGCGGATGGTAACAGGAGACAAGGGACACGATGTTTGACCCAGGTTCGGCCCTCTTGATGGAGGTAAAACCCTACGTCCTTCTTGACTAATATTGTTGATATGGGTAGTACAAGAGTAGATCTACCATGAGATCAAGGAGGCTAAACCCTAGAAGCTAGCCTATGGTATGATTGTTATGTTATCCTACGGACCAAAACCCTCCGGTTTATATAGACACCGGAGAGGGCTAGGGTTACACAGAGTCGGTTACAATGGTAGGAGATCTACATATCTGTATCGCCAAGCTTGCCTTCCATGCCAAGGAAAGTCCCTTCCGAACACGGGACGAAGTCTTCAATCTTGTATCTTCATAGTCCTGGAGTCCGGCGGAAGGTATAGTCCGGCTATTCGGACACCCCCTAATCCAGGACTGCCTCAGTAGCCCCTGAACCAGGCTTCAATGACGATGAGTCCGGCGTGCAGATTGTTTTCGGCATTGCAAGGAGGGTTCCTCCTCCAAGTACTTCACAGAAGATTTTGAACACAAAAGACAGTGTCCGGCTCTGCAAAATAAGTTTCCACATATTGCCATAGAGAGAATAATATTTACACAAATCTAATCCGCTGACGTATTCCGTAGTGCGACATCACACTACAGCCAAGCCTTTATTCGAATCGTTTTTACTCCCCCACCTCAGCATGTTTTGCGAGGCGGTTTCCTTGGCACGTCTTGTCAAAGCAGAGATCGTGTCCCCTTTATTTACGGGATTCTCATCAATACGAACGTGGGTAACCCAACCGCGCCATTGATTACGGCGCTTGGGAGATAAGCGAGTTTTATCAGGCCGGTGGGGACGCATAGCTGCATCCGCCCATATAAGGGGATAAGGATCCACCTTTCTACCTACGCCTTCTTCCTCCTTTGCCTATCCATCTTCCGCGCACTCGAGCTCCAGCGCCCAAGTCCGCACTTCCCACCTCGACCTTCTACAGCCATGTCCGGAGCGGGAGGCAAGTGGATGGTCTCCTCTGTCACGGAGGGACACATCAAAAAACTGAGGAAGGCCGGATATTTGTCTAACGACATCGTGCACCGGCTTCTCGAAGAGGGGCAGCTCCTCCCCACCCCAAGGCCCCATGAGAGGGTAGTGTTTCTCCCCCACTTCCCGCGCGGACTGGGCTTTCCTCTCCACCCATTCGTCCGGGGGCTCATGTTCTACTATGGCCTAGATTTCCACGATCTGGCCCCGAACTTCGCCCTCAACATCTCGGCGTTTATCGTCGTGTGCGAGGCTTTCCTATGCATCCGCCCCCATTTCGGCCTATGGCTCAAGACTTTCAACGTCAAGCCTAAGGTGTTGCGCGGCAACCAGGCGGAGTGCGGAGGTGCCATGGCGAGCAAGATAGCCAACGTCCTATGGCTCGAGGGCTCCTTTGTGGAGACCCTAAAGGGGTGGCAATCGGGGTGGGTTTACATCACCGAGCCGCGCGACCCCGAATGGGTTGCAGCCCCCGAGTTCCGGCCCGGACCCCCTAGGCGTCTCACGTGTTGGAAAGAGACGGGCCTGTCGTGGGGCAACAAAGGAGAGGTAACCGGACTGCAAAAATGCATCCAAACCCTGGTGAACAAGCATCTCAAGCTTGTCAACGTAGTCCAGGTTATGCTCGTCCGCCGGATCCTCCCATGTCAACAACGGGCTTTCAATCTGTGGGAGTTCGACCCGGCGCAGCACCAAACCCTGAACATGCTCTTTGACACGACGTACGAAGACACCTGGAAGGTGTTATTCAAAGGCGCCGAGGCTCCCGCATCCGCTTCCGAGGACCGCGGATTCAGCACGCAGCGTCACACTAGTGCGGTAAGCTATTTTTACCTTTTACAGGATGTTAGTTTTCCATAGTTTGACTCTATGCGGGATCTAATCTCCCTTTCCTTTGACAGGATTGGCAGGCGAAGTCCGGACAGATCGACTGTCCGGCCCCTTTGCCCGAAGACCCAGCCGATGCTCACTTAGCGAAGCTGCTGGCTCCGGCACCTTATGTGGTGCCGGAGAAGAAGGCCAAGAAGAAGGCCAAGGGACTCGAAAGAGTGTCCGGCGCCTGGAGGTGTCGGATTCATCATCCGACGAATCCGAGATGCGATCCTCCCGTGAAAACGAGGAGGAGGAAGAAGAAACCTCTCCCCCTCCAGCGGGAGGGAGGAAAGAAAAGGAAATCCGCCCCGACCGGGGAGGCCGAAGGGTCCAAGAAGGGGAAGACCCTTCCTCCGGACTACCCCACCGACGCCGATGACGACGAAGAGGAGTGGCCGCATAGGGCCAAGCGTCCGTCGGAATCGTAAGCATCCTGACATACGAATATGATTATGCAGTCCGCCCAAGGCCGGGCTCGACGAGTCGTCGAGCGGCTCCCTGGATTCGTCGGATGTGAATTCACTTCCGACGGCTACCTCCCCCCACCCTACGGACGACGCCGAAGTGTTGTCCCAACAGGTTCCAAGACAGGAGGAGGTGGTCCTGGAGGCGCCACAAGGCGACTTCCCGGACTCCAGGAGTAAAGGGGATAAGACCTCCCAGGGCTCCGAGTCTGGCTTTGAGCCGGACTCCGCGCCGGAACCTTCAATGGTCCCGGACTCTGGTAGGCGAACTCCTTCCAAGAGGAGCAAGCCTATTGAGCCGGCGGCCTCCGTCCAACCGGAGGTACCGGACAATCTGCTGGAGGTGCTTAATGGCGCCTCTATCGACGAGGAGCACCGTACTGTTATGAGTGCGGTGATCCAGAAGGTTCAGTCTGCCAAGAGCGGACTGACTGAAGCTTGTGCCGGCCTTCTAACAGGCTTCGAGGTAACTACCGAATATGTGAAAATATTACCGCTTAGACAGTAGCCCCTGATGCTCTGTTTGGCGTTCGGAAAGAAAAGCCGAATAGAGGATCTAATAAAATTCGCAGGAGTCTAACAAAAAATGAGTCAATATGCGTATGCAGGCTTCGCTGCTAGCGACCTCCACACTGACTGCGGTGGTGGGCACACTGAAGCAGGGTCTCGAGCGGTCCGAGCAAGAGCTTGGCCTTGCCAAGCGGCAACTCGAGGAGAAGGAAGGTAAGAAGTACCTTGATTGAAATATATAAAAAGTGCAATTGCAAAAAAAATGACAGGATTATCATGGCTATTGTAGGGGCCATGTCTGAGGTGGCGACCCTTAAGCAAGCGCTGTCCGAGGCCGAGATGATGACGGCCACGGAGCGCACCGAGCGGGAGAGGTATGAAGCCCAGGTTGGCGAGGTGTGGCAAGAGCTCCAGGCTCTCATGAAAAAACATGAGAGTTTGGAGCTTGACTCAAAGACGCGAGCGTCCGAGCTCGCGGCAGCTATTGAAATTGCGAAGTCTGCCAAGGCTGAATCCCAGAAGGCCCTCCAGGAGTTGGATGCAGTGAAAAAGATAGCGGCGGGTAAGGCATTCTTTATGCAAAGCAAACATGTAAAAGTGAGCTTCTTGTTACTTACCCGAATCCGGAGCTCTCCAGGAGCATTCGCAAATCTTCCCCATAGCGTGTCCGATGCCGCCGGATTCTACCGAGCCGAAGAGGGCAGCTCGACGGAGAAGGTGTTCTGGTCTCAGTATGCTGAGGCCGGACACCCTGTGCCCCTGAGAGACCAGCTGAAGCAGCTGGTCGAGCTCCACAAGGCGGCCGAACAGGCCATGAAGGGCCTCATAGTTCGGCTATGGCCTGGAGAGGCTCTGCCTGGGAGCTACTTCGGGCTGGTGCGGTGGCTGGTGGAGGCCTGTCCAAGGCTCGAAGTCATCAAGCACTCCGTCTGCATCGAAGGTGCCCGTAGGGCCCTTGCCCGAGCTAAGGTGCACTGGGGCAAGCTGGATGCTGAGAAGCTTGTGAAGGACGGGCCACCGCCGGGAAAAGAGCATCGCAAGCCTGAGAATTTATTATAAGGACGTTCTGAAGGGTGCCCGCCTTATGGCGGATGAATGTTCCAGGGATGTAATTTTTTAGTAAACTCACTCGTTTTGTCCTGTGCGCTGAAAACTTGTTCATATGCGGTAAGCAATGCTTTTTTAATTTAAAATATTACCTTCTGTGCGGCCGTTTATCAAATTTGAGAGATGGCGAGTCGTCGGCTTCTGCCCCCATGCCACTAGTGCTGGGGTGTTCGGGATAAACCTGAGCGCTCTTTTTCCCAAGTTTGGGTCCTTCGAGGGAGGCGCTCAGCACAACGAACGAGGCAATCAGACTATGATGCTTGAACACTCTCACTTAGCCATAGAACTCTATAATTTTAAATTTCGGCGAAGCCCCTAGAATTTGTAAGACCGAGTTCGGGGCGCTATCCACGCCTTGGCCGGACAAAGCCGACGCCTCGCTCTAAGCGGAATAAGTTTTTAGTGACTCGAAGAACCTCTCGAATAGCGACCAGCTCTCACTTCATCATGACAGTCAGTTTTAGCTTTCTCTACTGAGGTGCTCAGCCCAGCTCAACTAGGGCACAATCGCAGTAGTTCTCCTAGTGCTACCTTAGCCGATATAGCGGAACGTAAGGCACCAAAACATAGGAGCCGGGCAAACCCAACTATTGACCCAAGACATGATTCGGAGCCGATGCATATAATGCTATAAGTTCGGGGTGCCGCACTTGTTAAGGTTTTCGGACTTCTCATGCCATATTGAGGGGTACTGAAGCCCCTGGCGTATTGGCCGTACCACAGTGTACGGGTGCACCATGTCATTAATGGACATATATTCATGAAAAAGAGTAATGCAAAAATAGACAAAATCTATGCATTGTTTATTAAAAGGTCTGTGATCAAGGCAGAACGATACAAATAACGCGATAAGCAAAAGGTTGGACTATTTCACATGTCCGGTCCAGGGGCAGGCTGCGGAATTGTATGCGAAACAGGTATACTGCTCGAGATAAAGACCACCTGGAAGTTTCATAATGCGGCATGGCGTGTCCGCTTCCCTGGTTCTTGTATCGTTTGTGCGGCGATTGTACTGCCGGACAGGCCTTCCGAAGAATGGAGTCCTGAAAGTAAGAGAAAATTAAAAAAAGAACGACAGCCCCTAGTACGGTTTAAGCCGTGTTTTGGGCGTGCCGTGATGGTGCCCCTCCCCCTGTGCCCATGGTATTTCAAGAGCGTAGTTATGTACGCGGAGCACTGATTTTGCATTTTCGCGAGGGCTGGGGTTGGGCCGCATTGCTACTCCTGCTCCGAACGTGCCAGGCGGTCTTGTTGTAGGTTACTCCGGGCACGCTTGACGGTGTCCGGAAGTTTAATGGCTGGAACGGGGAACTGCCTTGAGAGGTTGCTTTGTACTTCCGCTGCGAGGGCCGCCGTGTGCTCCTCCGTTCGGAGGGAGCATTCGGTGTTTCCATTGACCATAATTACTCCTCGAGGGCTTGGCATTTTGAGCTTAAGGTATGCGTAGTGCGGTACCGCGTTGAACTTAGCAAATGCGGTTCGCCCGAGCAGGGCGTGATAGCCACTGCGGAATGGGACTATGTCGAAGATTAACTCCTCGCTTCGGAAATTATTCGGAGATCCGAAGACCACTTCAAGTGTAACTGAGCCTGTACAATTGGCCTCTACACCTGGTATGACGCCTTTAAAGGTCGTTTTGGTGGGCTTAATCCTCGAGGGATCTATGCCCATTTTCCGCACTGTATCATGGTAAAGTAGGTTCAGGCTGCTGTTGTCGTCCATAAGGACTCTAGTGAGATGAAATCCATCGATAATTGGGTCTAGGACCAATGTGGCGAACCCGCCATGACGGATGCTAGTGGGGTGGTCCCTTCGGTCAAAGGTGATCGGGCAGGAATACCATGGGTTGAACTTTGGGGCGACTAGCTCCATCGCATATACGTCCCATAACGCGCGCTTCCTCTCCCTCTTGGGGATGTGGGTTGCATATATCATGTTCACCGTCCGCACTTGTGGGGGAAAACCCTTCCGTCCACTGTTGTTCGGCGGCCGGGGCTCTTCGTCGTCATCGCTATGCAGCCCCTTGTCTTTATTTTCGGTCTTTAACTTGCCCGCCTGCTTGAACACCCAACAATCCCTGTTGGTGTGATTGGCTGGCTTGTCGGGGGTGCCATGTATCTGGCATAAGCGGTCGAGTATTCGGTCCAGGCTGGACAGGCCCTGAGTATTTCTTTTGAATGGCTTTTTCCGTTGACCGGATTTATAGCCCCTGAATCCGGCATTGAATGCCGTATCTTCAGTATTGTCGCCGTTAATGCGGCGCTTTTGCTTGTTGTGACGCGACCTACCACTACTGTCTCTGGTATCTGAATTACCAGGGTTCTTGGTCATATTGTTGCTTCGATCAAGCTAGCTATCTTCTCCCGTGCAAAAGCGGGTCATGAGTGTCGTGAGGGCTGCCATAGCTGTCGGCTTTTCCTATCCAAGGTGCCGGGCAAGACACTCGTCATGAATATTGTGCTTGAAGGCTGCTAGGGCCTCTGCGTCCGGACAGTCGACTATTTGGTTTTTCTTTTTTAGGAACCGTGTCCAGAATTGCGTGGCCGATTCCTCTGGCTGCTGAATTATGTGGCTTAGGTCATCTGCGTCTGGTGGTCGCACATAGGTGCCCTGGAAATTGTCGAGGAATGCGGCTTCCAGGTCCTCCCAACAACCTATTGATTCTGCTGGCAAGCTGTTAAGCCAATGCCGAGCTGGTCCCTCTAGTTTGAGTGGGAGGTATTTGATGGTGTGTAGATCATCGCCGCGGGCCATGTGGATATGAAGGAGATAATCCTCGATCCATACCGCAGGATCTGTTATGCCATTGTATGATTCGATGTTCACGGGTTTGAAACCCTCAAGGATTTGATGATCCATTACTTCATCTGTGAAGGATAGTGGGTGTGCGGCGCCTCTGTATTGGGCTATATCACGACGTAGCTCAAATGAGCTTTGTCTATTGTGTTCGGCCCGGCCGAATTTACTATATCCGGAGTGACGATCACCGTCACGTGCCGTGGGGCGCCCGCGCGATCCATAGGTCGATCTTGTTTACCTTGTTTTGTCCTCCAATATATCTCGCAGGTCTGGCGCATTTCCCGTGCCTTGGTATATTTTGAGCGGCGCCGGGTGCGGCTTGAGTGGAGGGCCGAGAGGCCTCTCTGTCGCAGCCACGAGGTGGCCGGTCGGCCGTATCATGCATTGGTGATGTAGGTTTAGGTGCTTCCTTCTCTGATCGGGGTAGCACCCTGCGTTTTGGGTAGCTCTTGGAGGGGCGTTCGAGTTCATACTCTTCGGCCGCAAGGACTTCAGTCCATCTGTCAGCTAGCAAATCTTGATCAGCTCTAAGCTGTTGCTGCTTTTTCTTGAGGCTGCTTGCCGTGGCCATAAGCCTGCGTTGAAAATGCTCTTGCTCGACAGGATCCTTTGGTGAGGGAGTCCTGGATTAGGGGGTGTTCGGATAGCCGGACTATACCTTCAGCCGGACTCCAGGACTATGAAGATACAAGATTGAAGACTTCGTCCCGTGTCCGATCTTTCCTTGGCATGGAAGGCAAGCTAGGCGTGCGGATATTCAAGATCTCCAACCATTGTAACCGACTCTGTGTAACCCTAACCCTATCCGGTGTCGATATAAACCGGAGGGTTGTAGTCCGTACGACAACGATCATGATACACAATCATACCATAGGCTAGCTTCTAGGGTTTAGCCTCCTTGATCTCGTGGTAGATCTACTCTTATACTACCCATATCATCAATATTAATCTAGCAGGAGTAGGGTTTTACCTCCATCGAGAGGGCCCGAACCTGGGTAAAATAAAGTGTCCCTTGTCTCCTGTTACCATCCGACCTTGACGCACAGTTCGGGACCCCCTACCCGAGATCCGCCGGTTTTGACACCGACATTGGTGCTTTCATTGAGAGTTCCTCTGTGTCGTCGCCTTTAGGCCCGATGGCTCCTTTGATCATCAACAACGATGAGGTCCAGGGTGAGACTTTCCTCCCCGGACAAATCTTCGTCTTCGGCGGCTTCGCTCTGCGGGCCAACTCGCTTGGCCATCTGGAGTAGATCGAAAGCTACGCCCCTGGCCATCAAGTCAGGTTTGGAAGCTTAAATTACACGACAGATATCCGCGGAGACTTGATCTTCGACGGGTTCGAGCCACAGCCAAGCGCGCCGCACTATCTCGAGGGGCATGATATAGCTCTGCCTCTGAATAATGCCCTGGAGGCCGCACACGCACCGGCCCCGATCCTCGACTCAGAGCCCGCTGCGTTCTTTAAGGACGAGCGGTTGGACGTCACCTCGGGGGCTGCGATCTTGAAGTCGATCGAACCGAACGCCAGCCCCGCACTCCGCACGGCCCATGACTCCAAGGAGTCGGATTCTTCTCCGAACTCCGGGCCTCCCGTGCCCCTGCCGATCGAATCCGATTGGGCGCCTATAATGGAGTTCACCGCCGCGGACATCTTTCAGCACTCACCTTTCGGTGATACCCTGAATTCTCTCAAGTCTCTCTCTTTATCAGGAGAGCCCAGGCCGGATTACAGTCTGCGAGGATGGGATTCGGACGACGAAGAAATTCAAAGCCCACCCACCACCCACTTAATAGCCAATGTCGATGATTTAACCGACATACTTGACTTCGGACCCGAAGACTTCGACGGTATGGACGACGAAGATGGAGACGAATAGGAACCAACACGAGTAGGGCGCTGGAGCGCCACCCCATCTCACGATGTATTCATGGTGGATACCCCTAAAGGAAACGACAACAAGGAAAAAGGGGACGAAAAAAAGGGATAAACCCCCCGAAAAGCAATCAAACCGGCGACGAAAACGCCGAGCCAAGCCCGCCTTGATCAAGACCCAGCCATAGAGCAGGATGAGCCGGTAGACGACGAGCATGCCTCAGAGCAACCGTCCGAACAGGGCAATGCGGATAGACAGCCCTCCCCGGCCATAACAGAACTCCGGACGATCTCACGCCGGATAAGACCACGGAGCAGAAGAATCTCCACGAAAGGCTCGTTGCCACAGCACGCAGCCTAAAAAAGCAGAAGCGAAGGCTAAAGACGGCGGAAGATGCACTCAGAATAAGATGGAGCAAGGTAATCAAGACCACAGACAAATACGGCGGCAGCCGCCGCACAAAAAGCTATCCGAAAAGAAAACTACTGCCCGAATTCGACCAAGAGGCCCTCGAGCCCCCGCATTCAAAAAATAAAAAGCCACATGGTCGGATAGACGACCCCACGGCCACCATAAAACGGCAAGCGGCGCCGCACTCAATGCGGCATGCGACCCAACTAAAGACTCGCATCATGGCCCAGCCAGGTCCATTTATGGGCCAAGAAAGCACGCTCTCACAAGCAATGCAAAAAAGCCATCATCAGAACCCGGCACACCCAAATACAGGGGCTCCGCACACCCCCTATGTTTCATCGATGAGGTTCTGGAATATGAATTTCCAGAGGGATTCAAACCCGTCAACATAGAGGCGTATGATGGAACAACAGACCCCGGAGTCTGGATCGAGGATTATATCCTCCACATACATATGGCTAGAGGAGATGATCTCCACGCCATCAAATATTTACCCCTTAAGCTTAAAGGGCCAGCCCGGCACTGGCTTAAAAGCCTTCCCGGAAACACAATTGGAAGTTGGGAAGAGCTCGAGGATGCTTTACGAGCAAATTTTCAAGGGACCTATGTCCGCCCCCCGGACGCAGACGATCTCAGTCACATAACTCAACAGCCTCGAGAATCAGCTCGACAGTTCTGGAACAGATTCCTTACTAAAAAGAATCAGATAGTGGACTGTCCGAACGCCGAAGCCTTAGCAGCTTTCAGGCATAATGTCCGAGACGAATGGCTAGCCAGACACCTCGGCCAGGAAAAGCCAAGAACAATGGCCGCACTCACAAGCCTCATGACCCGCTTTTGCGCAGGAGAGGACAGCTGGTTGGCAAGATGCAGCCCTTGCGACCCAAGTACATCCGAAATCAGGGATGGAAACGGAAAACCGTGACGAAATAAGGACCGTCGCCGAACCAAAGAAAAAAGTCCGAAGAGCACGGCAGTCAATGCCGGATTCAAAGGCTCACGGCAAAATCAGACAAAACCACCCCTTCAGGACAATAGGGATGATCCGTCCAGCTTAAACAGAATCCTGGACAGAATATGTCAGATACACGGTACTCCTGGGAAGCCTGCTAATCACACCCATAGAGACTGTTGGGTTTTAAAACAATCCGGAAGGCTTAACACCGAACACAAGGGGCTCGATACACCAAGCGAAGACGAGGACGAACCCCAGAAGCAGAACACCAGGAAACAAAAGAACTTCACACAAGAAGTTAAAACAGTGAACTCACTTCAGGTAACAAAACGTGTGGCACCCATAAAGGTACGCACAATAAAACCTATCCCTCAGGGGTCACGCCACTGGTTATTAAAACCAATCATTTTTTATCAGCTAGATTATTCTAGAAATATCAAAAACGCAGGCCGGACTGCCCTGATACTCGATCCAATAATTGACGGATTCCAGTTTACCAATGTCCTTATGGACGGCGGCAGTGGACTAAACCTGATATATCAGGATACAATCCACCGCATGGGCATAAACCCAGCAAGAATCCGCCACAGCAAAACCTCCTTTCAAGGGGTAGCACCGGGCCCGGACACCCATTGTATGGGTTTTCTCCGGCTTGAAGTCATATTTGGCTCTGCCAATAACTTTCGTCGCGAAAAGCTGACCTTCCATGTCGTCCCGTTTTCAAGTCGCTATCAAGCACTAATGGGACGCGGAGCTTTCGCTCGCTTTAACGCAATACCGCATTATGCATCTCTCACGCTTAAGATGCCCGGTCCACGAGGCATCATCTCTTTAAAGGGAGCGCACTAAAATACGCCTCCTCCAAACGGAGGATTGCGCGGCCGCTTAAACAGCCGCACAATAAAGCGGCCTTGCCAGCCAAAAGACTTTTTCGATATAAGTCATTAAAGGCCACGGACCCAGACTAAATGAGTTCGGCACAAGTCCATCATCAACGCAGGCTTAAACGCCATATACCCCCGTACCGGGGGCTATACGCAGAGACAATAAAGATCAACTTTATATATTTCTTACTTTATATTTTGTTTATTATCTTTTTGTTCCGCACGACCCATTTTCAATTCAGTTCCTCTCTTTTACAGATGAACGTCGTGCGGCGCCCGTCCAGGACACGACACAGCGGAGACACAGGCGCAGACGTGCAGTAGGGACCCGTCGTAAGGATTCTTTTTAGATTAAGACCCTGCGTAAACCTTTTTTACTGTCTCTTGCTGCTATACATCCCCTGGTTTTTTCTACTATAACCAAGGAGGAGGCTGGCGTTTTGGCATGTGGCCACGCCAGAATTTTTGCTCGTACCTGGACAGTAGGGGCTATCTTTTTTAATAAAGGGTGTTTGAGGGAGTCCTGGATTAGGGGGTGTTCGGATAGCCGGACTATACCTTCAGCCGGACTCCAGGACTATGAAGATACAAGATTGAAGACTTCGTCCCGTGTCCGGAAGGATCTTTTCTTGGCGTGGAAGGCAAGCTAGGCGTGCGGGTATTCGAGATCTCCTACCATTGTAACCGACTCTGTGTAAACCTAACCCTATCCGGTGTCTATATAAACCGGAGGGTTGTAGTCCGTAGGACAACCATCATCATACACAATCATACCATAGGCTAGCTTCTAGGGTTTAGCCTCCTTGATCTCGTGGTAGATCCACTCTTGTACTACCCATATCATCAATATTAATCTAGCAGGAGTAGGGTTTTACATCCACCGAGAGGGCCCGAACCTGGGTAAAATAAAGTGTCCCTTGTCTCCTGTTACCATCCGACCTTGACGCACAGTTCGGGACCCCCTACCCGAGATCCGCCGGTTTTGACACCGACATTGGTGCTTTCATTGAGAGTTCCTGTGTGTCGTTGCTTTTAGGCCCAATGGCTCCTTTGATCATCAACAACGATGAGGTCCAGGGTGAGACATTCCTCCCCGGAAAAATCTTCGTCTTCGGCGGCTTCGCTCTGCGGGCCAATTCGCTTGGTCATCTGGAGCAGATCGAAAGCCACGCCCCTGGCCATCAAGTCAGGTTTGGAAGCTTAAACTACATGGCCGATATTCGCGGAGACTTGATCTTCGATGGGTTCGAGCCACAGCCAAGCGCGCCGCACTATTTCGAGGGGCATGATATAGCTCTGCCTCCGAATAGTACCCTGGAGGCCGCACACGCTCCGGCCCCGATCCTTGACTCGGAGCCCGCTACGTTCTTCGAGGATGAACGGTTGGATGTCACCTCGGGGGCTGCGATCTCAAAGGCGATCGAGCCGAACGCCAGCCCTGTACTCCGCACGGCCCAGAACTCCAAGGCGCCGGATTCTTCTCCGAACTCCGGGCCTTCCATTCCCCCGCCGATAGAATCTGATTGGGCGTCTTTAATGGAGTTCACCGCCGCGGACATCTTTCAGTGCTCACCTTTCGGTGATATCCTGAATTCTCTCAAGTCTCTCTCTTTATCAGGAGAGCCCAGGCCGGACTATGGTCTGCGAGGTTGGGATTCGGACGACGAAGAAATTCAAAGCCCACCCACCACCCATTTAATAGCCACTGTCGATGATTCAACCGACATACTTGACTTCGGATCCGAAGACTTCGACGGTACGGACGACGAAGACGGAGACGAACTAGGACCAGCACCTATAGGGCAGTGGACCTCCACCCCACCTAACGATGTATTCATGGTGGATACCCCTACAGGAAACGACAACGAGGAAAAAGGGGGCGGAAAAAGGGGTAAACCCTCCGAAAAGCAGTCAAAGCGGCGACGTAGACGCCAAGCCAAGCCCCGCCTCGATCAAAACCCAGCCGTAGAGCAGGATGAGCCGGTAGACGACGAGCATGCCTCAGAGCAGCCGTCCGAACAAGGCAACACGGATGGAGAGGACAGACAGCCCTCCCTCGGCCATAACGGAACTCCGGACGATCTCACGCCGGATAAAACCACGGAGCAGAAGAATCTCCACGAAAGGCTCGTTGCCAAACCACGCAGCCTGAAAAAACAGAAGCGGAAGCTAAAGACGGCAGGAGATGCACTCAAAACAAGATGGAACAAGGTAATCAAGACCGCAGATAAATACAGTGGCAGCCGTCGCACTAAAAGTTATCCGAAGAGAAAACTACTGCCCGAATTCGACCAGGAGGCCCTAGAGCCCCCACACTTACAAAATAAAAAGCCACACGGTCGGATAGATGACCCACGGCCACCATAAAACGGCAGACGGCGCCGCACTCAAGGCGGCATGCGACCCAATTAAAGACTCGCATCATGGCCCAGCCAGGTCCATTTACGGGCCAAGGAAGCAAGCTCTCACAAGCAATGCAAAAAATCCATCATCAGAATCCGGCACACCCAAATACAGGGGCGCCGCACACCCCCTGTGTTTCACCGATGAGGTCTTGGAATATGAATTCCGAGAGGGATTTAAACCCGTTAACATAGAGGCGTACGATGGAACAACAGACCCTGGAGTCTGGATCGAGGATTACATCCTCCACATACACATGGCTAGAGGAGATGATCTCCACGGCATAAAATATTTACCTCTTAAGCTTAAAGGGCCAGCCCGACACTGTCTTAAAGGCCTTCCCGAAAACACAATTGGAAGTTGGGAAGAGCTCGAGGATGCTTTCCGAGCAAACTTTCAAGGGACCTATGTCCGCCCCCCGGACGCAGACGATCTCAGTCATATAACTCAGCAGCCCGGAGAATCAGCTCGACAGTTCTGGAACAGATTCCTCACTAAAAAAAATCAGATAATGGATTGTCCGGACGCCGAAGCCCTAGCAGCTTTCAGGCATAATGTCCGAGACGAATGGCTCGCCAGACACCTCGGCCAGGAAAAGCCAAGAACAATGGCCACACTTACAAGCCTCATGACCCGCTTTTGCGCAGGAGAGGACAGCTGGTTGGCACGATGCAGCCCCAGCGACCCAAGTACATCAGAAATCAGGGATGGAAACGGAAAACCGCGGCGAAACAAGGATCATCGTAGAATCAAAGGAAAAAGTCCGAAGAGCACGGCAGTCAATGCTGGATTCAAAAGCTCGCGGCAAAATCAAACAAAACCACCCCCTCAGGATAATAGGGATGATCCGTCCAGCTTAAATAGAATCCTGGGCAGAATATGTCAGATACACAGTACTCCTGGGAAGCCTGCCAATCACACCCACAGAGATTGTTGGGTTTTTAAACAATCCGGACAGCTTAACGCCGAACACAAGGGGTTCGATACACCAAGTGAAGAAGAGGATGAACCCCAAAGGCAGAATACCAGGAAACAAAAGAACTTCCCGCAAGGAGTCAAAACAGTGAACTTACTTCATGTAACAAAACGTATGGCACCCATAAAGATGAACGTCGTGCGGCGCCCGTCCAGGACACGGCACAACGGAGACACAGGCGCAGACGTGCAGTAGGGACCCGTCCTAAAGGATTCTTTTTAGATAAGACCCTGCGTAAACCTTTTTTACTATCTCTTGCTGCTATACATCCCCTGGTTTTTTCTTTTATGATATAACCAAGGAGGAGGCTGGCATTTTGGCATGTGGCCACGCCAGAATTCTTGCTCGTACCTAGACACTAAGGGATTTTTTTCTCTTTTGTTTAAGGGTGTTGTTTTACCCGCACTCATAAAGACCGAACACCTTAGGGAGTGTTCGGCGTCGCGAGTTTTGGCACTATATGCATCAGCTCCGAATCATGTCTTTGGTCAAATGTTGGGTTGCCCGGCTCCTGAGTTCGGCTACCTTACGTTCCGCTCTATCGGCTAAGGTAGCACCAGGAGAACTACTGCGATTGTGCCCCGGTTCGGCCGGGCGAGCACCTCAGTAGAGAAAGCCGAAAACTGACTGTCATGATGTAGCGCCAGACTGGTCGCCACTCGATGACTTATAGGAATTTATCGGATTCCTCCGCTTTGACGAAGGGCCGTTTCCCGGCCAGGCACGTATGCGCCCCGAATTCGGGCAAGCGCAGTCGCCACTAAAGGGCAACCTAAAGAGTCCCACTGTCAAGCTCCTATGGCTAAGTGAAAGTGTTAAAGCATTATAGTCCGGTTGCCTAGCCCGCTGCGCTATCACCTCCTTTGTAGGACCAAGACGTTGGGTTAAGTGTGAAAATACGTCTTTTGCGCGCACCCCCGCACTATGTGCGTGGGGGCTGAAGCCAACGACTGCAATCTTTCAGAATTAATATATTAAAACGGCCGCACAGGAGGTGTTCTTAATACTTGAAGGCACAAGTCTAAAAAATGCCACTACAATTTATCAAAATACTGTTTTATGATTACATATGCTATCATAATATATCATCCTTCGAGCACTGCGTCTCTATTACGCGAGCGCCTTCGAGGACTTCCTTAAAATAGTGCTCGGAAGGTATTCGGCTTTTATCCGAATCCCGGGATGCAACAATGGTGGGCTCCATATCTGCCCAGTATGTCTTGACACGGGCAAGAGCCAGCCGAGCGCCCTCTATGCACGTTGACCTCTTCATAGCATCGACATGTGGCACCACGTCAAGAAATTGCTGCACCAAGCTGAAATAACTCTTCGGCTTCGATCTCCCCGGACACAGATGATCCATGACGTACTTCATGGTGAGTCCGGACAACCTATTCAGTTCGGCCCATTAGGCCAGGCGATCGTCCACTGCCAGTGGACGCTCTGGATTGAGGAATTGCAACCAAAAGAGCTTCTCCACTTCATGATCCTTTTTATCTCGAAAGTGTTCGGTTGCATCAGCAGCACTAGCCGCCAAATCCAGATAGGTGTCCTCTACACTCCACATCCGGTCTAACGGGGCATACTTCGGATCACAAAATTTTCTCCGCAGCGAGAAGGGCTCTCCATCCGCAATTTGTCCGGCTTGACGCAGCCTTCCCTTGCCGCTCTCATTATAGTTCGGGCATCCTTGGCGTCAGCAACAGCCTTCTTAAGCTCGTTTGCCTCGCCCGACCCTCTTCTTCAAGAAGCTTGCAATGGTCAGTAGCACTCTTTAACTTTACGGCCATATCAGCCATCTCCTCCTTGCTTCGGCAATGGGCAGCCTGTTCGGCTTTCAGCTCTTCAAGGGCTTTCACGGCAGCCGCATCGCTTTTCCTGGCTTGTTCCTTCGCTCGGGCGAGTTCGGCCCTAAGACCCTCCACGGCGGCCGCACCATCTGCGTCAAGCATACACACGGTAAGATATTGACATAAAGCTCCTCTTACTAACCATCGCCCGATGATTTCAATACCTTGAGCATCATCAAGCCGCTTGTTAACAAGCATGATGTCGGCTTCTGCCTCATCAAGTTGTCGCTTTAGTTCGACAAATTCACCAGTCCGGCTTGACTCCGGACAATCCGCCACCTACATATAAAGGTGCCACTTAAAGGACCTGGGATTAAGATCCTCTGCGCGCCGTCAATTTTAACGACGCACAGAGTCTCAGGGGCTACTATCTACACAGGGCACACTTTATTTATGCGCAACTAACACAAGTGTACATTATTTAAAACGTACCTCAAGCCCCGTCAGTAAACTTTTGACGGCCTCGTGCAATCCGATTTCTGCAGATGAAATCTTTTCAATCACCGTGCTCATCAACGCACGATGCTCCTCTGAGACAGAGGCTCGCCCCAGCAGAATCTTCAGCTCCTCCGGCCGAACACCAGATGGTGCCGGACTCGTCCCATGGCCTCCCTCAAAGGCCGGACGCGGAAAACCTCGGGGGGCCACATGGCCACCTTCCGCCCCTGTCGGATCCGGAGAAATCCTCCGCGACGACACTTCAGCGTCGCCCGCCTTGCTAGGCGGTACAGAAGGAGGAGGCGTTCCGCTCTCCATCATCTCCGGCAGAAGATCCCCCGAAGACGAGCTCTGCTGAGAAGGGCTGAGGTCCGAACTACAAAGTAAGGTTTCGGTTAAAACTTCTCAGATATAAATCAAAGATTTCTCTTAAAAGAAAAACTCTTCTTCTACTTACGGCTCGCTGGAGAGCTGGTCCCTTTTAGGGTTTAGTTCGGCCGAGGGGCTCCCCGGCGTCGGGCCCTCTGACAAGGATGCTTTCCCCCGCTTCGAGGTTATATCTCCGGGTCGTCAGAGGCGGCCCTTTTCTTTCCCTTAGGGGGGGAATTGTCGATTCCCCCCTTCGGAATGGCCTCTTTCGAGGAGGCTATGGTTTCCTTGTCCTCCCCTTTATTTCCCTCCAAAGGCACTACCTCCAGCATCCTGACTAGCACGGGATCCAGCCTGGTTTCGGAAAGGGGAGCCGGACACCTGATCAGCTTCGCCTTAGCTATCCACTCCTGCTTAAAAGGAGACGCGCTGTTAAGAGCAAGTCAATTAGGCGGATGGAAGGTCCGGACACAAGGTACTTACTTGAGTATCCGGGCGATTGCGGCTTAAACCCACGTCCTCGGTCAAATCCGGACTCACTACTTGTGATCCGAAGAACAGTTTATGCATCTCCGCGGGCGTCGCGCCCATAAAATCCCGGAGAGCTCGCGGTCCCTCTGGATTGAACTCCCACAGACGAAGGGGGCGACGTTGGCCGGGCAGTGTCCGGTGAATCAGCATGACTTGTGTCACCTTGACCAGGTTGAGGTCTCTTTCCAAGAGATCCTTAATGCGGCCCTGCAGCAGAGGTACGTCTTTGGGCAAGCCCCGATCTAACCCTGTGTTGATCCACGACGCTAGCCGTGGTGGGGGACCCGAGCGAAAGGCAGGAGGCACCACCCATGCGGTGCCCCGAGGGGCGGTGATATAGAACCACTCCTGTTGCCACAAGCCAAGCTCCTCTTGAAAAGTGCCCTCGGGCCATGGAGCATCAGCATTTCTTTTTATAGCAGCGCGTCCGCACTCTGCGTGGCGCCCCTCGATCATCTACGGTTCTACTTTGAAGGTCTTGAGCCATAATCCGAAGTGAGGGGTAACACGGAGGAACGCTTCGCACACAACAACGAACGAGGAGATATGGAGGATGGACTCCGAAGCTAAGTCGTGGAATTCCAGCCCATAATAAAACATCAGCCCCCTTACAAAGGGATCCATTGGGAAGCCTAATCCCCGAAGGAAGTGGGATACAAATACCACACTCTCACCGGGCTGAGGGCTAGGGATCACCTGTCCTTGAACAGGCAGCCTATGCGAAATCTCACTGGTCAGGAATTTAGCTTCCCTCAACCTTAATATGTCCTCCTCCGTGACGGAGGAGGGCATCCATCGGCCTTGGAGGTCGGAACCGGACATTGTCGAAGGTCCGGTGCGCCTGGAATCTGGAAGCCTAGGGTCTTGGAACTCGAGGCGACGGGCGAGCTCGTTTTGAGAGTAAAAGAAGGGAACGGGTTCTTGGTCTCTTTATAAGAGGCAAAATACCAAGAGCCCTCCCCATAACCGTCTTGGACTAGCCTTTAATTAAGGCAAAACGTGCTAACGGGCACGACCTGGTTACCCACGTCCGTATTGATGAGAATCCCGTTAAAAGGGGGACACGATCTCTGCTTTGACAAGACGTGCCAAGGAAACCGCCTCGCTAAACACGCTGAGGTGGAACAATGAAAACAATTTATATAAAGAGCTTGGCCGCAGTGTTATGACGCACTACGGAATACGTCAGCAGATTTGATTTGTGTTAATATTATTCTCTGTATGGCAATATGTGGAAACCTATTTTGCAGAGACGGTCACTATTTTTGGTGTTTACAATCTTCTTGAAGAACTTGGAGGAGGGACCCGCCTTGCAATGCCGAAGACAATCTGCGCGCCGGACTCGTCGTCATTGGAGCCTGGTTCAGGGGCTACTGAGGGAGTCCTGGATTAGGGGGTGTTCGGATAGCCGGACTATACCTTCAGCCGGACTCCAGGACTATAAAGATACAAGATTGAAGACTTCGTCCCGTGTCCGGAAGGATCTTTCCTTGGCGTGGAAGGCAAGCTAGGCGTGCGGATATTCAAGATCTCCTACCATTGTAACCGACTCTGTGTAACCCTAGCCCTATCACGTGTCTATATAAACCGGAGGGTTGTAGTCCGTAGGACAACGATCATGATACACAATCATACCATAGGCTAGCTTCTAGGGTTTAGCCTCCTTGATCTCGTGGTAGATCTACTCTTGTACTATCCATATCATCAATATTAATCTAGCAGGAGTAGGGTTTTACCTCCATCGAGAGGGCCTGAACCTGGGTAAAGTAAAGTGTCCCTTGTCTCCTGTTACCATCCGACCTTGACGCATAGTTCGGGACCCCCTACCCGAGATCCGCCGGTTTTGACACCGACATCTGGCATGACGAATTCGTCGTCGCCGAGGCTTGCCTCGTCTTCGAAGGGAGGCATATAATTATCGTCCTCGACCTCTCTGTCTGCCGCTCTCTCATGAGGGCTGGCTTCTCCATCCTCCTGTGCTGAATCTTGCTGGATGGGGTTTTCTTCGGCACTCTCCGGAGTATTATTATCTCCCGTGCCGGAATCACCGCTTTTGCTTTGGCGGGATTTTGAGCGGGGCCGCTGATGCCGGCGCTTAGGCTGTTTCTTGGAGGGGTCATCCTCCGTTGTTCCATCGCCATCTCCTTCTTTTGGTGTGCCCACCATGTATATGTCATACGACGAGGTGGATTTCCAGTTCCCTATAGGCACTGGTTCTTGATCGTCTCCTGCATCGGCGTCCATACCGTCGATGTCTTCGGAGTCGAAGTCTAGCATGTTGGTTAAATCGTCCGTGCTACAAAGTGGGTGGTGGGCGGGCTTTGAATTTCCTCATCGTCCGTATCCCAACCTTGCTGGCCGTAGTCCAGCCAGGGCTCTCCTGATAAAGAGAGAGACTTTAGTGACTTCAGAATGTCGCCGAAGGGCGAGTGCTGAAAGATGTCCGCGGCGGTGAACTCCATGATCGGCGCCCAATCGGATTCGATCGGCAGGGGCGCGGAGGGCTCGGAGTCCGGAGAGGAGTCCGGCCCCTCGGAGTCACGGGCCTTGCGGAGTGCGGGGCTGGTGTTTTGCTCGATCGCCGTTGGGAACGCAGCCCCCGAGGCGGCGTCCAACCACCCATCCTCGATTGGCGCAGTTGGCTCCGAATTAAAGGTCGGAGCCGATGCGAGTGCGGCCTCCAAGGCACTGTTCGGTGGCAGAGCTAGATCATGCCCATCGTGACAGTGCGGCGCGCTCGGCTGTGGCTCGAATCCGTCGAAGATCAGGTCCCCGCGGACGTCTTCCGTGTAGTTTAAACTTCCAGACCTGACCTGATGGCGAGGGGCGTAACTTTCGATCTGCTCCAGATGGCCAAGTGAATTGGCCCGCAGTGCGAAGCCGCCGAAGACGAAGATCTGTCCGAGGAGAAAAGTCTCACCCTGGACTGCGTCGCTGTTGATGATCGGAGGAGCCATCGGGCCTAAAAGTGACGACACAGAGGAACTCTCAATGAAAGCACCAATGTCGGTGTCAAAACCGGCGGATCTAGGGTAAGGGGTCCCGAACTGTGCGTCTAGGCAGATGGCAACAGGAGAAAAGGGACACAATGTTTTACCCTGGTTCGGGCCCTCTTGATGGAGGTAAAACCCTACGTCCTGCTTGATTAATATTGATGATATGGGTAGTACAAGAGTTGATCTACCACGAGATCAAGGAGGCTAAACCCTAGAAGCTAGCCTATGGTATGATTGTTATGTTGTCCTACGGACTAAAACCCTCCGGTTTATATAGACACCGGAGAGGGCTAGGGTTACACAGAGTCGGTTACAATGGTAGGAGATCTACATATCAGTATCGCCAAGCTTGCCTTCCACGCCAAGGAAAGTCCCTTCAGGACACGGCACGAAGTCTTCAATCTTGTATCTTCATAGTCCTGGAGTCCGGCTGAAGTTATAGTCCGGCTATCCGGACACCCCCTAATCCAGGACTCCCTCAGTCCTCCCGTGCCTCAGGTGTATCTTTTGTCTTCCCATACACGCCCAAGAAGCCTAGCAAGGTCATGCAAAGATTCTTCGTCACGTACATCACGTCGATTGCAGAGCGAACCTCTAGGTCTTTCCAATAGGGCAGGTCCCAAAATATAGATTTCTTCTTCCACGTGGGTGCGCGTCCGTCAACGTCATTCGGAACAGGACCCTTTCCAAAGACTACCTTCAAATCCTTGACCATATCATGTACATCAGCACCAGTACGGTGGCGAGGCTTCGTCCGGTGATCCGCCTCACCTTTGAAGTGCTTGCCTTTCTTTCTTATGGGATGCCTGCTCGGAAGAAATCGATGATGTCCTAGGTACACATTCTTCCTACAATTATCCAAATATATACTGTCGGTATCATCCAAACAGTGCGGGCATGCGCGGTATCCCTTGTTTGTCTGTCCTGAAAGGTTACTGAGAGCAGGCCAATCATTGATGGTCATGAACAGAAACGCCTCTATGTCAAGTTCTTCCTGTCCGTGCTCATCCCACACACGTACACCTGTTCCATTCCACAGTTGTAAGAGTTCTTCAACTAATGGAATTAGGTACACATCAATATCGTTGCGGGGTTGCTTAGGGCCTTGGATGAGCACTTGCATCATAATGAACTTCCGCTTCATGCACAACCAAGGAGGAAGGTTATACAAATATAGAGTCACAGGCCAGGTGCTATGGTTGCTGCTATTCTCCCCAAAAAGATTAATGCCATCTGCACTTAGACCAAACCATACGTTCCTTGCGTCACCTACAAACTCCTTCCTATACTTTCTCTCAATTTTTCTCCACTGCGACCCGTCAGCGGGTACTCTCAACTTTCCATCTTTCTTACGGTCTTCACTGTGCCATCGCATCGCCTTAGCATGCTCTTGGTTTTGGAACAAACGTTTCAACCGTTTCAATTTAGCATACCACATCAGCTTGGCAGGAATCTTCTTCCTGGGGCGCTCGCCCTCGACATCACCACGGGAATCGCGGCTGATCTTATAGCGCAATGCACCGCATACCGGGCAACCATTCAAATCCTCGTACTCACCGCGGTAGAGGATGCAGTCCTTAGGGCATGCATGTATCTTCTGCACCTCTAACCCTAGAGGGCAGACAACCTTCTTTGCTTCTCACGTACTCTCGGGCAATCCGTTGTCCTTTGGAAGCATATTTTTTTATCATTACCAGCAACTTTCTAAATCCCTTGTCAGATACACCATTCTCTGCCTTCCATTGCAGCAATTCCAGTGTGGTGCCCAACTTTTTCTTGTCAGCTTCGCAATTCGGGTACAACAATTTCTTGTGATCCTCTAACATGTGCTGCAACTTCTTCTTCTCCAAATCACTTGCGCAGTTTCTCTTTGCATCGGCCTTGGCCCGACCTAGATCATCAGCGGGCTCATCTAATGCCTCTTCTTCAGCTTCTTCCCGCATTGCCGGCTCAGCTTCTTCCTCCATTGTTGTATCATCATATTCAGGGAACCCATGGCCAGGATAGCTGTCGTCGTCCTCTTCTTCTTCATTGTCTTCCATCATAACCCCTCTTTCTCCATGCTTAGTCCAAACATTATAGTGGGGCATGAAACCGGACTCAAACAGGTGGACGTGGATGGTTCTTGACGTAGAGTAATTGTGATCATTCTTACAGCCAGCACATGCATGGACAAGGCATAAAACCATCCGCCCGCTTGTTTGCCTCAGCCGCAAGTAGAAAAGTATGCACATCATTAATGAACTCGGGAGAGCATCGGTCATCGTACATCCATTGTCGGCTCATCTTCATTACACAACATCGAAAAGACCATATTAATACAAGTTCATACATAAAGTTCATACAACAGTTAAATGCAACAAACAAATAACTCTCTAGCTAAAGAATTTAAATGCAACAAAAATGCGATCAAGATCGCAACTAAGGTAACAATTGATCCAACAGCATAATGATACCAAGTCTCACTATCAATGGCATATTTTCTAATCTTTCTAATCTTCAAGCGCATTTTCTCCATATTGATCTTGTGATCATCGACGACATCGGCAACATGCAACTCCAATTCCATCTTCTCCCCCTCAATAATTTTCAATTTTTCTTTCAAATACTCATTTTCTCTTTCAACTAAATTTAACCTCTTGACAATAGGGTCGGTTGGAATTTCTGTTTCACATACCACCTAGATAAAAATATCTATGTCAACTTGATGGGCATAATTTGTCATAAACACGAAATGCAACAACTAGTTTTAACAGAGAATATACCACATCCGAATCATAACAAGGACGAGGGCCGACGGGAACGGATATCAAAACCATGGCACTATGTATAACAAACAACGTACGGGTAAGATAATTATACGAGTAATTATATATCCAAATCACACAAACATCAATTTTTTACATAAAACATTCATGAACAAGAGGCTCACCACAAGGTGGTGCCGACGATGGGACGGTGCGGGCGATCGACGGTGGTTACGACGGAGATTTAGAAGGCACTAAGTAAAGCACACCTACATATGCAAACTAAGTGCTATTTTTGACCTCAAATTGCATATAAATCAAATACTAGCACATATAATTCCTCCCAAATTACTAAACCCCACAAATCAATCATTATATAAAGCATTGCAAGAGCTAATCTAGCAATGAGAGATGAAAGGACAAAGTTGCTAACCTTTGTGATCATTTGAATGGATGTTGGTCTTCAAATCTTGACAAATTTTGGGCAAAATGTGTGATGAGTTTGAGAGGAAGAGGGGAAGAACAGAAAGGAGAGTGGAAAGGGGAAGAACAGAGCGAGCTCGGGTGGACGAAGGGTTTATGTAGGACGACCTTTAGTACCGGTTCGTGCTGGATGGGCACCAGACTGACAACATCCTGTCACCACTCACTTTAGTACCGGTTCGTGGCACGAACCGGTGCTAAAGATTCGCCACGAACCGGTACTAATGAGAGCGGCCGGCTAGCCGTTGGAACCGTCACTAATGCACACATTAGTGCCGGCTCAAAATCAAACCGGCACTAATGTGCTTCACATTTGATCCTTTTTCTACTAGTGTGTTGATGTCACTAATTGATCGAGCCTGCCCCTCAGGCTGATTTGTTAGAAAAAAGTGCCATGTAGTCAAAAAAAATGCTAGTCAAGTGCATATCCGTTTACTTGCATTTCACTAAGTAACAAAATATTAAGTCACATGCATTTCACTGGCCACATCTCACATGGCTGTGCAGCTGCTTGACGCAGGGTACCTGCTCATTCCTCTGCTAAGGTGATGGCAAACAACTCCACGGAAGAACTTAAGTGCCGGAGTAAAGCTGTGCAAATCCGTTTGAAAATCGAATTGCCATGGACGGCACCCAATAAAATCCCCTTAGCTCTTGCCGGTACGTCCTTGATTTCCCAGCCGTGATGAGCCTAGATCACACCTTGAAGATGATGGCCAACCAACCAACCAACCAACTCTCCCCAACTTACATTCCATGTGCACCTTGACCTCCTGGCGGCACTATTCTCCTCTCATCAGAGATATGATCTGCAAGGAACCCCCGTTGTTTCGTTTGATAACTGGTGATCTGCTAGAAACCACGTCGCGTCGCCGGCGACCGCCTTAGTTGCGCAAACTCTCATGGGTTTTGCGCCGCTCATATACACGAAGTGCCACATGCACTGTGGATGCACGAACCATTGTCATGTAGCTTGGCCCATAGTACTGCACGCAGCAGAGTTCTGGTTAATTATGACCGGCCGTGTCGAGTCGATCGTTGGCAAGGTGGTGCACTGCACGGCCCTACAGGATCTGCGCCATGTCATCGAGGCTGGTCCTGCCCGCGCAGGGCCTCCCTCCATGGAGCGAGCATGTGCAATCCCAGCTGCTGCTGCTTGCTGAAGTAATCATTCAGGTGCGAGGACACGGCCGTTGGCCAGCCCCTCCTGTGGCCGCGAGCGAGGAGAGGACACGGCCGGCACGCAAATCCGCCTCCCCATGCTACTACCCTGCTCTCGAATTTCCATTTGGAGGGGGGGTACACATAGACCAGAGACGTACGTGCACGGTGCGGATCCTCGTGTCAAGATCTACTGCCTCTCTATCATTGAACTGCAAAAACGTCTTATATTGTGGTATGGATAAAATAGTGACCACACTTACTTCAATCCATGAGCGCGCACGTGGGCTCTTTACTTACATGTTTGCCTGAAAGAAGAGTTGGCGTGAATATGTTTTTATTAAAGAAGATGGTGATGCCCAGAGCTACTACGCAGAGATGGTGAGCAATGCGGCTAACTGCCTGGTGGCAGCTAGGATTCACCAGAAACGATGAGGAAATGGGGACTCTCTGGAAAGAAGTGACTACGATACTCTCAAGGTATAATGAGCAAATTCAAATGTTAACACTCCATGTTATTACAATATATTACAGACGATATTAACTATTAACGCAATTCATAACAAACAAGGTTGGGTCGATTCAATATGATCATTCTTCCAATTTTATAATCTCAATGTTGTTTTAGGATCATCGTTACACTGAATGATATTCTAAGATCCGGAAAACATGATCATGAAAAACACTTCAACTAGTCCTAGATGCGAGACTAGGAAACTTTTATATTCTATTTATCATTCCACACGTGCATATGAGTTTTTCACTGAATTGCATATTCCACGATCAAAGCAGTTATAGCATAGAATATAAAGTCTATAATTATGAATATGAAAATATAATAATAGATATATTATTGCCTATAGGGCATATTTCCAACAGTGCAACACCATGGCCGCCACCAGGTGATACTCTTATGGTTGGCTTGAGTGCAGTAAATGCCTAGATGATTGGACGGAGGAAATAGGAAGTGGTGAAGGCATGAATCAGGAGATGGTTTTGAGTATGCTGGGTGATACTTGTTGGGGATCTCACCACAAAACTATTACGCATATTCTTCGTGTGTATCCTTCAGTTCGGCAAGTTCTTGCTGAAACTATGTTGACATTTTTTATCCATTTGAATTTGTTTTCATGGCACACTTGATGCACACCATATTTGCGTACACCAATGGGTTAAGTCGTGCTTTGCAAAAGAAAGATGAAGACATTGTTTGAAGTCTATCATTTGAAGATGATTCAATTACAGTTAATGAGAGATGATGGTGGATGGGAAACTTTTCTTGAAGAGGTCACTTCTATTTGTGGCAAGCAGAAGGTCAAAGTTCCTCAAATGGATGGTCTGTAAAAGCCGCCCAGAAGACCGTCAAGATTCAAAAAAACCTCACATGCCTCCATCGCTTCCATGTTGAGATGTTTTTGGATCTTATTGATAGGAAACTTCGAGAGCTTGGAGATATGTTTGATGAGGTAACACTGAATTACTTCATTGCATGTAATCATTCAGTCCGGTTAATTGTTTTGCTGCTTATCATAAGGGAGACTTGGTTAAGCTTGCACATCTTTATCCTATGGATTTCATGGAGGAAGATTTGATGCATATTTCCTATCAACTTATACAATTCATTATTAACGTATAAATGAGAGGTTTGGAAAGGTCGGAAACATAACCGGTCTTTCTATTATGCTTGCTGAGAGAAATAGAAGTGCCACTTATAACCTACTCCCTCCGTCCGGGTTTATTAGGCCTCTCAGCATCTCAGCCATGTCCCTTTTTATAAGGCCCTTCTTTGGAAAGGTGCGTGTATGCAAACATTTCATTGGTTGCATTAAAAGTCATTGTTGTTGGTGTCATGACTGGAAAATTAATACACTTCATGCGTGCTTTTTCATTGGCTGCATGCATGTGAGAGAGTGCAATGGGAGTGGAATGGAAGAATCAATGTGAGCAAATTACTATGTGTCTTGGTCTAAGAGAAGTTGTTTTTAGGCCTAATAAACCCGGACGGAGGGACTAGTTTACAAGCTTCCCAAATTGGTGCTAATCCTACCGATGGTAACATTCAGTGTTGAGAGAGTATTATCTTCAATCACTTTTGTGAGAAACAAGCTACCGAACAAAATGGGGAATCAACTCTTGAATGATTGCTTGGTTACATTTCTGAGAGCGAATTCTTTTTTCAAGTGAAGATGATGTTGTCATATCCCGCTTTCAAGCCATGACAGAGTGTATGGTCATGTTATAAGTTGCTTCTCTATTTTGTAGTTTCCTTCATCTTTTGAGATATTGTTGCTATTATAAACAATTTGTATTGTCGTAAACCAATTGGCTTTGTTACGGTGAATATTAAAACATCCAAAGTTGAATTCCTGGATCTGCCACTCACGTGGCCTTTGTTTGAGCTTCCACTACAGATTATGGGATTCTACTCCTCTGAGAATGAGAATCAGAAACAAAGAGAGCTACCCACCTTAGATCCTTGAAACAATTCCTTATTTAACACTGTCTTAAATTTCGTTTCCTTATTTGACATTGAATTTTTTTCATCCTTATCTAACAACGAATCTAAATTTTATGTCTTTTATAACACTTTCGTCCATTTTAAGCCTAAATAACACTGGAAAAGCCCCTTTACCCCTTATATGGTATGTGTGTGTGCGTGATAGTAACGCACACTGATACGGCTCAAATAGCTTTGAGACGATTTAATGTAGTGGCCCTGATCTTTCACTCGCGTAAACAGCGAGAAGATGAATTAGAAAGACCGAGATATATGGAGTGGTGTACGTGTACGTGTGGAAGGAATAGTAGTTAGACTAGATGGATGGATTATAGGCGTAGGAGTGTAGTAACCAAAGAAAATATACTGATGCAAGGAGCACCGTGGTGTAGTACTAGAATATATGGATCGATTATGCTGATGACGATTAGCAGCGGCGGCGACGGGCGACAGAGTAATTAGTAGATGTAGATCAGGAACTAGTAGAAGTACACGAAAAATAGGATGCAACAGCGCACACACACGCACAACATCAGTGGTACACAGGTGTGCGCACAAACACACAAACGCAGCAGCACGCACGCATAGACATATCACATGAGGGGCAAAAGAGTCTTTTCAAATGTAATTTATGCTCAAAATGAACAAAAATGTCATAAAAGACATAAAATTTAGACTCGTTGCTAGATAGGAAAAAAATAATTTAGCAGTGTTAAATAGGGCATAAGATTTAATCACAGTGTTAAATAAGAAATTCTCTCAAATTCTTAGGAATCGATTCTAAGGATTTTAAAACTGCACTGCAAGGAGCGAACCAACTGGTGGTTGGATGGTTAAAGGGATTATGGTATCCCAGCCCACCAGGGTTTAAATCCTGGTGCTCGCATTTATTCCTAAATTTATTTCAGAATTTTCGGCGATGCGCATTCAGTTGGGAGGAGACGTTCCTGTCGACGACGAGGCGCCTAAGATGACTTCGTAAATCTCAAGATGATATGCTGGCTCAGTCTTTCGAAGGTGCTCATAGGGATAAGGTGTGCGTGTGTGCGTTCATAGGAGTGAGTGTATGCGCGTGTATATGAGCGCTTGTGTCTGTACTGATGTTAAAAAAAGAAACTCCACTGCAAGGAGCCGGAAGGTGCAGTTTCGGTGATTCCTGAGCTTCCACTTACCCAACTTCTAGTCTAGCCAACTTTGTCCCCATTATTACAAACTAAATGCCACCATCCTAATAGATACTCCAAGCAGTTCTCCTCCCCTCCTTAATTTTACACCCGAGCAAACAGAGGGAGGTACACGGAACGGAGCCCGCCCAGACTTCCGACGGCTACACTAGCGCCGCCCCTGTTGCCTCCTAGGCGGGCGGATCCGGTCGCGTCAGGTCACCTCCGCCCCTGCCCGAACTCCACCCGCTCATCCCCAACCTCTGTTACCTGCACCCCCAGTCTCCGCCCAGGCAGCTGGATCTAAGTGCTTCTACCCCTCCTTGACCTCCGGCCATCAGCGTACGTCCTTTCACTACCTCTAACCCAGTCTCAATCGATTGACGCGTTCGAAGAGATTCAGGATTTCTCCAGTAGCATATGAAGTTCTATCAATTAATTTATTCATTTTCAAACTCAACATTGATAGACCTTATAGACATTTCACAACATTTACGGTTCGTACATATGTTCAATAATAGAGTAAACAAACAACCAGCTTCTGATTTTCAGAATCCAAAGCTACAGCTGATGAATCCATAGGTGAAGTGATTCACAGGAATCAGTATAGCCTGTAGCAAAGAAGCACATGCAGCGGCAACCACGTACTGAATCATACATTTTAGCGTTAGTTAGCGCATCTCAAACGCCGACCCGCAAACCTTCCGCATGCATCCGTAACCGCTGTTCGGACAGCTGAAGCCATCCAACACACGGATCTGTGTTGATCCGCGGTGCGGTCTGAACGTGATTTCTCACGCAAACCGGAGACAAACATGAGGGGCTTTGCGACAGTCCGGACCGATCCAACGCCCGCTTCTGACCGCCCTGGCCCACCAAAACTGCTCATAGCTCGCCCGCACTCATTCCCGCCCGGCGCCAGCTGCCCGCATTCATGCTACTGTAGAGTGCGCCGCTCAACATTGAAGGCGGCTAAGGGCGGACATGACGTCTCACTGCCTCCGCCATTGAAGTGAAGCGACAACGCCGACTGAGGGCGTCGCCCGCAACGTGTCTCCGCTATTTGTGCATGTTCAATGCCAGAGACGCGTGACTGGAAGGGATGGGACGGATTCCTACCACACCCGATCAATGCCGCTGTTTGTCTGTATGCCGCCATTAAGCAGGCTCACCGTAGAGAAACCCACTCCAGCGCCGCGCATTGACGCACCCGAACGTCTCACCTCACTGGAATCCGCTATTCAAAAGTGGCCACACCCCAACTAACTCCAAACCACAACACAAACCCCTCCCTATCCTCCTTTGTTGCATGCATTCGCCAACACTCTAGGCGGCGAAGCTCTATGGAAGAGCCTTTCCACGGAGATGAAGCACGTCGTGCCCGCCCTTGCCGCCGGTCGGCTGTGCCGCCGTGCCAGGCGGATTGAGGCCAGCTTGTTGGCTAGATCGCTCGAGGTCTCCGACGACGAGGACGACATCACGATGGAGACGGGCTCCGACGACACCGCCCCGGCTCCCGCGCCTCCCATGCAACGCCGGCTTCACCACGGAGCAGGAAAAGACACACTACAATGCCGCCATGGCAGAGGTGCAGCCTGTACCGGCACCTTTGTCGACTTTCCAGACAGGAAGAACAACGGTACAACTTGTTCCTCTTGGAGCAGCACCAACCGGTGGAGGGCCAGATCTACGGCAAGCGGGCGAGCGAGGAGGCTGTGGCGAACCCCAACTTCGTGGCGGAGCAGCGTGCCATCTACGATGTCGTCCGCGCTCAAACCACCGCTCGCCAGGAAGCGTCCGCTGCAGAGGTGCAATTGCAGACGATCACAGAGTAGAACAACGTCAGCTGAACCTCCTACGCGCCGCCGACGAACCATCAGGCGGCCAAGTGGGACGATGACAGCACCGGCGCCACTATTTCCATCGTTGACTTCACGTCTACCAGCGACAGACAGGTCGTGGACTCCTCCAAGAATGAGTAGGCCACCGGAGGGGGGAGGGCCTTGTGTCCCGTATGGGCCAGTCCGTCTCCCGTGATCTACTCTTTTTCGTCGGAGACCGCACCTTCACTTCATCGGTCTTATCGCCGGTGCTCATGGAGACGACGGATGGAAGACGACACAGGCTTAGACGCTTGGCACCGCTGGCGTAGGATAGGTTTAGGGTCGGGTTGTTTTTTGTGTTTTTAAAATGTTCTAAGTGTAATGAAAATTCACCGTGATTGTTGAAATCCGTCATGTTCATATGACATTCGGCCTTGTGTGCATGAATTTCATCCGGTTTGATGAAAAAAATTAAAATATATGCGGCTATAGTTGGATGGCGGTCTTTCTCATCCGTGTCCGCGGACGAATGCGGGAGGAAATTTATGGGTTGCCGTTGAAGATGCCCTTAGCAATGCATGTACTAGTCACGCTGTACGCGCGCGGTACGCCGTTGCCTGATCGACGCCGGCCGGCCGGCGGGCGAGAGCGCGCTCGTACGATCCGCCGTATGGGTTGATTCTGCGCAGGGCGCTGGGACGGAGCATGTGCGTGCCAGCAGGAGGCATGTTTTTTTTTTTTTTAAACAGTGGGCGCCATGCTTGCATGCCCTTCCCGGCTGCTTTTGGCGGTAGTATTGCTGAAGTCAACGCCGATCAGATGCATGGCAGGGCCGTGGTGGCCGGCCCCTTCCCTGTGTGAATTAGACAATGAGGCCGATGGCGCTGCGGTCCATGACGTACGCGGCCGGCAATCCCGCCATGCCGGCCGCCGCGCACGCCGCTCTGGTGTTCCCGTCTGGAAGGAGACCAAGAAGAGACGTGAACGGCGCACGGCGGCTGAGGATGTACTGCGGCTGGTGCTCGAACGTCACACAGTATGGAGTGGCAAGCATGCATGCCCGGCCCGGGCCGCTCCTGCTGGTGGTAATGAACGTGACACAGCATGGAGTGACGAAGTCAGCACCGATGAGATGCATGGCAGGGCCGTTGCCCGGCCGGCCCCTCCCCTCGCTCTCTGATCTTTTCCTCCTCCTGTGAGGCCGCTGCGGTGTTCCCGTTTCGAAAGGACGAGACGAACGTATATGGCGTACGGCGCATGCCTTGGGCGCCTGGATGTGTGGCAATTGAATCGTGGCGAAGTGTGGAACGCCACGTCCAACGAGGTGGTACGACTTTTTTATGAGGGGCTCAGTACGAACTCTACCTATTTCTCAAGGACTGAGAAATATAGCTGTTAAGCAAGTGCATGTCCTGGTAAAAAAAAGCAAATACACTCTTGACCGAGCAAGTCCTGGTAAAAAAAACAGAGCAAAGACATTCCGGGCCCGGTGGGCCGCAAGCGTATTAAGGTAAAGACCTGGGCGGGAGAAGAACACCTTAATTGCTCCTGTCCGCGGGCCGGCCGGCAGCGGATCCCACGGTGGTACGGAGCCAGACCGCCGTGAACAGTTGCTCCCAAATCAGATCGCCGGTTCGTGCAGCCATGCCGGCGACTTAAACCATGCACACCCGCCCCAGCGCCGCCGGTCCGATATGCTCAATGCGTGCGTACTTTGGTTTTGAGCTAAGCTCAGCTAATTAAGCAGCGAGTTAAGCAAGTGCATGCATCCACTCACATCAGACGTAGGATTATAAATATAGCAGTAGTCTCTCCGTCTAGGTGTATAAGTTATCTTAAATTATGCGTCGCGACCAATATGGAAGGAAAAACGAGAGAACTTAATGTTATTTTGCTAGTTAATAGTATTGCATACAATGAATTAACCACTGCATGTTATGTTTGGTACTAGTCTCAAGTCATTGAAAGGGGCGTGACTATTGCGCGCGCACGCCCGTTGCATCGCTCGATTCAGACATAACCGATTAGGCAGGTTTGGGCTTGGGCTGCCCCCCACCCCTGAAAATCAGGGGGGCGTTGTGATTATGGAAAGGAGATAGAAGATCTGAAGAATAAGGCAAGTGATTACGTGCGATCTGTGGGATTAAGCAGGTTTTGATGGGGCCCATCCTGAAAATCACGGGGTGGTGTGATTACGTGAGGGAGCATCCATAAAAAAGGAAAGGCAGTCAATCATCTGCATCTCCCACCATCCTCGCGATAAAAGCGGCCAGTTGCCCTGGACGGAGCGCTCCGCGCATGGGAATCGCTCGCTCCCGCGAGCGATCGCGAAAGAGTAAAGTCGCATTGAAAGCATGAACGTCTCACATCTCTTATTGATTGATATGTCATGAAATAAGAAATGAGGAGGGAGTTAATGTATCGTGGCTAAGTGTTTTTGGATTATTTATTTTTTTCGTAAGGTGACTTACACATCTGGACAGAGGGAGTAATATGTACCGTGACACGCCTGAAACAATAGGTAGGTCTAGTCTATAAATACAATAGTAATACCCCTAAAAAATACTACCATGTTTCTAAATGTAAGACATTTTGGCACTTTGAATTGAACTGGAAAAACGTCTTATATTTAGAAACAGAGGAAATAGTGGTAATATGCATTGTGAAACGCCTCGAATAAATGAGCTAGAGAGGAACGTATGTAAGCTCAGTTCTTTTCATCTTTTGATTCTCGAGAATCAGGTTTTGGGAAACTTCTAACAGAATCAGCTTCCTACTGAATCAGTCAGAATAAGCCGTCGAGTCTTTTATGATATTGTGGTATGACATTATGAGATGAGTTGTGTGCTGGAATGTCTGTCCCTGAACTAAAAATGGGTGTTGATAGTACCATTGACGATAGCATTCACATTGAAAATAGCATTCAAATTAGCACATTGCAGAAGCAGCAAAGAGCCATTCACGGTTGCATTGAGTAATCAGAGTAGCAATTTTTTTTAACCAGGTCATTTTCCCTTCACAGGAAGCAGGCAGGCTATTAACTGCCATCGACATTAGCTAAAGGTGATAGGACACATACAACTCCACAGCTGCTCTCGCGTCGCCCCCGCGGGCGGCTCGGGAGCAAACCCTAGCCGCCGCCGCCAGCAGCCCACCCACCGCCCTCTCCTCCCCTCGCCGCCGCCGGCAGCGGTTGCCGGGCAAAGCCCGCGCGGCTCGGCGGCGGCGGGGCCCCTTTTCCTCCTCCCGTCCGTAGGTGGCTGGCGCGGGCTGGTTGTCTCGGCGGGAGCTCGAGCGGCTGCGCGTGCTCGGGGCGGCGCGGCTGGCCGGCGAGGCGGCGCACGGAGGCGCGGTGCGCGTAGGCGGGGGCGCGCAGGGCGCGGGTCTGGCGTACGGCGCTGGATCCGGCGATGGGCTTCGAAGGTGGAGCTCCTCTGCTCTGGTGCTGGGCGGGCGGCGAGGCGAGGCCGATGGTGATGCGTTGAGCTGCGGGCTGGGCGCGCGGTGGCCGCGCGGGATGTGGGTTGGGCGTGCGCCGGTCGCGCGGGACGTGGGCGCGCTGCGCCGGGCGAGCCCCAGCTGGATCTGCAGAGTGCCTACCGCGGGGCGGGGTCGTGGTCAGCGCTGCGGCGGAGGAGAGGGGTCAGGCGGGAGCGAGCTGTTCGACGGCGCATGGGCTCTTCATGCGCGTCGTCGGCCGTTGGCTCGATGGGCTCCAGAGGGCGGTGTGAGGCAGATCGGGCCCCGGCGTCCTGTTCTGCGAGGTGGCTGCGATGACCGTCGGGCGCAAGGGGCTGGCGGTTATCCGGCACGGACCAGCGGCAGCGATGGAGACCTGGGCCCGGCGTCCAGATATGGTGGCTGCGGCGGACGTTGGGCGCATGGGGCCAGCGGCCGTCGGGCGTGTGTCTGCAGTGGTGGCATGGCTCGGGTTGGTGGTTGGAGGTGCAGCGTCAGGTGAAGACCTTGCTGCCAGTCTTTGCGCTGGGACAGGCGACGGTGATGCTTGCGGGCGCCGCTTCCTTCTTGAAGGCGTCGCTGAGGCATTCCTTCTCGCTCCACCACGCAAGGCTGCTCGGGGGAAACCCTTGATCCCATGGGATCGGACGATGAAGGCGATGTGTGTCGCGCCTCTTGGGGCATCGTTTCAGGAGCTCCTTACCGGCCAGGGGGGACCAGTGATAGATGGAGGATGTTGTTCGTGCTGCTTGGTCGTGTCCGGCGATGAGGGAGGTTTTGACTTCTGTGGCAACGATGACGGTGGTGAGCATTGTCGGAGGCGTGGCTTTGGTCATGGTAGTCGGCTCTTCTCCGGCGTGGCTGCTTGTTGCTGTGAAGTCGAAGCTGTGGTGCGGGGCTCCGGTAGCGTACGATGACGAGCGACATGTGGTCCGTTCGGCGATCTCCTATGACGCCAACCTTGTTTTGTTCTTCGTAGTTTCTCCGCCGGAGTCGGAGCTGCGTTGTCTTGTGGTGGACGGATGGCGTTCCGTTTTGTAAGTGTAGTGTTGTTCCGCAGCTAATAGGGCTGCCTTTTCCTTTTTCCTTTGATCTTCGGATCCTCCTCATGTTGTTTTTTCCGCTGCTTTCTGCTAAATCTAATTGAAGCCAGCAATTTGCTGGATCTTTCAAAAAAAAAATTCCCTTCATAGTACCATTGAGCATTCACAGTAGCCAAAAAAAATACATGCTTGGTCCATGCATCCATCCATATACGAAAAACCTAGCACCATTTATCCATCCATCAAGCAAATCATGTACTAGCATCTATGTACATCCATCTTATCCAACTTCCATCATTCTATGTACAGGAGAGGAACTAGAACAGAGAGATGAACAAAAACCGAAGGAGGAGAGGCTCACCAGGCAGCGGTGCAAGGAGAGCTGCAACCGGCGGGATAGGCTTGTTGGGGACCGCGAAGGAAGGGAGTGGCCGGCGGGATGGGCGCGTCGGTGCCATGGGGGCGGAGGAGTGCAGGCCCGTCGGGAGGAGGGCAGACGAGGCGAGGGAGACCGAGCTAGCCAACCCTATCGTTTCTCAGGCGGAATGGTATTTTACCCGTAATTTTGAGCTGAAATGGGGGTAAACCCTTAAAATCAAAACTTTTTTTAGGGTTCTTCAGAATTGACCCAAGATGGTGCTTCTGAGTTGCATTGTCGATTATGGTTCGACTTTCACGATTCTACATAATCAGATCGAGTTTCTTTTGAGCTTCTGATTTTCTAGACCCTAAGAGCATCTCTAGCCGTTCGCCTCCCCAGGACGCGAAAAAATCGCCCCTGGGGGCGAGCCAGCGAGTTCCTGACGATGGGGGCGGTTTTGCGCCCAGTCGTCGCCCCCAGCTCACCCCCAGGCGCCGAAATTGGCCCACTTTGCAGCCAATATGGGCGAGAATAGGCCCATATTCGGTGTGGTTTCGCCGTGTCTCGGCGTTCATTTATCAACAGAATTATTTCTTATCACATATTTCGTCACAGAAAAATCAAATACTTCAACAAAATAGTAAAACAATAAATAGTTCAATACAAATTATATAGTTCAACAAATAAAAACTCGTATTTCATCACACGGCGTCCCCCTTGAGCCTCCATAGGTGCTCAATCAGATCTTTCTGCAGTTGATGATGCACCTGTGGGTCTCGGATCTCCTGACGCATACTGAGATAGGCAGTCCAAGTTACCGGTAGCTGGTGATCAACTTTGGCTAGAGGACCCTGCCTGTAGTATGGTTCAGTGTCAAACACTGGGTCTTCTTGCTCGCTCTCGATGATCATGTTGTGCAAGATGACACAGCAAGTCATAATCTGCCACATTTGATCTTTGGACCAGGTCTGAGCGGGGTATCGAACAACAGCAAATCGAGATTGGAGCACACCAAATGCCCGCTCGACATTGTTCCTGCAAGCCTACTGAAGTTTCGCAAACCAGGCGTTCTTGCCTCCTGCCACAGGGTTTGAGATCGTCTTCACAAATGTCGACCATCTCGGATAGATGTCGTCAGCTAGATAGTACCCCTTGTTGTAGTGCCGCCCATTGATCTCGAAGTTCATCGGAGGAGAATGACCTTCAACAAGCTTGGCAAAGACAGGAGAGCACTGCAGCACGTTGATGTCATTGTGAGTTGTTGGCATACCAAAGAAGGAGTGCCAAATCCAGAGGTCTTGTGTGGCCACCGCCTCAAGCACCACACTGCAAACCGCCTTTGGCGCCTTTGTACATCCCCTGCCAAGCAAATGGGCAATTCTTCCACTTCCAATGCATGCAGTCGATGCTTCCAAGCATCCCAGGAAATCCTCTTGCTGCATTTTGTGCTAGGATCTGAGCAGTATCTTCCGCATTGGGTGTTCTCAAGTATTGTGGTCCAAACACTGCCACCACTGCCCGACAGAACTTGTAGAAACACTCAATGTTGGTGGACTCGTCCATGCGCCCATAGTCGTCGAGTGAATCACCGATAGCTCCATATGCAAGCATCCTCATCGCTGTCGTGCACTTCTGGATGGAGGTGAATCCAAGAGCGCCGGTGCAATCCATTTTGCACTTGAAGTAGTTGTCGAACTCCCGGATGGAATTCACAATCCTGAGGAAGAGCTTTCGGCTCATCCGATAACGGCGCCGAAATGTTTTCTCGCCGTGAAGTGGAGCATCGGCGAAGTAGTCGGAGTAGAGCATGCAGTAGCCTTCGAGACGATGCCGGTTCTTTGCTTTCACCCGCCCAGGCGCCGAGCCACCTCGTCTCTGCTTTTCATTGCTCGCCAGCAGCTGGGCGAGGGCGGCGAGCACCATGAGATGCTCTTCTTCCTGGACGTCGGTCTCGGTTTCCTCCTCCAGCAGCGCGGCGAGCGCTTCCTCGTCATCCGAGTCCATCGCCGAGGCAGGCAAATCGCCGAACACCTTGCGCTCGGTGGGCGTGTACCCACCGCTAAACTGCGCCTCCGCGGCCGGAAATGCCCAGCTGCTGTTAGAGGGGCTACCGCGGCGAAGCGCTGCTATTTTCCGGCGGGGAATGCCTATCTAGCGGAGTAAGGCGGCGGGCGGCGGCGGGATATAGCTAGTGGTGGACGAGGGCGCGGGGGTGGGAGGCGAGTCAGGGAAGAAAATCTTGACTTTTCCCCTGACGATGTGGGCCAGCCGCGCTTTTCCCTTTCGCCGGAGCCCCCAACTGCTCCCCAGCGCGCCAGGTTCGGCCTATGACCGCCGGGCGGAAAAAAGGGCCGAACCGGCGATTTTCGGCGTCCTGGGGCGTGACTGGGCCTTTTTTTGGTGCCGGCGCCGAAAAAGTGGTCTGGGAGGGCCTGTTGGGGACATGGCTAGAGATGCTCTAATTCTTCATAAACGGATCAAAAGAAATGACCATACGGGCGCGCGAGAGCGAGCAGATCGGCTGGCTGCCTCGCCGATGCTCCCGCGGACCGCGGCATCACTGGCCACCACGTACGTACCGTACGGCTGACTCGCTAAACGCCTACGCGGCTACGCAACAGTGACGCCGCCCGACCTGTCACCTACGTACATACGTGCATGCATGGGCAGCAGCAGTGCCCTGGATAGCAAGCAAGCACTGTTGGTGCTGGACAAGTAGAGCCAAACTAGTGCAACCACGCACGCCTGCACACAACTCACGCGACACGTACGGACAACACTATAGATGCATCCCGGTCCCATGGGGGTATACGTCCCGGTTCGTGAGCCCAGGGGGCCGGCCGGGGCCTCGTGGGTATTGGTCCCGGTTCGTCTGGACCCATTTGTCCCGGTTCTAGGCACAAACCGGGACCAATGGGCCTCGCTCCTGGCCCACATTTATTGGTCCCGGTTCGTGGCTCGAACCAGGACAGAAGGCTGGGCTTTAGTCCCGGTTCCAGCCACGAACGGGGACAAATGAGTTGCCCATGTATACCCTATCGCCGCAGCAGAGCACCCCACAGTGCTCTGTTTTTTCTAGCCGGCAACGGGAGGGCATTTGGGTGTTTTAGCTCACCTCCTATGCACATGAGGTGTTCGATGAAATATCCGAGCCAAACTAGTCAATCTTTCTCCTCTCGAAACTCGACCTCCGAGCTCCATTTTCCCCGAGATTTGTTTAGGTTTAGCGGTCCGTCACGTCCCGTCCCCGTCTTCACCACCGTCGATCGCCCGCCCCGATCTCGTCGCTGGCACCTTCGTGGTGAGCTTCTTGTTCTTATCTTCTTTCTGAAAGAAAAAAATTCTTACTTCAGATAGATATACTTGTCTAATTATCTTACTTTTATTTTTCCTTGTTATTATATAGTGCGATGGTTTTGGCATCCGCCCCCATCGGCCCTCGTCCTGTCTATGATCGGATGTGGTATATATTATTTTTTTATAACTATTTGGTTCATTTATTGTTTATGACAATTATGTCGACCAACGTGATATAGATTTTATTTATCTAGGAGGTGGTTGAGCCGGAAATTCCAACCGACCCTATTGTCGAGAGGTTAAATTTAGTTGAAGAAGAAAACAATTACTTGAAGGAAAAAAATAAAAAAATTGAGGAGAAGATGATATTGGAGTTGCATGTTGCGGATGTCGTCGATGATCACAAGATCAAGATGGATGCAATGCGGTTGAATATTAGAAAGATTAGAAAATATGTCATTCATACCGAGGCTTGGTATCATTACGCCGTTGGATCAATTGTTACCTTGGTTGTGATTATGATCGCATTTGTTGTTGCATTGAAAGGTTTTACATAGTTTCAATGTATGGTTTAACTAGATGCTCTGGAGAGCTATATGTTGTGCAACTTGAACTATGTATGTACTTTGGTTTTAATGTGATGATGAACTACTATTTATTTGGTCACTTATCTATCCATGTGAACCTGTAAAGGTTTTTGACACACATAATTATATATAATGCACGCAGATGAACCGGCAATGGATGTACGGTGACAGACACACATAATTATGTTTCTCGAAGTGGCTGAGGCAAACAAGCAGAATAGTTTTATGTGTTGTCTATGCCCTAACCCTCTCAACTTTTTAGCACATGCTATGTGGGTGAAATGATGATACCATGCCAACTTTCAACCTTTTTAGAGTTCATTTGAAATGCTTTTAAATTTCAGGGTCTTATAGCTAAAAAAGTCAGTAAATGCATGAAAAATAACAAATGAAGTCAGAAAGGGTTGAAAATTGATGATGTGGCTTTGAATGGTGCATTTTAAACACACGAAAAGTCTGGAGGTCATATAAGTTTTAAAAAATGAAATCCCTTTGTAACAGATGAGTTTCCGTACAAACCCTGATACTTCGAAAGAAGACATTGTTCGTTTTATACACGAGGTGCATCTAGTTTTTGCCGTAACCCTCTCAACTTTTTAGCGTATGCTATGTGGGTGAAATGATGATACCATGCCAAATTTTAACCTTTTCAAAATTCATTTGAAATGCTTTTGAATTTCAGGGTCTTATAGCTCAAAACAAATCAGTAAATGCATGAAAAATAACAAATGAAGTCAGAAAGGGTTGAAAATTTATAATGTGGCTTTGAATGGTGCACTTTGAACACACACAAAGTCTGGAGTTCAAATAAGTTCAAAAAATGAAATCCCTTTATAACAGATGAGTTTTGTCTGAAACCCTGATATACTTCAAAAGAGATTGTCCATTTTGTACACGAACTGCATCTAGTTATTGCTGTAACCCTCTCAACGTTTTAGCACATGCTATGTGGGTGAAATGATGATACCATGCCAATTTTCAACCTTTTCAGAGTTCATTTGAAATGCTTTCGAATTTCAGGGTCTTATAGCTCAAAAAAAGAGTAAATGCATAAAAAAACAAATGAAGTCAGAAAGGGTTGAAAATTGATGATGTGGATTTGAATGGTGCATTTTGAACACACAAAGTCTGGAGTTCGAATAACTTCAAAAAAAATGAAATCCCTTTTTAACAGATGAGTTTTCGTCTGAAACCCTGATACTTCGAAAGAGATTGTCCATTTTGTACACGAAGTGCATCTAGTTTTTGCTGTAACCGTCTCAACTTTTTAGCACAAGCTATGTGGGTGAAATGATAAAACCTTGTCAACTTTCAACATTTTCAGCGTTCATTTGAAATGTTTTTGAATTTCAGGGTCTTATAGCTAAAAAAATCGGTAAATGCATGAAAAATAACAAATGAAGTAAAAAAGGGTTGCAAATTGATGATGTGGCTTTGAATGGTGCATTTTGAACACACAAAAAGTCTGGAGTTCAAATAAGTTTTAAAAGATTAAATCCCTTTGTAACAAATGAGTTTCCGTATGAAACCCTGATCAACTAAAAAGCCACATCATTTAGCTCAAAAATAATCAATTAAAATATTCTGTTATGATCAACTAAAACAAAACTATAATATTCTTTAATAGCAAAAATAAAATGAACTAATTTTTTTTATAAAACTCTAATAGCAAAAGGAATCAACTAAAAAGTTTTTATAAACCTCTAGTATTTTTTAAACTAAAATTATAAAAAATTTATGCAACTAAAATTATTAAAGTATTTACTGTTCAAAATATGAAAAGCAGAAAGAATTTTTTTTAATAAATAAGTAGAAACAAAACAAAATAAAATAAAATTTAATAAAATAAATAAGTAGAAACAAAACAAAATAAAATAAAATAAACTTTAACAAAATAAATAAGAAGAGACCAAATAAACTTTAATAAGGTAAAATAAATAAACTTTAATAAAATAAATAAAAATAGCAACATCAAGTATTTTGTTGTAAGTAGAAACAAAATAAAATAAATAAAGCAACAAAGAAAACAAAAAAAATAAAAAAAAGCCACCTACTGGGCCACAACGGCCTGAATACGACTAGAACAACCATGGGCCAGGATTCAGGCCCGCAGGAGGCCCAGTAGGCCCACAGGCACATAGTGACAGACTAGGCCCGAAAGCCTGAAGTTGAGAGGAGCTCGAGAGGGTGGGCGCAACAGCGCTTATAAACCACTCTCGAGCCCTATTAACTAGCGAGGTGGGACTAAACTTTTGGCCGCGACGCGGCAGCAAGAGGCCTTTGGTCCCGGTTGGTGGCACCAACCGGGACTAAAGGGGGGCATTGGTTCCGGTTGGTTGGTGGCACCAACTGGGACTAAAGTGGGGCATTGGTTCCGGTTGGTGGTTGGTCCCGGTTGGTGGCACCAATCGGGATCTACCACCAACAGGCCACAAACCGAAACCAATGCCCCCCCTTTAGTCCTGGTTGGTGCCACCAACCGGGACCAACCACCAACCGGAACCAATGCCCCACTTTAGTCCCGGTTGGTGCCACCAACCGAGACCAAAGGCCTCTGCTTCCTGCCCTTTGGGCTGCTGAAAAGAGACCTTTGGTCCAGGTTGGTGGCACCAACCGGGATGAAAGGGGGGCATTGGTCCCTGTTGGTGGCACCAACCGGGACCAATGCTTCGTCTATATAAGAAAACACTTTGAAGTTTCTACAAAATTCACTTCTTCTCCGCCCCGACGCCCCCACTCTGCTCCTTGTCGCCGTCGCCGCCGAGCCGTACCCCGACGTCGTCAGGCTGCTCCACCTCGCCGTCGCCGCCGAGACCTGCCCCGACGCTGTTGGGGAATGTAGCAATTTCAAAAAAAATCATACGCACACACAAGATCATGGTGATCCATAGCAATGAGAGGGGAGAGTGTTGTCCACGTACCCTCGTAGACCGAAAGAGGAAGCGTTAGCACAACGCGTTTGATGTAGTCGTACGTCTTCACGATCCGACCGATCAAGTACCGAACGCACGGCACCTCCGAGTTTAGCACACGTTCATCCCGATGACGTCCCTTGAACTCCGATCCAGCCGAGTGTTGAGGAAGAGTTTCGTCAGCACGACGGCGTGGTGACGATGTTGATGTTGTACCGACGCAGGGCTTCGCCTAAGCACCGCTACAGTAATATCGAGGTGGAAATATGGTGGAGGGGGGCACCGCACACGGCTAAGAGATCAATGGTCAATTGTTGTGTCTCTATGGTGCCCCTGCCCCTGTATATAAAGGAGCAAGGGGGGAGGCCGGCCGGCCATTTTTAGGCGCGCCAGGAGGAGGAGTCCTCCTCCTAGCAGGAGTAGGACTCCCCTCTATCCTACTCCTACTAGGAGTAGGACTCCCCTCTTTCCTACTCCTACTAGGAGGGGGAAAGGATGGGGGAGAGGGAGAAGGAAAGGGGGGCGCCGCCCCCCTCTCCTAGTCCAATTCGGACCAGAGGGGGAGGGGGCGCGTGGCCCACCCTTGCTGCCCCTCTCTCTCCAGTAAGGCCCATAAGGCCCATTACTTCTCTCGGGGGGGGGGGTGCCGGTAACCCTCCGGCACTCCGGTTTTCTCTGAAATCACCCAGAACTCTTCCGGTGTCCGAATATAGTCGTCCAATATATAAATCTTTATGTCTCTACCATTTCGATACTCCTCGTCATGTCCGTGATCACATCCGGGACTCCGAACAACCTTCGGTACATGAAAACATATAAACTCATAATATAACTGTCATCGTAACGTTAAGCGTGCGGACCCTACGGGTTCGAGAACTATGTAGACATGACCGAGACACGTCTCCGGTCAATAACCAATCGCGGAACCTGGATGCTCATATTGGCTCCTACATATTCTACGAAGATCTTTATCGGTCAGACCGCATAACAATATAAGTTGTTCCCTTTGTCATCGGTATGTTACCTGCCCGAGATTCGATCGCCGGTATCTCAATACCTAGTTCAATCTCGTTACCGGCAAGTCTCTTTACTCGTTCCGTAATACATCATCCTGCTACTAACTCATTAGTTGCAATGCTTACAAGGCTTAAGTGATGTGCATTACCGAGAGGGCCCAGAGATACCTCTCCGACAATTGGAGTGACAAATCCTAATCTCGAAATACGCCAACCCAACATGTACCTTTGGAGACACCTGTAGAGCTCCTTTATAATCACCCAGTTACGTTGTGACGTTTGGTAGCACACAAAGTGTTCCTCCGGCAAACGGGAGTTGCATAATCTCATAGTCGTAGGAACATGTATAAGTCATGAAGAAAGCAATAGCAACATACTAAACGATCGGGTGCTAAGCTAACGGAATGGGTCATGTCAATCACATCATTCTCCTAATGATGTGATCCCGTTAATCAAATGACAACTCATGTCTATGGCTAGGAAACATAACCATCTTTGATCAACAAGCTAGTCAAGTAGAGGCATACTAGTGACACTCTGTTTGTCTATGTAATCACACATGTATTATGTTTCTGGTTAATACAATTCTAGCATGAATAATAAACATTTATCATGATATAAGGAAATAAATAATAACTTTATGATTGCCTCTAGGGCATATTTCCTTCAGTCTCCCACTTGCACTAGAGTCAATAATCTAGATTACACAGTAATGATTCTAACACCCATGGAGCCTTGGTGCTGATCATGTTTTGCTCGTGGAAGAGGCTTAGTCAACGGGTCTGCAACATTCAGATCCGCATGTATCTTGCAAATCTCTATGTCTCCCACCTGGACTAGATCCCGGATGGAATTGAAGTGTCTCTTGATGTGCTTGGTTCTCTTGTGAAATATGGATTCCTTCGCCAAGGCTATTGCTCCAGTATTGTCACAAAAGATATTCATTGGACCCGATGCACTAGGTATGACACCTAGATCGGATATGAACTCCTTCATCCAGACTTCTTCATTTGCTGCTTCCGAAGCAGCTATGTAGTCCGCTTCACACGTAGATCCCGCCACGACGCTTTGTTTAGAACTGCACCAACTGACGACACCACCGTTCAATGTAAACACGTATCCGGTTTGCGATTTAGAATCGTCCGGATCAGTGTCAAAGCTTGCATCAACGTAACCATTTACGATGAGCTCTTTGTCACCTCCATAGACGAGAAACATATCCTTAGTCCTTATCAGGTACTTCAGGATGTTCTTGACCGTTGTCCAGTGATCCACTCCTGGATTACTTTGGTACCTCCCTGCTAGACTTATAGCATGGCACACATCAGGTCTGGTACACAGCATTGCATACATGATAGAGCCTATGGCTGAAGCATAGGGAACATCTTTCATTTTCTCTCTATCTTCTGCAATGGTCGGGCATTGAGTCTTACTCAACTTCACACCTTGTAACACAGGCAAGAACCCTTTCTTTGCTTGATCCATTTTGAACTTCTTCAAAACTTTGTCAAGGTATGTGCTTTGTGAAACTCCAATTAAGCGTCTTGATCTATCTCTATAGATCTTAATGCCCAATATATAAGCAGCTTTCACCGGGGTCTTTCATTGATAAACTCTTATTCAAGTATCCCTTTATGCTATCCAGAAATTCTATATCATTTCCAATCAGCAATATGTCATCCACATATAATATTAGAAATGCTACAGAGCTCCCACTCACTTTCTAGTAAATACAGGCTTCTCCAAAAGTCTTTACAAAACCAAATGCTTTGATCACACTATCAAAGCGTTTATTCCAACTCTGAGGGGCTTGCACCAGTCCATAAATGGATCGCTGGAGCTTGCACACTTCGTTAGCTCCCTTTGGATCGACAAAACCTTCCGGTTGCATCATATACAACTCTTCTTCCAGAAATCCATTCTGGAATGCAGTTTTGACATCCATTTGCTAAATTTCATAATCATAAAATGCGGCAATTGCTAACATGATTAAGACAGACTTAAGCATCGCTATGGGTGAGAAGGTCTCATCGTATTCAATCCCTTGAACTTGTCGAAAACCTTTCGCAACAAGTCAAGCTTTGTAGACAGTAACATTACCGTCAGCGTCAGTCTTCTTCTTGAAATCCATTTATTCTCAATTGCTTGCCGATCATCAGGCAAGTCAACCAAAGTCCACACATTGTTCTCATACATGGATCCCATCTCAGATTTCATGGCCTCAAGCCATTTTGCGGAATCTGGGCTCACCATCGCTTCTTCGTAGTTCATAGGTTCATCATGATCTAGTAGCATGACTTCCAGAACAGGATTACCGTACCACTCTGGTGCGGATCTTACTCTGGTTGATCTATGAGCGAGGGAGTCCTGGATTAGGGGGTGTTCGGATAGCCGGACTATACCTTCGGCCGGACTCCTGGACTATGAAGATACGAGTTTGAAGACTTCGTCCCGTGTCCAGAAGGGACTTTCCTTGGCGTGGAAGCCAAGCTTGGAGATACGGATATGTAGATCTCCTACCATTGTAACCGACTCTGCGTAACCCTGGCCCTCTCCAGTGTATATATAAACCGAAGGGTTTTAGTCCGTAGGATACAACAAGAACAACAATCATACCATAGGCAGCTTCTAGGGTTTAGCCTCCTTGATTTCGTGGTAGATCTACTCTTGTACTACCCATATCATCAATATTAATCAAGCAGGAGTAGGGTTTTACCTCCATCGAGAGGGACCGAACCTGGGTAAAAACATCGTGTCCCTTGTCTCCTGTTACCATCCGCCTAGACGCACAGTTCGGGACCCCCTACCCGAGATCCGCAGGTTTTGACACCGACATTGGTGCTTTCATTGAGTGTTCCTCTGTGTCGTCACCTTTAGGCCCGATGGCTCCTCCGATCATCAGCGGTGATGTGGTCCAGGGTGAGACTTTTCTCCCCGGACAGATCTTCGTATTCGGCGGCTTTGCACTACGGTCCAATTCGCTTGGCCATATGGAGCAGATTGAAAGCTACACCCGTGGCCATTAGGTCAGATTCGGAAGTCTGAACTACACGGCTGATATCCGCGGGGACTTAATCTTCGACGGATTCGAGCCACAGCCGAGCGCACTGCACTGTCACGAAGGGCATGATTTAGCTCTGCCGCCGAACAGTGTCCTGGAGGCCGCGCCCGCATCAGCTCCGACCCTTAGTTCGGAGCTGATTGCGCCGATCGAGGACGGGTGGTTGGACGCCGCCTCGAAGGCTGAAATCTCTACGGCGATCGAGCCGAACACCGGCTTTGTCCCTTGTGAAGCCCGTGACTCCAAGGTGCCGGACTCCTCTCCGGACTCCGAGCCCCCCGTGCCCCTGCCGATCGAATTCGATTGGGCGCCGATTATGGAGTTCACCGCCACAGACATCTTACAACACTCGCCCTTCGGCGATATTCTGAATTCACCAAAGTCTCTCTCTTTATCAGGAGAGCCCTGGCCGGACTACGGTCAGCAAGGTTGGGATGCGGATGATGAAGAAATTCAAGGCCCACCCACCACCCACTTTCTAGCCACTATCGATGATTTAACCGACATGCTTGACTACGACTCCGAAGACATCGACGGTATGGACGCCAATGTAGGAGACGATCAGGAACCAGCGCCTATAGGGCACTGGAAAGCTACCTCGTCATTTGACATATACATGGTGGACACCCCAAAAGAAGGCGATGGCGATGGAACAGCGGAGGATGACCCCTCCAAGAAACAGCCTAAGCGCCGGCGTCAGCGGCGCCGCTCTAAATCCCGCCAAAGCAAAAACGGTGATTCCGGCACGGGAGATAATAACACTCCGGACAGTGCCGAAGAAAACCGCCTCCAGCAAAACTCAGCACAGGAGGATGGAGAAGCCAGCCCTCATGAGAGAGCGGCAGACAGAGAGGTCGAGGACGATAATTACATGCCTCCCTCCGAAGACGAGGCAAGTCTCGACGACGACGAATTTGTCGTGCCCGAGGATCCCGTTGAACAAGAGCGCTTCAAATGCAGGCTTATGGCCACTGCGAGCAGCCTCAAGAAAAAACAGCTGTAGCTTAGAGCTGATCAAGACTTGCTAGCCGACAAATGGACGAAAGTCCTTGCGGCCGAAGAGTATGAACTCGAACGCCCCTCCAAAAGCTACCCAAAGCGCAGGTTGCTACCCCGATTAGAGGAGGAAGCACCCACATCACCAGCGCATGATGCGGCCGACCGGCCACCTCGTGGCCGCGACAGAGAGGCCTCTCGGCCCTCCACTCAAGCCGCACCCCACGCCGCTTTAAAAATACCAAGGCACGGGGAAATGCGCCAGACCTGCGAGATATATTGGAGGACAAGGCAAAGCAAACAAGGTCGATCTACGGATCGCGTGGGCGCCCCACGGCACGAGACGGTAATCGTCACGCCGAATACAGTAAATCCGGTCGGGCTGAACACAATAGACAAAGCTCGTTTGAGCTACATCGTGATATAGCTCAATACAGAGGTGCCGCACACCCACTATGCTTCACAAATGAAGTAATGGATCATCAAATCCCCGAGGGTTTCAAACCTGTGAACATCGAATCATACGATGGCACAACAGATCCTGCGGTATGGATCGAGGGCTATCTCCTTCATATCCACATGGCCCGCGGTGATGACCTACACGCCATCAAATACCTCCCACTCAAGCTTAAAGGACGAGCTCGGCATTGGCTTAACAGCTTGCCAGCAGAATCAATTGGTTGTTGGGAGGACCTGGAAGCCGCATTCCTCGACAATTTCCAGGGCACTTATGTGCGACCACCGGACGCCGATGACCTAAGGCACATAATTCAGCAGCCAGAGGTATCGGCCAGGCAATTCTGGACACGGTTCCTAACCAAGAAAAATCAAATCGTCGACTGTCCGGACGCAGAGGTCCTAGCGGCCTTCAAGCATAATATCCACGACGAGTGGCTTGCCCGGCACGTTGGACAGGAAAAGCCGAAATCTATGGCAGCCTTCACGACACTCATGACCCGCTTTTGCGCGGCAGAACACAGCTGGCTGGCTCGTAGTAATAACATAACCAAGAGCCTTGGTAATTCGGATACCAAGGACAATAGCGCCAGGTCGCGTCGCAACAAGCACAAGCGCCGCATTAACGGCGACAATGCTGAGGATACGGCAGTTAATGCCGGATTCATAGGCTCTAAACCCGGTCAGCGGGAAAAGCCATTCAAGAGAAATAGTCTGGGCCCGTCCAGTTTGGACCGAATACTCGACCGCTCGTGTGAGATACATGGCACCCCCGAAAAGCCAGCCAATCACAACAACAGGGATTCTTGGGTGTTCAAGCAGGCCGGCAAATTAAATGCCAAAAACAGAGACCAGGGGCTACATAGCGACGACGAGGAGGAGCCCCGGCCGCCGAACAGTAGCGGACAGAAGGGATTCCCCCCACAAGTGCGGACGGTGAACATGATATACACAACCCACATCCCCAAGAGGGAGCGGAAGCGTGCATTAAAGGACGTATATGCGATGGAGCCAGTCGCCCCGAAGTTCAACTCATGGTCCTCCTGCCCGATCACTTTTGATCGAAGGGACCACCCCACTAGCATCCATCATGGCGGATTCGCCGCATTGGTTCTAGACCCAATTGTTGATGGATTTCACCTCACTAGAGTCCTTATGGACAGCGGCAGCAGCCTGAACCTGCTTTATCAGGACACAGTGCGGAAAATGGGCATCGATCCCTCGAGGATTTAACCCACTAAAATGACCTTTAAAGGCGTCATACCAGGTGTAGAGGCCAAGTGTACAGGCTCAGTCACACTTGAAGTGGTCTTCGGATCTCCGGATAATTTCTGAAGCGAGGAGTTAATCTTCGACATAGTCCTGTTCCGCAGTGGCTATCACGCACTGCTCGGGCGAACCGCATTTGCCAAGTTCAATGCGGTACCGCATTACGCATACCTTAAGCTCAAGATGCCAGGCCCTCGAGGAGTCATTACGGTCAATGGAAACACTGACCGCTCTCTCCGTACGGAGGAGCATACGGCGGCTCTCGCAGCGGAAGTACAAAGCAGCCTCTCAAGGCAATTCTCCAGTTCGGCCATAAAACGTCTGGACACCGTCATGTTGGGGAACATTGCAGAAAATAAAATTTTTCTACGGTTTCACCAAGATCTATCTATGAGTTCATCTAGCAACGAGTGATTGGAGTGCATCTACATACCTTTGTAGATCGCGAGCGGAAGCGTTTAAGAGAACGGGGTTGAAGGATTCATACTCGTCGTGATCCAAATCACCGGAGATCCTAGCGCCGAATGGACGGCACCTCCGCGTTCAACACACGTACGGAGCGGATGACATCTCCCACACCTTGATCCAGCAAGAAGGAGGGAGAGGTTGATGAAGATGGCTCCAGCTGCAGCACGACAGCGTGGTCGTGGTGGAGAGGCAGTACTCCGGCAGGGCTTCGCCAAGCTCTACGGAGGAGGAGGAGGTGTTGGAGTGGGAGAGGGAGGCACCAGGGACACGGGTGCGGCTGCCCTCCCTCCCCCCTCTATATATAGGGTCCCCAGGGGGGCGCCAGCCCTAGGAGATGGGATCTCCTAGGGGGGCGGCGGCCAAGGGGGTGGAGTGCTCCCCAAGGCAAGTGGAGGCGCCCCCTCCCCTAGGGTTCCCAAACCCTAGGCACAGTGGGGGCCCAAGGGGGGCGCACCAGCCCACTAGGCGCAGTGGGATGAACCACGATGTCGAGGATTCAAGCAACCCCGTATACAATTCCCTTTGTCAATCCGTATGTTACTTGCCCAGGATTCGATCGCCGGTATCCCAATACCTCGTTCAATCTCGTTACCGGCAAGTCACTTTACTCGTACCATAATGCATGATCCCGTGACCAAAACACTTGGTCACTTTGAGCTCATTCTGATGATGCATTACTGAGTGGGCCCAGAGATACCTCTCCGTCATGCGGAGTGACAAATCCCAGTCTCGATCCGTGTCAACCCAACAGACACTTTCGGAGATGCCCGTAGAACACCTTTATAGTCACCCAGTTACGTTGTGACGTTTGGTACACCCAAAGCACTCCTACGGTATCCGGGAGTTACACGATCTCATTGTCTAAGGAAAGGATACTTGACATTGGAAAAGCTCTAGCAAACAAACTATACGATCTTTGTGCTATGCTTAGGATTGGGTCTTGTCCATCACATCATTCTCCTAATGATGTGATCTCGTTATCAATGACATCCAATGTCCATAGTCAGGAAACCATGACTATCTGTTGATCAACGAGCTAGTCACCTAGAGGCTTACTAGGGACATGTTGGTGTCTATGTATTCACACATGTATTACGATTTCCGGATAACACAATTATAGCATGAATAAAAGACAACTATCATGAACAAGGAAATATAATAATAATCCTTTTATTATTGCCTCTAGGGCATATTTCCAACAGTCTCCCACTTGCACTAGAGTCAATAATCTAGTTACATTGTGATGAATCGAACACCCATAGAGTTCTGGTGTTGATCATGTTTTGCTCGTGGAAGAGGTTTAGTCAATGGATCTGCGACATTCAGATCCGTATGCACTTTGCAAATTTCTATGTCTCCATCTTGAACATTTTCACGAATGGAGTTCAAGCGACGCTTGATGTGCCTGGTCTTCTTGTGAAACCTGGGCTCCTTGGCAAGTGCAATAGCTCCATTGTTGTCACAGAAGAGTTTGATCGGCCCCGATGCATTGGGTATGACTCCTAGGTCGGTGATGAACTCCTTCACCCAAATTGCTTCATGCGCTACCTCCGAGGCTGCCATGTACTCCGTTTCACATGTAGATACCGCCACGACGCTCTGCTTGCAGCTGCACCAGCTTACTGCTCCACCATTCAACATATACACGTATCCGGTTTGTGACTTAGAGTCATCCAGATCTGTGTCGAAGCTGGCGTCGACGTAACCCTTTACGACGAGCTCTTCGTCACCTCCATAAACGAGAAACATGTCCTTAGTCCTTTTCAGGTACTTTAGGATATTCTTGACCGCTGTCCAGTGCTCCTTGCCGGGATTACTTTGGTACCTTCCTACCAAACTTACGGCAAGGTTTACATCAGGTCTGGTACACAGCATGGCATACATAATAGACCCTATGGCTGAGGCATAGGGGATGACACTCATCTCTTCTATATCTTCTGCCGTGGTCGGACATTGAGTTGAGCTCAATTTCACACCTTGCAACACAGGCAAGAACCCCTTCTTAGACTGATCCATATTGAACTTCTTCAATATCTTATCAAGGTATGTGCTTTGTGAAAGACATATGAGGCGTCTTGATCTATCTCTATAGATCTTGATGCCTAATATATAAGCAGCTTCTCCAAGGTCCTTCATTGAAACACTCTTATTCAAGTAGGCCTTAATGTTGTCCAAAAGTTCTATATCATTTCCCATCAAAAGTATGTCATCTACATATATATGAGAAATGCTACAGAGCTCCCACTCACTTTCTTGTAAACGCAGGCTTCTCCATAAGTCTGCATAAGCCCAAACGCATGTTCCAACTCCGAGATGCTTGCACCAGCCCATAAATGGATCGCTGGAGCTTGCATACCTTGTTAGCATTCTTAGGGTCGACAAAACCTTCCGGCTACATCATATACAGTTCTTCCTTAAGATAACCGTTAAGGAATGCCGTTTTGACGTCCATTTGCCGTATCTCATAATCATAGTATGCGGCAATTGCTAACATGATTCGGATGGACTTCAGCTTCGCTACAGGAGAGAAAGTCTCATCGTAGTCAACCCCATGAACTTGCCGATAACCCTTAGCGACAAGTCAAGCTTTATAGATGGTAACATTACCATCTGCGCCCGTCTTCTTCTTAAAGATCCATTTGTTTTCTATCGCTCGCCGATCATCGGGCAAGTCTGTCAAAGTCCATAATTTGTTTTCATACATGGATCCTATCTCGGATTGCATGGCTTCAAGCCATTTGTTGGAATCTAGGCCCGCCATCGCTTCTTCATAGTTCGAAGGTTCACCGTTGTCTAACAACATGATTTCCAGGACAGGGTTGCCATACCACTCTGGTGTGGAACGTGTCCTTGTGGACCTACGAAGTTCGGTAGTAACTTGATTCGAAGTATCTTGATCATCATCATTAATTTCCTCTCTAGTGGATGTAGGCACCACAGGAACATTTTCCTGAGCTGCACTACTTTCCGGTTCAAGAGGTAGTACTTCATCGAGTTATACTTTCCTCCCACTTACTCCTTTCGAGAGAAACTCTTTTTCCAGAAAGGATCCGTTCTTGGCAACAAAGATCTTGCCTTCGGATCTAAGGTAGAAGGTATACCCAATGGTTTCCTTAGGGTATCCTATGAAGACACATTTTTCCGACTTGGGTTCGAGCTTTTCAGGTTGAAGTTTCTTGACATAAGCATCGCTTCCCCAAACTTTTAGAAACGACAGCTTAGGTTTCTTCCCAAACCATAATTCATACGGTGTTGTCTCAATGGATTTAGACAGTGCCCTATTTAAAGTGAATGTAGCTGTCTCTAGAGCGTATCCCGAAAATGATAGCGGTAAATCAGTGAGTGACATCATAGATCGCACCATATCCAATAGAGTGCGATTACGACGTTCAGACACACCGTTACGCTGAGGTGTTCCAGGCGGCGTGAGTTCTGAAACGATTCCACATTTCCTTAAGTGCGTACCAAATTCGTGACTCAAATATTCTCCCCCACGACCTGATTGTAAGAACTTGATTTTTCTGTCACGTTGATTCTCAACCTCACTCTGAAATTCCTTGAACTTTTCAAAGGTCTCAGACTTCTGTTTCTTTAAGTAGACATACCCATATCTACTCAAGTCATCAGTGAGAGTGAGAACATAACGATATCCTCCGCGAGCCTCAACGCTCATTGGACCGCACACATCGGTATGTATGATTTCCAATAAGTTGGTTGCTCGCTCCATTGTTCCAGAGAACGGAGTCTTGGTCATTTTGCCCATGAGGCATGGTTCGCATGTGTCAAATGATTCATAATCGAGAGACTCTAAAAGTCCATCAGCATGGAGCTTCTTCATGCGCTTGACACCAATGTGACCAAGGCGGCAGTGCCACAAGTATGTGGGACTATCGTTATCAACTTTACATCTTTTGGTATTCACACTATGAATATGTGTAACATCACGTTCGAGATTCATTAAGAACAAACCATTGACCATCGGAGCATGACCATAAAACATATCTCTCATATAAATAGAACAACCATTATTCTCGGATTTAAATGAGTAGCCATCTCGTATTAAACGAGATCCGGATACAATGTTCATGCTCAAACTTGGCACTAAATAACAATTATTGAGGTTTAAAACTAATCCCGTAGGTAAATGTAGAGGTAGCGTGCCGACGGCGATCACATCGACCTTGGAACCATTCCCGACGCGCATCGTCACCTCATCCTTCGCCAGTCTCTGCTTATTCCGCAGCTCCTGGTTTGAGTTACAAATATGAGCAACGGCACCGGTATCAAATACCCAGGAGCTACTACGATCACTGGTAAGGTACACATCAATTACATGTATATCACATATACCTTTAGTGTTGCCGGCCTTCTTGTCTGTTAAGTATTTGGGGCAGCTTCGCTTCCAGTGACCCTTCCCTTTGCAATAAAAGCACTCAGTCTCAGGCTTGGTTCCATTCTTTGACTTCTTCCCGGCAATAGGCTTATCGGGCGCGGCAACATCATTGCCGTCCTTCTTGACGTTCTTATTACCCTTGCCTTTCTTGAACTTGGTGGTTTTATTGACCATCAACACTTGATGTTCCTTTTTGAATTCTACCTCCGTTGATTTCAGCATTGAAAATACTTCAGGAATGGTCTTTTCCATCCCCTGCATATTGTAGTTCATCACAAAGCTCTTGTAGCTAGGTGGGAGCGACTGAAGGATTCTGTCAATGACCGCCTCGTCTGGGAGGTTAATGTCCAGCTGGGACAAGAGGTTGTGCAACCCAGACATCTTGAGTATGTGCTCACTGACAGAACTATTTTCCTCCATCTTACAACTATAGAACTTGTCGGAGACTTCATATCTCTCGACCCGGGCATGAGCTTGGAAAACCATTTTCAGCTCTTCGAACATCTCATATGCTCCGTGTTGCTCAAAACGCTTTTGGAGCCCCGGTTCTAAGCTGTAAAGCATGCCGCACCGAACGAGGGAGTAATCATCAGCACGCTGCTGCCAAGCGTTCATAACGTCTTGGTTCTCTGGGATGGGTGCTTCACCTAGCGGTGCTTCTAGGACATATTGTTTCCTGTTAGCTATGAGGATGATCCTTAGGTTCCGGACCCAGTCCGTATAGTTGCTGCCATCATCTTTTAGCTTGGTTTTCTCTAGGAATGCGTTGAAGTTGAGGTTGACATTAGCGTTGGCCATTTGATCTACAAGACATTTATGCAAAGATATTTAGACTAAGTTCATGATAATTAAGTTCATCTAATCAAATTATTTAATGAACTCCCACTCAGATTAGACATCCCTCTAGTCATCTAAGTGAAACATGATCCGACTCGACTAGGCCGTGTCCGATCATCATGTGAGACGGACTAGTCCTCATCAGTGAACATCTCCATGTTGATCGTATCTTTCATACGACTCATGTTTGACCTTTCGGTCTCTTGTGTTCCGAGGCCATGTCTGTACATGCTAGGCTCGTCAAGTTAACCTAAGTTTTTGCACGTGTAAATCTGTCTTACACCTGTTGTATGTGAACATTGGAATCTATCACACCCGATCATCACGTGGTGCTTCGAAACAACGAACTATCGCAACGGCGCACAGTTAGGGGGAACACTTTCTTGAAATTATTATGAGGGATCATCTTATTTACTACCATTGTTCTAAGTAAACAAGATGCAAAAACATGATGAACATCACATGCAATCAAATAATAGTGACATGATATGGCCAATATCATATAGCTCCTTTGATCTCCATCTTGGGGCTCCATGATCATCTTGTCACCGGCATGACACCATGGTCTCCATCATCATGATCTCCATCATCGTGTCTCCATGAAGTTGCTCGCCAACTATTACTTCTACTACTATGGCTAACACGTTTAGCAATAAAGTAAAGTAATTTACATGGCGTTTCTCAATGACACACAGGTCATACAAAAAATAAAGACAACTCCTATGGCTCCTGCCGGTTGTCATACTCATCGACATGCAAGTCGTAATTCCTATTACAAGAACATGATCTCATACATCACATATATATCATTCATAATTCATCATAACTTTGGCCATATCACATCACAAAACACTTGCTGCAAAAACAAGTTAGACGTCCTCTAATTGTTGTTGCAAGTTTTACGTGGCTGCAATAGGGTTCTAGCAAGAACGTTTTCTTACCTACGTAAAAGCCACAACGTGATTTGTCAACTTCTATTTACCCTTCATAAGGACCCTTTTCGTCGAACCCGCTCCAACTAAAGTGGGAGAGACAGACACCCGCTAGCCACCTCATGCAACTAGTGCATGTCAGTTGGTGGAACCTGTCTCACGTAAGCGTACGTGTAAGGTCGGTCCGGGCTGCTTCATCCCACAATACCGCTGAAGAAAAATAAGACTAGTAGCGGCAAGAAAGTTGACAACATCTACGCCCACAATAAATTGTGTTCTACTCGTGCAAAGAGAACTATGCATAGACCTAGGTCATGATGCCACTGTTGGGGAACGTTGCAGAAAATAAATTTTTTTCTACGGTCTCACCAAGATCTATCTATGAGTTCATATAGCAACGAGTGATCGATGTGCATCTACATACCTTTGTAGATCGCGAGCGGAAGCGTTCAAGAGAACGGGGTTGAAGGAGTCGTACTCGTCGTGATCCAAATCACCGGAGATCCTAGCGCCGAACAGACGACACCTCCGCGTTCAACACACGTACGGAGCGGATGACGTCTCCCGCACCTTGATCCAGCAAGGAGGAGGGAGAGGTTTATGAAGATGGCTCCAGCAGCAGCACGACGGCGTGGTGGTGGTGGAGAGGCAGTACTCCGGCAGGGCTTCGCCAAGCTCTACGGAGGAGGAGGATGTGTTGGAGTGGGAGAGGGAGCCGCCAGGGGCATGGGTGCGGCTGCCCTCCCTCCCCCTCTATATATAGGGTCCCCAGGGGGGCGCCGACCCTAGGAGATGGGATCTCCTAGGGGGGGGGCGGCGGCCAATGTTGGAAATATGCCCTAGAGGCAATAATAAATTAGTTATTATTATATTTACTTGTTCATGATAATAGTTTATTATCCATGCTAGAATTGTATAGATAGGAAACTCAGATACATGTGTGGATACATAGACAACACCATGTCCCTAGTAAGCCTCTAGTTGACTAGCTCGTTGATCAATAGATGGTTACGGTTTCCTGACCATGGACATTGGATGTCATTGATAACGGGATCACATCATTAGAAGAATGATGTGATGGACAAGACCAAATCCTAAGCATAGCACAAGATCGTGTAGTTCGTATGCTAAAGCTTTTCTAATGTCAAGTATCATTTCCTTAGACCATGAGATTGTGCAACTCCCGGATACCGTAGGAATACTTTGGGTGTGCCAAACGTCACAACGTAACTGGGTGGCTATAAAGGTGCACTACGGGTATCTCCGAAAGTGTCTGTTGGGTTGGCACGAATCGAGACTGGGATTTCTCACTCCGTGTGACGGAGAGGTATCTCTGGGCCCACTCGGTAGGACATCATCATAATGTGCACAATGTGATCAAGGAGTTGATCACGGGATGATGTGTTACGGAACGAGTAAAGAGACTTGCCGGATACCGACGATCGAATCTCGGGCAAGTACAATACCGCTAGACAAAGGGAATTGTATACGGGGTTGACTGAATCCTTGACATCGTGGTTCATCCGATGAGATCATCATGGAACATGTGGGAGCCAACATGGGTATCCAGATCCCGTTCTTGGTTATTGGACGGAGAGGTGTCTCGGTCATGTCTGCATGATTCCCGAACCCGTAGGATCTACACACTTAAGGTTCGATGACGCTAGGGTTATAGGGAAAGTATGTACGCGGTTACCGAATGTTGTTCGGAGTCCCGGATGAGATCCCGGACGTTACGAGGAGTTCCGTAATGGTCCGGAGGGAAAGATTGATATATTGGACGAAGGGTTTTGGAGTCCGGGAGTGTTCAGGAGGTACCGGGTGATGACCAACATAACCGAAAGGTGTTTCGGGAGTCCCGACAGGTGTTGGGGGGCTTCATGGACCAAGGGAAGGGGGCAAACCAGTCCACTAAGGCGCTGTGCGCCCCCTCACCTATTCCCACGTGACCAGGGGGTTTGGGGCGCCCCATCTAGGGTTCCCACCTCCTGGCTTGGGGACCAAGTCACCCAAGGGGGAGATCCCATCTGCCCTGGCCGCCGCCCCCCCTAGGGGAAACCCTAGGGCGCCTCCCCCTCCCCCTTGCCCCTATATAGTGGAGGTTTTGGGGCTGCCCTAGACACGAGATGAACTCTCCCAAGGCGCAGCCCTACCTTTCTCCCTCCTCGTCTCTGGTAGTGCTTGGCGAAGCCCTGCTAGGATTCCGTGCTCCTCCAACACCACCACGCCGTCGTGCTGCTGTTGGATGGAGTCTTCCTCAACCTCTACCTCTCTCCTTGCTGGATCAAGGCATGGGAGACGTCACCGGGCTGTACGTGTGTTGAACGCGGAGGTGCCGTCCGTTCGGCACTTGGTCATCGGTGATTTGGATCACGGCGAGTACGACTCCATCAACCCCGTTCACTTGACGTTTCCGCTTAGCGATCTACAAGGGTATGTAGATGCACTATCCTTCCCCTCGTTGCTGGTTTGTCCATAGATAGATCTTGGTGACACGTAGGAAAATTTTGAATTTCTGCTACGTTCCCCAACAGTGGCATCATGAGATAGGTCTATTGCGTAGATTCCATGCACGAGTAGAACACAAAGTAGTTGTGGGCGTTGATTTTGTTCAATATGCTTACCGTTACTAGTCCAATCTTGATTCGGTGGCATTGTGGGATGAAGCGGCCCGGACCGACCTTACACGTACACTTACGTGAGACAGGTTCCACCGACTGACCTACACATGTTGCATAAGGTGGCTAGTGTGTGCCAGTCTCTCCCACTTTAGTCGGATCGGATTTGATGAAAAGGGTCCTTATGAAGGGTAAATAGCAATTGGCATATCACGTTGTGGTTTTTGCGTAGGTAAGAAACATTCTTGCTAGAAACCCATAGCAGCCATGTAAAACATGCAAAAAAACAAGTAGAGGACGTCTAACTTGTTTTTGCAGGGTATGGTATGTGATGTTATATGGCCAAGAAGAATGTGATGAATGATATGTGATGTATGAGATTGATCATGTTCTTGTAATAGGAATCACGACTTGCATGTCGATGAGTATGACAACCGGCAGGAGCCATAGGAGTTGTCTTTATTTATTGTATGACCTGCGTGTCATTGAACAACGCCATGTAATTACTTTACTTTATTGCTAACCGTTAGCTGTAGTAGTAGAAGTAATTGTTGGCGAGACAACTTCATGAAGAAACGATGATGGAGATCATGATGATGGAGATAATGGTGTCATGCCGGTGACGATGATGATCATGGAGCCCCGAAGATGGAGATCAAAAGGAGCAATATGATATTGGCCATATCATGTCACTATTTGATTGCATGTGATGTTTATCATGTTTATACATCTTATTTGCTTAGAACGACGGTAGTAAATAAGATGATCCCTCATTAAAATTTCAAGAAAGTGTTCCCCCTAACTGTGCACCGTTGCGAAAGTTCGTCGTTTCGAAGCACCACGTGATGATCGGGTGTGATAGATTGTTACGTTCACATACAACGGGTGTAAGCCAGATTTACACACGCGAAACACTTAGGTTGACTTGACGAGCCTAGCATGTACAGACATGGCCTCAGAACACAAGAGACCGAAAGGTCGAGCATGAGTCGTATGGTAGATACGATCAACATGAAGATGTTCACCGATGATGACTAATCTGTCTCACGTGATGATCGGACACGACCTAGTTGACTCGGATCACGTAATCACTTAGATGACTAGAGGGATGTCTATCTGAGTGGGAGTTCATAAGATGAACTTATTTATCCTGAACATAGTCAAAAGGTTTTTGCAAATTATGTCGTAGCTCGCGCTTTAGTTCTACTGTTTTAGATATGATCCTAGAGAAAATATAGTTGAAAGTTGATAGTAGCAATTATGCGGAGAGTAGAAGGCTTGTGTCCTTAATGCACCGCTCGGTGTGCTGGACCTCGAACGTGGTTTGTGGATGTTGCGAACATATGACATACACGTTTTGATGACTACATGATAGTTCGGTAATGTTAAATGGTTTAGAATTGAGGCACCGAAGACATTTTTGAAATGTCGCGGAACATATGAGATGTTTCGAGGGCCGAAATTGGGATTTCAGGCTCGTGCCCACGTCAAGAGGTATAAGACCTCCGACGATTTTCTTAGCCTGCAAATTAAGGGAGAAAAGTTCAATCGTTGAGCTTGTGCTCAGATTGTCTGAGTACAACAATCACTTGAATCGAGTGGGAGTTGATCTTCCAGATAAGATAGTGATGTCTCTCCAAAGTCATTGCCACCAAGCTACTAGAGCTTTGTGATGAACTATAACATATCAGGGATAGATATGATCCTTGAGCTATTCGCGACACCGTGAAAGTAGAAATGAAAAGGGGAGCATCAATTGTTGATGGTTAGTAAAACCACTAGTTTCAAGAAGGGCAAGGGCAAGAAAGGGATACTTCATGAAAAGACAAGTCAGTTGTTGCTCAAGTGAAGAAACCCAAATTTGAACCCAAGCCCGAGACTAAGTGCTTCTGTAATAAGGGGAACAGCCACTAGAGCAGAATTACCCTAGATACTTGGTAGATGAGAAGGATGGCAAGGTTGATAGTAGTATATTGGATATACATTATGTTAATGTGTACTTTACTAGTACTCCTAGTAGCACCAGGGTATTAGATACCGGTTCGGTTGCTAAGTGTTAGTAACTCGAAATAAAAGGCTACGCAGTAAAAGGAGACTAGCTAAAGGTGAGCTGGCGATATGTGTTGGAAGTTTTTCCAAGCTTGATGTGATCAAGCATCGCACGCTCCCTCTACCATCGAGATTGGTGTTAAACCTAAATAATTGTTATTTGGTGTTTGCGTTGAGCATAGACATGATTGGATTATGTCTATTGCAATACGGTTATTCATTTAAGGAGAATAATGGTTACTCTGTTTATTTGAATAATACCTTCAATGGTATTGCACCTAAAATGAATGGTTTATTGAATCTCGATCATAGCGATACACATGTTCATGCCAAAAGATATAAGATAGTAATGATAGTACCACCTACTTGTGGCACTTCCATGTAAGTCATGTTGGTATAAAACGCATGAAGAAGCTCCATGTTGATGGATCTTTGGACTCACTCATTTTTGAAAATATTGAGACATGTGAACCATGTCTATTGGTAGATATGCATGAAGAAACTCCATACAGATGGATCGTTTGGACTCACTTGTTTTTGAATCACTTGAGACATGCAAATCATACCACATGGGCAAGATGACTGAAAGACCTCGTTTGCAGTAAGATGGAACAAGAAAGCAACTTGTTGGAAGTAATACATTTTGATGTGTGCAGTCCAATGAGTGCTGAGGCACGCAGTGGATATCGTTATGTTCTTGCTTCACAGATGATTTGAGTAGATGCTAAGTATATTTACTTGATGAAACACAATTCTGAATTATTGAAAGGTTCAAGTAATTTCAGAGTGAAGTTGAAGATCGTCGTGACAAGAGGATAAAATGTCTATGATGTGATCATAGATATTTATACCTGAGTTACGAGTTTGGCACACAATTAAGACATTGTAGAAATCGTTTCACGACTAATACCGCCGGGAACACCATAGTGTGATGGTGTGTCCGAACATCATAACTGCACCCTATTGGATGTGGTGCATACCATGATGTATCTTGTCGAATTACCACCATCGTTTATGGGTTAGGCATTAGAGACCATCGCATTCACTTTAAATAGGGAACCACACAAATCCGTTGAGACGACACCGTATGAACTATGGTTTAGAGAAACCTAAGCTGTTGTTTCTTAAAGGTTTGGGGCTACGACACTTATGTGAAAAAGTTTCAGGCTGATAAGCTCGAACCCAAAGCGAATAAATGCATCTTCATAGGATACCCAAAACAGTTGGGTTTACCTCCTGTCTCAGATCCGAAAGCAATAGGGATTGTTTCTGAAATCGGGTCCTTTCTCGAGGAAAAGTTTCTCTCGAAAGAATTGAGTGGGAGGATGGCGGAGACTTGATGAGGTTATTCAACCGTCACTTCAACTAGTGTGTAGCAGGGCACAGGAAGTTATTCCTGTGGCACCTACACCAATTGAAGTGGAAGCTTATGATAGTGATCATGAAACTTCGGATCAAGTCACTACCAAACCTCGTAGGATGACAAGGATGCGTACTACTTCAGAGTGGTACGTAATCCTATCTTGGAAGTCATGTTGCTAGACAACAATGAACCTACGAGCTATGGAGAAGCGATGGTGGGCCCGGATTCCAAAAATGGCTCAAGGCCATAAAATCCGAGAGAGGATCCATATATGAAAAAAAGTGTAGACTTTGGAAGAACTACTTGGTAGTCGTAAGGTTGTTGGGTGCAGATGGATTTTAAAAGGGAGACGGACAATGATGGTAGGTGTCACCATTGAGAAAGCTCGACTTGTCGTTAAGATGTTTCCTGACAAGTTCAAGGATTTGACTACGATGAGATTTTCTCACTCGTAGCGATGCTAAGAGTCTGTTGGAATTATGTTAGCACTTACTGCATTATTTATGAAATCTTGCAGATAGGATGTCAAAACATTATTTCCTCGACGATTTTCTTGAGGAAAGGTTGTATGTGATACAACCAGAAGGGTTTGTCAATCCTGAAAGATGCTAAAAAGTATGCAAAGCTCTAGCAATCCTTTTAAGTACTGGAGTAAGCATCTCGGAATTGGAATGTACGCTTTGATGAGATGATCAAAGATTTTAGGTTTATACAAAGTTTATGAGAAACTTGTATTTCCAAAGAAGTGAGTGGGAGCACTATAGAATTTCTGATGAGTATATGTTGTTGACATATTGTTTATCGGAAATGATGAAGAATTTCTGGAAAGCATATAGGGTTGTTTGAAAAGTGTTTTTCAATGGAAAACCTGGATTAAGCTACTTGAACATTGAGCATCAAAATCTATAAGGATAGATCAAAATCGCTTAATAGTACTTTCAAACGAACACATACTATGACAAGATTTTGAAGGAGTTCAAAATAGATCAGCAAAGAAGAAGTTCTTGCCTGTTACAAGGTGTGAGTATTGAGCAAGACTCAAGACATGACCACGGCAGAATAGAGAGAAAGGACGAAGGTCGTCCCCTATGCTTTAGTCGTAGGCTCTAAAGTATGCTATGTTGTGTACTGCACCTGAAGTGTGCCAAACCATGAGTCAGTCAAGGGGTACAAGTGTGATCTAGAAATGGATCACAGGACAACGGTCAAGGTTATCCTTAGTACTTGTGGACTAAGGAATTTTCTCGATTATGGAGATGGTAAAAGAGTTCGTCGTAAAGGGTTACGCCGATGCAAACTTTGACACTAATCCAGATTATTCTGAGTAGTAAACTGGATTCGTATAGTAGAACAGTTATTTGGAATAGCTCCAAATAGAGCGTGGTAACTGCATCTAGAAGATGACATAGAGATTTGTAAAGCACACACGGATCTAAAAGGTTCAGACCCGTTGACTATAACATCTCTCACAAGCATAACATGATCAAACCCAAAACTCATTGAGTGTTAATCACATGGTAATGTGAACTAGATTATTGACTCTAGTAAACTCTTTGGGTGTTAGTCACATGGGGATGTGACCTTGAGTGTTAATCACATAGCGATGTGAACTGGATTATTGACTCTAGTGCAAGTGGGAGACTGTTGGAAATATGCCCTAGAGGCAATAATAAATTAGTTATTATTATATTTCCTTGTTCATGATAATAGTTTATTATCCATGCTAGAATTGTATTGATAGGAAACTCAGATACATGTGTGGATACATAGACAACACCATGTCCCTAGTAAGCCTCTAGTTGACTAGCTCGTTGATCAATAGATGGTTACGGTTTCCTGACCATGGACATTGGATGTCATTGATAACGGGATCACATCATTAGAAGAATGATGTGATGGGCAAGACCCAATCCTAAGCATAGCACAAGATCGTGTAGTTCGTATGCTAAAGCTTTTCTAATGTCAAGTATCATTTCCTTAGACCATGAGATTGTGCAACTCCCGGATACCATAGGAATACTTTGGGTGTGCGAAACGTCACAATGTAACTGGGTGGCTATAAAGGTGCACTACGGGTATCTCCGAAAGTGTCTGTTGGGTTGGCACGAATCGAGATTGGGATTTCTCACTCCGTGCGACGGAGAGGTATCTCTAGGCCCACTCGGTAGGACATCATCATAATGTGCACAATGTGATCAAGGAGTTGATCACGGGATGATGTGTTACGGAACGAGTAAAGAGACTTGCCGGTAACGAGATTGAACAAGGTATCGGGATACCGACGATCGAATCTAGGGCAAGTACAATACCGCTAGACAAAGGGAATTGTATACGGGGTTGACTGAATCCTTGACATCGTGGTTCATCCGATGAGATCATCGTGGAACATGTGGGAGCCAACATGGGTATCCAGATCCCGCTGTTGGTTATTGGCCGGAGAGGTGTCTCGGTCATGTCTGCATGATTCCCGAACCCGTAGGGTCTACACACTTAAGGTTCGATGACGCTAGGGTTATAGGGAAAGTATGTACGCGGTTACCGAATGTTGTTCGTAGTCCCGGATGAGATCCCGGATGTTACGAGGAGTTCCGGAATGGTCCGGAGGTAAATATTGATATATTGGATGAAGGGTTTTGGAGTCCGGGAGAGTGCAGGAGGTACTGGGTGATGACCAGCATGACCGAAAGGTGTTTCGGGAGCCCCGACAAGTGTTGGGGGGCTTCATGGGCCAAGGGAAGGGGGAAAACCAGTCCACTAAGGGGCTGTGTGCCCCCTCACCTATTACCACGTGACCAGGGGGTTTGGGGCGCCCCATCTAGGGTTCCGACCTCCTGGCTTGGGGGCCAAGTCACCCAAGGGGGAGATCCCATCTGCCCTGGCCGCCGCCCCCCCTACGGGAAACCCTAGGGCGCCTCCCCCTCCCCCTTGCCCCTATATATAGTGGAGGTTTTGGGGCTGCCCTAGACACGAGATGAACTCTCCAAAGGCGCAGCCCTACCTCTCTCCCTCCTCGTCTCTCGTAGTGCTTGGCGAAGCCCTGCTAGAATTCCGCGCTCCTCCACCACCACCACGCCGTCGTGCTGCTGTTGGATGGAGTCTTCCTCAACCTCTCCCTCTCTCCTTGTTGGATAAAGGCATGGGAGACGTCACCGGGCTGTACGTGTGTTGAACGCGGAGGTGCCGTCCGTTCGGCACTTGGTCATCGGTGATTTGGATCACGGCGAGTACGACTGCATCAACCCCGTTCACTTGAACGCTTCCGCTTAGCGATCTACAAGGGTATGTAGATGCACTCTCCTTCCCCTCGTTGCTGGTTTCTCCATAGATAGATCTCGGTGACACGTAGGAAAATTTTGAATTTCTGCTACGTTCCCCATCAGCCAAGGGGGTGGAGTGCCCCCCAAGTCAAGTGGAGGCGCCCCCTCCCCTAGGGTTCCCAAACCCTAGGCGAAGTGGGGGCCCAAGGGGGGGCCCACCAGCCCACTAGGGGCTGGTTCCCCTCCCACTTCAGGCAATGGGGCCCTCCGGGATAGGTGACCCCACCCGGTGGACCCCCGGGACCCTTCTGGTGGTCCCGGTACAATACCGGTGACACCTGAAACTTTCCCGATGGCCGAAACTCGACTTCCCATATATAATTCTTTACCTCCGGACCATTCCGAAACTCCTCGTGACGTCCGGGATCTCATCCGGGACTCCGAACAACTTTCGGGTTACTGCATACTCATATATCTACAACCCTAGCATCACCGAACCTTAAGTGTGTAGACCCTACGGGTTCGGGAGACACGTAGACATGACCGAGACGGTTCTCCGGCCAATAACCAATAGCGGGATCTGGCTACCCATGTTGGCTCCCACATGCTCCTCGATGATCTCATCGGATGAACCACGATGTCGAGGATTCAAGCAACCCCGTATACAATTCCCTTTGTCAATCGGTATGTTACTTGCCCGGGATTCGATCGCCGGTATCCCAATACCTCGTTCAATCTCATTACCGGCAAGTCACTTTACTCATACCGTAATGCATGATCCCGTGACCAAACACTTGGTCACTTTGAGCTCATTCTGATGATGCATTACTGAGTGGGCCCAGAGATACCTCTCCGTCATGCGGAGTGACAAATCCCAGTCTCGATCTGTGTCAACCCAACAGACACTTTCGGAGATGCCCGTAGAACCCCTTTATAGTCACCCAGTTACGTTCTGACGTTTGGTACACCCAAAGCACTCCTACGGTATCCGGGAGTTACACGATCTCATTGTCTAAGGAAAGGATACTTGACATTGGAAAAGCTCTAGCAAACGAACTATACGATCTTTGTGCTATGCTTAGGATTGGGTCTTGTCCATCACATCATTTTCCTAATGATGTGATCTCGTTATCAATGACATCCAATGTCCATAGTCAGGAAACCATGACTATCTGTTGATCAACGAGCTAGTCACCTAGAAGCTTGCTAGGGACATGTTGGTGTCTATGTATTCACACATGTATTACGATTTCCAGATAACACAATTATAGCATGAATAAAAGACAACTATCATGAACAAGGAAATATAATAATAATCCTTTTATTATTGCCTCTAGGGCATATTTCCAACACGTCAAGCGCGCCCGGAGTAACCTACAGCAAGACCGCCAGGCACGTTTTGAGCAGGCGTAGCAATGCGGCGCCAACCCCAGCCCTCGCGATATTGTGAAATCAGTGCTGCACGTACATAACTACGCTCTGGAAATACCATGGGCACAGGGGGAGGGGCACCATCACGGCACGCCCTAAACACGGCTTAAAATGCACTAGGGGCTGCCGATTTCTTACTTTTATCTTACTTTCAGGACTCCATTCTTCGGAAGGCCTAACTGGTAGTACAACTGCCGCACAAATGATGCAAGAACCAGGAAGCAGGAAGCCACGCCGCACTACGAAACTCTCAGGTGGTCTCTATAACAAGCAGTATACTTGTTTCGCATTCCATTCCGCAGTCCGCCCCTGCAAAGGACATGTCAAATAGTCCCACCTTTTGCTTATCGCACTATTTGTATCCGTCTGGTTTGATCGCAGCCTTTTGAAATAAACAAAGCATAGCTTTTGTCTATTATTGTATTACTCTTTTTCAAGAATATATGTTCATTAATGACATGTTGCACCCGTACACTTTGGTACGACCTATACGCCAGGGGCTTAAGTACGCCACAACACGGTGTGAGAAGTCCGAACACTTTCACAAGTGCGGCACCCCAAACTTATAGCATTATATGCATTGGCTCCGAATCATGTCTTGGGTCAATAGTTGGGTTTGCCCGGCTCCTATGTTTTGGTACCTTACATTCCGTTGTATCGGCTAAGGTAGCGCTAGGAGAACTACTGCGATTGTGCCCCAGTTGAGCTGGGCTAAGCACGTCAGTATAGAAAGCTAAAACTGACTGTCATGATGAGGCGAGAGCTGGTCGCTGTTCGTGAGGTTTTCAAGTCCCTAAAGACTTATGCCGCTTAGAGCGAGGAGTCGGCTTTGTCCGGCCTAGGCGTGGATAGCGCCCCGAACTCGGTCTTTCGAACACTAGGGGCTTCGTCAAAATTTAAAATTATAGAATTCAATGGCTAAGTGAGAGTGTTCAAGTATTATAGTCCGATTGCCTTATTCGTTGTGTTGAGCGCCTCCCTCGAAGGACCCAAGAATGGGAAAAAGAGCGCTCAAGTTTATCCCGAACACCCCAACACTCGTGGCATGGGGGCAGAAGCCGACGACTCGCCATCTCTCAAATTTGATAAACGGCCGCACAGAAGGTAATATTTTAAATTCAAAAAGCATTGCTTAGCGCACATGAACAAGTTTTCAGTGCACAGGACAAAACGAGCGAGTTTACTCAAAAATTACATCCCTGGAACATTCATCCGCCATAAGGCGGGCACCCTTCAGAACGCCCTCATAGTACATCTCGGGGTGGCGATGCTCCTTGCCCTGCGGTGGCCCGTCCTTCACAAGCTTCTCCGCATCCAGCTTGCCCCAGTGCACCTTAGCACGGGCAAGCACCCTACGGGCACCTTCGATGCAGATGGAGCACTTGATGACTTCGAGCCTTGGACAGGCCTCCACCAGCCGCCACACCAGCCTGAAGTAGCTCCCATGCAGAGCCTCTCCAGGCCACATCCGAACTATGAGGCCCTTCATGGCCTGTTCGGCCACCTTGTGGAGCTCGACCAGTTGCTTCAGCTGGTCGCTCAAGGGCATAGGGAGTCCGGCCTCAGCATACTGAGACCAGAACACCTTCTCTATCGAGCTGCCCTCCTCGGCTCGGTAGAATGCGGCGGCATCAGACACGCTGCGGGGCAAATCTGCGAATGCTCCTGGAGAGCTCCGGATTCAGGTAAGTAACAAGTAATTCACTTTCGCATGTTTGCTTTGCATAAAGAACTCCTTACCCGCCGCTATCTTTTTCATCGCCTCAACCTCCTGGAGGGCCTTCTGGGCTTCGGCCTTGGCAGACTTGGCATTCTCAATGGCCGCCGCGAGCTCGGACTCTCGCGTCTTTGAGTCAAGATCCAAACTCTCATGTTTTTTCATGAGAGCCTGGAGCTCTTGCCGCACCTCGCCAACCTGCGCCTCATCTTCTCCCGCTTGGTGCGCTCCGTGGCCGCCCTCTTCTCGGCCTCGGACAGCGCTTGCTTAAGGGTCGCCACCTCCGTTGTGGCCCCTACAATAGCCACATTAATCCTGTCACTTTTTGCAATTGCACCTTTTATATATTTAAATGAGGTATTTCTTACCTTCCTTATCCTCGAGCTGCTTCTTGGCAAACCCGAGCTCCTGCTCGGACTGCTCGAGGTTCTGCTTCAGCGCGTCCACCTCTGCAGTCAATGTGGCGGACGCCAGCAGCGAAGACTGCATACACATATTGACTTACTTTTGTTAGACTCCTGTGAATGTTATTAGATCCTCTATTCGACTTTTCTTTCCGAACGCCAAACAGAGCATCAGGGGCTACTGTCTATGCGGTAATATTTTTGCATATCCTTTACTTACCTCAAAGCCTGTTAGAAGGCTGGCACAGGCTTTAGTCAGTCCGCTCTTGGCGGACTGAACCTTCTGGATTACCGTACTCATCACAGTACGATGCTCCTCGTCGATGGAGGCGCCATTAAGCACCTCCGGCAGATTGTCCGACGCCTCCGATTGGACTGGGGCCACCGGCACAGTAGGCTTGCTCATCTTGGAGGGAGGTCGCCTGCCGGACTCCGGAACCTTTAAAGGTTCCAGAGCGGTGTCCGGCCTAGGGACGGACTTGGAGCCCCTAGGGGTTCTATCCCCTTGGTGCCTGGAGTCCGGGAGGTCGCCCTGCGGCGCCTCCAGGACCACCTCCTCCTGGCTTGGAGCCTCCTGGGACAACACTTCGGCGTCCGTAGGGCGGGGAGAGGAAGCGGGCGGAAGTGAATTCACATCCGACGAATCCAGGGAGCCGCTCGACGACTCGTCGAGCCCAGCCTCGGTCGGACTGCATAATCATATTTGACATAAGGAAAAGTTGTGCAATGAAGGAGTAGGATGAATCACTCTGGTATCCAGATACTTACGATTTCGCCCGGGGCTTGGCCCTATGCGGCCACTCCTCTTCGTCGTCGTCGGTGTTGGTGGAGTAGTCCGGAGGAAGGGTTTTCCCCCTCTTGGACCCTTCGGCCTCCCCAGCTGGGGTGGCCTTCCTTTTCTTTCCTACCCCCGCTAGAGGGGGAGAGGCTTCTTCTTCCTCCTCCTCGTCTTCACGGGAGGAGTGCATCTCGGAGTCGTCGGACGATGAATCCGACACCACCACACGACGGGCACTCTTTCGAGTCCCCATGGCCTTCTTCTTGGCCTTCTTCTCCGACACCACGTAGGGTGTCGGAACCAGCAGCCCTATCAAATGGGCGTTCGCTGGGTCTTCGGGAAAAGGAGCCGGACAGCTGATCTGTCCGGACGTCTCCTGCCAATCCTGTCAAAGGCAAGGGAGTTTAGATCCCGCATAGAGCCAAACTATGAAAAACTAATACCCTGTAAAAGGTAAAAACAGCTTACCGCACTAGTGTGATGCTGCGTGATGAATCCGCGATCCTAGGAAGCGGATGCGGGAGCCTCGGTGCCCTTGGATAGCACCTTCCAGGCATCTTTGTACGTCGTGTCGAAGAGCCTGCTCAGAGTTTGGTGCTGCGCCGGGTCGAACTCCCACAGGTTGAAGACCCGTTGTTGACACGGGAGGATCCGGCGGATGAGCATAACCTGGACTACGTTGACAAGTTTGAGCTTCTTGTCCACCAGGGTTTGGACACATGTTTGTAGTCCGTTCAGCTCTCCTTTTTTACCCCACGACAGGCCCGTCTCTTTCCAGGAGGTGAGCCGCGTAGGGGGTCCGGATCGGAACTCGGGGGCTGCGACCCATTCAGGGTCACGCGGCTCGGTGATGTAGAACCACCCCAACTGCCACCCCTTCAGGGTCTCCACGAAGGAGCCCTCGAGCCATAGGACGTTGGGCATCTTGCCCACCATGGCGCCTCCGCACTCTGCCTGGTTGCCGCGCACCACCTTTGGCTTGACATTGAAAGTCTTGAGCCATAGGCCGGAATGGGGGCGGATGCAGAGGAAAGCCTCGCACACGACGTTAAACGCCGAGATGTTGAGGACGAAGTTCGGGGCCAGATCGTGGAAATCTAGGCCATAGTAGAACATGAGTCCCCGGACAAATGGGTGGAGAGGGAAGCCAAGTCCACGGAGGAAATGGGGGAGGAACACCACCCTCTCATGGGGCCTAGGGGTGGGGACGAGCTGCCCCTGTTCGGGAAGCCGGTGCGCGATGTCGTTAGACAAGTATCCGGCCTTCCTCAGTATTTTGATGTGTCCCTCCGTAACGGAGGAGACCATCCACTTGCCTCCCACTCCGGACATGGCTGGAGAAGGTTGAGGTGGGGAATGCGGACTTGGCCGCTGGAGCTCGAGTGCGCGGAAATGGATAGGCAAAGGAGGAAGAAGGCGTAGGTGAAAAGGTGGATCCTTATCCCCTTATATGGGCGGACGAAAACTACACATCCCCACCCGCCTGGTAAAACTCGCTTATCTCCCAAACACCATAATCAATGGTCGGTTGGGTTACCCACGTCCGTATTGATGAGAATCCCGGAATAAGGGGACACGATCTCTGCTTCGACAAGACATGCCAAGGAAACCGCCTCGCTAAACGTGCTGAGGTGGGACAATAAAATGATTCGAATAAAGGCTTGGTCGTGGTGTGATGACACGCTACGGAATACGTCAGCAGATTAGATTTGTGTAAATATTATTCTCTCTATGGCAATATGTGGAAACTTATTTTGCAGAGCCGGACACTATCCTTGTGTTCAAAATCTTCTATGAAGTACGTGGAGGAGGAACCCGCCTTGCAATGCCGAAGACAATCTGCGCGCCGGACTCGTCGTCATTGAAGCCTGGTTCAGGGGCTACTGAGGGAGTCCTGGATTAGGGGGTGTTCGGATAGCCGGACTATACCTTCGTCCAGACTCCTGGACTATGAAGATACGAGATTGAAGACTTCGTCCCGTGTCCGGAAGGGACTTTCCTTGGCGTGGAAGGCAAGCTTGGCGATACGGATATGTAGATCTCCTACCATTGTAACCGACTCTATGTAACCGTGGCCCTCTCCGGTGTCTATATAAACCGGAGGGTTTTAGTCCGTAGGACACAACAAGAACAACAATCATACCATAGGCTAGCTTCTAGGGTTTAGCCTCCTTGATCTCGTGGTAGATCTACTCTTGTACTACCCATATCATCAATATTAATCAAGCAGGAGTAGGGTTTTACCTCCATCGAGAGGGCCCGGACCTGGGTAAAAACATCGTGTCCCTTGTCTCCTGTTACCATCCGCCTAGATGCACAGTTCGGGACCCCCTACCCGAGATCCGCCGGTTTTGACACCGACAACGAGGCTCAGTAGTAACTTGATCTGAAATTTCATGATCATCATCATTAACTTCCTCACTGATTGGTGTAGGTGTCACAGAAACCGGTTTCTGTGATGAACTAGTTTCCAATAAAAGACCAGGTACAGTTACCTCATCAAGTTCTACTTTCCTCCCACTCACTTCTTTCGAGAGAATCTCCTTCTCTAGAAAGTTTCCGAATTTAGCAACAAAAGTCTTGCCTTCGGATCTGTGATAGAAGGTGTACCCAACAGTTTCCTTTGGGTAACCTATGAAGACACATTTCTCCGATTTGGGTTCCAGCTTATCAGGTCGAAGCTTTTTCACATAAGCATTGCAGCCCCAAACTTTGAGAAACGACAATTTGGTTTCTATCCAAACCACAGTTCATAAGGCGTCGCCTCAACGGATTTTGATGGTGCCCTATTTAACGTGAATGCGCCCGTCTCTAAAGCATAACCCCAAAATGATAGCAGTAAATCAGTAAGAGACATCATAGATCGCACCATATCTAGTAAAGTACGATTATGACATTCGGACGCACCATTACGCTGTGGTGTTCCGGGTGGCGTGAGTTGTGAAACTATTCCGCATTGTTTCAAATGTAGACCAAACTCGTAACTCAAATATTCTCCTGCACGATCAGATCGTAGAAACTTTATTTTCTTGTTACGATGATTTTCAACTTCACTCTGAAATTCTTTGAACTTTTCAAATGTTTCAGACTTATGCTTCATTAAGTAGATATACCCATATCTGCTTAAATCATCTGTGAAGGTGAGAAAATAACGATATCCGCCACGAGCCTCAACATTCATCGGACCACATACATCTATATGTATGATCTCCAACAAATCTGTTGCTCTCTCCATAGTACCGGAGAACAGTGTTTTAGTCATCTTGCCCATGAGGCTCGGTTCGCAAGTACCAAGTGATTCATAATCAAGTGGTTCCGAAAGTCCATCAGTATGGAGTTTCTTCATCCGCTTTACACCGATATGACCTAAAGGTTAGTGCCACAAATAAGTTGCACTATCATTATCAACTCTGCATCTTTTGGCTTCAACATTATGAATATGTGTGTCACTACTATCGAGATTCAATAAGAATAGACCACTCTTCAAGGGTGCATGACCATAAAAGATATTACTCATATAAATATAACAACCATTATTCTCTGATTTAAATGAATAACCGTCTCGCATCAAACAAGATCCAGATATAATGTTCATGCTCAACGCTGGCACCAAATAACAATTATTTAGGTCTAATATAATCCCGATGGTAGATGTAGAGGTAGCGTGCCGACCACGATCACATCAACTTTGGAACCATTTCCCACGCGCATCGTCACCTCGTCCTTAGCCAATCTTCGCTTAATCAGTAGCCCCTGTTTCGAGTTGCAAATATTAGCAACAGAACCAGTATCAAATACCCACGTGCTACTGCGAGCATTACTAAGGTACACATCAATAACATGTATATCACATATACCTTTGTCCACCTTGCCATCCTTCTTATCCGCCAAATACTTGGGGCAGTTCCGCTTCCAGTGACCAGTTTGCTTGCAGTAGAAGCACTCAGTTTCAGGCTTAGGTCCAGACTTGGGTTTCTTCTCTTGAGCAGCAACTTGCTTGCTGTTCTTCTTGAATTTCCCCTACTTCTTCCCTTTTCCCTTTTTCTTGAAACTAGTGGTCTTGTTGACCATCAACACTTGATGCTCCTTCTTGATTTCTACCTCCGCAGCCTTTAGCATTGCGAAGAGCTCGGGAATTGTCTTATCCATCCCTTGCATATTATAGTTCATCACGAAGCTCTTGTAGCTTGGTGGAAGTGATTGGAGAATTCTATCAATGACGCTATCATTCGGAAGATTAACTCCCAGTTGAATCAAGTGATTATTATACCCAGATATCTTGAGTATATGCTCACTGACAGAACTATTCTCCTCCATCTTGCAGCTATAGAACTTATTGGAGACTTCATATCTCTCAATTTGGGCATTTGCTTGAAATATTAACTTCAACTCCTAGAACATCTCATATGCTCCATGACGTTCAAAACGTCGTTGAAGACCCGGTTCTAAGCCGTAAAGCATGGCACACTGAACTATCGAGTAGTCATTAGCTTTGCTCTGCCAGACGTTCATAACATCTGGTATTGCTCCTGTAGCAGGCCTGGCACCCAGCGGTGCTTCCAGGAAGTAATTCTTCTGTGCAGCAATGAGGATAATCCTCAAGTTACGGACCCAGTCCGTGTAATTTCTACCATCATCTTTCAACTTTGCTTTCTCAAGGAACGCATTAAAATTCAACTGAACAACAGCACGGGCCATCTATCTACAATCAACATAGACAAGCAAGATACTATCAGGTACTAAGTTCATGATAAATTTAAGTTCAATTAATCATATTACTAAAGAACTCCCACTTAGATAGACATCCCTCTAATCCTCTAAGTGATCACGTGATCCAAATCACCTAAACCATGTCCGATCATCACGTGAGATGGAGTAGTTTCAATGGTGAACATCACTATGTTGATGATATCTACTATATGATTCACGCTCGACCTTTCGGTCTCCGTGTTCCAGGCCATATCTGTTATATGCTAGGCTCGTCAAGTTTAACCTGAGTATTCCGCATGTGCAACTATTTTGCACCCGTTGTATTTGAACGTAGATCCTATCACACCCGATCATCACGTGGTGTCTCAGCACGAAGAACTTTCGCAATGGTGCATACTTAGGGACAACACTTATACTTTGATAATTTAGTGAGGGATCATCTTATAATGCTACCGTCAATCAAAGCAAGATAAGATGCATAAAAGATAAACATCACATGCAATCAATATAAGTGATATGATATGGCCATCATCATCTTGTGCTTGTGATCTCCATCTCCGAAGCACCGGCGCGACACATTGATCTCCATCATAGCATCGTCATCGTCTCGCCAATCTTATGCTTCTACGACTATCGCTGCCGGTTAGTGATAAAGTAAAGCATTACAGGGCGATTGCATTGCATACAATAAAGCGACAACCATATGGCTCCTGCTAGTTGCCGATAACTCGGTTACAAAACATGATCATCTCATACAATTAAATTTAGCATCATGTCTTGACCATATCACATCACAACATGCCCTGCAAAAATAAGTTAGACGTCCTCTACTTTGTTGTTGCATGTTTTACGTGGCTGCTACGGGCTTAGCAAGAACCGTTCTTACCTACGCATCAAAACCACAATGATAGTTTGTCAAGTTGGTGCTGTTTGAACCTTCGCAAGGACCGAGCGTAGCCACACTCGGTTTAACTAAAGTTGGAGAAACTGACACCCGCCATCCACCTATGTGCAAAGCACGTCGGTATAGCCAGTCTCGCGTAAGCGTACGCGTAATGTCGGTCCGGGCTGCTTCATCCAACAATACCGCCGAACCAAAGTATGACATGCTGGTAAGCAGTATGACTTATATCGCCCACAACTCACTTGTGTTCTACTCGTGCATATGACATTTACGCATAAAACCTGGCTCGGATGCCACTGTTGGGGAACGTAGTAATTTCAAGAAAATTCCTACGCACACGCAAGATCATGGTGATGCATAGCAACGAGAGGGGAGAGTGTTGTCCACGTACCCTCGTAGACCGAAAGCAGAAGCGTTAGCACAACACGGTGGATGTAGTCGTACGTCTTCACGATCCAACCGATCAAGTACCGAATGCAAGGCACCTCCGAGTTCAGCACACGTTCAGCCCGATGACGTCCCTCGAACTCCGATCCAGCCGAGTGTTGAGGGAGAGTTTCATCAGCACGACGGCGTGGTGGCGATGTTGATGTTCTACCGACACAGGGCTTCGCCTAAGCACCGCTACAGTAATATCGAGGTGGAAATATGGTGGAGGGGGGCACCGCACACGGCTAAGAGATCAATGATCAATTGTTGTGTCTCTAGGGTGCCCCCTGCCCTCGTATATAAAGGAGTAAGGGGGGAGGCCGGCGGGCCCTTGTTAGGCACGCCAGAAGGAGGAGTCCTCCTCCTAGTAGGAGTAGGACTCCCCTTTTTCCTACTCCTACTAGGAGGGGGAAAGGAAGGGGGAGAGGGAGAATGAAAGGGGGGCGCCGCCCCCCTCTCCTAGTCCAATTCGGACCAGAGGGGGAGGGGGCGCGCGGACCACACTGGCTGCCCCTCTCTCTCTCCACTAAGGACCATAAGGCCCATTACTTCTCCCGGGGGGTTCCGGTAACCCTCCGGCACTCCGGTTTTTTCCAAAATCACCCAGAACACTTCCGGTGTCCGAATATAGTCGTCCAATATATCAATCTTTATTTCTCGGCCATTTCGAGACTCCTCGTCATGTCCGTGATCACATCCGGGACTCCGAACAACCTTCGGTACATCAAAACATATAAACTCATAATATAACTGTCATCGTAACGTTTAGCGTGCGGACCCTACGGGTTCGAGAACTATGTAGACATGACCGAGACACGTCTCCAGTCAATAACCAATAGAGGAACCCGGATGCTCATATTGGCTCATATATATTCTACGAAGATCTTTATCTGTCAGACCGCATAACAACATACATTGTTCCCTTTGTCATCGGTATGTTACTTGCCCGAGATTTGATCGTCGGTATCTCAATACCTAGTTCAATCTCGTTACCGGCAAGTCTCTTTACTTGTTCAGTAATACATCATCCTGCTACTAACTCATTAGTTGCAATGCTTGCAAGGCTTAAGTGATGTGCATTACCGAGAGGGCCCAGAGATACCTCTCCGACAATTGGAGTGACAAGTCCTAATCGCGAAATACGCCAACCCAACATGTACCTTTGGAGACACCTGTAGAGCTCCTTTATAATCACCCAGTTACGTTGTGACATTTGGTAGCACACAAAGTGTTCCTCCGGCAAATGGGAGTTACATAATCTCATAGTCATAGGAACATGTATAAGTCATGAAGAAAGCAATAGCAACATACTAAACGACCGGGTGCTAAGCTAACGGAATGGGTCATGTCAATCACATCATTCTCCTAATGATGTGATCCCATTAATCAAATGACAACTCATGTCTATGGCTAGGAAACATAACCATCTTTGATCAACAAGCTAGTCAAGTAGAGGCATACTAGTGACACTCTGTTTGTCTATGTATTCACACATGTATTATGTTTCCGGTTAATACAATTCTAGTATGAATAATAAACATTTATCATGATATAAGGAAATAAATAATAACTTTATTATTGCCTCTAGGGCATATTTCCTTCAGACGCCGTCATGCTGCTCCACCGCGTCATCGTCGACGCCGTTGGGCTGCTCCACCTCGCCGTCGTCGCCGTCGTCGCCACTGCCCTCTGCCCCGACGTCGCTGCCACTCCTCGCACCCTTGCTCGCCCCGACGCCGCCCGCCCCTGTATGCCCCGACGCCGCCCGCCCCTGCCCGCCCCGACGCCGCCCTCCGTGTCGCCCTGCTCCTACCCCAACGCGTCCCTCTGTGAGCACCGCACCCCTGTCGGCCCTGCCGCCGCCGACATGTTTTTAGATGTTTTAGATTTTCATATATGTATGTATGTATGTATTTTTTAGATATATTATTTTTTGATGTATGTTCATATATGTATGTATGTATTTTACATGTTTTTTTATGTATGTATGTATTTTTTACATGTTTTTGGTATGTATGTATGTATGTATGTATGTATGTATGTATGTATGTATGTATGTATGTATTTTTTCAATTGTAATATGCATGATGTTTTAAAAATACATATATGCAAAAGTTAGATTTTTAGAAAAGTTTTATCTATATATGTTCTCTGATTTAGTACATTTTAGGTTAGTTTCATTTTTAGAAATGTTTTATATATTTAGGAAGAAGGAAGAGAAGGAAGAAGGAAGAAGAAGAAAAAAATTATATATGCAAAAGTTACATTTTAGAAAAAATTTATATATCTAGCTAGGAAAGGAAGAAGAAGAAAAAGAAGGAGAGGAAAAATGAAAATAAGAAGAGGAAGAAAGGAGAAGAAGAGGAGAGGAAGAAGAGGAGAAATAAATAAGAAGAGGAAAAAGGAAGAAAAAGAAGAGGAGAAGAAGAAAGGAATAGAGGAGAAGAAGAAGAAAAATAGAAATGTTCCTTTTTGGTATGTACACATATTAATTAAGTCTCGTCTTTCTTCTTTTTTCTAGCCCTCCAGATCGAGCACAACTTCGGTAAAGAGACGAGGACTGAAGAAAAAGTTGCGCTCGGATGAAAGGTTTGAGATCACAACAATCGCGCGCGATGGCCAACCGATTGAACTCATCCGGACAAAGGAAGCATTTGCTGCTCAGTGCGGGGTTCTTGTTAGGGACGAGATCCCGATCAGCATCCACCAATGGTGTAAGACGGCTAAGAAGGAAGACCATGAGGTGTCTTATGTCGACGATATGCACAAAGATGGTCTTTGGACCGCGCTGAAGGCCAATTTCATCCTACCGCCAGAGGAGGATCCGAAGAAGCCAGTTAAAGAGCAATTGATCAAGTCTCATGCTCTTAAGAAGATGGCAGAACTATTCAGGAGGTGGAAGAATGAGCTGAAAATATCGTTTGTCGATAAAGAAGAGACACCATAATTCCTCGGCCGGTATGAGAAGATCAGAGATCACTGGCCCGCATTTGTGGCCCACAAGACATCGCACAAGAGTAAGAAGATGTCAGCGACAAACAAGAAAAATGTTAAGAAGAAGAAGCTTCACCAACGCACGTGGTCAGGTGGCTACCTCAAAGCCCGGCCATTGTGGGCTAAGGCTGAGAATGACCTGGTTGATAAAGGGGTCGAACCAGAGACAATGAACTGGCCAGACCGTTGCCGGACTTGGTTCTTCCGGGTTGGCGGAACCTTGGACCCTCTATCAGGGAAGTGCGTTTGGACGAACGAGCAACTGCGAATACTCGTCACGAAGCTTCAGCAGTATATCGATGCAGCGCAGCAAGGGACTTTCATTCCAGACAGAGAGAATGACGAGCTCACAATGGCCATCGAGAATCCTGAGCCCCCTGGATGGACACGAGGCACGCCAGGCTCCGTTTCGTGGAAGGCTGGGTTTCCGGATGCAGGCGGTTACAAATGCCAGGAGAGGAGGAAGAAAGTGGAGCAAACCCAACTGCAGGCGCTACACGCAAGGGTACAAGCGATAGAGGAAAGAGAAGCAGATCGCAGCAAGCAACCTGCCGAAGCTACCCCGCCATCTCAGCGGAGAAGCAGTGTGGCTTCCACCGAGCTGCTTCAGCTGGAGCCTGTCTTCACACCTCCTGCTAGCTACCCCGTGGATGCTATCACGGAGTCTCAACATTGCCACCTTATGACGCAATGGCAGAGCTTCAAAGTCAAGGCGGTTGTCGGCTCTGTTCGACCTCCTGAACCCGATGCAAGTTTTCACTGCCGTCCAATTCTAGAAGGATATGCTAGGGTGACGGTGGACAACATAACAGAGGGATCTGAGGACCTCAAGCTTGACCACCCTACCGATGAAGGGTAGACTCGGCTGGGTTCTGCTCTGCAGACTCCATGCCTATGGCGGAAGGACCTCACCAACCTTCCGAACTGGACGCCTCCGCCTCCTCCTCCGACGAGTCAGGGCACTCCCCCTCCTCCTTCGGCGAGTGACCATGGGCACTCAGCCTCCTTCTCCAGCACATGGCGGCACTCCGCCTCCTTCTCCTCCTGCGCCGGCGCGCCCGAGCAGCCAGCCTCCTGACACGTCCATTTTGCATAATGCTTTTATATCGATATTTGTTGCATTATGGGCTGTTATTACATGTTATGTCACAATACTTATGCCTATTCTCTCTTATTTTACAAGGTTTACATGAAGAGGGAGAATGCCGGCAACTGGAATTCTGGGCTGGAAAAGGAGCAAATATTATAGACCTATTCTACACAGCTCCAAAAGTCCTGAAACTTCACGGAAGTCATTTTTGGAATTAATAAAAAATACTGAGCGGAGAAAATACCAGAGGGGGCCCACACCCTGGCCACGAGGGTGGGAGGTGCACCCTACCCCTTGGGTGCGCCACCCTGCCTCGTGGGCCCCCTGGAAGGCCTCGGGTGCCCATCTTATGCTATACGAAGTCTTTCGTCCGAGGAAAAATCATAAGCAAGCTTTCGGAAAGAAACTCCGCCACCACGAGGTGGAACCTTGGCGGAACCAATCTAGGGCTCCGACAGAGTTGTTCTGCCGGGGAAACTTCCCTCCGGGAGGGGGAAAGCATCGCCATCGTCATCACCAACGATCCTCTCATTGGGAGGGGGTCAATCTCCATCAACATCTTCACCAGCACCATCTCCTCTCAAACCCTAGTTCATCTCTTGTATCCAATCTTTGTCCCAAAGCCTCAGATTGGTACCTGCGGGTTACTAGTAGTGTTGATTACTCCTTGTAGTTGATGCTAGTTGGTTTATTTGGTGGAAGATCATATGTTCAGATCCATTATGCATATTAATACCCCTCTGATTATGAACATGAATATGATTTGTGAGTAGTTGCGTTTGTTCCTGAGGACATGGGAGAAGTCTTGCTATAAGCAGTCATGTGAATTTGGTATTCGTTCGATATTTTGATGAGATGTATGTTGTCTTTCCTCTAGTGGTGTTATGTGAACGTCGACTACATGACACTTCACCATTATTTGGGCCTAGAGGAAGACATTGGGAAGTAATAAGTAGATGATGGGTTGCTAGAGTGACAGAAGCTTAAACCCTAGTTTATGAGTTGCTTCGTAAGGGGCTGATTTGGATCCATATGTTTCATGCTATGGTTAGGTTTACCTTAATACTTCTTTTGTAGTTGCGGATGCTTGCAATAGGGGTTAATCATAAGTGGGATGCCTGTCCAAGAAAGGGAAGCACCCAAGCACCGGTCCACCCACATACCAAATTATCAAAGTAACGAATGTGAATCATATGAGCGTGATGAAAACTAGCTTGACGATAATTACCATGTGTCCTCGGGAGCGTTTTTCTCTATATAAGAGTTTGTCCAGGCTTGTCCTTTGCTACAAAAAGGATTCGGACATCTTGTTGCACCTTGTTTACTTTCATTACTTGTTACCCGTTACAAATTACCTTATCACAAAACTATATGTTACAGATAATTTCAGTGCATGCAGAGGATACCTTACTGAAAACCGCTTGTCATTTCCTTCTGCTCCTCGTTGGGTTCGACACTCTTACTTATCGAAAGGACTACGATAGATCCCCTACACTTGTGGGTCATCAACTCCTCCTTCTCCGCCTCGTCAGCACGGGCGGAAGAGACCCGCGGCCGCTCCGGCTGCTCCGGCGCGTCGTAGTCCTTCTCATCTGCCTCGTAAGCAAGGAAAGAAGACAGCCGCAGCTGCTCCGTCTTCTCCGGCGTCTAGCAGTACGGCCAGAGGCGGGAGGCAATACAGATTCAGTCCATCTCTCAAGCCTCTAGAGAAGTTACCATACGAGAGGAGCGGGAGGCAATACAGATTCTATCGAACCCAAGTGAGGGACTTCTTTGAAGGGGTGAAAGCGAAGAAACATCCACCTCCGGAGGAGAAGATAGATCCGGTGAAAGCGAAGCGCACTGTGGATGCCCTGAAGAAACCACCAAAGTCTCCGCCGAAAGGCAACTATGAGCGCATTATTGAAAGGTCATTTATCGAAGCGGAGCGGTCGGGAAGTACTATCAGTGATCAAAGGTTAGCAGAACGACAAGCTGGGAAAAAATTGCCCAGCTCGACGAACAAGCGAACCAATCATGCCCCCCGCTCAAGGTGTCTAGCGATTTCGTCGCTAATCATCCGGTGATTTTGCCCAATACCAATCTTGGAGATTACCAGCCCGACGATGTACATTATGATTTGTTGGAGGTGGAAGAACACAGATACCATTACGGGAATCCACTCGTCAAAGATGAAAGATCCCTAACAACAATGATGCGAAGATTCCATGATTGGTACATGAAAACCTGCAGAGAGTCTGGGGGGATGAATACTTGACGTTGAGAGTTATAGAGGAGCATGACCTCATTGGAATTGATCTGTCGAATGTTCCATTTGAGGAGTTCTTCCAGTTTTTCAATCAACAGGCCCTCGATAAATCAACGGTCACTTGCTACTGTCTGTAAGTACTACTTCTGTCATTAAGTCTCTACATATAGGTCAGCTCTTTCATTGGATGTATATATAATTGTCCTCACTATATTATGCAGATTGAAGATCGCCGAATTGAAGAAAAGACAAATCGATGATATTGGGTTCATTAACACAAATCTCATAGATGCATACACGGTTGAATTTCAGGCCAAAGATACCGAGGCCAACTTGATACGATCGTCGGTATTAAATCAAAACAAAGCTATAATACTCTTTCCTTACAACTTCAAGTGAGTGTTACCGTCTTGTGCATATTCGGTTTCCCTTAGTAGTTGAGGTTATAGAAATGTAATTGATGAGTTATGCATGCGTGCGCACGTTCCACTATATTCTCCTAGAGATTAAGCTTGAGCAGGGACTAGTAACCGTCTTAGACTCGAGACGGAAATATCCCCAGGAGTATGCGGACATGACTGAAATGCTCGAGAAGTAAGTTAAATCGATCCTTATCACACCATATCGGCAACTTTGTTCATTTCCTGATATCAAGTAATTGTTTTCTTTGTCTGGCAGGGTTTGGAAAAAATTCACCTCAAAAGCTCCAGGACTGCCGAAGAAGCTGCAACTTAAACACCCGAAAGTAAGTACTACTAGCATGTTCCGCGCATCTCCTAGTGATTCAAGCGCTAGTTTCATCAATACCATTTAGCATGCTTGCTTATCAGTTTGATTGACCTCTATTTCTTGTAAAGTGGTTGTGGCGGGAAGCCGGGAATAATTATTGTGGATACTACATTTGCGAGTCCATCTGCCACACGACCAGTGAGCGGGGCTACTCTAAAAAACAATACGAAGTGCGTAAGCAATAATATTCACAATTTTATTTTATTACCATCATTTGTGTTGAGTTTCATTCATTCATATATATGTATTGACCCCCTTCTTCAAATTAGATGTTTCGGATGCGGGATGAACTCCTAGCAACAGATCGCATGCGAGCAATTCAAGAGGAATTGGCGGTATTCTTTCTTGACCACGTGATCGATAAAGATGGAGAATACCATGTGGACCCTGAGTTCATATATAATTAGCGGATTATATTGTAAGAGATCTTATATTGTATATATGTAGCCAGTAGCATCGGATAGATCAACGAAAACTTGTTGTTTGACCAATCTCACGGAGAAGGAGAGGTCTATATCACTTCTCTCTGTATGCATATGTTCATGACGATCTTTTGTTTCCTTCATTTTTGCTTACTAGCTAGCGTGTCGAGTCCTCTCTATACGTATAGTACGTAGCGTAGACCAAGCACGGAGATAAGAGAGGACACTTCTTTCTATTAATTAGCTGGCTAACACAATATTGAAACACCTAAATTACCCCCCCCCCCAAAACCCCCTAAACCCACCCCCTTTAAAAAAACAAAAACTTCAGCTCGTGTCAGTTGCTGACGCGTGGACGCCTATTGGTCCCGGTTGGTGCCACCAACGGGGACCAAAGGCCCTCCTGCCTGGGCTCATCGCACCGGCCATGTGGAGGCCCATCTGTCCCGGTTCTTGTAAGAACCGGGACTAAAGGCCTAGGGCTTTAGTAACGATCCTTTAGTCCCGGTTCAACAACCGGGACAAATGGCTCTTTTTCTACTAGTGTAGTCAAATCGAGGACACTAACCGAAGCTAAAAAGAGCACATACCCCATCGTTTAAGCACTTGATGAACACCCATCCGGGATGTTCCAGCGTTGTAGACACGCGGCGCACGACCTTCTTTGGGCAGTGGTCGCACTTGATGAGTGGCAACGGTGCGCCGACGAGCTTTTGGGCTAGCACCGAGCCCCGCCGACCGCCATTTGTGACCACCGACGGCGTAGATCTGAGCGGCTAGAGGAGGAGCCACTGCCTGTATGTGGCCTTCACTAGTAGAAAAGAGGGCTTTGGTTCAGGCCGGGTCAGACCATTAGTCCCGGTTCAGTCCAGAACCGGGACCCATGGGGGCATTGGTCCCGGTTCATGAGGCCAGGGGCCCGCCGGGCCTCGTGGGGGCATTGGTCCCGGTTCGTCTAGCCCCTTTGGTCCCGGGTGGTGGGACGAACCGGGACCAATGGGCCTCGCTCCTGGCCAACCACCATTGGTCCCGGTTGGTCGCTTGAACCGGGACCACAGGCTGCCCTTTAGTCCCGCTTCATGCCACGAACGGGACCAATGAGGTGCCTATATGTACCCCTCGCCCGCGAGCAGAGCACTCGAGTGCTCTGTTTTTCTCTGGCCGACGAGGGGAGGGCTTTGTGGTGCTCTAGCTCACCTCCTATGCACATGAGGTGGTCGATGAAATGTCCGAGCCACACTAGTTAAGCTTTCTCCTCTCGAAGCTCGACCTCAAAGCTCCATTTTCCTCAAGATTTTTCTAGGTTTAGCGGCCCATCACGTCCTACTCCCGTATTCACCGCCATCGATCGCCCACGCCGATCTCGTCGCTGACACCACCGTGGTGAGCCTCTAGTTCTTATCTTCTTTCTGAAAGAAAAAAATTCTTACTTTAGATAGACACTTGTCTAATTTTCTTACTATTTTATTGCTTGTTATTATATAGTTCGATGGTTTTGGTATCCTCCCCCGTCGGCCCTCGTCCTGTCTATGATTCGGATGTGGTATATATTATCATTATAACTATTGGTTCATTTATTGTTTATGAAAATTATGCCGACCAACCGGGCATAGATTTTATTTATCTAGGAGGTATGTGAACCGGAAATTCCAACCGACCCTATTGTCAAGAGGTTAAATTTAGTTGAAGAAGAAAACAATTTCTTGAAGGAAAAAATAAAAAATTGAGGAGGAGAAGATGATATTGGAGTTGCATGTCGCGGATGTCGTCAATGATCACAAGATCAAGATGGATGCAATGCGCTTGAAGATTAGAAAGATTAGAAAATATGCCATTCATACCGAGGCTTGGTATCATTATGTCGTTGGATCAATTGTTACCTTGGTTGCGATTATGATCGCATTTGTTTTCGTATTGAAATGTTATACATAGTTTCAATGTATTGTTTAATTAATTAGATGTTCTGGAGAGCTATATGTTGTTAGATGAGAACTATGTATGTACTTTGGTTTTAATTTGATGATTAACTTCTATTAATTTGGTCACTTAATTATCTATTCATGATGTTCTGTAATGGTTTTGGACACACTTAATTATATATAATGCACGCAGATGAACCAGCAATGGATGTACGGTGACAGACACACCTCCGAGTACATTAAGGACGTGCATGATTTTCTCGAAGTGCCTGAGGCAAACAAGCAGAATGGTTTTATGTCTTGTCCATGCCCTAAATGTGGGAATACGAAATCTTACTCTGACCGGAAAATCCTTCACACCCACCTGCTTTACAAGGGTTTCCTGCCACACTATAATGTTTGAACGAGGCACGGAGAAATAGGGGTTATGATGGAAGACGGCGAAGAAGAAGAGTACGATGACAACTATGTGCCCCCTGAATACGGTGATGCTACAACGCGGGAAGCTGCTGAAGATCAAGAGGAACCAGACGATGTGCCCAATGATACTGCAACGGGGGAAGCTGCTGAAGATCAAGAGGAACCAGACGATGTGCCCAATGATGATGATCTCCGCCGGGTCATTGTCGATGCATGGACGCAATGCGGAAGTCAAAAGGAGAAGCTGAAGTTCGATCGTGTTAGAGGATCACAAAAAAGGCTTGTAACCCAATTGCGAAGATGGCAACACAAAGCTCGGTACCATACTGGAATTGCTGCAGTGGAAGGCAGAGAATGATGCGCCTGACAAAGGATTTGAGAAGCTACTGAAAATATTGAAGAACAAGCTTCCAAAGGATAACGAATTGTCCAACAGGACATACGCAGCAAAGAAGGTCGTATGCCCTCTAGGATTGAAGGTGCAGAAGATACATGCATGCCCTAATGACTGCATCCTCTACCGCGGTGCGTACAAGGATCTGAATGCATGCCTGGTATGCGGTGCATTGCGGTATAAGATCAGACGAGATGACCCTGGTGATGTTGACGGCGAGCCCCCTAGGAAGAGGGTTCGTGCAAAGGTGATGTGGTATGCTCCTATAATACCATGGTTGAAACATCTGTTCAGAAACGAAGAGCATGCCAAGCTGATGCGATGGCACAGTGAGGACCGTAAGAAAGACGGGAAGTTGAGAGCACCCGCTGACGGGTCGCAGTGGAGAAAAATCGAGAGAAAGTACTGGGCTGAGTTTGCAAGTGACCCAAGGAACGTATGGTTTGGTTTAAGCGCGGATGGCATTAATCCTTTTAGGGAGCAGAGCAGCAATCACAACACCTGGCCCGTGACTCTATGTATGTATAACCTTCCTCCTTGGATGTCCATGAAGCGGAAGTTCATTATGATGCCAGTTCTCATCCAAGGCCCTAAGCAACTCGGCAATGACATTGATGTGTACCTAAGGCCATTAGTTGAAGAACTTTTACAGCTGTGGAATGGAAACGGTGTACGTACGTGGAATGAGCACAAACAGGAGGAATTTAACCTGCACGTGTTGCTGCTTGTAACCATCAACGATTGGCCCGCTCTCAGTAACCTTTCGGGACAGACAAACAAGGGATACCACGCATGCACGCACTTTTTAGATGAAAGTGAAAGTATATACCTGGACAAATGCAGGAAGAATGTGTACCTGGGCCATCGTCGATTTCTTCCGACCAACCATCAATGTCGAAAGAAAGGCAAGCATTTCAAAGGCGAGGCAGATCACCGGAAGAAGCCTGCCATGCGTACTGGTGATCACGTACTTGCTATGGTCAATGATTTACATGTAATCTTTGGAAAGGGTCCCGGCGGACTAGCTGTTCCGAATGATGCTGAGGGACACGCACCCATGTGGAATAATAAATCTATATTTTGGGACCTACCCTACTTGAAAGACCTAGAGGTCCGCTCTTCAATCGACGTGATGCACGTGACGAAGAACCTTTGCGTGAACCTGCTATGCTTCTTTGGCGTGTATGGGAAGACAAAAGACACACCTGAGGCACGGGAGGACCTGCAACATTTGCACGAAAAAGACGGCATGCCTCTGAAGCGGTATGAAGGTCCTGCTAGCTACGCTCTTACGAAAGAACAGAAAGAAATATTCTTTGAATGCCTGCTTAGTATGAAGGTCCCGACTGGCTTCTCGTCGAATATAAAGGGAATAATAAATATGCCAGAGAAAAAGTTCTAGAACCTAAAGTCTCATGACTGCCACGTGATTATGACGCAACTGCTTGCGGTTGCATTGAGGGGGCTTCTACCGAAAAACGTCCGATTAGCCATTGTGAAGCTATGTGCATTCCTCAATGCAATCTCTCAGAAGGTGATCGATCCAGAAATCATACCAAGTCTAAGGAGTGATGTGGCGCAATGTCTTGTCAGTTTCGAGCTGGTGTTCCCACCATCCTTCTTCAATATCATGACACACATCCTAGTTCATCTAGTCGACGAGATTGTCATTCTGAGGCCCGTATTTCTACACAATATGTTCCCCTTTGAGAGGTTCATGGGAGTCCTAAAGAAATATGTCCGTAACCGCGCTAGGCCAGAAGGAAGCATCTCCACGGGCCATCAAACATAGGATGTCATTGGGTTTTGTGTTGACTTCATTCCTGGCCTTAAGAAGATAGGTCTCCCAAAATCGCAGTACGAGGGGAGACTGACTGGAAAAGGCACGCTTGGAGGGGACTCAATAATATGCAGGGACGGATATTCTTGGTCTCAAGCACACTACACAGTTCTACATAACTCTACCTTGGTGACCCCGTATGTCGATGAACATAAGAACAGTCTGCGCTCCAAACACCCGGAGCAGTGCGATGACTGGATTACATGTGAACACATCAGGACTTTCTGCAGTTGGTTGGAAACACGTCTCAGAGGTGACAACACTGTTTGTGATGAGCTATACTTGTTGTCCAGGGGACCATCTTTGACTGTATTGACTTACAAAGGATACGAGATAAATGGGAATGCATTTTACATGATCGCCCGAGATCAAAAGAGCACCAACCAAAACAGCGGTGTCCGCTTTGATGCAGCAACCGAGAGGGGAAAGGACACATATTATGGTTACATAGTGGACATATGGGAACTTGACTACGGACATGATTTTAAGGTACCTTTGTTTAAGTGCAAATGGGTCAATCTGTCAGGAGGCGGGGTACAGGTAGACGCACTGTACGGAATGACAACAGTGGATCTGAAAAATCTTGGGTACGCTGACGAACCGTTCGTCCTAGCCAATGATGTGGCACAGGTTATCTATGTGAAGGACATGTCTACCAAACCAAGAAAAAGAAAAGATAAGGAAGCGAATACATCATACGATGAGCCAAAGCGCCACATAGTTCTTTCAGGAAAAAGGGACATCATGGGAGTGGAGGGCAAGACAGACATGTCTGGAGATTATGAAAAGTTTCATGAAATTCCTCCCTTCAAAGTCAAGGCTGACCCAAGCATCCTGATAGACGATGAAGATTATCCATGGTTACGGCGCAATAAGCAAAGAAAAAGTGAAGACTTTCTCCCGCAACTATTATGATGATACCATGCCAACTTTGTAACCGACGAGTATGATACCATTGTCCGTTTTGTACATGCACATTCTATGTGTGTGAAATTATGATACCATGCCAACTTTCAACTTTTTCAGAGTTCATTTGAAATGCTTTAATGTCTTATGGTTCGGCCCTCGTAATACCATTAATCCCTGTTCGCTCCCTGTCAACTATGTTCTCACCAAGAACACTCAAGAGGGAAGCCACGTGGGCCAGTGGGCCCGGTTTGTCTGGACCTTTTGGTCTCGGTTCCACGCACGATCCGGGACCAATGCACCTCGCCCTGGCCCATGACCATTAGTCCCGGTTTGTACCACAAACCGAGACTAAATGGTTGGTCCTCGTTGCGGTCAGAGTTTAGTCCCACCTTGCCAACCGAAGGGCGCTCACGCCGATTTATAAGCCCGTCCCTCTCTGCCTTGTTGAGCTCCTCTCAAAGTGAAAATAGATGCCCTTATACAGGGAATTTGACCTAAATTCAGAGTGAATTTCTCTGAAATTCATACAAATTTATTATGAATTTAGGTTGAATTCTCTCTATAGGCGCATCTATGCTCTTTTTTTAGTAAAGTTAATCACAAACTTGTGATTCACACAAATTTCAAAGAATTCAAATTTTAACTATTCAAATTTGAAAACTAATGGCCCTAACAGAAAGTTTATATTTTTCTAAAACTAATGGCACTAACAAAAAGTTTAAAATTTTGCTGACCTAAAAGCAAAAAAGAATTAAAAAATAAAGCAAAAAACAAAATAAAATAAATAATGCAAAAAAAAATCTGGAAAAAAGACTATTTTTATAGAAAAAGTTAATCACAAACTTGTGATTCACACAAATTTCAAAGAATTCAAATTTGAAAACTAATGGCACTAACAGAAAGTTTATAATTTTTCTAAAACTAATGGCACTAACAGAAAGTTGTAATTTTTCTGACCTAAAAGCAAAAAGAATTAAAAAATAAAGCAAAAAACAAAAGAAAATAAATAATGCAAAAAACAAAACAAAAAATGAAAAAAAAAACTATTTTTATAGTAAAGTTAATCACAAACTTGTGATTCACACAAATTTCAAAGAATTCAAATTTTAACTATTCAAATTTGAAAACTAATGGCACTAATAGAAAGTTTATAATTTTTCTGACCTAAAAGCAAAAAGAATTAAAAAAAATAAAGCAAAAATAGAAAATAAATAATGCAAAAAACAAAACAAAAAAACTAGAAAAAAATAAAAAAACTGCCACCTATTGAGCCTCCATGGCCTGAATACGACTAGAAACCCAACCTGGGCCAGGTTTCAGCCCCGCAGAAGGCCTAGTAGGCCCACAGACGGCATAATGTGAGATTTGGCCCGTAAGCCTGCATTTGAGAGGAGCTCGAGAGGGCAGCCGCAGTGGGGCTTATAAACCACTCCGAGCTCCTCTCAACTAGCGAGGTGGGACTAAACTTTTGGCTGCGGGCAGCGCAAGGCCTTTGTTCCCGGTTGGTGGCACCAACCGGGACTAAAGGGGGGAATTGGTACCGGTTCGTGGCACCAACCGGTACCAATACCCACCTTTAGTTCCGGTTGGTACCACCAACCGGGACCAAAGGTCTCTGTTTCCCGCCCTTTGGGCTCCCGAAAACTGACCTTTGGTCCCGGTTGGTGGCACCAACCGGGACTAAAGAGGGGCATTGGTCCCGGTTGGTGCCATGAACTGGGACCAATACTCTGTGTATATAAGAAGGACTTCGAAATTTTTCAGTTTCATCGACCATTTGCCCCCGACAACGCCGAGCTCATCGACGCCGCCAGGCTGCCCGTGCTCGCCGTCGCCGCCCGCTCCTCGTCGCCGTCGCCCGGCGCCCTTGCCACGACAGGTCGCCGCCCGGTCCTCGTCGTCGTCGCCCTGCCCCCACGAGACGCCCCGCTTCGAGCTCCCCTGCTCTGACGCGCGCGCCGCCCCGGCGCCCCGAGCCCCTTCCCCGTGCTTGCCGTCGCCGCCCGCTCCTCGTCGTCGTCGCCCCGCGCCCTTGCCCCGACGGGTCACCGCCCAGTCCTCGTCGTCGTCGCCCTGCCCCCACGCGCCGCCCCGCCTCGGGCTCCCCTGTTCTGATGCGCGCACCGCCCCGGCGCGCCGAGCCCCTGCCCCGTCCCGCTCCCGTGCGCCGGCGCCCTCGCCGCCCCCGCCGTCACCATCGTCATCGCTAGCCGCCCCCTCTGTGAGCCGCCGCGCCGCCCCGGCTCTGTTTTTTTTCATTTTTATTAGTTTAATTTTTTGTTCATATATATATAATGGATATGCGTATTTATGTGGCTATGTGTATGTAGATGTTCAAAATGTATAAAAAAATTGTTCAGAGCATGTTTTTGTTCATATATGTATTTTTTTTGTTCATATGTGTATTAATATTTTTTCCATATATGTAATTTTTCTGGTTGTAAAAGAGTTGGAAATTTTAGAATATGCTAAATATATATGTCAAAAATGTTTTTTGTTCATAGAAAGTTTTTTGTTCATATATAGAAAGTTTTATATATGACTATGAATATATATTCGATATACGAGAAATGATGATCCATGGAAAAGTTTTATATATGCAAAAGTTACATTTTTAGAAAAGTTTTATATATAGGAAGGGAAGAAGAAGAAAAAGAAGGATAGGAAAGAAGAAAATAAGAAGAGGAAGAAAGAAGAAGAGGAGAGGAAGAAGAGGAGAAATAAATAAGAAGAGGAAAAAAGAAGAAAAAGAAGAGGAGAAGAAGAAAGGAATAGAGGAGAAGAAGAAAAAAATCCTTTCTTCTTCTCCTCTTTTTTCTTCTTCTTTTTTTCTACTTATTTTTTATCGGGTATGTCGTTGTCGATATACCTCGTGTCCCGATAACTTCAACACGAGTGGGGGGGGGGGGTTCGACCTACCCCCTCCCCGATACCATTATTTTCCCATGTATGTATATCATCGTTGTCGATATAACCCCCTCCCGGATAACTTCGACAGTGATAACTTATACCACAGGAGCACCCCCCCCCCCCGGCCCTCTCGCTCGAGCAAAACTCTCGAGGACACCCAAACCCTAGAAAAAACGATGTCGGTCTCCTACCCCCTCCCGTCGCGCCCCTACCCTTGAAGCGTTGCTGAGGCCACCACAAACCCGGAATAAGCTAGGTCTACGTTTGCCACTAATATATCCACAGGCTGTCATGTTTGTGTAATAATTGCCATGTTGTAATATTTGCAGAAACAATGGAGCAGGGATGAGACGAGGAAGCAGAAGAGGTGTTGGGGACATGATCTTAGCCGGAGGTGATGTCTTGTCGTATCTTAATGAAAATGATGGTCTGGAAGAACGGGGTGAAGAAGCAGGCTACGGTGATCGAAGAATGGAGGAGGAAAGACATGATTGTGATGACTCTGGTGACCCAATGCTGGTGCAAGAAGGAGCTCGTGGTGACGGCTCTGGTGACCGAACAGAGTCCTTCCAGGTAAATATATTAGTTAAGCCTGTGCTGACTTGCTAATTGATGCATTCGTTGTTTTGGTATGTACACAAATTAATTAACTCTCATCTTTCTTCTTTTTTCTAGCCCTCCGGATCGAGCACAACTTCGGTAAAGAGACGAGGCCCGAAGAAAAATTTGCACTCGGATGAAAGGTTTGAGATCACAGCAATTGCGCGCGACGGCCAACCGATTGAACCCATCCGGACAAAGGAAGCATTTTCTGCTCAGTGCGGGGTTCTTGTTAGGGACAAGATTCCGATAAGCCTCCATCAATGGTATAAGCCTAAGAACGAAGACCCTGAGGTGTATTATGTCAATGATATGCAGAAAGTTGATCTTTGGACTGAGCTGAAGGCAAATTTCACCCTACCGCCAGAGGAGGATCCGAAGAAGCCAGTTAAAGAGCAATCAATCAAGTCTCGTGCTCTTAGGAAGATGGCAGACCTATTCAGGAGGCGGAAGAATGAGCTGAAAAGGTTTGTCGGCAAAGAAGAGACACCTGAATTCATCGGCAAATATGAGAAGATCAGAGATCACTGCCCGCATTTGTGGCCCACAAGAAATCGGAAAAGGGTAAGAAAATGTCGGCGACAAACAAGGAAAATGCTGCGAAGAAGAAGCTTCACCATCGCACGGGGTCAGGTGGCTACCTCAAAGCCCGGACTAAGTGGGCCAAGGTTGAGAATGATCTGCTTGATAAAGGGATCGAACCAGAGACAATGAACTGGCCAGACCATTGCCGGACTTGGCTCTTCGGGGCTGGCGGAACCTTGGACCCTGTACCAGGGAAGTGCGTTTGGACGGATGAGCAAATGAGAATACCAGTCAAGAGGCTTCAGCACTATATCAACGCAGCGCAGCAAGGGACGTTCGTTCCAGGCAGAGAGAGCGACGAGCTCACAATGGCCCTCGGGAATCCAGAGCACCCTGGACGGACACGAGGCACGCCAGGCTCCGTTCCATGGAAGGCTTGTTTTCCGGACGCAGGCGGTTACAAATGCCAGGAGAGGAGGAAAAAAGTGGAGCAGACCCAAATTCAGACGCTGCGCGGAAGGGTTCAAGCGCTAGAGGAATGAGAAGTAGCTCGCAGCAAGCAACCTGTCGAAACTACCCCCGAAACTACCCCGCCATCTCAGCGGAGGAGCAGCGTGGCTTCCACCGAGCTGCTTCAGCCGGAGCATGTCTTGACGGCTCCTGCTAGCTACCCCGTGGATGCTATCACGGAGTCTCAACATTTCCACCTTATGACGGAATGGCAGAACTTCAAAGTCAAGGCGGCTGTCGGCTCTGTTCGACCTCCTGAACCCGGCGCAACTTTTCACTGTCATCCGATTCCAGAAGGATATGCTAGGGTGACGGTGGACGAAATAACAGAGGGATTTGTGGACCTCCGGCTTGACCACCCTACCGGTGAAGGGGAGACTCGGCTGGGTTCTACTCTGAAGACTCCATGCCTATGGCGGGAGGAGCTCATCAACCTTCCGAACTGGATGCCTCCGCCTCCTCCTCCTCCTCCAGCGAGTAAGAGCACTCCGCCTCCTCCTCCGACGAGTGATCAGGGCACTCAGCCTCCTTCTCCGGCGTGTGGCGGCACTCCGCCTCCTTCTTCGCCTGCGCCAGCGTGCTCGAGCAGCCAGCCTCCTCCTTCTCCGCCTCGTCAGCAAGGGCGTCTAGCAGTACAGCCAGAGGCGGGAGGCAATACAGATTCGGTCCTTCTCTGAAGACTCCAGAGAAGTTACCATACGAGAGGACCCCGGAGGAGAACGCGAAGATTGCGCGAGCCGAAGTGATGAACTTCTTTCAAGGGGTGAAAGCAAAGAAACATCCACCTCCGGAGGAGAAGGTAGATCCGGTGAAAGCGAAGCGCACTCTGGCAGCCCTAACAAAACCACCGAAGTCTCCGCCCAAAGGCAACTATGAGCGCATTATTGCAAAGACATTTGTCGAAGCGGAGCGGTCGGGAAGTACAGTCAGGGAAAAAATTTGCCCACCTCGGCAAAAAAGCGAACCAATCGTGCCCCCCGCTCAAGGTGTCTAGCGACATCGTCGCTAATGATCCGAGGATGGTGCCCGGTTATAGCAATCTTGGAGATTACCTGCCCGACAATGTACATTATGGTTTCTTGGAGGTGGAGGTACACAGATACGAGTACAGGAAGCCTCTCGTCAAGGATGAAAGATCTCTAACAACGATGATGCAAAGATTGCATGATTGGTACATGAAAACCTGCACATAGTCTGGGGGGAGGAATACTTTGACGCTGAGAGTTAAAGAGGAGAATGACCTCATTGGAATTGAACTGTTGAATGTTCCATTTGAGGAGTTCTTCCAGTTTTTCAATCAAAAGGCCCTCGATAAATCAACGGTCACTTGCTACTGTCTGTAAGTAGTACTACTTCTGTCATTAAGTTTCTCTATATAGGTCAGCTCTTTCATTGCATGCATCTATAATTATCCTCACTATATTATGCAGATTGAAGATCGTCGAATTGAAGAAAATACAAGTCGGTGATATTGGGTTCATTAACACAAATCTCATAGATGCAACTGAGGTTAAAAATCATGCCAAAAATACCGAGGCCAACTTGCTATGATCGTTGGTAATAAATGAAAACAAAGATATAATACTATTTCCTTACAACTTCAAGTGAGTGTTACTGTCTTGTGCATATTCGGTTTCCCTTATTAGTCCAGGTTATAGTAATGTAATTGATGAGTTATGCATGCGTGCGCATGTTCCACTATATTCTCCTAGATATTAAACTTGAGCAGGGACTAGTAACCGTCTTAGACTCGAGACGAAAAGATCCCCAGGAGTATGCGGACATGACTCAAATGCTCGAGAAGTAAGTTAAATCGATCATTATCCACCATATCAACAACTTTTTTCATTTCCTGATTTCAAGTAATTGTTTTCTTTGTCTGGCAGGGTTTGGAGAAAATTCACCAAAAAGCTCCGGAACTGCCGAAGAAGCTGCAATTTAGACACCTGGAAGTAAGTACTATAGTAGCATGTTCCACGCATCTCCAAGTGATTCAAGGGCTAGTTTCATCAATACCATTTAGCATGCTTGATTATCTTGTAAACTGGTTGTGGCAGGAACAAGGGAATGATTTATGTGGATACTACGTTTGCGAGTCCATCCGCCACACGGCATGTGAGCGGGGCTACTTTGACGAACAATATGAAGTGCGTAAGCAATAATATTCACAATTTTATTTTATTACCATCATTTGTGTTGAGTTTCATTTATTCATATATATATGTATTGACCCCCTTCTTCAAATTAGATCTTTCGTATGCGGGATGAACTCCTACCACTAGATCGTATACGAGCAATTCAAGAGGAATTGGCGGCATTCTTCCTTGACAACGTGATCGCTGAAGACGGAGAATACTATGTGGACCCTGTGTTCATATATAATCAGGAGATTATATTGTAAGAGATAATTATTGTACATATGTAGCCGGTAGTGTCGGATAGATATACGAGAACTTGTTGTTCGACCAATCTCTCGGAGAGGGACAGGTGGTCGATATCACTTCTCTTTGTATGCATATGTTCATGACGATCTTCTGTTTCCTTCATTTGCTTACTAGCTAGCGTGTCTAGTCCTCTCTATACGTATATAGTATGTAGCGTCGACCAAGCACGGAGATAAGAGAGGACACTTCTCTCTATTAATTAGCTAGCTAACACAATATATGAAACACCTAAATTAACCCCCAAAACCCCCAACCCCCCCCCCCCCACTAAAAAACCCAGCCCCTGAAATGCTGACACGTGGATGCCTATTGGTCCCGGTTGGTGCATTAACTGGGACCAAAGGCCCTCCTGCCTAGGCTCGTCGCACCAGCTGTCATGGTTCTAACTCTGACAGTAATGTAGGGGGTAGGTATGGAGAGGCAAGATCTTAGCTATGGAGTAGTTGTAAGCACATGATGTTTACGAGTTCAGGCCCTTCTCAGAATAAGTAATAGCCCTACGTCTCGGAGCCCGGAGGCGGTCGACTGGATTATGTGTGTATGAATTACAGGGGTGCGAACCCTTGTGCCTGTGGAGGGGGTGGCTTATATAGAGTGCGCCAGGACCCCAGCCAGCCCACGTTACAAGGGGTTTAAGGTACATTAAGGTGGGGCGTTACTGGTAACGCCTCTAATAAAAAGCTATGATGGTCATAAAGGCTACTCCATGACCGACCGTTGGCGTGCGGAGTGGCTTTAGGTCTCCTGGTCGTCGAGTGGTTGGATCTTGGTCGAGTGATTGCTTCATAGTCGAGTGTCTTCGAGTCCGTCGAGTGGATCACCTCCAAGTCGATTGAAAGGTGATTTCTTCTAGGGATGTCCTTGGGGAGGGTAGTTTGGACAGGTACATGACCCTACCCTAGGTACATGGCTTCATCATTAGCCCCCGAATGGATCGAGGTTTGAATGGGGAAGGAGTTGAGCTCTCGTCCGACCCATTCTTCGTGTCATGAGTATATCTTGTCTTGGATCAATGAACCTGGGCGTCGTTACCAACTTCTTTTTCAGTCGCCTTGATCCATTCTTGGTTTTTGTCGAATGAGTTTATTTACTTGAAGAGCTCCGAGTGACGGTGTGGAGGAGATCTTCCGTCTGTCATGTTGCACTGCCGCTCGCGGATTTAGCGGGATTCGAATTTTGGGAAGCACGCGGGACGGAGGAGGCCACAGTAATCGGATGGGATAGAGCATAACCGCCTCGATCTCCGCGCCACCTTTTTCGCCATGTATCGCGCGTGCAACTGTTGCGGGATTTGATAGGATCGCCCGGGCCTACCAGTCAGTCACTCGGAAGTAACCTCATATAAGGCACCAGACCGGGGTCTTTGAACAGTGCGTTCTCATTTCCTCCTCTTCTCCTCAAACTCCTCCGCTGCGCTCGCTCTCGCCCCAGTGCCGCTGCTCCGTACGTGTCTCACCGGCGACGATGGGGAAGGAGAAGACAGTGGCCCTAGAACGGGTGAAGAAGTCGACGGCGAAGGCGAAGGGGAAGGCGACCAGCCGGGGCGGATCCTCCTCGAGGACCGGTCTGCCGAAGAGCTGGATCTAGGGCGACTGGATCCGCTCGACGATCCGCCAAGAAGACCTCGACGACCTGGCCGCTGGAGGACTAATCCCCCATGGATCGGCGAGCCTTCCGGGAAAGGAATCCGAGCCGCAGCCTCGGGAGGGTGAGTGTGTTCTCCTTGCCACTCACATCGACCGGGGGTTTTCTCTGCCTCCTCACCCTTTCTTTCGGGGATTTCTGAATTTCTTTGGGGCACAACTCCACCACTTCACTCCAATACCATTGTGTACCTCGCCGCTTTCGTGTCTTTGTGTGAGAATTTCTTGGGTTGCCGGCCTCACTGGGGTCTTTTCAAGCACATTTTCACCTGTCGCTCTCAGACGGTGAAAAAGGCCAATCCGAGTGACGAGAGAACATAAGTGATTCAGATGTGCGGGGGTCTTGGGGTTCAGATGAGAGGGAAAAGTTCCTTTCCGGCCATGATTCCTCCCGACTCGGTCCGTGGATGGCAGTCGACCTGGTTTTACTGCAAAGACCAGCCGACGCCAGGGCAGTCGACTGGACTCCCTCCTTTTTCCATGGACCGAGTGAACAAGCCCTCCTCTTTGAAGGTTATCCCGGAGGAGAAGGCGCGGGTTAAGGTGCTGGTCGAACGAGTAGTTCAGCTTATCCGCGACGGGGTCACTGGCATGGATCTCCTGGGGGTCTTCCTCCGGCGAAGCATCCAGCCACTTCAAGCTCGAGACCATCCGATGTGGATGTATTGGGGAACTGAGGACACCACTCGGATCCACCCGGAGGAGGTCGAGGATGACACACTGGAGGGGTGGTTGACGGGCATCACCGGAAACAGGGATAACCCAGGGGAGTCAGGAGAGTTCTTCCATTCGACCAGTCCCATGAACCAGACAAGGTTCGATTCTGAACTTCTAATTATGATCTAGATTCACTCGCGCGGCTGTTTATGCTGCGTCGACTGACTTTTATTCTTCCTGCTTTCTTCCAGGCCCTTACCAACATGTACTCAATGCCCAACGTAGAGCAAGAGCAGGACCCAGAAGGAGAGGCGAGCGGTGGCGATAGTGGCGACTTGCATTCTAACGGGGAAGGGGATGAGGAAAGTGACGACTCAAGTGACGAAGAAGAAGTCGAGTCACCTCCGCGCAGGGAGAGGCGATCCAAGATTGACCAAGACCGGCCGAGCGCCCGTGAAAAGGTGATTGCTCAGACTGGCCAGTCTTCAAAGCGTCCTGGGACATCTTCCCCGACCCCGACTAAAAAAGCGTCAAAGCAGCCCAAAGTTGCGGAGCAGAAACCTCGGAAGGCGTTGCCGAAGATCAAGATTGACATTCCCGTCGCTTCTGCGTGAGTGTCTCCCTTTGTATTCACTCGACGCTCCATGTCGTTTATTTTTCCTTAATTTTACCAGTTGAACTTTGGAACTAGCAGCGCTGCTACTTCCGGGACTTCAGCTTACAGGGATGAGGTTGAGGCAATGGAGGATGCAGTCACTTCCAATCTGGGTATGATTTCTGACATTCTGTCTTCATTTGGTCGACTCAACTGTAATATATACCATTGGGTGATGTAATTTTGGCAACTGATCTCTGAACAGCTCCTAACATTATTGACCTCCCCGATGATGACAATGAAGAGCCTGAGAGACCTTTGACAAGGAAAAATAGGAGAGCTCCTGCAGACGAGGTGCCACAGTCGACGTTGATAGCGGAACCAGTCGTTCAGGACGCTGGTGATGCCAATCGGGCTTCTGTTACCTTCGTTGTACCATTGTCGAGTGCCCTGCCTTCTTCGTCGATTGCTCAAGCTCCTGTCGATCCACCTTCAGTTTTTGCCACCCATCATGTCCCAGAGGACGAAGTGAGTGCTGCCAGGGAGGCCATACGCCAAGCAGGTATTATGATGGAGAAGATGAAGACGGTGCGGGGCGCCAGTCAGGCTGCCTACGACGCTAGCTAGGCTCTCCAAAGCAATGTTCAGGTTAGCCGCACGTCGACTGATTTTCTTGGCTTGCTCTGTTAGGATATGGTACCCGAAGAACTCTCTTTCCAAGGATCTTTGCATCTGTACACCCACTGGGTGTTTCGAACTGTCACTGATCAAATCCATACCTTGCGCTGGATTTTTGCTGTTTGAAGTTTTAGACTAGTGGGGGCACGCCGAGTGCACCCACTGGGTGTAGTCCCCGAGACTACGGTGGACTGTTGGCAGTCGACTGTAGTCTTTATACTGTGTTGCTTCACTCGGTCTGGTCAGCCCATTCCGAATGGAATATTGGAACCAGTGGGGGCACGCTGAGTGCACCCACTGGGTGTAGTCCCCGAGACCGTGGTCGACTACTAGCAGTCGACTATGGTCTGAAGAGCTTGTTTGTTGCTGTCTTTTCTTCTCTCTTTTTTTTCACTTGCGCCGAAAAGGTCTCGCCGAAAGTTAACTGAACCAGTGGGGGCACGCTAAGTGCACCCACTGGGTGTAGTCCCCGAGACTACGGTGGACTGCTGGCAGTCGACTGTAGTCTTAGTATTTATTGTCTTTGTAGTTTTATTCTGTAAAATAACTCTTCCTCCCCAATTGCAGAAATCTTGTGATCTTGGAGCCCGCTTTGCTGACTTGGGGAAACAGCAGATCCAACTCAACCTTGACTTGGAACTGGCCAAGACAGAGCTGCAGAAGGCCAAGGACGATGCCAATGGTAAGACGGTTCTGTCGACTGGTTTGCCTTAAGTTTGGATTTCCTTCCGTTCTTTCTGAATTAAGCATCATTTCTTTTCAAAAAAACTGAACCAAGCTCTGGCGAAGAAGGATCAAGATCTGGGCTGCTGCTCAGAAGGAGGCTGAAGATAAAACTGCTCTGGCTGAACAGAAACTGGCTTCAGTCGACCAATTGGAAGAGGAGAATGCCAAGATGAAATCTGCCCTAGACGTGGCCAACAAGGAAGTCACGCACTTGAAGAAGGACAAGGTCGCCCTGAATGAGAAGATGGAAGGCATCGCTCGCAGGAGGGACGATCTGGAAAGCTATCTGAGGAGTCTTGCCAAGAAGCTGTTCATCAAGCTTGAAGGTATATATTTTGCTCCGACTGAGTTTTTCTTCGTCGACTAGTCATATGAAAAACCGACTTATCCTTGGATTGTGCATGCAGAATTTTGCAGAGACTTTGAGGAGGAGACTGGACGGACTGAGCGAAACCTGGACCCCATCAACTCTCCTGTGAAGGATGAAACCGCTATGAATCTGCTCCGACTAGAATCCCACATCGACGGCGTTGCTGACTACTTGGTTCGACTGAAGGTCGCCACATCAAGGATTGCACGGCACTTTGGCCAAGGGCAACGCTCCAGAGTGACCTCGAGTCACTGATGACTCGGCTTAATGAGATCCCTGGTCGAGTGCAGGAGTGAAAGAAGTCTTCTGCCTGGTGCGGTGCTGATGTGGCCCTATCTTTGGTCCGTATCCACTATAAGGAGGTGCGAGAAGATAAGCTGGCAGCGATCAAGGTCGCCAACACCAAAAGGCATGATTTCCAATCTTTCATGGAGAATTTCATCGCTACTGCCACTCGGATCACCGACGGTGTCGACCTGGACGAGTTTGTCGAGCCTGCTAGCCCTCCTCCCGCGGAGTAAATAAACTTTTATGTCTCGCCTTAAATTTGCCTCGGAATGCCGAGTGGATTTTATAACCGTTAAACTCTTTCCGGCTGAATGTTCGAGTACTTCGGTCTGCGGTCTTGGACCTTTAGGATTTATCCGAACTTGGTTTATCATTGAAAATGCTTGCCTTTGCCTCCGAGCAAACTTTGTTTTTTTCGTGAATTCTCCGTCGAGTGGAACATGTTCTTCACTTGATGAAACTTTTGTATTAGTGGCGTCGACCTGTACCTCGTCGTCCTTGCGGATCGGGTTGGGGCGCACGTTGCACTTGTGGCGCTGCTCTGAAGGAGAAGGTAGCAGTCGACCTGCACCTTGTCGTCCTTGCGGAACAGGATGGATTTCAAACTTAGGCGAGTACTGGACTGCAGCTAAGCCCCCAAGTGGGAGGTTTGCTCTCCACTCGGTAGGATTTTCACATACTTAGGTGAGTACTGGACTGCAGCTAAGCCCCCGAGTGGGAGGCTGGCTCACCACTCGGTAGGATTTTTTAAACTTAGGCGAGTACTGGGGCTGCAGCTAAGCCTCCGAGTGGGAGGGTTGCTCACCACTTGGTAGGATTTTCAATACTTAGGCGAGTACTGGACTGCAGCTAAGCCCCCGAGTGGGAGGATCGCTCTCCACTCGGTAGGATTTTAAATACTTAGGCGAGTACTTGGACTGCAGCTAAGCCCCCGAGTGGGAGGCTGGCTCACCACTCGGTAGGATTTTCAATAATTAGGCGAGTACTGGACTGCAGCTAAGCCTCCAAGTGGGAGGTTTGCTTTCCACTCGCTAGGATTTTAAATACTTAGGCGAAACAGGTTCGCAGCTAAGCCCCCGAGTGGGAGGATCGCTCTCCACTCGGTAGGATTTTAAATACTTAGGTCAGTACTGGACTGCAGCTAAGCCCCCGAGTGGGAGGCTGGCTCACCACTCGGTAGGATTTTCAATACTTAGGCGAGTACTGGACTGCAGCTAAGCCTCCAAGTGGGAGGATCGCTCTCCACTCGGTAGGATTTTAAATACTTAGGCGAGTACTTGGACTGCAGCTAAGCCCCCGAGTGGGAGGCTGGCTCACCACTCGGTAGGATTTTCAATACTTAGGCGAGTACTGGACTGCAGCTAAGCCCCCGAGTGGGAGGCTGGCTCACCACTTGGTAGGATTTTCCATACTTAGGCGAGTACCGGACTGCAGCTAAGCCTCCAAGTGGGAGGTTTGCTCTCCACTCGGTAGGATTTTAAATACTTAGGCGAAACAGGTTCGCAGCTAAGACCCCGAGTGGGAGGATCTCTCTCCACTCAGTAGGATTTTAAATACTTAGGCGAGTACTTGGACTGCAGCTAAGTCCCCGAGTGGGAGGCTGGCTCACCACTCGGTAGGATTTTCAATACTTAGGCGAGTACTTGGACTGCAGCTAAGCCCCCGAGTGGGAGGATCGCTCTCCACTCGGTAGGATTTTAAATACTTAGGCAAGTACTTGGACTGCAGCTAAGCCCCCGAGTGGGAGGCTGGCTCACCACTCTGTAGGATTTTCAATACTTAGGCGAGTACTGGACTGCAGCTAAGCCTCCAAGTGGGAGGTTTGCTCTCCACTCAGTAGGATTTTAAATACTTAGGCGAAACAGGTTCGCAACTAAGACCCCGAGTGGGAGGCTGGCTCACCACTCGGTAGGATTTTCAATACTTAGGCGAAACAGGTTCGCAGCTAAGCCCCCGAGTGGGAGGATCGCTCTCCACTCGGTAGGATTTTGAATACTTAGGCGAAACAGGTTCACAGCTAAGCCCCCGAGTGGGAGGATCGCTCTCCTCTCGGTAGGATTTTTTACAAACTTAGGCGAAACGGATTCGCAGCTAATCTACCCACTGGGGGATTTCTCATGTAAACAAAAGCAACAACAATCACTAGGAAAATTATAACACTCTTGTCTTTGATAAATAAACTACAGAGGTATCTCTTATTACATCTTATCCGAGTGAGAACTTAAGTGTAAAAGGGGCGGAGTAGCTCCGCGTTCCAAGCTCGTGGCTCGTCAATCTGGCGATCGACATTGTAAAGGTGGTACGCTCCATTGTGGAGGACTCTGGTGATGATGAAGGGACCTTCCCAAGTAGGAGCGAGCTTATGTGGTTTCTGTTGGTCCACTCGGAGGACCAAGTCTCCTTCTTGGAAGGCTCGACTCTTCACATTTCTGGCATGGAATCGACGCAAGTCTTGCTGATAGATGGTCGATCGGATCATGGCCATTTCTCTTTCTTCTTCCAGGAGGTCGACTGCGTCCTGTAGGGCTTGTTCTGCTTCATCTTCAGAGTAGAGCTCGACTCGGGGTGCATTGTGAAGCAGGTCACTCGGCAAAACTGCATTAGCTCCGTAGACCAGAAAGAATGGGGTTCTTCTAGTCGACCTATTCAGGGTAGTCCTCAATCCCCAAAGAACTGATGGAAGCTCGTCGACCCATGCGCCTGATGCGTGCTTGAGATCGCGCATCAGTCGGGGTTTCAGTCCTTTGATAATCAGACCATTTGCCCTTTCTGCTTGTCCATTTGACTGGGGGTGAGTGACTGAAGCGTAGTCGACTCGTGTGCCTTGAGAGGCGCAAAAAGCTCTGAACTTGTCCGAATCAAAGTTTGACCCATTATCAGTGATGATGCTATGCGGAACACCATATCTAAATGTCAACTCTCTGATGAAACTGATGGCAGTGCAGGTATCAAGATTCTTGATATGTTTAGCTTCAATCCATTTGGTAAACTTGTCGACTGCCACGAGCACATGAGTGAAGCCGCTCCTGCCCGTTCTCAGAGGTCCAACCATATCCAATCCCCAAACAGCAAAGGGCTACACGAGTGGGATGGTCTTCAGGGCTGACGCAGGCTTGTGCGACATATTGGAGTAAAACTGGCATCCTTCACATTTGTCGACTATCTCTTTCGCCATTTCATTTGCTCTTGGCCAGTAAAATCCCGCTCGGTATGCTTTAGCCACAATGGTCCGAGAGGACGCATGATGGCCACAGGTCCCCGAGTGGATATCATCAAGAATTATTTGACCTTCTTCTGGCGTTATACACTTCTGGTTGATTCCATTCGCGCTCTCTCTATACAACTATCCCTTTATGACGGTAAAGGCCTTGGATCGACGGACGATCTGTCGAGCCTCTTCTTCGTCTTCCGGGAGCTCTTTCCTTAGGATGTACGCGATGTACGGCACCGTCCAGTCGGGAGTGATGACCAAGACTTCCATGATCAGGTCGACCACTGCTGGAACCTCAACTTCAGTCAGATCCGTGGCACTTTTCGGCTGCGGGGCTTCTTTAGTGAATGGATCCTCTTGAACTGATGGCGTGTGGATGTATTCCAAAAACACATTGTTGGGAATGGCTTCTCTCTTGGAACCTATTTTTGCCAAATCATCAGCTGCTTGATTTTTCAGTCGGGGTATGTGATGAAGCTCTAGCCCCTCAAATTTCCTCTGTAGCTTTCTCACAGCGTTGCAATAACCAGTCATAGACCATGATTAACCACCTGATTAACCACCAAATCTGAGTCGCCATAGACCATGAGGCGACGGACGCCGAGTGAAATGGCCATGCGCAACCCATACAAAAGTGCTTCATATTCTGCTTCGTTATTGGAGGAATCAAAGTGAATCTGGAGAACATATCTGAGCTTATCTCCTCGGGGGGAAACCAATACAACCCCAGCGCTGGAACCATTCAACATGTTAGAGCCATCGAAGAACATGGTCCAGTGCTCCAAGTGAACTTGAGTCGGTAGTTGCTGTTCAATCCACTCGGCGACAAAATCTGCTACTGCTTGGGACTTGATAGCTTTCTTTGCCTCAAACCTGATAGCTAGGGGAAGGAGTTCTATCGCCCATTTTGCCACTCGACCAGTTGCATCTCCGTTGTGCAGAATCTTTGACAATGGAGCGTCGCTGACGACTGTAATGGAATGGTCAGAGAAGTAATGTGCAACCTTCTTCGTGGTCATATAAATCCCATATACAAGCTTCTGGTAATGGGGATATCTTTGTTTTGATGGAGTCAAAACATCAGAAACATAATATACTGGGCGCTAAACTTTAAAGGCTTTTCCTTCTTCTTCCCGCTTGACCGTAAATACTGTACTGAAGACTTGTTCCATTGCTGCAATGTAAAGTAGCAAAGGCTCCTTGCTGATTGGGGCAGCAAGCACCGGCTGGGTGGAGAGCAGAGCTTTTAGCTCTGCAAACGCTGCATCAGCTTCCGGAGTCCACTCGAACTTGTCTGACTTCTTCATCAGTCGGTAAAGAGGCAATGCCTTTTCACCGAGACGAGAGATGAATCGACTTAAAGCGGCCAAGCAACCAGTAAGCTTCTGGACGTCGTGCACACACACAGGACGTTTCATCCGGAGTATAGTACCGACTTTTTCTGGATTGGCGTCGATTCCCCGCTCGGAAACGAGAAAACCGAGTAACTTTCTGCCAGGGACTCTGAATGTGCACTTTGATGGATCAAGCTTGATATCATACCTTCTAAGGTTGGCAAAGGTTTCAGCAAGGTCGGTCAGCAGGTCGGAACCCTTCCGAGACTTGACCACAATATCATCCATGTATGCTTCCACATTCCGACTGATTTGAGTGAGCAAACACTTCTGAATCATCCTCATGAACGTGGCTCCTGCATTCTTGAGGCCGAATGGCATGGTAACATAACAGAAGCACCCGAATGGAGTGATAAAAGTTGTTTTGATCTCGTCGGGTCCATACAGATGGATCTGATGGTACCCAGAATAGGCGTCTAAAAAAGACAGTCGCTCACATCCCGCAGTCGAGTCGACTATCTGGTCGATGCGGGGGAGAGGAAAATGATCTTTCAGGCAGGCCCGATTGATATGTTTAAAGTCAATGCACATGCGAAGTGACTTGTCCTTCTTGGGGACCATGACAACGTTGGCGAGCCACTCGGAGTGGTAAATCTCTCGGATGAACTCCACTGCTAAGAGCCGAGCCACCTCTTCACCAATAGCCTTTCTCTTCTGGACGGCGGACCGTCGGAGATGTTCTTTGACAGGTTTCACTTTTGGGTCGACTCGTAGGCGGTGCTCAGCCAGCCCCCTGGGAACACCCGGCATGTCAGAAGGCTTCCATGCGAAGATGTCCCAGTTCTCACGGAGGAACTGGATGAGCGCTTCTTCCTATTTTGAGTCGAGTGTTGTTGAGATATGAGTTGGAGCAGCATTGGGATCGGTCGGGTGAATGTGAACCGGCTTCGTTTCGCCAGACGACTGGAAAGCTGATTCCGTAGCGGGCTTCTTGGCTCGCAACAAATCACTCGGGTCAGCAGTCTTCTAGTACTCCTGCAGCTCTACCACTGCCATCTGGGCATCAGCGATCTTTGAACCTTTCTGAAAACATTCTTCTGCCTTCTTCGGATTGCCTGTAATAGTGATCACCCCTTTAGGACCAGGCATCTTCAATTTGAGATACACGTAACATGGTCGAGCCATGAAGCGTGCATAAGCTAGCCTGCCCAAAATAGCGTGATAAGCACTCTGGAAGTCCACAACCTCGAACGTTAACTTTTCTTTGCGGTAATTCTTGGAATCACCGAAAACTACATCAAGAGCAATTTGGCCATGTGACTCAGCCTTCTTCCCAGGAATGACTCCATGGAAACTCATGTTGCTGGTACTGAGCCTGGACATCGGAATGCCCATCCCTTTTAACGTCTCTGCATATAGTATGTTCAAACCACTGCAACCATCCATCAAGACTTTGGTCAGTCGAGTGCCTTCAACAACTGGGTCGACCACCAAAGCTTGCCTCCCAGGGGTGGCAATGTGCGTTGGGTGATCGGACTGGTCGAATGTGATGGCAGTCTGAGACCACTTCAGATAACTGGGCGTCACCGGAGCAACCATATTCACCTCACGGTTGATAACTTTCAGTCGACTTTTGCTTTCAACATCAGCAAAAATCATCTGCGTGGAATTGACCTGGGGGTATCCATCATCATTATCTTCCTTGTCCTCAACTTTGTCCGACTCCTTTTCCTTATCTTTGGGTTGTTTGCCCTGGAACTGTTGGATCAAGAGCCGGCACAGTCGAGTGGTATGTTTCGGGTAAATGAGTTTACCCTCTTCATCTTTCTTTGTGTGGATGTGACATGGCAAATCCAACACATCACTTCCGTCTTGGTCTTTAACTTTCTTGGGGTTCCAAGGCCCTATGGGTTTCCCCTTAAACTTTCCTTGAGTTACAGCCAAGGTTTCCCCAGGAGCAGCTGGCTCGGCTTTCCGCTTCTGCTTCTGACTGGAATTTCCTCCTCGGTTTCTTGGGCGACTGACTTGAGCTTGACACTCCGGAGTCGATCCTCATCTTCTCCATTAGCGTACTTGGTGGCAATCTCCATCATCCGATTAAGAGACACGTCTCCGGTTCGACCGAATTTCAGATTCAGTTCTCTATTCTTGACGCCTTCCTTGAAGGCACATACTGCTTGGTGGTCAAGCACATTTTCTACAGTGTGGTGCAACGTGATCCACCTCTGGATGTAATCCCTCAAAGTTTCATTCGACTTCTGCACACAAGACCGCAGTTCGGTCAGCCCTGCCGGTCGCTTGCATGTTCCTTCAAATGTTGTGACAAACACTCGGGCGAGATCTTCCCAAGTGTAAATGCTGCTAGGTGCTAACTGATTCAGTCATGCTCTGGCCGAGCCCCCCAACATGTGAGGCAGGTGCTTCATGGCCACTTCATCATTGCCACCGCCAATTTGGACAGCCACTCGGTAGTCTTCAAGCCAAGTATCAGGCTTGGACTCACCAGTGAACTTACTGACTCCAGTCGCCAACCTGAAGTTGGGAGGAATCGCTGCGGCCCTGATGGCTCTACTAAAGCACTCTGGCCCTGAAACATGCACTCTGCTGCTGGTAGGGGCATCTCTGTCGTGACCTTCTCGGTGAGCTATGTTTCTGTCGACCAAACCTTGAACGAGAATGGATCTCACATCAAAGCCTGGTTCCCTGGGGTCGACTGAAATCCTCTGCCCAACACTATGAGGGCGCCTGTCATCCTGCTGTCGAGGCATGTACGATCCGCTCCTCGGGGGAGGGTGGGCACTTGACGTCGATCGTCACGATCGAATCGATGACCATACTGCTCACGGTTCCTGTACTGATCCCGCTGGTCTCCACGTCCCTCACGCCTCGGAGGCGATCTTGGGCTGTGAGCCGACTGGACTGTGTCTGCAGCAATGGATCTGCTGTGGATTATGTTCCGCGACTGAGAAACAGCGGAATTCTGGTCCCCTGCTGCCCGGAGCAACGCTCTGATCTGCAGCAAGCCTCTGCCAGCCTCTGACTGGGAAGGCTGAATTGACTCTGCTATACGGGTTGCAGCTGCCAAATTCTGAATAGGGGTCCGATATACCTATGGGGACGGAAAAAGCTGACGGCGACTGGATTCTGGAACCCGTTGTCGTGCACGCTCGTCGAGTGCTCATTGGAGGTTCTCCAGTCGAGTGCGCTCAGCCAAGTTGGTCAGGCGCGCGTCCTCCAAGGCACGAGCCTCGGGGGTTTCTCCAACAATAGGAGTGTGCAGTGCATCCATGTTCCGGCGACGAAGTTCTTCTCTCTACAACGACGTGAGAGGCTCGGGGAGATATTCCTCATGGGGATGCGACGGGTCGCCTCCACCTGCGCCTCCGTCGGTGCGGGGAAAACCGGGAGGACTGCGCGGCCCATCGACCATCAGAACCTCCGCCGCGGGATCACTGCTGTCGCACTCGGATGCGGTCTCTACGGAGCCAGTCGAACAGGCCGTAGAGGGATTTGTCGGGCTCGATCGCCGCGACTTGAGGGGCGGCCGACTGGCGTGCCACCGCGTGTCTCACCCACCGCTGAAGTCTCGACCGGTCGGAGCGCTTGCGCCGGCGAGAAACAGGGAGGGAGGACAATGCAGGGGCCGACCGATAATGGGTCGACGGTTGCCGCAAGATGACGTCGCGGACACACGCGCGAAAGTGCTTTGCCCCGCGGACAGGAAGCGCGTCGACGTCGAGCGGAGCCTCCTGGAGCCAAGCGGAGTCGTCGGTGATGAACGTGAGCACGCCGAGACGGATCTCGCGGCCCTCCACCAAAACTCCGCCTGAAACCATGATGATTTGGATCGGAAAAAATCGCAACTTCTCCAACAAGTCGGTAAGACACCGGCCCCACGGTGGGCGCCAACTGTCGTGGTTCTAACTCTGACAGTAATGTAGGGGGGTAGGTATGGAGAGGCAAGATCTTAGCTATGGAGTAGTTGTAAGCACACGATGTTTACGAGTTCAGGCCCTTCTCAGAAGAAGTAATAGCCCTACGTCTCGGAGCCCGGAGGCGGTCGACTTGATTATGTGCGTATGAATTACAGGGGTGCGAACCCTTGTGCCTGTGGAGGGGGTGGCTTATATAGAGTGCGCCAGGACCCCAGCCAGCCCACGTTACAAGGGGTTTAAGGTACATTAAGGTGGGGCGTTACTGGTAATGCCTCTAATAAAGAGATATGATGGTCATAAAGGCTACTCAATGACCGACCGTTGGCGTGCGGAGTGGCTTTAGGTCTCCTGGTCGTCAAGTGGTTGGATCTTGGTCGAGTGATTGCTTCATAGTCGAATGTCTTCGAGTCCGTCGAGTAGATCACCTCCAAGTCGATTGAAAGGTGATTTCTTCTAGGGATGTCCTTGGGGAGGGTAGGTTGGACAGGTACATGACCCTACCCTAGGTACATAGCTTCATCACCGGCCACGTGGAGGCCCATCTGTCCCGGTTCGTGTAAGAACCGGGACTAAAGGGTTAGGGCATTAGTAACGACCCTTTAGTCCCGGTTCAACAACCGGGACAAAAGGCCCTTACCAACCGGGACAGATGACCCTTTTTCTACTAGTGCTTGCGGCCCTGCCACGGCCCTCCGGCCCGGTACCCGACCAGTCCATGGCACGGCGTGGCCTCCCACAGCTGGACGAGCTCAAGACCGACCAGATCCTCCCCAAATCCGGCCGGCGGATGCGCAAATCAGGTGGCCGTGGTTGGGTAGCTCGGAGGCGCCGAGGGGAAGAGGTTGGGCGAGCGCGCGTCCGAGCTGCACAGCTAATGGCAGCGGCGGCGGCGACGAGGGAAGAATGGGAAAGAGTGGAGAAGAGTGGAGGGCGTGCGGCCGGAGGAAAGGAGGGGGCAGATAGAAAAAGGCGCCCCTGTGCCACCGACGGGCGGGCCAGGGGAGGACACGCGCAGACGGCCCGCGCGTCCGCGTGCTGTCTGTTTCATCCCAAAAGCGGCGCAAACTTGGGCCGGGATGAGACGAATTGAAGCCGCGGACTGTTCACTCGACCGAGTTAAACCAGGCCACAGATAATCAGTCAATCCGAACACGCGATCGCGACGTCACGTCGATCAATCCCCTCGATCCAATGGTCCAATCGTGTCTTTTGTTTTGTTTTTTCAATCGTGTTAACGGTTTTGTTTTGTTGAAATCGTGTTAACGGTTTTGTTGAGTACTACGTAAGTTGCCCTTTGGGGCAGCCCTAGCAGCCGTTTGATCTCACTTATTAAATGCGAAATCTTGGCCCGAGCAGACGTATTTATACACATTCGTAAGACTGTTGTCAAATAAGATTATGACATACTCAAATCGTAGGCATTCTATCCTTATGCATACATATATAAAATATCACATTGGCTATCCCTCAGTTGCCTGAAATTTCAAATTGTTTTAGTTTATTCTTGCGAGGTTCGGCGGTATGGCAAAATTAACAAATTCAACCTCAGAGCGAAAGTATTTCACAAACTAAATTGTTTTCGGAAATATTTCACACCGCTGACCCTTTTGTGCAGCGCTCAACAGTTAGGCGCTGCACTCTCTTGTGCAGCTCCTTACAGCTAGGAGCTGCACAATCTAGTGCAGCGCCTACCTGTCAGGCGCTGCACATGTGTGGTGTCTGAGTGTTAACCGCTGCACAGTAGAGCGCAACGCCTTGCTATCAGATGCTGGATATTAAGGGTCAGCTGGGTGAAATACTTTCAAAAACCGGTAGTTTGTGAAATTGTTTCGCCCTGAGGTCAAATTTGTGCCTTTTGCCCCGCGGTATTAGGAGCTAACCGGAGCCGGCAGCGACGCGGTGGGCCACAACATCGTCAACGCGCAGTCGTTGGTTTGCCAGGTTCGGTTGGACGGCCGTTTCATATCAACCCCTGGTCGGATTGGACGGAGCCCAAGATGGAGAAGGGACGTCATGGCTTGTAGTACCGTTGACGGCGAGGGGTCGGACATGACGCCACGGAAGGCCGTGACAGGAGGAGAGGTGGGAGACAGTTGGATCGGGCCGGCGGGGGGAGGGGCGGAGAAGGTGCATTTGGAGGACAGAATGAAAACAAAAAAGATTATCTAACTATTTGTTGCCAATTTGAGGCGGTGGCATAAAATATGGATAACTGAAATTGGTGCCAGATTAAAACTGAGCTTAGCCGAGCATGCTGCAATTTTGATCCATTCATTCCCCCTCCTTGCACCATGGAGTATTTTCGTTGAGCATGCATACGTGGGCCCACACATTTGCATGCATACAGTATAAATGTACGCCCAAATTAACCAAATTTATGCTACACTTCAATGCGCTGTCATAGCTTTTGGAGGCAGCCGAATCGGCCAAAACATATGCCATGAATGGCTCATGATCGAGCTATAGCTCCCTTAAGCCAATAGTGCAGAACATACACTGTTTTTCCATGATGTAGCTATGCATACATGCACGCAGGACCCCACTGGTTAATTAACGAACCCTGCCATCATTCGAGCTTCTGGCGCATGGGCAATACACAGGTACGATGAAATCAAGGCCACGAATTGTACGGGGTATCTGCTAGGTTTGTTTACGGTGTATCTGCTAGGTTTGTTTAAGGTTCATTTGTATCCGTGCAGGATCTCTGTGCGAAGGGGGCCCCACTTTTCACATGCAGTTAATAAGTTACTAGTAGTTGTTACTCCAAATTACTACTCTACTCCATTTCTATAAAAATGTTCAAAATTTTGAAGCATGGCAGTGCCAGATCCGCAAAGATTGTGGAGTAATGTGAGTTGGGACCTCTAAGTCATGCAGTGAATAGAGATAGCTAGTCACATCTCTGTTAGTAATTAACTGTAGGAGATAAAAAGGACTAGTGCACACACACCAACTTTACTGCAAGGAGGGAAACTAAATTGAGAAAAAGAAAATAATGAGACGACAAAAAATATTTCTTTTCACGTAAACATCAGAGTATGTCAAATCGAAGAAGATAAAACACGAAGACAAGATCATTGATAAATTAGAAGTCCACCTCACGTCTCATAGATTTCATTATAAATACCCATCATTAGATTTATAACTTCATGAGTTATTAATCTTTGCCAACCTAATCAATATAAGTATTAGCGTTGCGAGTCTCGGTGTGGTTACTGCACTAGTAGAAAAAGGGGCAACGGTCCAGGCCGGGTCAGCCCATTAGTCCCGGTTCAATCTAGAACCTGGACCAATGGGGGCATTGGACCCGGTTCGTGAGCCCAGGGGGCCGGCCGGGCCACGTGGGCCATTGGTCCCGGTTCGTCTGGACCTTTTGGTCCCGGTTGGTGGGACGAACCGGGACCAATGGGCCTGGCTCCTGGCCCACCACCATTGGTCCCGGTTGGAGGCATGAATCGGGACCAAAGGCTCCCCTTTAGTCCCGGTTTATGCCACGAACCGGGACCAATGAGGTGCCTATATATACCCTCGCCCGCGAGCAGAGCACTCCAGTGCTCTGTTTTTCTCTGGCCGGCGAGGGGAGGGGTTTGTGGTGCTCTAGCTCACCTCTTATGCACATGAGGTGTTCGATGAAATGCCCGAGCCACAGTAGTTAAGCTTTCTCCTCTCGAAGCTCGACCTCAAAGCTCCATTTTCCTCGATATTTGTCTAGATTTAGCGGTCCGTCACGCCCCACCCCCGTCTTCACCATCGTCGATCACCCGCGCCGATCTCATCACCGACACCACCGTGGTGAGCCTCTTGTTCTTATCTTCTTTCTGAAAGGAAAAATATTGTTACTTGTATGTTTAGATAGATACTTGTATAATTTTCTTACTTTTATTATTGCATCTTATATAGTGCGATGGTTTTGGTATCCGCCGTCGTCGGCCCTCGTCCTGTCTATGATTGATGTGGTATATATATTATCTTTATAACTATTGGTTCATTTATTGTTTATGAAAATTATGCGGACCAACATGACATAGATTTTATTTATCTAGGATGTATGTGAACCGGAAATTCCAACTGACCCTATTGTCGGGAGGTTAAATTTAGTTGAAGAAGAAAACAATTTCTTTAAGGAAAAAATAAAAAAAATTGTGGAGGAGAAGATGATATTGGAGTTGCATGTTGCGGATGTCATCGATGATCATAAGATCAAGATGGATGCAATGCGCCTGAAGATTAGAAAGATTAGAAAATATGCCATTCATACCGAGGCTTGGTATCATTATGCCGTTGGATCAATTGTTACCTTGGTTGCGATTATGATCGCCTTTGTTTTCGCATTAAAATGTTTTACATAGTTTCAATGCATTGTTTAATTAATTAGATGCTCTGGAGAGCTATATGTTGTTAGATGAGAACTATGTATGTACTTTGGTTTTAATGTGATGATGAACTTCTATTAATTTGGACACTTAATTATATATAATGCACGCAGATGAACCGGCAATGGATGTACGGTGACAGACACACCTCCGAGTACATTAAGGGCGTGCATGAGTTTCTCGATGCGACTGAGGCAAACAAGCAGAATGGTCTTATGTGTTGTCCATGCCCTGATTGTGGTAATACGAAGTCTTACTCTGACCGGAAAATCCTTCACACCCACCTGCTTTACAAGGGTTTCATGCCACACTATAATGTTTGGACGAGGCACGGAGAAATAGGGGTTATGACGGAAGACGGCAAAGAAGAAGAGTACGATGACAACTATGTGCCCCCTGAATACCGTGATGCTGCAACGGGGGGAGCTGGTGAAGATCAAGAGGAACCAGACGATGTGCCCAATGATGCTGCAACGGGTGAAGCTGCTGAAGATCAAGAGGAACCAGACGATGTGCCCGATGATGATGACCTCCGCTGGGTCCGGTCGATGCAAGGACGCAATGCGAAAGTCAAAAGGAGAAGCTGAAGTTCGATCGCATGTTAGAGGATCACAAAAAAGGGTTGTACTCCAATTGCGAAGATGGCAACACAAAGGTCGGTATCGTACTGGAATTGCTGCAGTGGAAGGCAGGGAATGCTGTGCCTGACAAAGGATTTGAGAAGCTACTGAAAATATTGAAGAAGAAGCTTCCAAAGGATAACGAATTGCCCGACAGTACATACGCAGCAAAGAAGGTCGTATGCCCTCTAGGATTGGAGGTGGAGAAGATACATGCATGCCCTAATGACTGCATCCTATACCGCGGTGCATACAAGGATCTGAACGCATGCCCGGTATGCGGTGCATTGCGGTATAAGATCAGACAAGATGACCCTGGTGATGTTCACGGCGAGCCCCACAGGAAGAGGGTTCCTGCGAAGGTGATGTGGTATGCTCCTATAATACCACGGTTGAAACGTCTGTTCAGAAACGGAAAGCATGCCAAGTCGATGCGATGGCACAGTGAGGGCCGTAAGAAAGACGGGAAGTTGAGATCACCCGCTGACGGGTCGCAGTGGAAAAAAATCGAGAGAAAGTACTGGGATGAGTTTGCAAAGGACCCAAGGAACGTATGGTTTGCTTTAAGCGCGGATGGCATTAATCCTTTCGGGGAGCAGAGCAGCAATCACAGCACCTGGCCTGTGACTCTATGTATGTATAACCTTCCTCCTTGGATGTGCATGAAGCGGAAGTTCATTATGATGCCAGTTCTCATCCAAGGCCCTAAGCAACCCGGCAACGACATTGATGTGTACCTAAGGCCATTAGTTGAAGAATTTTTACAGCTGTGGAATGGAAATGGTGTACGTACGTGGGATGAGTACAGACAAGAGGAATTTAACCTAAAAGCGTTGTTGTTCGTGACCATCAACGATTGGCCCGCTCTCAGTAACCTTTCAGGACAGACAAACAAAGGATACCACGCATGCACACACTGTTTAGATGACACTGAAATTGGACCTAAATTCATAATGAATTTCTTTGAAATTCATAAAATTGATTACGAATTTAGGTTTAATTTTCTCTATAAGTGCATCTATGTTCACTAACAGAGAAGTTTATAATTTTTGTGACCTAAAAGAAAAAAGAAATCACTAAAAAACTATAAGTATTTAGTTCTAAGTAGAAATGAAAAAATAAATAGCAAAAAAGAAAAAAATGACTATAATATTTGTTATGACTAACTAAAATTATCAAATTGAGTATAATGATAAAACACAGTAATATTAAATAGCAGGAAAAAGATTGACTCAAAAATCAATTTTTATAGTAAAGTTATTCATAAACTAGTGATTCACACAAATTTTAAAAATTCAAATTTAAACTATTCAAATTTTAAAACTAATGGCACTAACAGAGAGTTTATAATTTTTGTGACCTAAAATAAAAAAGAAATCACTACAAAACTATAAGTGTTTAGTTGTAAGTAGGAACAAAAAAACAAAAAAAACAAAAAAATGCCACCTACTGGGCACCCACGGCCTGAATACGACTAGAAACCCTACCATGGGCCAGGATTCAGGCCCACGGTAGGCCCAGTAGGCCCACGGGCACACATTGGAAGGTTTGGCCCGAAAGCCTGCTTTAGTGAGGAGCTCGAGAGGGAAGGCGCACCGCACCTTATAAATAGGTGCGGCTCCCTCTCAACTAGCGAGGTGGGACTAAACATTTGGGCGCGGGGCAGCACAAGGCCTTTGGTCCCGGTTGGTGGCACCAACCGGGACTAAAGGGGGGCATTGGTCCCGGTTCGTGGCACAAACCGGGACTAGTGCCCCCTTTAGTCCCGGTTGGTGCCACCAACCGGGACCAAAGGCCTCTTTTCAGCCGCCCAAAGGGCGGGAAGCGGCGGCCTTTGGTCCCGGTTGGTGGCACAAACCGGGAATATAGGGAGGAATTAGTCCCGGTTTGTGCCACCAACCGGGACTAAAGGCTTTGCTATATATGCAGCACTTAGCATTTTCTCCAAAATCCATCCCTTTCTTCTTCGCCCGACGCCCGCTGCTCTGCCTCGTCGCCGTCGCCGCCGAGCCGTCAGGCTGCTCCACCTCGTCGTCGTCGCCGCCGCCTCCGACGCCGTCAGGCTGGTCCACCTCACCGTCGTCGCCGCCTCCGACGCCGTCAGGCTGCTCAACTTTGCCGTCGTCGCCGCCCTCGACGCCATCTTCCCCGATCGACGCCGGCGCCGCTCCCCGCGCCCCGACGCCGCCCGCCGTGCTCCGCCACCCCTCTGTGAGCACCTGCCTCGCGCCCCTGCCTTGCCTCGCTCCCGCGCCCCTGCCCTGCCCTGCCCCGCCGGCGCCACCGCTGCCGCCATGCCCCTCTGCCCCGCCGGCGCCACCACTTTTTTTATTAGTTTAATTTTTTTCATATATATATATATAATGTATGTTTATGTATGTGCCTATATGTTTTTGTCCATATGTTGCAATATGTTTTTTTATTTCTATTAGTTTAATTTTTTTGTTCATATGTGATGTATATGTGTATGTGATGTATGTGGCTAGAATTTGCTAAATATATATGTTAAAAATGTTTTTTTGTTCATATATAGAAAGTTACAATTTTACAAAAGTTTATATATGCAAAAGTTACAATTTTAGAAAAAGAAGGATAGGAAAGAAGAAAATAAGAAGAGGAAAGAAAGAAGAATAGGAGAGGAAAAGAAGAGGAGAAATAAATAAGAAGAAGAAAAAAGAAGAAAAAGAAGAGGAGAAGAAGAAAGGAATAGTGGAGAAGAAGAGAAAATAGAATTCTATTTTCTCTTCTTCTCCACTATTCCTTTCTTCTTCTCCTCTTTTTTTCTTCTTTTTTTCTTCGATCTTCTCCTCTAGCTATTCCTTTCTTCTTCTCCTCTTTTTTCTTCTTCTTCTTCTTCTTAATTTTTATCGGGAACGAGGGTGTCGAGGATCGCCGAGGGGTCGAGGGTCGGGAACTAGGGTAGAGGGTCGAGGGTCGTTAAGGGGTCAAGGGTCGAGGGTTTCAGGGTCGAGGGTTCGAGGGTTCTATAGGGTCTAGGGATCGAGGGTCAAGGGTTCCAGGGTCGTGTAGGGGTCGAGGGTTCCAGGGTCGTCGAGGGTTCGAGGGGTCGAGGATCGCCGAGGGGTCGAGAGAGGTTTCCTAGTGTCAAAGTATTGAAGAAATCCATGGCTTCATCATTAGCCGTAAGTAACCAGGGCATGATGGTACGAAGTCCTCCAAAGTTATTTTGGAATGGTGTCCCGGATAGGATAATTTGCCTTTTTGTATGAATTTCAGCAAAGGCCTTCCAAATAACGATATTTGGAAGGTTCTTGCTGAACTTTGTACCAAAAACCGAATTATCCTATCTGGGACTCCGTTCCAAAATAACTTTGGAGATCTTCGTACCATCATGCACCTGTTACTTTCGCCTAATGATGAAGACATGGTTTTGTTGAATCCATTGACACGAGGCAACCTCCCGACCCCTCGGCGATCCTCTCGAACATGAGAGGAAGAAGAGGATAAAAAAAGAAGAGGAAGAAGAAAAAAAGAGGAGAAGAAAGAATAGAGGAGATCTTCTCCTCTATTCTTTCTTCTCCTCTTTTTTTTCTTCTTCTTCCTCTTTTTTTATCGGGAACGAGGGTCGTCGAGGGACATAGATGTAGTGTCGTTGTCGATATACCCCCTCCCGATAGCTTCAACACGTGGGGGGGTCGATATTACCCCCTCCTCGAAGCGTTCTCGAGGCCACCCCTAACCCTTGAGGCGTTGTCGAGGCCACCCGAAACCCTAGAGAAGCAGCGTCGAGGCCACTAATTAATATGATTCCTTATTGTGATTAGCTAGCTAGATCTATGTTTGCCCCTAATATATCCATCTGTCATGTTTGAATAATAATTGCCATGTTGTAAATATTTGTAGAAACTATGGACACCGCCCGATACGAAGCAAAAGAAGCGTTGTTGAGGGACATAACTGCAGGAGGAAGTGATGTCGCCTCGTTGTTTCTCAACGACACCGATGGTCTGGAAGGAGAGGGTGAAGAAGCTAGCTCCGGTGACCTAATGCCGGTGCAAGAAGGAGAATGTGAGGACGGCTCCGGTGACCCAATGCCGGTGCAAGAAGGAGACCGTGATGACGGCTCCGATGACCGAACCGAATCAGGCCAGGTATATATATTAGTTAAGCCTGTGCTGACTAGCTAATTGATGCATTCATTGTTTTGGTAGATACACATATTAATTAAGTCTTTGTTCTTTTTTCTAGCCCTCCGAATCGAGCACAACTGAGGTAAAAAGACGAGGCCCGAAGAAAAAGTTGAGCTCGGATGAAAGGTTTGAGATCATGGCAATCACGCCCGACGGCCAACCGATTGAACCCATCCGAACAAAGAACGCATTTGTTGCTCAGTGCTGGGTTCTGGTTAGGGACAAGATCCCGATCAGCATCCAGCAATGGTTAAAGCCGGCTACAGAAGACCCTGAGGTGTCTTACGTCAATGATATGCAGAAAAATGATCTTTGGACTGAGCTGAAGTCAAATTTCACACTACCGCCAGAGGATGATCCGGAGAAGCCAGTTAAAGAGCAATTAATCAAGTCTTTTTCTCTTAAGAGGATGGCAGACCTATTCAGGAGGTGGAAGAAAGACCTGAATAGGTTTGTCGATAAAAACGAGACACCAGAATTCAAGGGCAGATACAGTCAGTGATCAAAGGTTGAAAGAACGATGAGCAGCTGGGAAACAAATTGCCCAGATCGGTGAACAAGGGAATCAATCATGCCCCCCGCTCAAGGTGCCTAGCGACATCGTCGATCCGAGGATGGTGCCCGGTTATAGCAATCTTGACGATTACTTGCCCGACGATGTACATTATGATCCCATGGAGGTGCAGATACACAGATACGAGTACGGGAAGCCTCTCATCAAAGATGAAAGATCTCTATCAACGATGATGCGAAGATTGCATGATTGGTACTTGAAAATCTCCAGAGAGTCTTGGGGGAGGAGTACTTTGTATGTGAGAGTTAAACCGGAGCATGACCTCGTTGGAATTGATCTGTTGCCTATTCCATTTGAGGAGTTCTATCAGTTTTTCAATCAATTGGCCCTCGATAAAGCAACGGTCACCTGCTACTGTCTGTAAGTACTACTACTTCTGTCATTAAGTCTCTCTATATAGCTCAGCTCTTTCATTGCATGTATTTATAATTATCCTCACTATATTATGCAGATTGAAGATCGCCGAATTGAAGAAAAGACAAATCGGTGATATTGGGTTCGTTAACACATATCTCATAGATGCAACTCAGGTTAAATTTCATGCCGCAGAAACCGAGGCCAGCTTGCTACGATCATTCAAAATAAATGAGCACAAAGATATAATACTCTTTCCTTACAACTTCAAGTGAGTGTTACTGTCTTGTGCATATTCGGTTTCCCTTATATATTAGTCCAGGTTATAGTAATGTAATTGATGAGTTATGCATGCGTGCGCAGGTACCACTATATTCTCCTAGAGATTAGGCTTGAGCGGGGAGTAGTAACTGTCTTGGACTCGAGACGAAAAGATCCCCAGGAGTATGCGGACATGACTGAAATCCTCGAGAAGTAAGTTAAATCGATCATTATCCACCATATCAGCAAATTTGTTCATTTCCTGATATCAAGTAATTGTTTTCTTTTGTCTGGCTGGGTTTGGAGAAAATTCACCACAAAATCCCCGGGACTGCCGAAGAAGCTGGAATTTAGATACTCGAAAGTAAGTACTATAGTAGCATGTTTCGCGCGTCTCCTAGCTATTGATTCAAGCGCTAGTTTCATCAATACCATTTGGCATTCTTGCTTATCTGTTTGATTGACCTCTATTTATTGTAAAGTGGTTGTGGCAGGAACAAGGGAATGATTTCTGTGGATACTACGTTTGCGAGTCCATCCGCCACACGACCTGTGAGCGGAGCGGGTACTCTGACGAACAATGTGAAGTGCGTAAGAAATAATATTCACAATTTTAGTTTATTACCATCATTTGTGTTGAGTTTCATTCATTCATATATATATGTATTGACCCCCTTTTCAAATTAGATGTTTCAGCAGCGGGATGAACTCCTAGAACCAGATCGCATGCGAGCAATTCAAGAAGAATTGGCGATCGCTGAAGACGGAGAATACTATGTGGACCATGCGTCCGTAATTTAGGAGATTATATTTGTAAGAGATAATTATTGTATATATGTAGCCGGTAGTGTCAGATAGATATACGAGAACTTGTTGTTCGACCAATCTCTCGGAGAAGGAGAGGTGGTCGATATCACATCTCTTTGTATGCATATATGTTCATGACGACCTTCTGTTTCCTTCGTTTGCTTACTAGCTAGCTATAGCGTGTCTAGTCCTCTCTATACGGATGTATAGTACGTAGCGTCGACCAAGCACGGACATAAGAGAGGACACTTCTCTTTATTAATTAGCTATCTAACACAATATATGAAATACCTAAATTAACCCCCCAAAACCCCCCAACCCCCCTCCTTTTAAAAAAAACAAAAACCCCAACCACAAAAATGCTGACGCGTGGAGGTCTATTGGTCCCGGTTGGTGCCACCAACCGGGACCAAAGGCCCTCCTGCCTGGGCTCGGCGCACAGGCCACGTGGAGGCCCATCTGTCCCGGTTCTGGTTTGAACCGGGACTAAAGGGTGAGGGCATTAGTAACGACCCTTTAGTCCCGGTTCAGGAACCGGGACTAAAGGCCCTTATGAACTGGGACAAAAAGGCGGTTTTCTACTAGTGCTGGGGAAGCAATTATTTCTTCATGTATATTAGAGTTTGCAATAGCGTGGATGAAGCAAAACTTAGAGCGAGCATCGTAGGGCTGCACATCAGTATTACCTTACACAAGCCCATTATTTTGGAAATTGGTTGTTCTTTCATGGCTTCTTTTCTTGGAAACGGTTTTCTGGACAGGTCTCCCCATGTGGATATAAAGATGAAAGCATTGAGCATTTCCAAGGTGATGATAAATTTCAAGATATCCAAGATCAACAGAAGGGCCAATAAGGCGGCGCATGAGATAGCGAAGTTCAGTTTTGATACTAGGTCTAATGGTGTGCTTCTTAATAGTGTTCCGCCTTGCATGGCTAAAATTGTAATAGATGATTGTATGAAGTTTTTAATTAATTTATATATGAAATGAGTTTTCAAAAAAAATGTAAGTATTAGGTTTGTTTTTAATTGGTTACCACCATAGCTATCGTCTGGCAATACCGTCAAGTTTCAACCGTCAAATTTAAGTTTCATCATGAAACTTTGCATCTAAAACTGCCAAGTTTCAACCAGTTTCAGAGAAATAATTTCAAACAATTTTTACTGTCGGCAGTAGACACAAAATAATTGATTCTTACCGGTCACTCGTATTAATTTTCAAAATTGAAACTTAACATTTTTTCTGAAGTCATCAAAATATATTCAAAATAAATCTTATTTCAAAGCACTGGTTACGAGTAACGCGAATATGAAAACAGAACTTAACTTGAACTTTTTGTTTAAAAGATATAAAACTTTAAAATCGAAAGCAAAATAAGAAGCGGGCACCAGAGACATGCGTGTCCCCGCACTTGCATGCTACGGATGCCCTGTTGACTGACATCCACTCGTTACATATTTCTGTTTTTTGAAAAACAACATCAACTTTATTAATTCAAAATAATGGTTACATCGTCTATAAGAAGAGATACATTATTTCCCATAGGCTCCTCGATCCAATCCGTTGTCGTGAAACATTTTGGTAGTCTAGTAACCTCATGAGCTACTTTATTCGCTTCCCTATTACAAATTTATAATGTTCAAAACTAATAAAAGAAAAATAACAGGCCATAAAATAGCAATCATCCACTCGTCACATGGCTCTGCATGCATGCAGCAGTTTGACGCCGAGTACGTACCTGCTCGTTCCGCTGATAATAAGCTGGAGGTTGTGAGGACAAACAACCCCACGGAAGAACTTCAGTGCCGGAATAAACTTGGCCCCATCCGTTTGAAGATCGAATGGCCACGGACGGCGCCCAATAAAATTCCATGAGTTCGCCCCGGTACGTATATCCAGCCATGACGAGATCACTCGTTGAAAATGATAGCCATTGGCCAACCAACCCTCCCAATGTACATTCCATCTGCACCTTGACTTTCCGGCCGGCGGCACTATTCTCTTCTCAGCAGAGATAGGATCTGCTAGGAATCCCAGTTGTTTGGCACCGTTCATGCCTCCAAACACTGGCTATCATGTACGGTTCCAAACACTGTGAATGCAAGAACAATGTCACGTAGCTTGGCCCGTAGAGTTGCACGCAACAAAGTACTCCCTCCGTTCCGAATTACTTGTCTTTGATTTGTCTAGATACGGATGTATCTAGAGTGCTAGATACATCCGTATCTAGACAAATCGAAGACAAGTAATTCGGAACGGAGGGAGTATATACTACTCTCTCCGTCCCATAATATAAAAGTGTTTTTGACATTATTGTAGTGTCAAAAACGCTCTTATATTATAGGAAAGAGGGAGTAGCTATTACCGGCCGTGTCGATCGGTGATGCACTGCACCGGCACATGATCTGCGCCATGTCGTGGAGGCTTGATCCTGCGCAGGGCAGGGCCTCGATGGAGCGAGCATGTGCGTGCCAGGCATACATGCATTGCATGCCCAAGCTGCTGCTGCTTGCTGAAGTCATCTTTCAGATGCGAGGATACGGCGGGTTGGCCGGACCCTCTCCTGTGGCTGCGAGCGAGGAGAGGACACGGCGCCGTTCTACTAGCCTGCTCTCGAGTTTCCATTTCGAGGCGGAGAGACGTACCTACACGGTGTACGTACGGTACGGCTCCTCGGATCAGGATCCAGTGCCCAAATTTATTCCAATCCATTTTTTTCAAATAGTTTGTATTGCTATCACATGTGTCACGCGCGTATGCATGTGTTTATTTACTCGTTTGCTATTTGCAAGCCATCTGAACACAGACTTAGTGTGAATCAGTTTTCATTGAAGAAGAAGGTGAGGCACCGAGTTATGTGGCAGAGGCGGTGGCGATTCCATGTAGGGTCGGCGGCCAGTGTCGGAGAAGAAGGCGAGGTTTGGAGGGTATGCAGGGCGACGAGGCGTGTGGCAGCCCTATCAGCCAAAGGTGGCACGTGCATGCAGTTTTTCCGGCATCGAAGGGGGATTGTGAGAAACAAGAGGGATTGCGTGGCCACAATTGTCTTATGAAAATCTAATTTTCAAACGACTTACACGTAGTCTGTCCTTTTTATTTAACACTACCGTCTTCACACGCCAAACTCTAAACGAATTACCCAGAATGAACATTTACGCAACGTCAATACATGCATTTATATTTCGTTAGAAATTTCATAAATTTCCCATGTGGAAGATTTTTCTTAGAAGATCACCGAAATAAACAGTTCCACACATAACCCTTAAGGGGAAAAAAATAAAAAGCCCTGGAGATGAACTCAAAGGATCCCCACGAGGGTGATTTTTTTCTCACGCGCAAAAATACCATTCATGTATTCACCCTCAGTCATTGCTTTAAGCCATGATTTTTGACATAATTACTTTTGTTTCAAAGCATTATATGACTTGTTTCAAATTGTACCGTAATGCTTCATAGCGTACGAGCAAATCCACTCTGAAATAAGTGCACTCTTAGTTGATGGTATGCGACGAACACTATGATATACTTTTCGACAAGCAAAAGAGAGGATGAAATATTATGTAACACTATAATTGAAACAAAATAAATTATTTCACAAGCTAGAAGACATGAACGGCAGAATATCATTTCAAGGATTCTGGCCCCTTGTGTCCGATGGAGATGAGAGTCTTTCACTGTTTCGCATGAATGCACACACGCAGGCAGTTAACTCGTAGCGGGCCCGGTGGGCTACAGCGAGTCACCATATTATAAAGAAAACATTGGCGAATAATACGTCCCGATGGGCCGCGCGAGCTCAATAGACCTCGGCGCGAGATGAACACCTTAATTACTCCTGTCCGGAGTAATTAAAAAAAAATTACTCCTGTCCGGAAGCCGGCCGGCAGCGGTTCCCCACGGCGGGACGGCGCAGGACCACCGTGCACAGTTCTGCGCGGTCACATCGGCGCATGGCTTGAACCACCGCCCCCCGGCGCCGCCAGTCCGGCCGCCAATCCATCATTTACGTAATCATGGCTGGTCTCGCCGGCCCGCCGTCACGGTGACTGCACGCGAGCGCGCGACGGTGGCGCCCGCCGGCCGGCCGGCCACCTGCGCGCGTTTTATATATGTAGGCGTAAGTGCGTGGGTACTGCCTAGCAGTAGCGTGAATGGCCACTACGTATAGCAGTAGCCTGCAGTTGCACCGGCGCGTGCGTGCAGCATAACCACAGCGCGCGCGTACGTGCGTCGTGGCTCCCTTGCTCGCGCACGCTATATATGGCACTATGCATGCGGGGCATAGATCACTGGCTCCGCTGCATGGCATCTTGGCGTAAAAATGGACGAACACAAGAGACACGAGGCAAAACCGGGCGCTGACGATGATGGAATATTACTGTAGAAGATACGCGCGCGCACCAGCGAGCCGGCCGGCGGACCGCGAGACTGAAGCCACGCACTGTTCAGCCGATCCATTGATCGGCCTCGGTGCAGTCTACAAGCCGATTGTTTCAGGACGCCGAATGGCGCTGAAGTTCGGTCTCGGAGACGGGAGACCCAGGACCAAAAGACTCCTTCGCTACTAGAGGGGAGATCGTTCGAATGAATTTGTTCCACAAGAGAACCCCGAAATTAGAATTGAGGAGTACTTCTTGCAAAGATCACTCCACTTGTCGCAACTTGAGAATTTTTTCTTTTCTCGTAGATCCGTTTATTCCACATGTTTATCTCTTAAACCGTGCCTCTAAATCTTAAATGGTTTTCACCATTGAATTCCTCGTGTCGAGCTTTTTAAAACTGGATCCTATGTTGATGAGTTTTGACGAGCTTTTTTTCACACAAAAAAAGGGTCGAAAAAACCGATAAAAAACCGAACCGGAAGCATGGCTTTTTTCCCTTTTCGAAAGAGCCACGGCCGTGCCTCGCCTGAAATCACAACCGTGCCTCTCTCGGAAGCAAAAACATGCCTCTCGTGGAAGAAAAAAAAATGTTTTTCCTGTTTCCGAGAGGCACCGAACCTTTGCCTCTGGCGGAAGAAGAAAAACCGAAAACGCATTTTTTTCCTTTCCAAGAGGCACGGCCGTGCCTCTCACGAAAGTACAACCGTATCTCTCGCAGAAAAAAAGTACAAAAAAAAGAAAACATGTTTTTTTTTCTATCATGCGTCTCGCGAACGCAAACCATGCCTCTCGCGGAAGCAAAACCGTGCCTATGGCGAAAGAAAAGAAAAAGAAAACATGTTTTTTTCCAGTTTCCGAGAGGCATGGCTGTACCTCTCGCAAAAGCAAAACCGTGCCTCTCGCAGAAGCAAAAGAAAGCGTATTTTCGCGCAAAAAATGATTTTTTTGGTCCAAAAGCTAAGGAAGACAGGTGTAAAGTTAAAAAGTAAAAAAAAACCGGGAAAAACCATTCAAAAATCCAAAAATGCATGCAAAAAAAACAAAATCTAGAAGGAGCGTCCAGAGCGCGATACGTGGCGACGGTTGAGAGCGCGTCAAGTGGTGTTGATCGTTGTGAAGCTCCCGAAGGAGCGCTCGTCAACTAGCTGCTCCCAGATAACCCCCAGCTCTAACGCCCCAGAAAAAGTTCAGGCCATTTTACTATGATAAAAAATATATAAAAATAAAGCCCAGTTTTCTGAGTTTTTTGCTTTGGCTAATAAAAGCCGTTATTTTGGCTGTGACTAATAAAGCCCAATGTTTTGCCATGCTATGAACAAAAATGCCATGGCCCAAAAGTAAAGGGAAAAATAAAATAAAATTGATGTATAGAGAATGAATAAAAAATGCATGGCTCAAAAACAAAAAATATATAGATAGACTATGCAAAATAAGGGTTGCCATCATCTTTAGAAGCTAAATTTGCTGTGGTTGAAGATTTTTTTCTCCCATTGGAAAAAAAGTCATGTATTCACATCTGTACATAGTGGCAAAAATTATGTGTATTAAATATCAATGTTGAGGATATCGCTTATCGTTACCGTTTCAGTCGACTGGGGATTAGAGATTAATCGGTCCTTTTTTTTGCACATCCTAGGTTCCCAACACTAAAAAATGATATATATATATATATATATATATATATATATATATATATATATATATATATATATATATAGTGTTACTATTCATCACCCAGGGTGCAGAATACGTTATTCTTCATCCGAGGTAATCCTACGATTACTTTATAGATAAATTACATTTGAAATACAAATAGTTACATTCATATTGATTTACTGCATAAGATTTGGCATAACAAAAAAAATAATAGGTCAAAAATTGTATTTTACGTACATTTTACACTATGTTTTTACATTTGCAATTTTACGTAACATAATTTTTTTTTACAACGATTATATGTTTTCTTACGTTCTCTTTTTATGTCTAAAATAAGAAAAAAATTACGAAACGTAAAATTACGGTGCATAGATGTTAAAATAGAGGTGGGTGAAGAATAACTATTCCTCACCCAGGGTGACGAATAGTCAATCCCTATATATATATATATATATATATATATATATATATATATATATATATAAGACAAAAAAATATTTGACAAAAGTGGTACCTTGATTGCTTCATTATACAATGACATACAAAACAGAACATAAGTACATATCATGTCACAAGGTCCAAAAAATACAAATTAACATAGTTATCTTGCACACATGGTGCTAGGTATATGCCTGATTTATCAATAGATTCCCTACAAATCGCCTGTCAGAGTGATAAATCGGCTCAAATGGTAAACGGTGATGATAAGGCATAATCTTACCAGTTACCCCTCGAGTAGTAATTAATCGGACGACAAAAATTGCTGAATTGGATGATTTTTTGAACAGTGTTAAATATCAAGAGATATTTTACTATATACATGAAGACACAAAAAAATGTGGACTGGAAATTTCCATCAGGTAGAACACAAAAAAAGGTGTACCATATATTTTTGGTAGTAATTGCCATGTTTCAAAAAGGAAATGTACCCTAGTCCCATGAGTAAGCTAAAAATCCCATGAAAAATATATGAAAGTGAAATTTGCCATGGCATTAAAAGTAAAAAAAAGTACATGGACCATGAGAATTTAAATTTCCATGACAAAAAAAGGAAAACTTTGCCATGAAAATATCAAAGTTTAATGAACATGTATGTAAAAGTTAATTAGCCATGGCAATATTGGTAACTTTTCAATGGCAAATAAAATTTAAAATTTCCATGGCACTAAAAAGTAAAAATTGCCATTGAAAGTAAATTTAAATTTGCCATGGAAAATAAAAAGTAAAAAACTGCCATGGCAATAAAAGTTCAAAATTGCCATGGTGATTTAGGTAAATTTGCCATGGAAAAATAAAAATTTTAATTTATTGCCAACATATTTCACTATATACATGAAGACACAAAAAATGTGAATTCAAAATTGCCATCAGGTAGAACACAAAAATCTACCATATATTGTTTGGTGGTAATTGCCATGTTTCATAAAGGAAATGTTCTATCATCCCATGAAAAATCAAACCCATGAAAGTAGATGAATGTGAAATTTGCCATGGTATTAAAAATAAAAAATGGACATGGACCATGAAAATTTAAATTGCCATGACAAAAAAAGGAAAACATTGCCATGAAATATGAAAGTGTAATTGACATCTATGTAAAAGTAAATTTGCCATGGCAATAAAGGTAATTTTTCCATGGCAAATAAATGTAACATTTCCATGGCACATATAAAGTAAAAATTGCCATGGCAATAAAATTTAAATATTTGCCATGTCGATATAGGTAATTTTGCCATGGATATAAATGTAAAATGGCAAATAAACAGTATAATTGCCATGGCAATAAAATTTTAAAAATTGCCAAGGTGATTTAGTTAAATTTTCCATGGCAATTAAGGTAAATTTACCATGTCAATTCAGGTTATTTTGCCATGGCAAAATAGAAAGTTAATTTTGCCATGCGACTAAAGTACTTTTTTCCATGCTACAAAGTAAAATTAGCCATGTTCTTAAAAGGTAAAAATGTTATGGGATCCGACTTTCATACATTTATCATGTGAATATTCCCAAAAAATGTTTGGAAATTTGCTACAATGTATGAGACAGACTTTTCAAAAAGAAATTGGCATGTGATGAATGCACATGATTTTTTTTGCCATGATATGATCGATGAACTAGAAGATGAAGGGGCATAATTAAAAATAAAAAAATTGCCATGGCAGATGCATATTAAAAAAGATGAAATTTTATTTTCATTATTATTGCAATGCTTTGTACGAATTGCCATGTATGTAAATAATTTTGCCTTGGTGCAATGAAACAAAATAGCCATGGTACCTGTATTATACTTTCCATGGTCCATAAACGAAGTTTGCCATGGTCCATCACTTAGTTTGCCTTATTAGAGAAAAAACGAAATAATGTGGAAACGATTCTTTAATAAAATTGCCCTGGCCCCACGAAGTTGTATTGCCATGATATGGGAAAGAGTGTGCGATGGTCCATGATTTAAATTTGCCATGGTATTTAATTGAAAACGGAAATGTTAACGCCCACACGTGTGGGCGTTAGCCAACTCGCACACACGCCTACATCACCGTCCAACGCCTTTTGCACGAATCTTGGCATAAAAAGGTTGATTTTATGTGCCACGTAGGACTACTCGTGTGTGTGGCATGTGGGGGAGTTCGCCCACACGCCTGTTTTCTCTCCACGGCCAACGTTCGCCAGTCGGGGCGTGCGATGGAACTGCTGTCGCGCCCGCACGCCACGCACCACTCCTGTTCCCCATCTCCCACGACTGTCATTCACCCACTCTCTCACACCTAAGCTGTTATTTGCCATGTTTTTTAAGGGTACAGGGCAACTGCCCTATTTGTGATTGTAAGCATATGTCAACTCTCTTTTTACCCGAACATGTTATTGTTGCCATGTCTGTTTTGTAGCGTTACATGGCAACTGTCTAGTGTTAGTAGGTGGCAACTCCTAAAGATACCACCGTCACCCACATGCCCGTCTCCTCTCCCACACACCAAAAGCCATCAGTTGCCATGTGTTTTGCAGGATACATGGCAACTGCCCTCCCGTCTCCTCTCCCACACACCAAAAGCCATCAGTTGCCATGTGTTTTGCAGGATACATGTCAACTACCCTAGCGTGCTTGTAAGCAGATGGCAACTCTCTTTTTACCCGCAACATGTTTTTTGCCATGTTTTTAGTGCTACATGGCAACTGTCCAATGTTAGTAGGTGGCAACTCTTAAAGTTTTCCAAAATCATGATAACTGTAGTTGTCCGACATGGCAACAACTGCAGTTGCCCAAAGATGGCATCCGGCACTTGACCTAAGACGGCAACTGCAGTTGAGCAACCATGGCAATTGTAGTTGTCCGACATGGCAACTGTAGTTCAGCAACATGGCAACTGCAGTTGAGCAACATGGCAACTGAAGAGGGTCCGGACCATGGCAATCGCGGCGGGACGCGTGGTTACTGAACACGTGGGGCGTGTGGCTCGCAGGCGGGGAGGGGCGACGGCCGAGACGGGTCGTGCGGGCCGCGTGCTCGCTCGCCCGGACGTGCTCGTGCGGGGCGATCGCGCTGCACCGGACGTGCGGGCTGTGGCTGCGCGCGCCCGGACGCGGTCGTGTGGGCGGGGTCGTCTCCGTGCCACACAGGACGTGCGGCACAACCACCCGATACACCACACGTGTGGCAGTTATCGGGGTCCATTGAAAATTGCCATGTGTTTGTGAGAAATTTTCCATGCATGTAAAAAACACAATTACCAACTATAAATGCCTTGGTAGATGCATATTAAAAAAATTACCATGGTGTTTTAATTAAAATTGTCATGTTTTATACTCCCTCCGTTTCTTTATATAAGGTGTATTTGTTTTTTCAAAAGTCAAACGAGTGCAAGTTTGACCAAGGTTTTAGAAAAATGTATCAATATCCATAATATAAAATTTATATCATTTGATCCATCATGAAAGGTAGTTTCATATTTTATCTATTAGGTATTGCAGATGTTTTTATTTTGTTCTATAATCTTGGTCAAACTTTCAAATGGTTGACTTGCACGGAAATCAATACACCTTATATTCTGGAACGGAGGGAGTATAAGAGAATTATCGTGGGCGTAAAAATTTCCATGAGGAATACAATACAAATGCCATGTTGAATACATATTTTTTGCCATGATCAAATCCCAAAACAGAATACCTGCATTTTTTGACATGTGGACATGGCAACTAATATATACTTCTCTCAACATAAACATACATCTTGTTCAACACCACTCTGGAATCCAGATGATACAATCACACATTATAATATGCAAATTGATTATGTTCTAATGGGAACTAAATTTACCAACAAAGCTGGTATCCAGTAACCCGAATCGAGGGTTGATTGAACTGATCAAAGCAGCTGAATAGAGGAGCGGGGCGGGGATTCATTACACATGTTCCCATGTTGCTGCGGATGTAGAGGAAGCACGAGGGCGGGGGCATCGACCATGATGCAGATGACGTTGAAGTAGACAAGGATCCACCGACGACTCGCCGTTGAACGGTATCCCTGGGGTGCACGAGCACCACAGAACCCCGGCGGCCTCTCCTTTGAGGCCTCCACCACCCATGCACCTCCCCGGCGAGCAGCTCCCCCGTCGGCGCGGCTTATGAAGGAACAGTGCATTAACATAAACTTGACCCTTATCCATTGATGAAATGACTAGTAGGGCCGCCGCCTGGTCTGAAACGGCAGTGCCTCCCTTTATTAATTCATGTAGAAAACAACGTTAGTAGTATAATGAAGCTTGTCGGATCAACATTATTATCTTGTCCAAGTCGTGCGGGATGCGCGCTATGCCGTCTATCCATGCAAAATGAAACTGCGAGATTCACTTGTGTCTGCGATCATACACCACCCACCTTGATATATACTCTGATTAGAGGGATCAAACCAAAGCCCCAGCGGAGATATATGATGGTGAAACTACTTAATTAGCATGATCCGAATTACCAACCGATTTCGGTGTCGATCGGATGTGATAAAAAAGACCACCGTTAATTTGTCATGTACTGGTACTACCTCTGTGGCGAGTAAATATTATATTATTTATTGATCAAGGAGAAGAACAATGAGGAATGCAATAAAACAAGAGCAGAGGTGGATTGATGCACCATTAAGGCCGTAACCACTGCGGTGAGTAAATATATTATTTTGCAGCCCGGCGCTATTAATACTCATGAAGACATCCTAATTACTACTACGAGATCACTGCGAAGATCTTCTGTCCTGATACTATATTTTCTGCATGCATCGATCCTGCATGCCTGTCGGATATATAGCTTAGCTGCTGCACTGGCTCAGTACGTACGTCCTGGAACCAATTTACACGCAGGGGAATATATTAAATCTATCAATCAATACATACACGTACGCGAGAAATTTGTATCCTAGCCTGCCAGCCTCTGGCTAGTTGCCATTTGCCACCTTGTACTAGTACGTACCAGCATGTGTACCAGTATTGATCATGCGTCTTAAATCCACATGTATTTGTTTATCAGTTTAATAAGACTGGGTCTTGCGCCTTGTTCCAGTGTGCCAAACAAAGGGTCCGGTGCACAGTGAAAATGGATTAGCCGTGAGGGAGGTAATTGTTTGTTGGACCTACTACCTGCTGAGCACTGGCTGGCTCCAAATGGTTTCAGAGAGTTCACTCCACACTCCAGAGTACGTACGTATGAGCTGAAGGCCGTGTGGTTGTGCGTGGATGCGTGCATGCACTGATACACACATGCTACAACTGTGAAAGGTTCCCAAAACAGTTGTTACTATTATACTAGTAGTATGTCACTACTGACTACTGAGTACTGACCAAGTGTCCATGCACACTGTAACAAAACGTTACCACGTGGAGTCGTGGACGAGGTACGATCGATCGAACACACGTACGGTTCACCGAACACACTGTGCAAATACATCAGTAAAAAAAAAGTGAGCCATGCATGGAGAAACTCCTGCTGATGCAGTGAGGAGGATGACTTAATGACAAGTACGTGCTGTACTCAGGATCGTGTATATACATGTCTTGTCATCATGGCATCATGCCAATGTATTAAACCATCCGTGCCACATGCACCTGCCTATGTTCTAACGGTTCCCATGTGCCGGCCGTCCCGTACGTGCGCCGATACTAAGTTGGCACGTACACGCACGCGTAAGTAAGTGCATTTCGATCCGTTTGGCGCGTTACGGCCACGGCCGGCTGCGTGCGCGCGTGCGTACAGCATGCATGCACGTGATGCGATCGTGCGGATGCGTGTCTTGGGCTGGCTAGCTAGTTCGATCGATCGATCAATATAACGCACGTACGTACCGTCGACATGCATGTATATACTCGCGTAAATATAGGATCTATGCGTATATCGCACACTGTAGATCGACGTATGACCCCTAGCAACCTCTAGCTAGCTACCCTATGGCTACAAAGTTACTCCACTCTTGATGGTCTATGAAGTTCATACGACGGATCCATCGGTTGATCTGCACTGGCGTATCTAACGATATGTATGCATGGATCTGTGAACAGTGGACTTGCTTGCGCTAGGGCAAAGGACGACGTACTACTACTTACTACTCCGCCACCACGTAGCATAGCCCCGACTTAACTGCCTCTGAGGCCAAATCTCTGTGAAGAGGATCCTGCCCCCACGGAATTCAATGGTAATGTAACTAATGCATGCATGACACATGTCAGCATGTGGTTCCAGTTAATAATGTCGTAATGATATCTACCGTCGATCCATTCATCTTTGTTTCCTTGTCCTTATTTTCTTTCCTTTGTTTCTTGCATACAAGTGCCAGCAGCGATAGTTAGGCCCGGCCAATTTAAAATAAGAGGGATACTTGTGTGTGTGAGAGAGAGAACATCGTGCGCTACTACGTACCTTCGCCCTGGTTTATCCGTCTCATTGTAGTTTGTGCCAAATTTTCATTATAAATTTAACTCACAAAATATTCATGCATGTCACAAAAAATCATATCATTTAAAACTACGTTCAAATACGAATCTAGCGATATAATTTCTGTTAACATGTATTAACGTTTTGTTAGTTAAATATTTTGCCAAAATTTGACACAAATTACAAAGGGGCCAATAAACCAGGACCAAGGTAGTACATGGAAGGCATACATCGTGTACAAAGTAGTGGGATCGATGGTGTACCTACGTACCCGTGTGACACTCAAAGCGGGTAACATGCGCACGCGATGACATGCAAGTCAACGAGCAGCTAGCCAGCCAGCCATGCATGCATGCAATGCAAGCTTAAATACCACAGATCGATGGATACATTTGGGTGTACCGTAGCATCGATGGCGAAAGATTCGTGCACGTTTGCACGAAAGATCCATTGGTGGCGGACGACATGAATAGCCAATTAAGCATCGAGCAATGTCGCCTACACCACGTACATCGTACGTCCGCGATCATTCCTTTTGCGCGTGTACGTGGTAACCACACGCAAGCACGTAGTACTACGCATGTCCGTACGTATATAGAGCAGCTGCTCGATGTAGTTATGCCATATTATATTCAAGTGTGTGATTTACATTTTTCAAAGGTGTTATTCAAATTGCAAATATTTGTTTTCTAGTGTGTACTACACAATCATATTTATGCACTATTTTTATTGGTAAATATACTTGTCATATTATGATGTTCAAGAGAACTGACTCTTGGTGAGGCGGTGGAGCTATGCAGTTCAAATCCTAATGTTCACACTTACAAGGTTCTTTGGGAGCAAAATAAATTGGAGAAACAATTCGTCCACAAGTATTATTTGAGGAGTGCAAACTTGGAGCGCCGATTTTTTCTAGGACCCCGCAAATGTTATTTGTGGACGAAATTCTGCAAGCACCTAATATGTTTGACCGTGTTTGATGCCGAAAAAATTCAGAATTTATTGATTGTTGTTTCTTTTATTTATTTATTTACTATTCATGAAGGTTGTAAGTTTCAATGCATTTTGGATCTTGCTCTTTCCCTTGTCCATCTAATCAAGTACTATGGACCCTTGTATTTTTTTTTTACCTATGCAGCATCCAAAGGGGACTTCTTGAATATTCATATGTTTTCATCTTATAGGATGTAATACATAATGGCATTCTAATGGTGTGTCTTTCCTATTTGATCATGTGTTTCTATAGTCATGGGATCCAAAGAGGCTCTACTTAAACACACAACATATAGATTTTGGTTTTGCTAAGTCTCAATCGACTAAGAAAATCCTTTTGACTTGCGGTTGTTTCTATGTAATTTCCAGTTTTCATGAAACTGAAGTTTTTTTTTTTAAATAGACTAAGAAGACAGAAATCTCAATCAACTGTGCCCTAAGGGAGCACACCAATTAGGGATATAGATGGCCAATAAGCGGCATCTGCAAGTCCCATGTAGTTAGCTTTAGCTAGCTCCATAGTTCACTTTCTCCGAGAAACACAAATTATTGAACTGTTAGATCATTAGTGGGTTTAAACAGAATTAAACAGGACCCTATTTAATTACATCCCTAACACCAATTGAAGAGACGGTAACCGATTGTGTGGCACTATAGTCTGTACGATAAGCAACTAAACAAGTGATCAAGAAATCTCAATCAACTAAACCCAAGGAAAACTCAATAGTTGTTACTTAGCAAAACCCTACAAATTTAGTGAGACTAAGCATAATTATTCTTGATCCCTGTGATCCAAACGTGATTAAAGGACAAATGTATATGTATAATGTCCTTGTGCGTGGGGTGTACGTGCTGTGTAGTGATGTGCGTGCGTGGCCGTGTTTTCCATGTAAAAAAGAGTTCAAGTAAAACATATAAAGTGGGTACGAAGGCATGGATAAAAAAAACATCAGCTTCAGGTGTCCAGCTTGCCATGTATATATACATGCATTTACCCGGTCGCGTGGTAACTACGTACTTACGCTCAGTACGTGCAAATGTGCTATAATTTTACTGTGCACCACGAATATATACGGGAAATGCGTCGGTGCGCACGTAGGACCGGACCACGCTATTCAAATTTTCTTGCGGTGCCACTCAGTGAGGTAAGTATTTATCACTCCGTGCCATCATGGGCACCAAGCCACCAAGAGTGAGAAAGCCTAGATACATGCAGGATGCAGAGGCACTGTACACGATACGGTAAAAAATGGCAGGGGAGTGTATACCGTTCCGGTCTGGAAACTTGTCAGTTCTCTGAAAAGGGAAAGAACGGTTAAGGCGATCGTGTCAGTGTTCTGTAAACTGCTACAGGCTGCGTTTTCATGTACACAAGGTAATGCATGGCAGGGGTCAGGGTAGTACTTGTACTGTTGCATGCTCACCAATTCGTCTACTGATACTGATTACGGGCGGCACGGATGCACCACGTGTATGGATTACAATGGATGTGTAGGGGCTAGGATGCGAGCAGATCTTTATGTGCACCAGATCAATGAGCTGTGTGCATTTAGTTTGGTGGGAAAACATGCCTGCGAGCTTGGAACTTGCATTTCCAAGGGCAATTTGAGCCCTCATATGTCGGCAGACAGCAGGGGTCGAGCCTCATTTATCCGCCCCTACAACCGTCCTCCGTTTCTCCTCCCTAAATCCATGCAACCCATGCAACGTAGATCATTCCATATGATACGTTGGACATTCGACATTTGATAGTTCAACATACAAAAAATTAAAACATAGGACATGACATGCTACTACACTGAACCTAATTCTAAGACAAATTGTGCTGGACGTTGTTTAACTCACAGTAGCCGCCGCATCCGCTGCACACGCCCCTCGGGTTGTATGACATGGAGCGAATGAGGAAAACCGGTGCCGTCGCTACTCCACTCGCGCTACAGTGATCACTTGCTTCCATTCGACCTGTGCTGGGGTGACCAAGATGCCGCCTGGATGTTGGATCCGCGCCAGGCTTGTGGGGGAGGCACCTGGCCACAGGTCTCTGCCCAGCACCGACGGGCAAGGAGCTGCTACTCTTTCCTTGGCCTCGATGAGTTCCCACTTCACCCCATCGGGATCTGATCCTGATCCGGAGCTGGACATGGAAATGATAGGAGAGGAGAGGGGCAAAGATGAGATGAGAGGGGAGTGACAATGAGAGCTAGGGTTAGGGTTCTGGGCAAATCGGGCAGATGAGGATTTTGTGGGGTATGGATGGGCCATACAAGTGCGGGCCAACATGGTGGACATGTCCAGACATGTCCGAATAGCCCCATACCCACCTCAGAGGTGAGCTAGGTTTGGGACGGTGCAGCCTGTCCACCAAAATCGAGATGGTTTGGGAAGACACGTTAGGCCTGTGTTTTTTGTCTGGACAAATGGTGCAGCTATATCAAAGTTCTTTGGAGACGTTCTTATACCTTTACTATTAGCTGCGAGGGTTAGCATTCTTAGTTACTACAAACTTATATTCTCGGTTGTCGCTATACCAATGAGCAATGTGCCTGTTTTCTTGTTCTATGCCACTTTTCACTAAAAACAATTCTCAATTTTTGACTCAATTGTGTGGCTCACTACGATACATGTTGACCTCAGCAGCCTATATAATGATATATGTTGAAGCACAAATATATACTAATATAACTGTATTCACACAGTTGAACTCAGATAAGAACATTCACAAGTATATCCTATAGAAATAAGCATTTATACACAAGATCACATTCCACTGCAATATGCAAACATATATCAACATTTTAAAAATTGCTGATATTTCATTGTTCCAAAACATCTTGTTGAGCTGTGACAAGGGGTGAAAGTCTATGCAGTAGGTGTTTTTTCTTCATGGACTCATCAATTGTCATTCATTGACTATAATTAAATTATGAGCATCAATTGCAATTATATGAGGTGATGTGCATGTTTGTTGTTATGGATATGTGCTAAAACTTGTACTGTCAACGAGAAATTCAACATTGTTGCCAACTGCATGAATAATGCAAAGGACTAGTGCCATGAGCCCGACTGTGCTTTCGTGATACATAATTGCATTATATGTACAAAACATTATGTGTGCATGAATTCACCTACAGTACAATGCATTTGCTTCTCCAAACATATCTTACAGTATATACACATATCTTTTGCAGGTTAATAAGAGATTCCATTAGTAGTTTGATTTGTGCTTATTAAACAAGCTTATGCAATTGCGAAATGCCACTTCTTAGTTCAGTAAACCTTGTTTTTTGTTTAAGCCATCCTTTGATTTTGCTATTTTTATTGACAAGCATGCCATCAAAGAGTCTCCAACCATATCCCAATTATTCCATATGCTCTGAACTTGTATTATGTTAACTAAGTTTCATCTTTTAGGGGGTATCTTAAACATCTCATTTTTCTTGCTCAAAGAAAACAGCTCATGTCTCCACAAGAGTTAGCCCACACAACTATTTTGCATTCAGTGTTGGCTAGCTAGTTGCAGATGTGTTAACAGAGGAAAGCCGGACCATTGTGGGAAAGTAAGAAACCAACCCTATAGCTTTGGCCTACACAAGAAAGCAACCAAGCTACCCTGAAGAAAGCAGCAACTGCTCCGTGGCTGCTTGGTAGGTGCCGTTTGTGCACACGAAACAAACAGAAAAAGATCATAGTATCACAAGTAGTTTTTCGATCAAAGTATCACAAGTAGTAGCGGTGGTAGTCTTTGTTTAGTCCTCTCCATCTCCCTTCCCTTGCTCTTTCTTCCTGTCTGTATCGTTTTGATAGTACATATACATGCACATATGGTCAATGGGATCGAGCATGCATTTTGAGGAGAGAAATGTTGAGAGCAAGGACAACTCCAACGGATCACAAAATGAACGGCACATAATGTCCATGGATACGTCTGGACGTGTCCGCAGACAGTGGGCAAGGTGCCGACCCTCCAACCAGAGTCAACAAATAAAAGCGGTCATGATTTTTTATTGATTCTTGAATAATATTTACATAGCAAAAGGACCTAAAAAAAACTAAAAACGGCTTTGTACTTCTCCTCGTCGGAGATGAGGTTGACGAGCCCGACGCGCGGGACGGTCTGGCCTTGTCGTCATTGGCGGCCGGTCCAAATGAGGAGGAGCTGGCGACGGATGCCTCTTTGGCAACATTGTTGTGCTGGCCAGGCGCGTCGCCATCGTCCACTTCCAGCCCCTCGAAGAGCCAGTTGCACTCCCCTTCTTGTTCACGCGGATGGTGCAGAGCTGTGCATGGAGGCAACCATGGCAGGTTGACATCGATGATCGTTGGGTCCACCACAACCATGGACGTGACAGTAGCTTCGTCCGCATGCTCCGCGCTCAGCTAGTCATTTACCAGCCATTGCCCCCCCTAGGAGTTGGAGGTTGTAGTGTTGCTCCGCCTGCAGCAGTCTGAACACGGACACGAGTGGCTCCTCCACCGGCACCAGCTCCTCCTCCGCCTCCTCCTCCATATCCTCCTCCTTTTATCTCAGCTTCGAATTCGTAGAACTCGGAGTTGGCCCGCATTGCGGGGCTGGGACTTTGCGACATGGACCTCCGCCAAGATTTTGGCGAGGCACTGCGGTTAGAGTTACCTCTACCACCTACGAGCGGTGCCACTAGCCATTGTGTCAGCACATGACAGACAATGACGCAAAGGTGCTCGAACGGGGGTGAGAAGGGGTAATTTGACGATGGATTGGACAATGGAAAAGGCAACAGAGGGGTAGGGTACTCGGTCGTGGCCAACCGACGTAAATAACTAGGGTAGGCGGAGCAACGGGTTGAATGCGGAGCGCCGGAGTAAGCTTTACAGGCTCCGCGCTGGTGTGAATGCCATTTAGGCGGACATATGGTCACTAGCCGACCGATCACGTCCACTCTGAATGCGTGGAGGATCCTCAAGGCGTGGAGAGGATTTTTTTCGGTGGGTCCAGGGTGTTGAAATCTGACGTGAGGGGCGCTTGGACTCCCCCAAACTTACCCTCAGTTTGGTGTCGGTTTGCGAGAATTCTGACGTCTAGATCGGTCCGGACACATCTTTTTTCTTTTTTCTCAAATATGCACGAATGTGCATAACATATTTTAAGAAGTTCGGTCAAATTTAATGACCATGGTTGGATGATTAAAAATGTCCGGACCGTCCGGGCCGACAAACATTTTGCGATCGATTTGGTGATCCGCGCTGTGGTTGCCCTAGGAACACAAAAGGTCGAGGACACATCCGGCCCAAATCAAACAAGATCACGTGAGTACATATTCGAACCAGCATCATATTTTGATTTTGCAAGCACAAAAAAAAACAGTAATAAGAAAAGAAGTACATAGCCCACGCAAGTGTCCATGCATGCATGTCTTCTCTGTGGGGGTATACGCTTCTCTCTCCACAACAACCACGGCGACTTGTTGCACCGGAACAGCAAGGAGAAGGCCCGGCCATCTTCGTCCGGTGAGGCCGCTGACACATACACACTCCCGGACAAGCTACGCGCCAAGAGTTATTGCCAACGGACACGCACACACTCATCACTCTCCTCCCTCCTCCACACTCTCCCCCACTCTCTCTCTACACCACAGTACACTACCCACATTGCTCTCTCTCGATCTCTTCTCTCTCCTGGCTGCCTTTTTAACCACCTCTGAGCCCTCCACCACCTTACACAGCACAGCACAACCTCACTGATTCATACAGCCAGCTAGCGAGCGAGCTTAGCCAACCACACGCCTCCCAGCTGCTAGCTCCCCCGGCCTTCTCTTCTTGAGCTCCGACCGACCGCACACTCGGGCCATGATGAGCGGCGGCAGGATGAACGCGGCGGCGGGCGACGACTTCCCGTTCGCGGCAATGCAGCAGCCGCCCTACGTCGGCTTCGAGCACGCCGGCATGGTCCAGGCCGGCGGCGGAGGAGGGGGAGGCCAGCGCCACCACCAGGGCGCGATGATGTACGACAACTTCGACTTCGCGGCGGCCGCCGCCGCCTTCGGCCAGTTCCAGGACGCGCCGCACCACCAGATGCTGGCGCTGCCGCCGAACGGGAGCGGCGCCGGCGGGCTGCTCCCCATGGCGCCGCCGCCCATGCCTGGGATGCAGCTGCAGATGCCGCCCATGGGCATGCACGGCCACGGCGACGTGTACCCGGCGCTCGGGATGGTGAAGCGCGAGGGCGGCGGCGGCGCCGGGGACGCGGGGAGGATCGGGCTCAACCTCGGCCGCCGGACCTACTTCTCCCCGGGGGACATGATGGCCGTGGACCGGCTCCTCATGCGGTCCCGCCTCGGCGGCGTGTTCGGGCTCGGGTTCGGCGGCGCGCACCACCAGCCGCCGCGGTGCCAGGCCGAGGGCTGCAAGGCCGACCTCTCCGGCGCCAAGCACTACCACCGGCGCCACAAGGTGTGCGAGTACCACGCCAAGGCGTCCCTCGTCGCCGCCGCCGGCAAGCAGCAGCGCTTCTGCCAGCAATGCAGCAGGTCAGCAGAGCCAGACCCCCACACCCACTCCCTCCCTCTCTCTCTCTCTCTCTCTCTCCCTCTCTCTCTCTCTACAAATGGAACAGTAGTTCTTGCATTGTGAGGTGATGTTCTCGCAGAAGCCGAGTATAGCTAGAGCCAGGTTGCAGCTAGGCTAGGGGTAGGGCCAGAGGAAGCTGTTTGCCTTTTCAGTTCGCGCTCTGATTTGGTTCATGTCCATTGTCCGTTGCGGGCAGCCATGGAAAAGCTCCAAGCAAGCCCAGCTCGGGCTCAGTCGCGCACTGAGACGACCAGTCATGTCAAACCAAAAAATGACAAGAGAAAACACTGCTCCATGCCATGGCATGGCATGGAGGAGTACTAGGTCATGCACCGCCTGCACGCATCTGGCCATCTGCACATGGCGTTTTCCATGGTGGTTTTCCGGGGAGGGATCGATCGATGGGCGCACCGGAGAACGGATCGTGGAAAGGGACGGAATCAAAAGGAGGAGGGAAAAGCCTGCGTGCTTCGGGATGCCGCTGCAGAGTGCAGACTAGGGCCGGGGGAGAGGAGGCAGACGCTGGCTGGCTGATCCGGTGCCAGGCTTTTGCCCTGCCTGGCCATATCTCTGCCTCGGCCTTTTCTCCCATTGACCAATGTTGTAGCGGCAGCGGCGACTAGACTTTTGCATGCCAATTATAGTTTTCTTGGCTATCCATGTATGTATGAACATTAGTATTTGGTTGAACGGTGGATGCTAACGACTGCTAGGTGTTTTGTTAGTGAATGTGGGGGAATTCTTAGTATTTTGTGGGTCGTGTAGGTTCCACGTGCTCACCGAGTTCGACGAGGCCAAGAGGAGCTGCCGGAAGAGGCTGGCCGAGCACAACCGCCGCCGGAGGAAGCCGGCGAGCAGCAGCACGACGGCGACGTCCAAGGACTCGGCGCCGCCTTCCAAGAAGCCCAACCCGGGCGCCATCTCCAGCTCCTACGCCGCCGACAACAACAGTAAGCTAGCTAACATGGATGCACCTTTGCTTCATTTGCATCCTACCCAGTGCAATTGATCACCATTATTAGCCACGCACGGCTAATTAGTTCCTTTTTGCACGTACGAATCGAGCAGATTTGAGCGCCACCAAGTCGACCATCTCGTCCAACACGAGCGCCATCAGCTGCCTGCAGCAGCACGACCAGAGCAAGGCGGCGGCGGCGGCGAGGCCGATGACACTCACCCTCGGGGAGCCGCCGGAGAAGGACGAGCACCACCGGCAGCTCAGCAACGCCATGCAGCTCCACCACCACCATCAGGAGCAGCAGCACTTCATCACCTCGCTGCTGCAGCAGAACAACAACGGCAACGGCAACAGCAACATCCTGTCGTGTTCGTCGGTCTGCTCCAGCGGGCTGCCGTCTGCCGGGGCGGCCAACGGCGAGGTCTCCGACCAGAACAACACCAGCAACCACGGCGGCGGCGGCAACAACAACAATAACATGCATCTCTTTGAGGTGGACTTCATGTAGACGACCGATGGACGCAGGTGAGCTTGGAGACCCGTACATGGAGCCATGGAGTGGTGACCAGCCTAAACCTAGCACTGTACCAGCAGTGTCCTTTTAATTAATTTATGTGTAGGTAAAAAAAAAGGAGAGCAAAAAGACCTTAAGGGTATAGTCCATAGTCTCAAAGTGGTGAGATCAGCTAGCAAAGGCTGTGCAACCTAGCATGCATGCCTTTCTTTCAACTTTCTTCCCTGCAGTGCTCCTCTAGTGCTGCAAGCAAGCATGCCTTTCTGCCATTTTCTGTTTCAGTGAGGAAATAATGTTTGTGCTAGTATTATTTTTCACCATGTTCTTGACCTTTTTACTGCCTCCTTGCATTTAAGTTTTCCGTGCTACATTTTACATCTTCTACAGCTAATCAACACATCACACATAGAAAGGGGTGTGTAGCTAGCTCCAAGAGGATAGTTCAAAGTTTTTGCCAAGAGAGGTCCCAACTCACATTACTCGAGAATCTTTTCGAATCCTCCATTGCCTGACCGTTTTTACCGGCAGTGCAATGCAATGCAACGCATGCATGGAGTACCAAGAGTAATTCGAAGGGTTGGACCATGCATGCAAATGGTTGCTCTTAGTATTAACTGCGTGTCAAAATGGAGCCCTCCACGCCACAGATCCTGCCTGGGCACGTACGTACGTACACGAGAGGCCTAAATTCACGACAAGGCTACCTGGCTAGAGTGCGTAGTGCGCGCTCATCCACAGTGGTGGCGGTGGTGGTACCGCATCATCGTGCATTCATGCGCATGGAGTTCGTCGACATTAACTAAAGCCATGGACGGATGGATCTGCGTGCATGCATGCATGTGCACGGCTGCTAATTTCGCGTGGGGTGGCCGGGTGGGGATCGACCTAACCTACCTAGGCGCCTTGCTGCCCCCCGATACGACGTGGGACTGTAGCGGCCCGTCCTGGGATCTGGGGCGTTCATCCCGTCGTACGTGTGTATTTGGCGGGCCGTACGTGCATGCATGCGCCAGAAGATTGAATGCTGCCTGCGTGCAGGGAGGGGTTAATTCGGCCGGGCCCGTTGCTTTGCATGCATGCATGCGGCGCAGGGCGAGGCAAATCGTGTCTGCTCGCTCGCTATCGGGTTTGAGACATGGGTGGCCGATCGTAATGCGTGCATGCATGCATGCATGAAAGGGCCATTCATGGCGTATTTGCTTGCCGATTCGGTTGCCTCCGAGCGCCGGGACCGCGCATTGAAACGTTAGGGCATCTCCAACACCAATGTCTAAAACGGATATGACTATTTGTCCACGGACACGGTTGCGGGAGCCGGTCATCCAATGGCATCCCCTAAATGAGGGCGGAAATTCGAAGCGTCTACATAGATGCATACTACTTGTGCTCAAGGGAATGGATCCCCTAGGGGAGTACTTGATGTTTAGCAAAAGCGAAAAGAAAGAAAAGAAATTGAAAACCCAGTCTTGTTCTTCAGTCAAGATTCAGCGAGCGCTTAATTAACCCACTCCGCTAATATGATCTGGGGCCATGTCTAGCTCGTTGGTGCTGCCACGGACCGACCCCTCCGGCGACTTCGCAGGCACGCCAAATCTGTGCGTGGCAGTGCGTGTTTATCCACAAGCGCCGAATCTGCGTGTCCTGCTGCTTGCAGCCTGCGGCGGGGGTCAGCTCCGGTCGCGCACGTTATGTAGGAACCGGACCTGATCCCTCGCAGTGGCTGCCCTGCCCCGGTCAACTTGGGCTCTGGAGAGTGGGCCCGGAGAAGAAATGGTCCTTCGGCTTACACACCCCCTGTTTTCGCCAGACTAGACATCCTACTCCGCTCGTAGGGCGTGGGATAACACCGTTGGCACGCACCCGGCAGTAGTGGACCACGGCCCATTTAGTTTCTTTTTTTATTTCGTACATTTAAAAGAATACATTATCCAAAGAAACATATAGAAAATAAGAAACTTGAAAATGGTAAAGCAAATTGTTGTCGTGTACTTAGAAAAATAATCTTCGACCCTTTCGTCAAACAAATCCGTTCTGTATTTGATATACAACAGGGAAAATGTTTGAATTATAAGAGATAAACATAAAAGTGATAACTCTAGAACAAAAATTGAAAAGGTAAAAATAACAAAAATAAATGCATGAAAAATAAACACTAAAAAGAAAAAATGAAGAAAAAATAACAAAAAAAGTAGAAGAGGAAAAAAAACTCGACATGGACTTGCCCATCTAAAAAACCAGGAAGAATGAAAAATTAAAACAAAATCACTAGAAAAATTAGAGATAAAAGGGAAACTGGCATCACCGTGTTTGGCCTGTGCAAAAAATAAAACGTCTTGGACAGTCCCCATCTGGTTGTCCTTAAACTAACTTACACGTGAAATATGAATTATGTAGCTCATATAAAAAAATTCATCTTGTCACAAGAAGGCGAATGACCTGGCCGACTATTTTGTCATATTTTTGTGTTTCTCTTTCTCATTTTTCTTCGGTTTTCTTTCAGAGCTTCAAATTTCTTTTCATTCTTTTCTTTTTCAGTCCCCACCCCCACCCCCGCGCATTGATGGGCCTCTTTTTTTTATAAACACAAAATTCAAAAAATACATCAGCTCTTTTATAACAACATGAGCACTTTAGAAATTACTTGTATAGTTTTTCAAATACAAGAAGGAATTTTAAACATACACGGAACATTTTTTTAAATGTCCGTGTATTTTCAGAAGGAGTTCACCTTGTCAAAAGACATGTATTTTTAGAGAACACATGTAGTTTTGGAGCCCGGGGTACAACTACACAAATTGAAAGCTTCGAGAAAACACCAACCGTCTATGGTTCCCAACAAATCCAAGAGTGACAAGATACGCGTAGAATCGCGTGGGGAATCGACGAACTGGAGATTTGCTTTGGTGAAATAGTAGGTCGGGATCTACTCTTGCTTTCCCTAAAAGAATTGGAGGAATGGATGGCTAGGGAGGAATATCTCTATCTTTTTAGGTATAGAACAATGGTGGAGAAAGTGTCGGAGTCGTCCCCTTCCTCGTGGGGAACAAATGGTGTATAAATAGGCCCACCAAAATTTTGCTCGTTGTGTGTTGTCCTGGCAAAGTCGGACTGTCCGACCTAAGTTGTACAGTCTGACTTGTTGAACTGTGTAGGCAGGGTCCGGGGCATATCCGTGCATAAGCAGAGGCTTCTTCTTAAGGTCAGATGTGCCTTCTATATTCTTCACAAGGTCCGAGAACTTCGATGGTCTGACTCGTGTTGGAATATCCAACCCATTTTCTAGAGAGTTGAATGAGCCAGAAGGCTATTCATTCATAACAAGGTTAAACAAAACAGGGCTGATATCATAGATATCAACACTAGTGGGTGGTTTGATAAGTTTGCTCATCAAATCATTGTTGTTGGTGGTAGAGAAATCACACAACTAAATGCTTGCATTAATGATACCCATTACAGCTACTAAACAAAAAGTAACTAGGTGCTGAATTTATTAAACTTTTTGGAGTTTTCGATAGCTTTGATAAAAAATGCTACAACTAAGCAAGATATAAAACAAGGAATACAACAAAAGTGTTACAGAACTTACTGCAAAAAACAATTACCTCTATAGAAAGCTTGCACTGAAGGCAATTTGTTAAGAAGTACAAAATTATTGCATGACACTTATCTCCCTAGGAGTAGTGCCAGAATGCTTGATCTTGCTGACTTGTGTATCAAGTGCAGTGTTGGGCTTACAAGTGCAATAGTTTGGGGTATGTAGTGAGCTTTCTTCAGTAAGAGTCCAAGGTATCAATCAGTTGGGGCACGTTATCCCAGTAGTAGTCGTAATGTTTGTAACACAAATGAAACTCCACTTGTGTCCCCGACAGTTCTAACAAGGTTGGCAACCTTGCTAGTCTTACTAGTTGCACAGGGCAATTAAAAGATACACTAGTAGATAATATTTTAGTACTTTTGGAATAAAGAAAACTGAAAATGGAAGTGCATGCAAAATTTATTGAAAGGTGATTCTTATGCTAAAAACTGGACAGGGGTTCACAGTTTCACCAAGTGTAACTATCCAATACATAAAAGGCGGTAAGTAATGTGTAAAAGTGCACAAATTTCGTTCAGCCAAATTTGAAGGTCAGCTCACAATACTTGACACCTTGCTTGAAGGCGCAAATGGCTTGGCGTTCATTATGTTCTCGTCTGTGTTATCCAGCGTGGTCCATCTCTGGATGTACTCTCTCAGAGTTCCGTTGCTCTTCTGTACACAGTGCTGCAATTTGGTCAATCCACCCGACGACTTGTAGGTCCCTTCAAAGGTCTTGACAAACACTCGGGAGAGATCATCCTAGCTGAAACTACTATTGGGGGCAACTGATTGAGCCAGGCCCTAGCCGATCCTTCTAAGATTAGGGGAAGGTGCTTCATCGCCACATCATCATTACCGCCTCCAATCTGGAGAACCACTTGCAAATCTTCCAGCCACCTCTCTGGCTTGGACTCGCCGATGAATTCACTGATCCCAGTCGTCAGCCTGAAGTTAGCAGGAATCGCTATCAAGCAAATATATCTGCTGAAACATATTTCGCCTAAGGAGGTGGATCCACTAGGGTAATCCCTGTCAAAGATCTCTCTGCAGGCTCTGCCCTAGTCGACTAGGTTCTGGGCAAGAACGGATATTGCGTTGAACTGTGGGTCATGGTAACCTATGCCCTCTTGATCTCGCGGACGATAACCACACGGCTGTCGTGGAGGGCCAGGCCTCGAATAGTCATCGTATGAGCGTCTTTCATCGTACTGCGAGGGCACGTACGAATCCTCCCGCAGAGGGGTCTCCTGGACACGGTGACGATCATCACATTGCTGAGGGGGCGTGATCTTCTCATGGTTCCGATTCCCATACCGCTCATGCCGCCGAGTGTGAGCTGTATATCTTGGTGGTGGCGACTCTTGGCGCCTCCTGGGCACAATCGGGCTATGAGCTGACTAAGTCGTATCCACACGCACTGACTTGTTGTGCATACAATTTTCTGACTGAGACACGACAGAGTTCTGTGACATGGCTATCTTCAACATTACTAGAATTTATCTACGTCCTTCAGCTACTGAACTAGAAGGTTGAATGGAATTTGCGATTCTTGTTACTACTGCGAAGTTTTGCACAGAATGTGCATCACTCGGTAACTTCGATCCTCGTTGTTCAAAAACAACTTTCTTCTGCTCTGACTAGAACTAGGTTGTTGCCGGAGCCGATCCTCGAGAGCTTTGTCCCGTTGCTCAAGGCGTGTGCGCTCGGCCAAGGTGGCCAAATGTGTCGACTCCAAGGCGAGAGCCTTGTGGGTCATTTCTCTGATAGGCGTGTGCAAAACTTGATCGGCCCTGTGGTTGAGTTCATCAATTTTCCTCCTGGGTGTGAGGCGGAGGCATCGATTCATTGCCATGGGGGCCGTCATCAGCGTGCTCCCGAGACTAATGGATGAAGCCATCCTGGTTATTAGGAAAACCAGGTGGGCCGTTATCTAGACCAGCCATCAAAACTTCTGTGGAGGACTTGATGCTCTCGCAGTTGACTTTATCTTCCGATCCCTCATGGAGAGAGGCAAATAAGTCATGGAAAGATTCATCGGGTTCGAGAGCAGCTATCTGCTCAACCGTGGACTAAAGAGCCATGGCATGCTTGATCCACTACTGGAACCGTGAGCGGCCGGAGCGCTTGCGACGGCGCCGAGCGGGGAGGTGGAGATTCGTCTGGTACGGGACCAACGGCTATCACAGCCACGTCGAATCATCGACAATGAAACAAAGGGCGCTGAAATGGATCTCACTGCCAAGTACCATCTCACCGCCAGAAACCATGATGAGTGAAAAGTTTCACCTGCGCCGTAAATCAATAGACGCGTAGCCCCACAGTGGGCACCAACTGTCCTGGGAACGATTCTGACAGTAAGAGAGGGGAGATGTGAAGGAGCGTGGTCTAGTTACAATGTAGATGTGACACGAGGGTTTATGAGTTCAGGCCCCTCATAGTGGAGGTAAAGACTGTAAGTGCATCTAGTGCCACCCCTAGTTGGTTTTGGAGTATTGACGACAAATTTGGTTGAGGGACTAATGTGTTTGTGAGAATTGCAGGATAACACAGGTAGTAGTCCCTCATTGATTCTGTTTACCTACCGGAGATGACCCCTAAAAATGTATGAAGACATTGACGACAATGGTGTTATGTGAAGATATTCATATTGAAGACTATGACATGAGAAGACATTCAGTGAAGACTATGGAGCGCGAAGACTGAGTCGTTTCGTTGTTTCCTTTCTTCTTTGTTGAGTCATAGGAACCACCGTACTGTTAAGTGGGGTCCAAGTGAACAAAGTGAGAGTGACTGAAGTGATGCTCAACCCAATCCTATGTCTTCGAGCGAAGACAATGAGAGCAAATCTTATCTAGAGCTGGATAAGTCAGCTTTGCTTGTAGCCCAAGTAAAGTTGCCGTGTGTGTTTGAAATCTGACCGTTGGAACACGTGTCAGTTCCTTAGTGACCCAGGGTCATTTCGGACATATCAGGTCGGGTTGCCTAGTGGCTATAAATAGCCCACCCCCTACACCATAAATTGGTGGCTGCTCAGAGTTAGTGCATGGCTTTTTTCGTTTGAGCAACCCACCTCGAAGCCTTTGAGAAAGAGAAATCCTTGCCAGGACAAAGCCCAAACACACATAGCCAAAGAGTGTTAGGCATCACTGAAGTCTTTCTGTCTGCGTGACCTGAAGACTTATTGCACTTGAGGATTGTGAATCCGCCAGCCGGTTAGGCGTCGTGTTCTGAGCTTCCAAGAGTCATTGTGGATCGCCGGTGAACGAAGTCTGTGAAGGTTTGGAAGTCTACCTTGAAGACTTACCAGAGTGATTGGGCGAGGACTGTGTGTCCTTAGCTCAAGGGGAATAAGGTGAAGACGCGGTCTTCTGAGTTGAATCTCAGCCTCCCTAACCAGACGTACAGTTGTCACAACAACTGGAACTGGTCCAACAAATCCTGTGTCCTCAACAAGTGACTGGTTCTATACTCTCCCTCTCTTTACTTAAAGTTAGTCTTTGTGAAGTCATTGCCTGTTTGCTTTACCCATTTGTCTTCACTGTTTAACTTCTATTGTTGTTTGGCTTCATACCATCTTCCATCCTGATCCTTACTACCTAGCTGCTATTAGTCTTCGTACTCTCACGTTATTGCACACTTGACTATGGCTTGCTTAGTGTAGTTTATCTTCCACTGCATTTCAATAGGTTCATTTATATAGTTTGTCTTCGAAACTTTCCATGTTTTGAAGACTTTCATAAAAATCGCCTATTCACCCCCCTCTAGTCGATAACTAGCACTTTCAATTGGTATCAGAGCAAGGTACTCCCTTGTTCTGTGTGATTCGGTTTAACCACCTGGAGTTTTAGCTATGTCGACTGCAGGGATAATCAAAGTCTCCGCTGCTTGCCCTGTGTTCGATGGAACTGAATATCCCTACTGGAAGAATAAGATGCGCATGCATCTTGAAGCCATTGATGTCGACCTCTGGTATGTCGTCAAGAATGGCGTTCCCAAGACTGGTGAAGGTGTCACCCCTGCTGATGTCAAGAAGTTCATTCAACTGGACTCCACTGCCAAGAACATCATCTGTGGTCATCTGACCAAAGTACAGTATGGCCGCGTGAGTGCTCTGGAAACATCGAAGCTAGTCTGGGACTGGCTATCCAAGGTCAACAAAGGCGTCTCAACCCAGAGAGATCAAAGGATCAGTGTTCTTCGCAACCTCTTCAACCGCTTCAAGAGAAACGACAATGAAAATGTCCAGCTCACGTTTGATCGCCTCACCGACATCACAAATGAGCTTCGTGCTCTCGGCGCCACTGAGATTACCAAGCATGAAATCATCAAGACACTACTGAGATCACTTGACAGCTCCTTTGACACCCTTGCCCTCATGATACAAGAACGCCCTGACTTCAAGACACTCGATCCGTCTGATATACTTGAAAGGCTCAACACACATGAGTTCCAGCTTTCTGAGAAAAGAGATATCTATGGTCCCAACTATGGCCGAACTCACGCTTTGAAGGCAAAAGTTGTTTCCTCATCTGAAGAAGAATCTGACTGTAGTTCTGATGATCCTGAAGACATTGGAAAGGAACTTGCTATGCTTGTGAAGAAGTTCCAGAAGTTCACTAAGAAGAAGGGCTTCAGAAAGTCTTCATGATCTAGCTCAAGAAATGATGAAGCTTCCACTCATGACTACAAGAAGAGAACATGTCATAAGTGCAAGAAACCTGGACACTATATCTCTGAGTGTCCACTGTGGGACAATGAGAAGAAGAAGAAGAAGAGCAAGGAATATGATTCTGATGACAAGAAGAAGAAGTCTTCAAAGTCTTCTTCCAAGTCCTCATCCATGTCTTCATCTCATAAGAAGAGCTCATCTAGCAAGGCTCGTGCTTTTGTTGGCAAGGAGATGGATTCAGAGGAGGAGTCTGCTTTTGAGGAGGCGGAGGTGGAGTCTGAGAAGGAGTCCGACCCTGGCGTTGCAAGTCTGGCTCCAGCCACAGTCTATGTTGCCAAGTCCATCTTCAACACTGAAGACCATGACTTCCACACCAACGCTGAATCTGATGACAAGGACGACCCTGCTCCCACCTACTGCTTCATGGCACGTGGTGCCAAGGTAAAATCACGTGATGCTTACTTTCAAACATCAAGTGAAGATGACTCTGATTGTGAATCCAAAACCAGCTACAAAACACTTGCTAAAATTGCAACTGAACAACAAAAAGCTATGGAACATACTAAAAAACTGTTAGACAAAAGCGATGACCTGTTGGACGCGGAAATGACACGTTCACAGTCCTTACTTGAAGACATAAAAAATCTTCATGCTAAGTACCAAGAACTTGAAAGTCGTCATGAAACGCTCTCAACCACTCATGAAAAGCTCTCCTATGATTATCTTCAAAGGAAGCAAGAGCTTGAGAAATTGAGAGCGGCTCATGAAGATCTTCAAAAAGAGAATGAGTCACTTCGCGCTCAACAGATCAGTCCCGCTCAGGAAGGATTTGAACCACCATGTCTAAAATGCCTTGAGCATGACAACGCTACCTCCGTTGCTGGATGTTCTACTACTGCCACTGTTGCATTGTGTTCAACTACTGATGTGGTAACTAACCCCTCTGCGGAGGATACCACTACTATTGCTGATGAAAATGCTAGGTTGAAGACATTGCTTGAAACATGGATGCATAAAAGTCTGAAAGGGCATCAGACACTTTGTGATGTCCTCAAAAAGCAGATTCTGAACCGAAACCCTAGGAAAGAGGGTGTTGGGTTCGAGAGGAAAATGAATGTTGATGGTTCCTACTGGAAGCATGAGCAGTATCCCAAAACCACAAGGGTTGCTGCAAAGGGACCTTCAATGGATCCATCCACCTTATCTGGCTTTACCTGTGCTAACCCTATTGTCATTAATGAATCCTTTGATGCAAACTATAAGCTGTTCAAGAATCAGAATGGTGAAGTGTTTGCCAGATATATTGGTACTAACTGCAGGAATGGACCACCTATGAAGAAGATCTGGGTTCCCAAAAGCTGTCTTGAGAATCTTCCAGTGAATGTCATCATGACACCACCTGGGAAGAAGACAAACCCCAGACCTAAGGCGTCATATGATCCAAAGGCTTCATACAGACAGAGGACTCACCTGAGTCACCCTAACGCCAATGTTTTGCAGGGAAATCGTAATCAAACTTATGAATATGAGCATGTGTCTTCAAACCGCTATGTTCATAGAACTAAGAACTTTTCTGCTTATTCATATGAGTATCATTCATCTCCTACAAGGCTATTTGCTAGGGCTCCAAAGCCGATGTTCTCAGATGCTGCACTTAGACTCATTGCTTCTAAGCCACCCCTAAAGATGTGGGTGGTTAAGAAGAATTAACTTTCTTTTGCAGGGAAAGGTCTCCAGCCAAAAATCAAAGGCGTCTGATGCTATTGCTAGGGACCTAAAACATCTTGTAGGGCGCAAGATCAAATGCCCAAATGGTCTTATTATGTATTTTGTTCCTGAATCGTTTGCCATTCATACTATTAGTCCTAATCTTGATCTGCGCTTCAATAATCCTCTTGCCCGTCAAATGTTTATGCTTCACAATGCTCTTGGTGAAGCCTATACCCCTAACTGTACTGTAGGGTATGACACCTCGTGCTTCAGAATGGATTATGGACAGTGGATGCACTAATCACATGACTGGTGATCGAAGTCTTCTCATGGACTCAACTTTACGTCCATCTGATAAGAGTCACATCACATTTGCTGACACTGGTAAAAGCAAGGTATTGGGTCTAGGTAGAGTTGCAATCTCAAGGGATCAACACATGGATAAAGTGATGCTTGTTGAATCCCTTGGTTTCAACTTAATGTCTGTCTCAATGCTTTGTGACTTGAACATGATTGTGATATTTGGAAAATATCGTTGCCTTGTACTTATGGAATCTGAAAAATCTCTAGTCTTGAAGGGTACCGGAAAGATGATCTGTACATGGTAGATTTCTTAGCGGGACCACAGCTTGCCGTATGTCTTCTTACAAAAGCTTCAGAGTGCTGGCTATGGCATCGGAGGCTGGGGCATGCTGGCATGAGGAACTTACACACTCTCGCCAAGAAGAAGCATGTCATAGGTATCGAGGGCGTCAAGTTCAAGAAGGATCATTTGTGCGGTGCCTGCGAAGCTGGAAAGATGACTAGGGCCAAGCATCCCTCGAAAACAATCATGACGGCATCTCAACCCTTAGAGCTGCTACACATGGACTTATTTGGCCGTACTCACTACTCTACCCACACAACAACTGCTTGTCTCTATGGCTTCATCATTGTTGATGATTATTCAAGATATACATGGGTGCACATAATTCTCTACAAGACTGAAGTGCAAGATGTCTTCAGACGCTTCGCCAACCGAGCCATGAACAATTATGGCGTCAAGATCAAGCATATCAGAAGTGACAACGGCACTGAATTCAAGAACACCGGACTTGATCTTTATCTGGATACAATGGGAGTCACTCATGAGTTCTCTGCTCCGTACACACCTCAACAGAATGGCATCGTGGAGCGCAAGAACAGAACCCTCATAGAGATGGCTCGAACGATGCTCGATGAGTACAAGACACCAAGAAAGTTCTGGCCTGAAGCTATTGATACAACATGTCATGTCATCAACCGTGTATACATCCATAAGCTTCTGAATAAAACATCCTATGAGCTCCTCACTGGCAAGAAGCCAAATGTCAGTTACTTCAGAGTATTTGGAGCTAGGTGCTGGATCAAGGATCCCCTCACAAGTCAAAATTTGCACCTAAAGCTCACGAAGGCTTCATGCTCGGTTACGGAAAGGAGTCGCACTCTTACAGAGTCTTCAACCTCTATCTCTACAAAATCGTCGAAACTGTGGACGTGCGGTTTGATGAAACCAATGGTTCACAAAGAGAGCTCCTGCCAAGTACACTAGACGAAGCTCCACCCAGCGAGTCTATCAAGCTAATGGGAACTGGTGAAATCATGCCTTCTGAAGCACAACCTGAAGAGGAACTTATTATTTCTGCATCTAACCAACCTGAAGACAATGCTCAGCCTGAAGACAATCCTCCCAATGATGACAATAATCAGCAAGAGCAAAGTCTTCATCCAATTCATCCTCGTGTTGCAAATGAAGTACAGATTGAGAAGATAATTGATAGCATCAATGCACCTGGTCCACTTACTCGCTCAAGAGCAACACAGTTAGCAAATTTCTGTGGGCACTTTGCCTTTGTGTCTATAACATAACCCAAGAAAGTTGCTGAAGCTTTTATGGAACCTGAATGGATTCAAGCTATGCAAGAAGAGTTTCAACAGTTCAAGCTGAACAATGTTTGGGAACTTGTCAAGCGTCCTGACCCTCGCAAGCATAACATTATAGGCACAAAATGGATATATAGAATCAAGCAAGATGAGCATGGTCAAGTCGTCAGGAACAAAGCACGTCTTGTCGCACAAGGATATACTCAAGTTGAAGGGATTGACTTCGATGAAACATTTGCTTCTGTGGCTAGGCTTGAAGCTATTCGCATATTGCTAGCCTATGCTAATCATCACAACATCTTGCTATATCAAATGGATGTGAAGAGTGCATTTCTCAATGCAAGATTGAAGAAGTATACGTCGCACAACCTCCTGGCTTTGAAGATCCAAAACATCCTAATATGGTGTACAAGCTAAACAAAGCACTGTATGGCCTCAAACAAGCTCCTCGCGCTTGGTATGATACGATCAAAGACTTCCTGAAGAGCAAAGGCTTCAAACCTGGATCCCTCGATCCCACACTCTTCACAAAGACATATGATGGTGAACTGTTTGTGTGTCAAATCTATGTGGATGATATTATCTTCGGCTGCACCAATCAGAAATACAGTGATGACTGATGAGTTTGGATACATGATGCAAGAGAAATATCAGATGTCCATGATGGGTGAGCTGAAGTTCTTCCTCGGTCTTCAAATTCGTCAGCAAAGGAATGGCATCTTCATATCTCAAGAAAAATACCTCAAAGATTGCCTGAAGAAGTTTGGAATGCAAGATTGCAAAGGTTACACGACGCCAATGCCAGCCAAACACCATCTGGGTCCCGACGACAATGGTAAAGAGTTCGATCAAAAGGTATACCGCTGCATGATTGATTCTTTACTTTACCTATGTGCAACTAGGCAGATATTATGCTTAGTGTTTGCATGTGTGCTCGATTCCAAGCGGCACCAATGGAATCACATCACTTAGCTGTGAAGCGAATTCTTTGATATTTGGCTTACACCCCAACACTAGGATTATGGTATCCAAAGGGCTCAGAATTTGATCTGGTTGGATTCTCGGATGGTGATTATGCTGGTGACAAGGTGGATCGCAAGTCTACATCAGGCACATGTCACTTTCTAGGATGATCACTTGTCTGTTGGTCTTCAAAGAAGCAGAACTGTGTATCACTCTCAACTGCTGAATCTGAATACATTGCTGCTGGATCTTGCTGCACTCAGCTTCTATGGATGATGCAAACTCTCAAGGACTATGGCATCAATCTGAAACAAGTACCTCTCTTCCGCGACAACGAAAGTGCCATCAAGATTGCCAACAACCCAGTCCAACACTCGAAGACAAAGCACATTGAAATTCGTCATCACTTCCTTAGAGATCATGTCATGAAGAAAGATATTGATATCATTCACGTCAACACTCAAGAGCAACTGGCAGATATCTTTACAAAGCCCTTGGATGAGAAAAGGTTTTGCAAGTTACGGTGTGTGCTAAATATCTTGGAATCCTCAAATGTCCTGTGATCAGGCACACATCCTAACACTTATGCATGTTGATGACTAAGATGTGCAACACACAAAGTAAAGTATATCTTCAATCAATGAAGACTTACATTCTAAGTGTGAATACATTAATGTGGAATTTGACTTCGGAGCGCCACGATAATTGTGCGCCGTGTCTGGGTCTAATACTTCCTATACGGTGGGTAACGCCACCACCAAAATTTTCTGTTTGAAGTGTTTCACTCATGGCGTTACATTTGATATGTCTTCGCATTTGGTTTGTCTTCAATTTCAACTTGTCTTCATGATTATCTTCACCATGTTGATTTGATTGCTTTCTGATATATATATATATATATATATATATATATATATATATATATATATATATATATATATATATATATATATATATATATATATATATATATATATATATATATATATATACACACACACACACACACACACTAGTGTTCTGTCCTCTACAGCATTCACTTATAGCTATGTCTTCCTAGTTGAATCTTTTGAACTAAGTGAATGTGAACGGACCCTAATCTCTCTATGCTTCCTATCTCAAACTCTATCTGTCCAAATCATATGCATTCTATTGAAACTGTCGAATGTCTTCTCTGCGTCCTTGTTAGCAGAAGATACAGAGACAAACATTAAGTCTGTTTTAAATGATTCATCCTTATTGCTTGATATCCGAAGAAGCCGGAACGACCACCCGACAAACCTGGCGGGCGTGGGAACGTGTGACAACTCCAAGTATGTTGCATGTTTGCCACGTGTTCCTCATATGTGAACCGCCAGGGGCACCTGCGTAATTGCGCTGTGCCGCACACTTCCTTATAAATACATGTCCCCTGCGGTCAAGAAAACCTTCTTCCACCTCTCCACCTCGTCAAAACCCTAGCGCCACCGCTAGCTCTCGACGACGCCGGCGACGAAGCGCTTAGCTACCGCGACTTCTCCGACGCCGTCCTCACGCCGGCCGCGGACATCGTCCTCTCCGCCACCGCCGTAGGTGTCCTCTGTCGCCAAGTTAGGGCACGGTGGATTGAACTGCTCGGTCTCCTACTCTTCTCATCTAGCAGTTCTTCGCGTGGTAAATACAACTCTATTTTTACCGTCTTTTTGATCCTCAAAGATTCATCCTGTTTACAAAAATAGGTTTCTGCCTATACAATGTTAGATCTATCATGTCTGCATCTCATACTGCCTAGTATATTCACTTAAGCTTCACATCTAGTTAGATTCCTCACTTGTACCTATTCGCGGATTCGTACAAATCTGGAACCAACTCTCAACATATAAGTGAATGTCTTCGCATCATGAGGTCAATGTCTTCAGACTGATTTATCTTCAAATCTTCTGAGAATGCATATGACCTCTTCCCCTTCCCTCGCATCTCTAATGCTGTTACAGGTACATGTCCGTGGAAGAATCCCTTGGTTCTCATAGTCTGCATTCATTTGCAGAATTCTTACAACATCACATTAACTCTCCCGAAGCAAGTTCCTGTTTGTCCAGCAAACAGAAGCCTTTGAAGCCTTTGAACGTGTTGAAACCATTCAGTTTGAAGTTCATGGCTGCAGAGAAATCAGTAAGGAAGGGTGGCAGACAGCGTCGTGGGGAAACATCAAAGGATTTGCTAGTTGATCTGCATGAACTGTACAAGACTGATCCTGAACAAACCTACAATGAACGCAAAACTCAAATCCAATGGATTCGAAGATATTGGGCAGAACAGTGGTACAAGTACAGGTTCGTGACCCAGGAATATGCAGAGAAAAATGCCATCAAGGGACCATGGGAGATATTTTGTACAAAAATCTTCCACCCAGGTCCTGAGCTGAAGCCATTAAGCAAGGCTTCTATCCTTGCATGATCCGTGGGCCACAACCAGCTGATGCCGACCCATCATCTTTACTCTGGTGTCGCGAAGACAATCTGTTCAAACGCAATTTTCAGTTTGCAAAGAACTCGGCCAAGGAGAACACAAATCTTGGGGGTTAGACTTCAACCCTGGTCCCTCTGCGCCTCGTGCCGATGGCACACGCGAAGTTGAACCAAATCTAGTTGGGCCCTTCTATGACTTGGAAGGTCTCATTACTCATATCAAGGTTCAAGGGGCAGATGTGGATCGACCTGCGGATGACACTGATTCTGATGAAGCGCCTGCACCTCCGAAGCCAAAGAAGCAGAAGAAACCCAAGGCTCCAAAGATTTTCTCTCGACCAATAGCTTCACGTGTGAAGCCACTGGCTACTGCACCTCCTGAAGACAGTGTGCAGTCTGAAGATCTCTCTCGTATCTCCAAGAAGACGGAGATGAAAAAGAAAAATGTCACGAATACTGATCAGGCATTGACTCCTGCTACCATTCTGCGAGAAGAGCACATTGATCTGTCCATCGATGAAGACCTTGCAGATGACGCTCTTGAGCAACTGATCAAGAGCAAGGAAGAAGCGAAAATCTTCAATGATTTGCCTCTCTTTGATGTGGCAATCATCCACAACTTCATTGATGAATGGTTTGACACTCCCAACCTCAGCTTTGAAGATTTGCAACTTCCCATTGGTCTCAGCGTCTCCTTCAATGGCGCCATTGCTTCTGAGCTAGCTCTTGCTCAGCGAATCGTTGAACTGAAGCACAAGATCGACTATGAAAAAGCTCAGTTCAAGAAGCACATGGCAAAGCTCAGCGTGCAAGATGTCAAAAACTTCAAGGTTATGCTGCACCAGCTCAAAGAAGCTTTTCTTAAGAAACATGAAGAAGCTAAAGGTTCTCGTGAGCGCATGAAGAATCTGGCTGATAAGTGCTTGCAAGCCTATAATGAAGCTGAGAAGCGCAAGGCTCTTGGTCATCCTGGCATCGACCCGAGAATGACCGCAAAGAAGAAGAAGCCATCAACAAACCAATCTGCACCTTCAAGGCGGGAAGAGCCACGCATTGTCTTCCCAAGCAGCATGACCGGCTCGAAGCCAAAGGTCAAGTCAACCGCTTCAGAACTAAAGAAGACAAGGGCTGCCGAGGCTGAAGCCAGAAAGAGGAAAAATCCTGATGCTTTCGACGTCGCTCCCTCGAAGAAGAAGCGCAGAACCAAGAAAGATCGGGCTGCTCCCACAGAGCCCCTTGTTGTAGAACCCATCTCCGTTGCTCGTCCTGACTCTTTGCATCAAGAACGACGGATGGTAGTTCATGAGCCTGCTTCCCGAGAGGCTCCTGAAGCTGAAGATATTCCAGCAGTTGATCCCACCGCTGCTGAAGACATTGGTCACCATGACAATGTTGAAGATGATGTAGTTCTTCCTCAGATCGAGCACAACATGGAATCATCGCCTGTTCTCACGAACAGCAAACTCATCAGCATTGGTCGTCCTCTGACGCCAATTGCTCAGGATGCATCATGGGCTGATCACCCACAACAACAAGAAACCCCAAGTACTCCCCAACAACAACAAGTCACACCACCTGTGCAAGATGAAGAAGAAGACTTTGAGGCCCAGCCAACTCCATCTCCACAGGCGTCGCCAGCACTATGCAAGCTTCGCAAAGGACCAAGGCCTCAAGTCTCTCTTTCGATCGTTCCAGAAGAAGAAGTGCCTCACCAATCTATTGCACGTCAAGTGTTTCCAGAAGCCACTCCCACTGTGAATGTCTCCGAGTCTGAAGCTAAAGCTGCTGAAGACAATCTGGCTGCATCAGCCGATGAAGAACAAGAAGAAGATCGCGTCCCTACTCCCCCAATCTCTGAAGAAGCTATTCCTGAAGTGAATGTCTCTGCGCCCGACCCTCCAGCTCCTAGAGTGGAGATTGAGAATCCTGAGGCTGCCACCACCAACACGACTGAAGCCAATGACGTGGTCATGGCTGATGCTAATGTAGAGCCTTCACCAACCAATGGGCCACAAGCTAATGAAGCCAATGATGCATCTGCACCTGAAGCCTCTGTTGTGCAGCCTGATGTCTCTGTTGATGCCACTGCTCCTGTTCCGCCACCAAGGCCACACACTATCGAGCAAGCATTCAACTATGGCCAACTTATCACTGTCAAATGGCCTTTTCTGACTCCTCCGCCTGCTGCTGGTCCTCAGTTTGACTACCACGTTGAGCACATGCCTCAGGTTCAGAAGCCAATGCCAAGGTTGCCCAGGTTTCCAGGTACTGCATCTGCACCCGGATCCTTCAATATCAATGGCTTCAAGGCACACAACACCTTCTTTGATAGCGCCAAGAACCCCTACACCAAGGCAAGAATATCTTCTGATCGGTTCTGGAGCTATCAGCAGCGCAGTTATTACTCATGCATCTTATACAATCAAGGTCGCATTTTTCCACATATGCGTCTTGACACTGAAGCCATAACTGGTCTGCCCTGCTTGGAAGAAGCGATGGATTGCTTCAGAGAGTCTGGCTTGCTGCAGTTCATCACAAATAAGGAGCACTGGAATGAAGAATTGCTGCTCCAATTCTATGCCACTCTTCATATTCGTGGCTACAACAGGGATCCGAAGACTTGGGTCCTTGAGTGGATGACAGGCAATGTTCATCATGAAGCCAAAGCCTTTGATGTCATTGAGATTACTTGCCTGCCCACTCTAGGTGATCTTTATGAACCTGGTTGTCAGCTTCACAGTGCTGCTATGGAAAGCATCTTTCACAAGCCTAAGCCCAATATGAGTCAGATGCTTAGCATGATGAAGCCGTTGCCTCCAGATGCTGAATATCCTAAGGAGTTCTTTGTTGAAGACCTTGAGTATCTGCCCCGCACCATCTATCACATTATCAGGCGAACTCTCTGGCCCATCAAAGGACATACTCCACATGCCAAGCTGGAAGGCGCAATGAAGACTTTGGTCTTTCATATTCTTCATGGCAAAAGCTTCAATGCACAAGACTTCTTTATCCGCCAACTTGCTGCATCAGGATCTGACATTTTTGGTCTGAAGTTCTATGCTCCCTGGATCATGCGTCTGATCAAGCTCCACTCTGCCTTCAACTATCAACCCTCTACACGCAATCATATCATCTTTTTGCCAGAAGTTGATCTGTCTGTTGAAGCCATATATCCAGAGCCTGCCAAGGAGCCTCTTAGTCTTCAGAATGCTGACCATCAAAGCTTCACGCAAAACATTGAAGGAGTTCAAGCTGTCGCTCGCGTCTATCCATTGGCTGGAATTACTCGCTTGCCTCACCGTGCGCAGACTGAAGCTACTGATAGCACCATTGCCCAAAGGCCTCGCAAGCGCTCTCGTGTTTTAAATGACCGAGAACTTCTTGTGGCACTGCATCAGAAACAAGATAAGCATCATGACTGGCTCAAACGACAGATGCAAAGTCTATTGGTGGACGTCAATCGCATTCGCAATCTTGCCACCAAAAATGCTTTTGTCACTCATGAGACCTGTCGTCAATCATGGAAGAGTTTGACCCTGCTCAGTGCTGACGCAGATCTTAAAGACGATGGCTTCACTTAAAAATTCAAGTTTGACTCCACTCCTCCATGGAATGTTGTCCTACGTCGAACTCCATCCCTTGAAGACTCTAACTATTCTTCCTCCGCGGCAACTGTGAATGCCAGAGTGATCGATAATGAAGACAATGCTACTTCACCGCCTCCTACTTCTACACGCATCGACACTGCCCGAGTTCGTCTACACCGCCTAACAATACTAACGACCCTGCTACTTCACCTACTCCTCATAGAAACGACTAGATGCTCTATGTCTTCAAACCTTTTTGGTCCTTACTAACAAAAGGGGGAGAAGCATATGAGTTTGATAGTCTTCAAGCGGGTCCATATGGGCGGTTGCTTCCTAGTGTTTACAACTCTCGTTTTTTATACATTTGGTTCTTTGAGTTGTAACACTTAAACTCGACGGTCGTCTGCTACTTATTTGCTATTCTGTGATGCGATGATAAATTCCGCATGTGCGATGATAACTTCCGCACTTAGGTCATCTTGCAGATGTCCATTTTTCATTATGCATGTCATTATCTTCGCTACATCGTATCATGCATGATGAATTGTCGTCATAAGTTGAAAAGGATCTCCACAAATACAACCTGCCATGTGCATTTGCATTCCCAAAGCAAATTACTTATATGCACATCTTCAAGGGGAGCCTTTACCACACTAGTAGAAAACGGACCATTAGCACCGGTTTGTAAGGGCCTTTAGTGCCGGTTATGGAACCGGCACTAAAATTTCGGCACTAAAGGCCCCCCCCCTTAGTACCGGTCCAGCACGAACCGGCGCTAAAGTGCCACCACGTGGCGTGAGCCAGCTCCGGGGGCCGGGATCCCTTTAGTACCGGTTGGTAACACCAACCGGTACTAAAATGTTTGGGGGTTTTTTGGTTTTATGATTTCTTTTTCATTTAGTTTTGTGTTTTCCATTTTAATTCTTTTTCGTTTGCTGGTATTTTACGATACTACACATTGTACACGTTATGCATATATATGGTAGCTAGTAGAACCAATCATATATATATATATATATATATATATATATATATATATATATATATATATATATATATATATATATATATATATATATATATATAGATCATCAATGTCTCACACAAACCACACCATATTAATTCACACATACACACATGCATGTAAGCTATATACAATTTCTCGTACATATGCATGTTGCCTTCGGAGCTAGTTCGCATTAGCCTAATTGGTGCCTTCGGAGCACGATGAAAAATTGGAAGTGGTTCATGACTTAATTGGTCGATGGGGGCGGTAGCGGGTAATAGTATTCTCCCTTCGGATTTCTGACCTGGTCGAGCAAAAATCCCGCTATTTCCTCTTGAAGTGCTTCTACGCGCTCCGTATCTAGGAGCTTGTCACGCACCTCTCTGAACTGTTAAGAAGGAGATCAATATGCATGTGTATTAGTTGTGTGACTAGATATCGATAATGGTGCACAAATTGTGAATAGTGTTCTGACAAGCGTACCCATTCCTGTCTTTGAGATCTGCTCCTTTCGGACGTCATCATGCGAATGTTCTCGCAAACGCAGTATGCACACAGATCAGTCCCCTGCGCCTGCTTTATGGCCTTTACGAGAATGGAATTTAATTTGATCAGATAATAATTAATCAAGCATGATAATATTAGAAAGATGGCAGCTAGCTACCACACTACTTAATTACTTACCCTGGGTCGAAGCCATCTCAGCTGTCCTTTCCATTCGCCTTCCGTGACGCTGATGAACCTTGCCCAAGCCCTACCCGCCGACAAAGAAAATGAATAAAGGGGTTATTAAATAGTTTATATCATGAAATGACGAACTAAATAGGCCGAGATATATAGTTAATAATGATTGAAATTACCTGTTGACTATCCCAAACAAGATGTTATAGTCTTTATTTTCTGAGAGTAGTGAGTCCAGTATTTCAACTGTTCCTTCGTCAACTTTAATGATACACAAGATCCAGTGAAATCTGCATGCACACATGTTTGCATGTCTTAATTAAGCGGGCATATATATGTAAGCAAAAACATGTAGCTAGCTAGCTAGTAGGCAAAAACAGAGAATTTGTAGTACAAGAAAGTGTGACTTACTTGAAGTTGTAAGGAAGTAGTATATCTTCATTGTATTTGAGGTCCTTCAAGAACTCGAACATGCTGTCCTCTACCTGCTTTTTATAATAGTCGCTTATACTCCATGTGAATTCATTAACGGTGTTTGGGTCAATGAACCCAATGCCATAGCGTCCACCTTTTTTCATTTCATACATCTTCATCCTGCATAGTACCACAGAAAAGAATATAGTGAGGATAATTACAGGTAATGATTGATCAAAAGGATCAATACAACTAGCTTCAGACTTAGATTACAGAAAGAAATCACTTACAGACAATAGCAACTGATGATAGATTTGTCGAGTGCGTCTTGATTGTATAACTGAAACAGTTCAGAATACTCAATGGTCCCAGGTTTGTCATGGTAGAAATGTTCCTTGTTGATTTTCACCATGAGGGACTGTCGATTGGATCTCTTGGTAATGTCCATGTACCATTGATGCAATTCATACATTCTTGTTGGGAGCTTCTTGACATCTTCTGGCTTGACCAAAGGTTGGCCCCGGACATATTTGCGTTTTATTTCCTCCTCTGTAAGCACAGGCATGTCCTCGATCTCGAGGATTGTCCAACAGTGATCTTGAGTTCTTCAGCCTGCTTTATATGCTCCTGGGTTATTACCAGATCGCCCACCTAGGGAATGTAAACTGTTTGCCCACAATAGTATTGGCCGCGCGTATTGTCACGTGTTGTTGGCGGCACAACAAGCGGGGGGATCGGTTGCGGCCACTGTTCTCCCAGCTGGGCAACGGTTCTCCCGCATCTTTTGACAGCTGCTTGTTGTTTGCTCGAGCTCGAGCTCGCCTCCTTCTGTAGACGTTGTCGATTTAACTTCCTGATGTGGCGCTCATAGTCTGAGTCAACAGGCTTAGGAGCTGGTGGTTCAGCCATACGAATGAAGTGGTCAATAACTTCCACAGGCACTTTCTCCCTTGGAGGCGGTGGCGGTTTCGGTCCAAAATGGGCGTCGACTTCTGCCCGCACTATGGCATTGGTTTGCTCCTTGGTCCTGTCGTAAGCCCTCTCAGGAAGAGGAGTATCGAGGTTTGGACCATATTTATATCGCTTGCCTCCGCCTGTACTTCCTGTACTATGACCTCAACTGGTACCGCTACGCACCATATGTGCTGGGTGTCTCTTCTGCGATTGCTGAGGTGGCGGAGACGGCTGACGGGGCTGAGTTGGACGAGGAGGAGTGGCCTGAAGCTGTGCCGGACTTGGAGGAGGAGTGGCCTGACACTTTGCCGGACTTGGAGGAGGAGTGGACATCTGACGCTGTGTCGGACTTGGAGGAGGAGTGGCCTTACACTTTGCCGGACTTGGAGGAGGAGGAGTGGCCTCACGCGTTGGTGGACTTGAAGGAGCAGGAGTCTGCTGAATCGGTGGCGGACTTCGATGAGGAGTCGGGTGACGCGGTGTCGGTGGCCTTCGAAAGATGATGCAATACTTTCTCCATAGGATGACATGATGTATGGCCTCTCCCAATGTGTGCTCGTCGTCACCTCCAGGAATGTCAAGCTGAAGCTCCGAATATGGGTCCACCACCTCATCAACCAAGACACGAGCAAAGCCCGCTGGAATCGGGTTGCAATGGAAGGTTGCCTCGGGGGAATTTGGAAAAGCAACGGCGTCCGCCACCTTCATGGATATGTTCTTCATCTTGAAGTGTAGCTCGCAGTTACTGTTCTCCGTGATGTCATCCACGGGGTATCTATCCAGCAATGCGTCGCCCGGGACAGAACCCACGCTGCTTCTCTGCATGGATGGGGCGGTGCTATCCAATGCTGGATCATCCGCTAGCTGCTGCAGCTGCTGAGACCCCCTTTGCTGGCTAAGTGAGTCGATCTGCTCCTGCTGCCGCTGGAATTTAACTGCCAATTCCGCTTGACTTGCTTCAAGGCCTTGAAGGCGTTCATAGTCCCGCTTCCTCTGCTCCTCCTCCATCTTCCTCTTCTTCTCCTCCGCAATCTTCTTTCTCGCACGGGTTCTGTAGTCGGTGATCCAGTTCGAAAACCCCTCATACCACGGAATAGCGCCCTTGCCTCGTGTTCTTCCCGGGTGTTCAGGATTTCCTAGGGCACGCGTAAGCTCGTCGTTCTCTCCGTTGGGCTGGAACACCCCCGATCAAGCCTCTTCTATTGCAACAAGTATCGCATCGTCGGCTCTGTTCAGACATGCCTTCGTCGAAACATTGCCTGTCTTCGGGTCCAACTCCCCCCCCATGCGCATAGAACCAAGTCCTGCACCTGGGGGGCCAGCTCTTAGTAACCGGAGTGACACCTGCATCCTCCATCTCTTTCTCAGACTTATCCCACTTAGGCATTGCCACCGCGTAGCCACCTGGCCCCAGCTTATGGAACTTATCCTTTTTTTCAGCATTCTTCTTGTTTATTCTCGACCGTTCCTTAGCTAATTCTGAATCCTTGAATTTCACGAAATCGTCCCAATGAGCACTTTGATTCTCTAGTATCCCCTTGAATACTGGAGTCTTCCTTCCATCCTTGACGTACTTCTCCCACGTCGTTCTCTTGTAGTTCTTGAATGCAACCGCCATCTTCCTCAAAGCAGCGTCCTTGACTTTCTGCACATCTGCTTTTGTGAAATGATTTGGTAGGGTGAAATGTTCCATGACAGTATCCCAAAGCAGGTTTTTTTGATTCTCGTCGACAAAAGTAACATCTGGACGTGGCTTTGCTGGCTTTCTCCATTCTTGAAGGGAGATCGGGAGTAGGTCCTTCACAAGAACTCCACACTGACAAACGAACTTGTCCGCAATCTTCTTAGGCGCTAATGGTTCGCCATTAGGTCTGAATGCCTTGATATTGTACTTTACGCCCTCCTTCAACTTTTTGTTCGGGCCTCGTTTCGTCCTTTTGCCTGAAGATTTGCTCGATCCGGATGGCTGAAAGAAGAAAGATCGATTCGTTAATATATCTTCAACTCATTTATTAAAACATGTGATGATCACCAGATTCCTGCTTATATAAATATATATACCTCGCCGGTGTTTGTTGTTTCAGAATCAACATGTTCTTCGTCATCGTCATAATCGTAGTTCATGACTTCATCAATTCGGTCATCGCGATCGAATATCATATCACCCTCTCCGGTGTTGTTTAGAAATTCGGAGCCGTCAAAATCTTCTTCATTCCGATCATCATCTGGACCGCGTATCATATCGAACATGGTCTGTTCTCTCTCTCTGTCGGTATTGTCCGCCATAGCTTTTATTTAACTATGCCAAAAGAAATATAAAACAATTTAGTATAATCTCGAATAATAGATATAATCTCGAATACATCGTCTCGAATAACAGATATAATATCTAATACATTATCTCGAATAATATATAATCTCGAATACATCGTCTCGAATATATAATCTCGAATACATCACTGGCTAGGTAGCTAATAAAGATCGAATACTACAGAAGAATCTAGGACACTCGCGGTTCCTGCGGCGTGGGCGGTGGACACCCAAAGAGAAGGAACCCTCACAGGATCATAGCTGAAGTGAGATCCCTGAAGAAACTGCCAGGTATTGGAGAACCTGCCGCCCTCTAACGCAACCATGTAGCGATGGATGTGCTCGTCCTCCTCCCAGACACGACGACGTACCACCTCCGGCGGGGCCGGCTCCCTCCGCACCGAAACTGGCCCACGCGAACGCCACCAAACGAGCTCAGGGTCGACGACGGGACCCGGGGCCGGGTTCCTCATCAAGCGGCGCGCCCCTCCAGGCAGCACCTCCCAGTGCCAGCCCGGCGGAGCCCAGTCCCGGACATGGGTCAGCTGGACGTCGTCGCGGACGTGTCGACGGCGAGGATGCGGGCCGGGCATCGTCGACAACAAATAGTAGCTATATGCATGCCCGCAAAAAGTAACATTTTTTTAATGATTGGATTTTGATAACTAAAATTTCTAACATTTATATAACATTTCTAACAATGCTATATATAACTAACATTTCTATAACATTTCTAATATTTCTATAACTAAAAAACAGAAAAATTTCTAACAATTCTAACTTTTTTATAACTATTTCTATAACTACAACTAATTCTAAAATTTCCTGATTATATAACTAACATTTCTATAACAATTCTAATATTTATATAACTACAAAACAGAAAAATTGCTAAAATGTGTGTGTGTGTAGTGTGTGTGTGTGTGTGTGTGTGTGTGTGTGCGTGTGTGTGTAGTGTGTGTGTGTGCGTGTGTGTGGAACTACTGGACATGGCGGCCGGGGCGAGCTCACCGGCGAGGCGACGACGGGGCGGCGACGGGACGTGGCGGCGACGACGGGGCGAAGGGACGGGGCGGCAACGACGGGGCGACGGGGTGGGGCGGCGACGACGGGGCGGGGCGGCGACGTACGACGGGGCGGCCGGGGCGCGGCGACGGGGACGGCGGGGACGACGGGGCGGGGACGGCGGGGGCGGCGACGAGGGGCGGGGGCGCGCACGACCGGGGTCCGCGACGAGGGGCGGTGGTGGCGGCGTCGACGTCGATCGGGGTGAGGCACGACGGAGGGAGGAAACAGAGGCAAGAAACAGAGGGAAACTGAAATTTTTGCAAGTGTTGTATATATAGGATGGACCTTTAATACCGGTTGGAGCCACCAACCGGTACTAAAGGTCTGTTTTGGCTAGCCCAAGTGGCGGGAAGCGACCCCCTTTAGTACCGGTTGGTGGCTCCAACCGGTACTAAAGGCCCCCCCTTTAGTACCGGTTGGTGCCACGAACCGGTACTAAAGGGGGTGCGCTGCCAGGCGAGGGGTACAAAAGTTTAGTCCCACCTCGCTAGCCGAGGGGCACTCGCACCTGCTTATAAGCCCCGCCATCGCTGTTGTCTCGAACTCCTCTCTTAAGCAGGCCTTCTGGGCCTACATGTTCTGCGATGCCCTGTTGGGCCTACTGGGCTAGCGGGCCTGCATCCTGGCCCAACTTGAATTTGGGTTTCTAGTCGTATGCAGGCCGTTGTGGCCCAGTAGGTGGGCTTTTTTTTCTTATTTTTTTTGCTTTATTTATTTTTGTGAATAACTTAACTTTGAAAATAGATTTTTCAGTGATTCTTTTTTCTTATGTTTAATATTAGTGTGTTTTATCATTATATTCAATTTGGGTACAACAATTTTTTGTGATCCTCTAACATGCGCTGCAACTTCTTCTTCTCCAAATCACTTGCGCAGTTTCTCTTTGCATCGGCAATGGCCCGACCTAGATCATCAACGGGCTCATCTGATGCCTCTTCTTCAGCTTCTTCCCGCATTGACGACTCAGCTTCTTCCCGCATTACCGGCTCAGCTTCTTCCCCCATTATTGTATCATCGTATTCAGGGAACCCATGGCCAGGATAGCTGTCGTCGTCCTCTTCTTCTTCATTGTCTTCCATCATAATCCCTCTTTCTCCGTGCTTGGTCCAAACATTATAGTGGGGCATGAAACCGGACTTAAACAGGTGGAAGTGAATGGTTCTTGACTTAGAGTAATTTTGACCATTCTTACAGACAGCACATGGACAAGGCATAAAACCATCCGCCCGCTTGTTTGCCTCAGCCGCAAGCAGAAAAGTTTGCACGCCATTAATGAACTCGGGAGAGCATCGGTCATCGTACATCCATTGCCGGCTCATCTTCATTACACAACACCGAATAGACCAAATTAATACAAGTTCATACATAAAGTTCATACAACACTTAAATGCAACAAACAAATAACTCTCTAGCTAAAGCATTTAAATGCAACAACAAATGCGATCAAGATCGCAACTAAGGTAACAATGGATCCAACAGCATAATGATACCAAGCCTCACTATCGATGGCATATTTTCTAATCTTTCTAATCTTCAAGCGCATTTTCTCCATCTTGATATTGTGATCATCGACGACATCGGCACCATGCAACTCCAATTGCATCTTCTCCCCCTCAATTCTTTTCAATTTTTCTTTCAAATTCTCGTTTTCTCTTTCAACTAAATTTAACCTCTCGACAATAGGGTCGGTTGGAATTTCCGGTTCACATACCTCCTAGAAAAAATTACTATGTCAACTTGATGGGCATAATTTGTCATAAACACGAAATGCAACTAGTTTTAAAAGAGAATATATATACCACATCCGAATCATAACAAGGACGAGGGCCGACGGGGACGGATATCAAAACCATGGCACTATATGTATAACAAAGAACGTACGGGTAAGATAATTATACGAGTAACTATCTATATATCCAAATCACACAAACATCAATTTTTATATAAAATTTCATGAACAAAGAGGCTCACCACAAGGTGGTGCCGGCGACGGGACCGTGCGGGCGATCGACGGTGGTTACGACGGAGATTTAGAAGGCACTAAGTAAACCACACCTACATATGCAAACTAAGTGTTATTTTGGACCTCAAATTGCATATAAATCAAATAATAGCACATATATATATTTCCTCCCAAATTACTAAACTCACAAATTAATCACTATATAAAGCATTGCAAGAGCTAATCTAGCAATGAGAGATGAAAGGACAAAGTTGCTAACCTTTGTGATCATTTGAATGGATGGGGGCCTTCAAATCTTGACAAATTTTGGGCAAAATGTGTGATGAGCTCGAGAGGAAGAGGGGAAGAACAGAGAGGAGAGGGGAAAGGGGAAGAACAGAGCGAGCTCGGGTGGACAAAGGGTTTATGTAGGACGACCTTTAGTACCGGTTCGTGCCACGAACCGGTACTAAAGGTGCTGGAGGGGCCCCAGACTGACAACATCCTGCCACCACTCTCATTAGTACCGGTTCGTGCCACGAACCGGTGCTAAAGGTTCGTCATGAACCGGTATTAATGAGAGCGGCCCGGCTAGCCGTTGGAACCGGCACTAATGTACACATTAGTGCCGGCTCTAATACAAACCGGCACTAATGTGCTTCACGTTTGACCCTTTTTCTACTAGTGCCACTTATGAAGACAATTCCTAAATTCTTTACATTTCACATACTATATCCCCGTTGAAAACTTCAACCAGTTTGTCATCAATCACCAAAAAGGGGGAGATTGTAAGTGCATCTAGTGCCACCCCTAGTTGTTTTTGGAGTATTGACGACAAATTTGGTTGAGGGACTAATGTGTTTGTGAGAATTGCAGGATAACACAGTTAGTAGTCCCTCATTGATTCGGTTTACCTACCGGAGATGACCCCTAAAAATGTATGAAGACATTGACGACAATGGTGGTATGTGAAGATATTCATATTGAAGACTATGACATGAGAAGACATTCAGTGAAGACTATGGAGTGCGAAGACTGAGTCGTTTCGTTGTTTCCTTTCTTCTTTGTTGAGTCATAGGAACCACCGTACTGTTAAGTGGGGTCCAAGTGAACAAAGCCAGAGTGACTGAAGTGATGCTCAACCCAATCCTATGTCTTCGAGCGAAGACAATGAGAGCAAATCTTATCTAGAGCTGGATAAGTCAGCTTTGCTTGTAGCCCAAGTAAAGTTGCCGTGTGTGTTTGAAATCTGACCGTTGGAACACGTGTCAGTTCCTTAGTGCCCAGGGTCATTTCGGACATATCAGGTCGGGTTGCCTAGTAGCTATAAATAGCCCACCCCCTACACCATAAATTGGTGGCTGCTCAGAGTTAGTGCATGGCTTTTGTCGTTTGAGAGCAACCCACCTCGAAGCCTTTGAGAGAGAGAAATCCTTGCGAGGACAAAGCCCAAACACCCAGAGCCAAAGAGTGTTAGGCATCACTGAAGTCTTTCTGTCTGCGTGACCTGAAGACTTATTACACTTGAGGACTGTGAATCCTCCAGCCGGTTACGCGTCGCATTCTGAGCATCCAAGAGTCATTGTGGATCGCCGGTGAACGAAGTCTGTGAAGGTTTGGAAGTCTACCTTGAAGACTTACCAGAGTGATTGGGCGAGGACTATGTGTCCTTATCTCAAGGGGAATAAGGTGAAGACGCGGTCTTCTGAGTTGAATCTCAGCCTCCCTAACCAGACGCACAGTTGTCACAGCAACTGGAACTGGTCCAACAAATCCTGTGTCCTCATCAAGTGACTGGTTCTACCCTCTCCCTCGCTTTACTTAAAGTTAGTCTTTGTGAAGTCATTGCCTGTTTGCTTTACCCATTTGTCTTCACTGTTTAACATCTATTGTTGTTTGGCTTGATACCATCTTCCATCCTGATCCTTACTACCTAGCTGCTATTAGTCTTCGCACTCTCACGTTATTGCACACTTGACTATGGCTTTCTTAGTGTAGTTTATCTTTCGCTGCATTTCAACAGGTTCATTTCTATAGTTTGTGACTTTCATAAAAGTCGCCTATTCGCCCACCCTCTAGTCGATAACTAGCACTTTCAAAGACCCTATGTTTCGAGCTATGGAGCTGTTTGTTTTCCTTGTGCATGTGAGATTACAGAGAATGTGAACCCTCATCCAAGTGCTATGGGGCGGCTTATATAGAGCACACCGCCCCTTTGCCTTTCTATGTTATAGGGGGTTTGATGAGTCAAGTTTAATACAAGTGTTACTATTGCTAACTGAAGCTTTGGTGGCTAGTAAATCTCGTGGACATGTGCCCGTGGATGCTTCAGATTCCATGTTGGCTCTTCGTTGCTACCTCTTGAGCTTGCGTTGGTTTTCCCCGAAGAGGAGAGGATGATGCAGCAGAGTAGCGTAAGTATTTCCCTCAGTTTTTGAGAACCAAGGTATCAATCCAGTAGGAGGCCACGCTCAAGTCCCTCGTACATGCACAAAACTATAGCTACTCGCAACCAACGCGATTAGGGGTTGTCAATCCCTTCACGGTCACTTACGAGAGTGAGAACTGATAGATAATGTTTTTGGTATTTTTTATATAGAGATGCAAAGTGAAAAGCAAAAGGCAAAGTAAAAAAAAGCAAAGCAAGATTAAAGTGATGGAGATTGATATGATGAGAATAGACCCGGGGGCCATAGGTTTCACTAGTGGCTTCTCTCAAGAGCATAAGTATTCTACGGTGGGTGAACAAATTACTGTTGAGCAATTGACAGAATTGAGCATAGTTATGAGAATATCTAGGTATGATCATGTATATAGGCATCACGTCCGAGACAAGTAGACCGACTCCTGCCTGCATCTACTACTATTACTCCACTCATCAACTGCTATCCAGCATGCATCTAGAGTATTAAGTTAAAAACAGAGTAACGCTTTAAGCAAGATGACATGATGTAGAGAGATAAATTCATGCAATATGAAATAAACCCCATCTTGTTATCCTCGATGGCAACGATGCAATACGTGCCTTGCTGCCCCTTCTGTCACTGGGAAAGGACACCGCAAGATCGAACCCAAAGCTAAGCACTTCTCCCATGGCAAGAAAACCTAATCTAGTAGGCCAAACCAAACTGATAATTCGAAGAGACTTGCAAAGATAACCAATCATACATAAAAGAATTCAGAGAAGATTCAAATATTATTCATAGATAGACTTGATCATAAGCCCACAATTCATCGGTCTCAACAAACACACCGCAAAAAGAAGATTACATCGAATAGATCTCCACAAGAGAGGGGGAGAACTTTGTATTGAGATCCAAAAAGAGAGAAGAAGCCATCTAGCTACTAACTATGGACCCGAAGGTCTGAGGTAAACTACTCACACTTCATCGGAGGGGCTATGATGATGTAGAAGCCCTCCGTGATGACGGCCCTCTCCGGCGGAGCTCCGGAACAGGCCCCAAGATGGGATCTCGTGGATATAGAAAGTTGCAGCGGTGGAATTAGGTTTTTGGCTCCTGTTCTGATCGTTTGGGGGTACGTAGGTATATATAGGAGGAAGGAGTACGTCGGTGGAGCTTCGAGGGGCCCACGAGGCAGGGGCGCGCCCTAAGGGGGGGCGTGCCCCCCACCCTCGTGACCGCCTCTCTGATGCCTTGGCGTAGGTTCCAAGTCCCTTGGATCACGTTCGGTGAGAAAATCACGTTCCCGAAGATTTTATTCCGTTTGGACTCCGTTTGATATTCTGTTTCTCCGAAACACTGAAATAGGCAAAAAACAACAATTCTGTGCTGGGCCTCGGGTTAATAGGTTAGTCCCAAAAATAATATAAAAGTGGAAAATAAAGCCCAATATAGTCCAAAACAATAGATAATATAGCATGGAGCAATAAAATTTATAGATACGTTGGAGACGTATCAGGCATCCCCAAGCTTAATTCCTGCTCGTCCTCGAGTAGATAAATGATAAAAAGAGAATTTTTGATGCGGAGTGCTACTTGGCATAATTTCAATGTAAATCTTCTTAATTGTGATATGAATATTCAGATTCGAAGGATTCAAGACAAAAGTTCAGATTGACATAAAAATAATAATACTTCAAGCATACTAATAAAGCAATTATGCCTTCTCAAAATAACATGGCCAAAGAAAGTTATCCCTACAAAATCATATAGCACTAGTAGAAAAAGGACCTAATATGAGACACATTAGTCCCGGTTTGATTTTGGCCCGGTACTAATGGTACCATTAGTGCCGGTTCGAACAGATTTGCATTAATTAATGCCGGTTCGTGTTGAACCTTTAGTACCGGTTCGTGGCATGAACCGGTACTAAAGGTCTGGTGGCAGGCTGGCGTCAGGCCGGGGCCCCACGATCACCTTTAGTACCGGTTCGTGGCAAGAACCGGTACTAAAGGTCTAACCTTTAGTACCGGTTCGTGCCATGAACCGGTACTAAAGGGGTCTGACCTATAGTCCCGGTTGGAGACACAAACCGGGACTATAGGACAATTTTGAAACTCTACCCCCCCCCCCCCCGTGTATCGCCAAAATAAAATCCTTCGAGAGGTAGTTATATTACTACATCTACTAGTTAGGAAAATTTGGAAACTTAAATTTGGACACGTTTTGCAAAAAGTGTAGGGAAAATATAAAACGGCTATAACTTTTGCATACGATGTCAGAAAAAAACGTATAATATATCAAAAAATTCAGCACGAAAATCCGCATCCAATGGAGACGGCCAACAGCTTGTTTGCAATTTTTTAGACTCCTCAAATTCTAAAAGGAAAAAAAGATATGGTCAAATTTCAGTTTTTTTTAAAAAATGGTTAAATCTGGTCAAACTACTTATTCAACAAGTATTAATGTTACTACATAATTATTCAAGAATATTAGTGTTACTAAATAATTATTTCAATTTTTTTGAATTTTGGTCAAATCTGGTCAAACTATGGTCAAACTTATTCAAGAAATATTAGTGTTACTAAATAATTACTGTTTTTTAGAATAATAGTTTCAAACTCAAACGGTGAAACGTGTGACCTAATGCTCAAGCTAAACTGCTGAGGGTTAATAGGATTGACAGCTTACAATTGTCAGGAAAACAACAAGTGCAGACTTGGAATGTAGGGGGAATAGAACTCCGAAGTTAAGCGTGCCCAGGCTGGGGGAGTGAGAGGATGGGTGACCGACCGGGAAGTTAGGCGATTTGGAATGAGTGATCCACACTTGAGCAGTTAAGAGAGGTGATTAGAGACTAAATCATCAAATAATTCAGAAAAATTAAAAATCGAAAAAAAATCAAAAAAAAATTCCAAAAAATTCAAAAAAATACCTTTAGTACCGGTTGGTAACACCAACAGGTCCCCCATACCAGGGCGCGAGCTCACGCCATGTGGTGGGCCTTTAGTGCCGGTTCGTGCCAAACCGGTACTAAAGGGGGTGGGTCTTTAGTCTCCACTCTTTAGTGCCGGTTGCAAAACCGGCACTAAAGGCCCTTATGAACCGGTTTTAAAGCTCTGTTTTCTACTAGTGTAGTCCGGCTATGCTCCATCTTCACCACACAAAGTATTTAAATCATGCACAACCCCGATGACAAGCCAAGCAATTGTTTCATACTTTAACATTTTCAAAACTTTTTCAATCTTCACGCAATACATGAGCATGAGCCATGGATATAGCACTATATGTGGAATAGAATGGTGGTTGTGGAGAAGACAAAAAGAGGGGAAGATAGTCTCACATCAACTAGGCGTATCAACGGGTTATGGAGATGCCCATTAATAGATATCAATGTGAGTGAGTAGGGATTGCCATGCAACAGATGCACTAGAGCTATAAGTATATGAAAGCTCAACAAAAGAAACTAAGTGGGTGTGCATCCAACTCGCTTGCTCACGAAGACCTAGGGCAATTTGAGGAAGCCCATCATTGGAATATACAAGCCAAGTTCTATAATGAAAAATTCCCACTAGTATATGAAAGTGATATCATAGGAGACTCTCTATAATGAAGATCTTGGTGCTACTTTGAAGCACAAGTGTGGTAAAAGGATAGTAACATTGTCCCTTCCCTCTTTTTCTCTTTTTTTTGATTCGTCCGGAGTCTCATCCCGACTTGTGGGGGAGTCATAGTCTCCATCATTCTTTCCTCACTTGGGACAATGCTCTAAAAATGATGATCATCACACTTTTACTTTTCTTACAACTCAACAATTACAACTCGATACTTAGAACAAGATATGACTCTATATGAATGCCTCCGGCGGTGTACCGGGATATGCAATGAATCAAGAGTGGCATGTATGAAAGAATTATGAATAGTGGCTTTGCCACAAATACGATGTCAACTACATGATCATGCTAGCAATATGACAATGATGGAGCGTGTCATAATAAACGGAACGGCGAAAAGTTGCATGGCAATATATCTCGGAATGGCTATGGAAATGCCATGATAGGTAGACATGGTGTCTGTTTTGAGGAAGATATATGGTGGGTGTATGATACCGGCGAAAAGTGCGTGGTATTAGAGAGGCTAGCAATGGTGGAAGGATGGGGAAAAGTGCATATAATCCATGGACTCAACATTAGGCATAAAGAACTCATATACTTATTGCAAAAATCTAGAAGTTCTCAAAGCTAAGTATTATGCACATGCTCCTAGGGGGATAGATTGGTAGGAAAATACCATCGCTCGTCCCCGACCGCCACTCATAAGGAAGATAATCAATAAACACCTCATGCTCCGACTTCGTTACATAACGGTTCACCATACGTGCATGCTACGTGAATCACAAATTTCAACGCAAGTATTCTTTAAATTCACAACTACTAAACTAGCATGACTCTAATATTATCACCTCCATATCTCAAAACAATTATCATGCTTCAGTATTTTCTTAGTATTCAACGCACTCAAAAGAAAGTTTCACAAATCTTGAATACCAAGCATATTATAATTAAGCAATTTACCATGCTATTAAAACTCTCAAAATGATCTAAGTGAAGCATGAGAGACCCATATTTTCTTTAAAACAAATCCACCACCGTGCTCTAAAAGATCTAAGTGAAGCACGTAGAGCAAAATTATCACGCTCAAAAGATATAAGTGAAGCACAAAGAGTATTATATCAAACTTTAATTCATAAATGGCTCTCTCAAAGGTGTGTACAGCAAGGATGATTGTGGCACACTAACAAACAAAGACACAAATAATACAAGACGCTCCAAGCAAAACACATATCATGTTGGTGAATAAAAATATAGCTCCAAGTAAAATACCGATAGAAGTAGACAAAAGAGGGGATGCCTTCCGGGGCATGCCCAAGCTTTGAATTTTTGGTGTCCTTGGATTATCTTGGGGGTGCCATGGGCATCCCCAAGCTTACGCTCTTTCCACTCCTTGTTCCATAATCCATCAAAAGATTTCACCCAAAACTTGAAAACTTCACAACACAAAACTCAATAGAAATCTCGTGAGCTCCGTTAGAGAAAGAAAACATAAAACTACTTCAAGGTACTGTAATGAACTCATTATTTATTTATATTGGTGTTAAACATAATGTATTCCAAATTCTGTATGGATTATAAACTATTTTACTCTCCATAGATTCATCAAAATAAGCAAACAACACACGAAAAACAGAATCTGTCAAAAACAGAACAGTCTGTAGTAATCTGTAACTAACTCAAACTTCTGGAACTCCAAAAAATCTACCAAAAGAGGAAGACCTAGACAATTTGTTTATTGATCATCAGCAATTGTAATCAGTATTTTATCACGTTCTGGTGATTTTTAACAATTGTTTTCGTGAATAGAAAGATTCTGGAATTTACAGCAAGATCAAATAACTATCATCCAAGAAGATCCTATAGGTCTAACTTGGCACAAACACTAATTAAAACACAAAACCACATCTAAACAGAAGGTAGATGCATTATTTATTCCTAAACAGAAGCAAAAACAAAAAACTCAAAATAAAATTGGGTTGCCTCCCAACAAGCGCTATCGTTTAAAGCCCCTAGCTAGGCATAAAAGCGAGGATAGATTTAGGTATTGCCATCTTTGGTAGGCAATCCATAGGTAGCTCTCATGATAGTTTCATATGGCTATCTTATTTTCTTTCTAGGAAAGTGTTCCATGCCCTTCTTTAATGGAAATTGAAATCTAATATTCCCTTCCTCCATATCAATAATCGCACCAACCGTTCTAAGAAAAGGTCTACCAAGAATAATAGGGCAAGAAGGATTGCAATCTATATCAAGAACGATAAAATCTAGGGGCACATAATTCCTATTTGCAAAAATAAGAACATTATTAATTCTTCCCATAGGTTTTTTAATAGTGGAATCCGTAAGATGCAAGTTTAGAGAGCAATCGTCAAAGTCATCGAAATCTAGCAAATCACACAAAGTTTTGGGGATAGTGGAGACACTAGCACCCAAATCACACAAAGCATAAAACTCATGATTTTTAATTTTAATTTTAATAGTTGGTTCCCAGTCATCATAGAGTTTTCTAGGGATAGAAACTTTCAACTCAAGTTTTTCTTCACAGGATTGCATCAAGGCATCAACAATATGTTCGGTAAAGGCTTTCTTTTGACTATAAACATGAGGAGAATTTAGCACGGATTGCAACAAGGAAATACAATCAATTAAAGAGCAACTTTCATAATTAAATTCCTTGAAATCCAATATAGTGGGTTTAGCAACATCTAGGGTTTTATTTCTTTCAATCCCACTTTCATCAATTTCATCATAAAGGTCTAAATACTCCGAATTTTTAGAATGCCTTCTAGGTAAAGGAAGATCATATTCAGTTTCATCAAGATTCATATTGCAAAACAAAGATTTGATATGGGACACATCAATAACTTTTAGATCTCATCTTGATTTTCATAGGAATTGGAAGAACACGCTTTAATAAAGGCATCTTTGGAAGCACGCATCCTAGCGGTTCTTTCTTTGCACTCATCAATGGAAATCTCATGGCTTTGAGAGACTCATTGATATCATGCTTAGGAGGAATAGATCTAAGCTTTAAAGAATCAACCTCAATAGAAAATCTATCAACGTTCCTAGCCAAATCATCAACTTTAAGCAATTTCTCTTCAAGCAAAGCATTAAAATTCTTTTGTGAATTCATAAACTCTTTGACACCATTCTCAAATTCAGAGGGCATCTTATTAAAATTTCCATAAGAGTTGTTGTAGGAATTTCCATAATTATTAGAAGGATTACTAAGATAAGGCCTAGGATTAAAATTCCCTCTATACGCGTTGTTACCAAAATTATTCCTACCAACAAAATTCACATCCATAGATTCATTATTATTTTCAATCAAAGTAGACAAAGGCAAATCATTAGGATCAGAAGAGACACTCTTAGTAGCAAATAATTTCATAAGTTCATCCATCTTTCCACTCAAAACATTGATTTCTTCTATCGCATGCACTTTTTTATTAGTAGATCTTTCAGTGTGCCATTGAGAATAATTAACCATAATATTATCTAGGAGTTTAGTAACATCTCCTAAAGTGATTTCCATAAAAGTGCCTCCCGCGGCCGAATCTAAAAGATTTCTAGAAGCAAAATTTAGCCCGGCATAAATTTTTTGTATAATCATCCACAAATTCAAACCACGAGTAGGATAATTACGTAGCATTAATTTCATTCTCTCCCAAGCTTGTGCAACATGTTCATGATCAAGTTGCTTAAAATTCATAATGTCATTTCTAAGAGCGATGATCTTAGCGGGAGGAAATACTTAGAGATAAAAGCATCTTTGCACTTGTTCCAAGAATCAATACTATTTTTTAGGAAAAGACGAAAACCAAGCTTTAGCATGATCTCTAAGCGAAAAAGGAAATAGCTTCAATTTAACGACTTCATTATCGACATCTTTTTTCTTTTGCATATCACATAAATGAACGAAGCTATTAAGATGACTAGCGGCATCTTCACTAGGAAGGCCGGCGAATTGATCTTTCATAACAAGATTCAACAAAGAAGTATTGATTTCACAAGATTCAGTATTGGCAAGAGGAGCAAACGGAGTGCTAAGGAAATCATTATTATTGGTATTGGCGAAATCACACAATTTGGTAGTATCTTGAGCAATCGCGACAAACAAGCGATCCAACACACGAGCAAACAAAAGGCAAGCGAGAAAAAGGCAAACGGAAAAAGAGATGGAGAAGGAGAAGGAGAGGGCAAATAAAACGGCAAGGGTGAAGTGGGGGAGAGGAAAACGAGAGGCGAATGGCAACTAATGTAATGCGAGAGATAGAGATTGTGATGGGTACTTGGTATGTTGACTTTTTGCGTAGACTCCCCGGCAACGGTGCCAGAAATTCTTCTTGCTACCTCTTGAGCTTGTGTTGGTTTTCCCCGAAGAGGAGAGGATGATGCAGCAGAGTAACGTAAGTATTTCCCTCAGTTTTTGAGAACCAAGGTATCAATTCAGTAGGAGGCCACGCTCAAGTCCCTCGTACCTGCACAAAACGATAGCTACTCGCAACCAACGCGATTAGGGGTTGTCAATCCCTTCACGGTCACTTACGAGAGTGAGAACTGATAGATAATGTTTTTGGTATTTTTTATATAGAGATGCAAAGTGAAAAGTAACTGGCAAAGTAAAAAGCAAAGCAAGATTAAAGTGATGGAGATTGATATGATGAGAATAGACCCGGGGGCCATAGGTTTCACTAGTGGCTTCTCTCAAGAGCATAAGTATTCTACGGTGGGTGAACAAATTACTGTTGAGCAATTGACAGAATTGAGCATAGTTATGAGAATATCTAGGTATGATCATGTATATAGGCATCACGTCCGAGACAAGTAGACCGACTCCTGCCTGCATCTACTACTATTACACTCATCAACCGCTATCCAGCATGCATTTAGAGTATTAAGTTAAAAACAAAGTAACACTTTAAGCAAGATGACATGATGTAGAGAGATAAATTCATGCAATATGAAATAAACCCCATCTTGTTATCCTCGATGGCAACGATGCAATACGTGCCTTGCTGCCCCTTCTGTCACTGGGAAAGGACACCGCAAGATCGAACCCAAAGTAAAGCACTTCTCCCATGGCAAGAAAAATCAATCTAGTAGGCCAAACCAAACTGATAATTCGAAGAGACTTGCAAAGATAACCAATCATACATAAAAGAATTCAGAGAAGATTCAAATATTATTCATATATAGACTTGATCATAAACCCACAATTCATCGGTCTCAACAAACACACCGCAAAAAGAAGATTACATCGAATAGATCTCCACAAGAGAGGGGGAGAACTTTGTATTGAGATCCAAAAAGAGAGAACAAGTCATCTAGCTACTAACTATGGACCCGAAGGTCTGAGGTAAACTACTCACACTTCATCGGAGGGGCTATGATGATGTAGAAGCCCTCCGTGATGACGACCCTCTCCGACGGAGCTCCGGAACAGGCCCCAAGATGGGATCTCGTGGATACAGAAAGTTGTGGCGGTGGAATTAGATTTTTGGCTCCTGTTCTGATCGTTTGGGGGTACGTAGGTATATATAGGAGGAAGGAGTACGTCGGTGGAGCTTCGAGGGGCCCACGAGGCAGGGGCGCGCCCTGAGGGGGGGCCCACCCTCGTGACCGCCTCTCTGATGCCTTGGCGTAGGGTCCAAGTCCCCCGGATCACGTTCGGTGAGAAAATCACGTTTCCGAAGATTTTATTCCGTTTGGACTCCGTTTGATATTCTGTTTCTCCAAAACACTGAAATAGGCAAAAAAACAGCAATTCTGGGCTGGGCCTCCGCTTAATAGGTTAGCCCAAAAATAATATAAAAGTGGAAAATAAAGCCCAATATAGTCCAAAATTGTAGATAATATAGCATGGAGCAATCAAAAATTATAGATACGTTGGAGACGTATCATTCGTCTCCCTTGCCCGAGTGCTGGCGGGCTAGCCAAGTGGATGGTGTCGTAGCCGAATGAATTGACAACATCCGAGTAGATAGATAACTTCCGAGTGAATGGTTGACATCCGAGTGAATAATGTCGTGAAGATCATTTGAATATGCTTGTGGCCCAGAGGCTTTAATGCTTGTAGATGTGGTGCCCTAGGTGTCATCCAAGATGCATGTCTTGTGACCCTACCCATAGTAGGTAAACCGAACAATGGGGAAAATTAGGGTTGAAAGATGGGAGGCATTCTTGGGTATACATAGATCCAGAGGCGTCGAGACTCGAGAGGCAATGGAACGGAGGTCTAGGTGCCCATGCACCCATGGGGGTGGCCGCGTGGCCTGGCCACGTGGGGAACTGGTGGCCCTCTTCCATGTGATGTTTGTGGCACAATGGCTCTTCCAATGTAAAATATAATTTCCATATTTTTCTTTGATTTTTTACACCCCGAAAAATTCATTTTTCTACAAAGCCAAAAACATCAACTGGCAGTGGGCACTGGATTAATGTGTTAGTCTAGAAAGATGATGAAAAAATGGTGCCAAAGTTATGCAATATAATATAAATATAGCATGAATACGTTTGAGGCGTATCAGCCATGCACACAGGGCCAAAAAATATTTAGTTGAGATGAAATTTGTTTCGTATATGTTTCGAGCTTACCTATCTAATAATCTATCAAATTCCGTGCCATTTGATTCAGCGGTTTGAGAGTATTGTAAATTCTAGAGTTTCTAGAGAAGACTGTGTACCATGATTCTCATAGTGATACTTGTGTGGGACGGTTCGTCCTTGCCCGTGTTCTTATTCCTGTATTCTGGAGGTTCTTCCACACGTACAAATATTGTGCCATTTGTGCTTATTGTTGTGTTATTCGGTTGCTTACTTGGTGGCTAAAACTATCTCAAAGTCCACTATAAACTGAGGTACTAAGGGTGCCAATCAGTACAATGTTCTGTTGCTGTTTAGCCCCAATACACCAAAGCACTCGACCTCGCCCTGTAACCGGTGAAAACAAAACACTTCCGCTTACAATCTAATGTGGTGTTCTAACTGTGTTTTAGATCATAATTATGTTAAGCCAAATGCTCAAGATCCAACATCTACATAAAGTCAACCTCAAACATATGCATGTTGTTGTTGGCGTTGTCGTTGTTCTGGTCGGAGACCTCGCCGTTGGCCGCCGCCGCCGATGGCACCGTGCTGGAGCTCACCGAGGAACACGACAGGATGTTGCTGTTATTGATGCTGTTGTGCAGGAGGGAGGTGATGAAATGCTGCTGCTCCTGATGGTGGTGGAGCTGCTGCTGGTGGTCGTCCTTCTCCGGCGACGCGCCCAGGGTGAGCGTCGTCGGCCTCGTCGCCGCTACCGCCCCGGCCTGGCCCTGCTGGAGGCAGCTGATCGCGCTGGTGTTGGAGGAGAAGGTCGACTTCGTCGTGCTCAAAGCTGATCAATGGATCGTACGAGCGTACAAATTAGCACCGATAAATGATGATCAATTGCAGCAGGTAGGATGCAATTAGACAAGGCGAACGTGTCGGCTTACTGTTGTTGTCGGCGGTGTAGGAACTGGAGATGGCGCCGGCGTTGGGTTTATTGGAAGGCGGCGCGGAGTCTTTCGACGACGTCGCCGTGCTGCTGGCCGCCGGCTTCCTCCGGCGACGGTTGTGCTCTGCGAGCCGCCTCCGGCAGCTCCTCTTGGCCTCGTCGAACTCCGTGAGCACGTGGAACCTAAGGCCAATTCAATTACAAGAACAATTTAGGCTAAGCTAACCTTGAGCACCAAAATCCTTTAAGTCGTACTACGTACTACACTGAACAAACTTAAAATTCTAGCTAGCTCAACAAGCGATGCATGCATGTGATGTGTACCCATATGCAAAAGTCTAGTCGCCACTGGCACCGCCACACAACATTGGTCCATGCGAGAAAGGCAGAGATATGGCCAGGGCAAAAGCCGCTCGTTGCAGCACGCAGCAGTCTGGAGTCTGCAGCTGCTAGCCCAAAGAACGCTGCCTTTTGGATCTCTTTTTCTTTTTGTGATCCTGTCTCCATCGATCCCCAGGACGGGAAAACGGTCCATGGAAAAGCTCTCGTTTTCGCTACATGGACTAGTGTTTTGTGCTGTCTTTTTAATTTGACATGACTGGTCGTCTCTGAGACTGAGACCTGCTTTTGCACCATGGCCGCCGCAACGGACAAGTGACGTGAACCAAAAACAGAGCGAAGACTGGAAAGGCAAACAGTTCCCACCAGCCAAAGCTGCAACCTAGCTAAGCTATACGGAGTATACTTGTGCAAGAACATGAGTGGAGCGAGAGAGAGTTGATGGAGAGTGGGGTGGGGTGTGGGGTCTGACCTGCTGCATTGCTGGCAGAAGCGCTGCTGCTTGCCGGCGGCGGCGACGAGGGCGGCCTTGGCGTGGTACTCACACACCTTGTGGCGACGGTGGTAGTGCTTGGCGCCGGAGAGGTCGGCCTTGCAGTCCTCCACCTGGCACCGAGGCGCCTGGTGGTGGGGGCGCCCGAATCCCAGCCCGAACACGCCGCCGAGACGGGACCGCATCAGCACCCGGTCCACGGCCATCATGTCGCCGGGGGAGAAGTAGGTCCGGTGGCCGAGCTTCAGCCCGACTCTCCCAGCGTCCCCCTCGCGCTTCACCATCCCCATCGCCGGGTACACGTCACCGTGGCCGTGCATGGCCATGGGCGGCATCTGCAGCTGCATGCCGGGCATGGGCGGCGGCGCCATGGGGACCAGCCCGCCGGCGCCGTTGCCGCTGGGCGGCAGCGCCAGCATCTGGTGGTGCGGCGCGTCATGGAACTGGCCGAAGGCGGCCGCGGCCGCCGCGAAGTCGAAGTTGTCGTACATCATCGCGCCCTGGTGGTGGCGCTGGCCTCCCCCTCCTCCGCCGCCGGCCTGGACCATGCCGGCGTGCTCGAAGCCGACGTAGGGCGGCGGCTGCATTGCCGCGAAGGGGAAGTCGTCGCTCGCTGCCGCGTTCATCCTGCCGCCGCTCATCATGGCCCGAGTGAGTGGTCGGTCGGAGCTCAACAAGAGAAGGCCGGGGGAGCTAGTAGCTGGGAGGCGCGTGGTTGGCTAAGCTTGCTCGCTAGCTGGCTGTATGAATCAGTGAGGTTGTGCTGTGCTGTGTAAGGTGGTGGACGGCGCAGAGGTGGTTAAAAAGGCAACCAAGAGAGAGAAAGAGAGTAGAGAGAGTGGAGGAGAGTGGGAGTGTGTGCGCCTCCGTTGGCAATAACTCTTGGCGCGTGGCTTGTCCGGGAGTGTGTATGGGTCAGCTGCCTCACTGGACGAAGATGGCCGGGCCATCTCCTTGCTGTTTTGGTGCAACAAGTCGCCGTGGTTGTTTTGGAGAGAGAAGCGTATACCCCCGGAGAGAAGACATGCATGGACACTTGTGTGAGCTATTTACTTATTTCGCACTGTTTTTCTTATGCTTGCAAAATCTAAATATGATTCTGTTTCGAGCATGTACTCACGTGATGTTCTTTGAGCCCGAAGTGTCCGACGTAGTGTGTTCTTAAGGCAACTCCAACGTGGATCACCAAATCAACCTCAACTGTCTGGACAAAACGACTGGAAAACTTTTTGCCATCTAACCACAGTTACATACATTGTCCGAACCAGTCTGAACGATTTGCATTGAAGCTTTGACAACCCTTCCCCAACTATAAGCCAGTCGGGTGCGGAAGCAAACCCTATCACCCTTCTCTCCTCTCCCACCTCCTCCGCACACCAGCACACCTCCAGGACCAGTTGCTGTGATGGACAAGAAGCTCGACGACTCCAAAAGGTGGGCTGGGGCGTGGTTCTGGATCCGAGGGGGGGGGGGGACTCTGGGCCCCGGCCTTACCCAGTTCACCTCCTTTGTCGCTTCTGGCTAAGCATCTTTCGGCGGAGCAAAGGAGGCGACTAGTCGCTTCTAGCGCGGCTGGGAGTTCATGAGCAAGTGAATGAACGAGCAACGACTGAAGTTCAACCGTCGTAATTAAGGCTTGACATGTTCCTAAAAGGAATGACCTTTTTTCTTCCCTTCTAGTGACACTGAGCGAGCAGCGGGCATAGGCAATAGTTTCCGTAGGGTTGAGGGTGCGAGCAAGCATTTTCAGGCGCCCACGTAAAGTTCATATATCCAAGGTCAATGGTATAAGGTTCACATCTTCCCAAAGCCGAAGAACTTCTTGGAACTACAGCCAAGGTAAATCTCTAGTGTTGGTACCGGGGGACGGTGTCTAGGGATAGGAGCTGTCAAAGGGAAAGGCAAGAAGCTCCATCCAAATTGGAGTTGTTGTGAGCACTTCCCCGGAGGCAAAGGAATTTGCCTCTTATTTTTCCAACTGATATGGCCGATAGGAGTTTGCCTTTGAGTTTTCCAACTGATATGTCGATATAGAAAGATCTCCTTATTTCAAAACCATGGGTTTTTAATTGGTCAGGTGCTCTTTTACCTTGGAAAATTATAGAGATACCCCATGGGGAATTAACAGAGCCCCACAAATGATATAAATACTACTGTTGCTTTAGCTTTACTCACATCAGCGGCATATTTTTATGCTGGTCTTAGCAAAATCCCCATTCCGACTGATGTCAAGGTAGGCGATCTCCTCAGGCGAGGAAGAACAAAAGCTGCCCCTCCTAGCGGTGGCGGCCGCAAAAGGCGAGGAGTTTGTGTGGTAGAGGAAGATTGTGTTGCATCGGTCTTTCATATGCCGTGGTCCGGCACGACCATCCCCTACGCACAACTACGGCGTCCAACTCGGATGCCGCGTGAGGAGAAGCCACCCTCGCTGCCACGCAAATTGGGGCTTCTAAATAGGACGCCATGTGAAGAACGAGCCGTCCTCCCCGCCACATTGCTAGCCGGGTAACTAGTGGCACCCAGTCCTCCCCGCTGTCAAGGAGGAACTCACGTTCCCGCCCGATCACCAGCCTCGCCTCCACTATCTCCTCAAAGGTGTCGACGCCAGCGTCTCGTTATCCAAGAACAAAGCCAAAAGCGGAGGTGGCACATCGGTAGCAGTGCAATGCGAAGCGGAGGGTAGCATTGGCGAAGACCCAGGTCACGTCGACCTAGGTGCTCCAAGACCATCGTCGATTCAGAGACCTGCCGCCGTTGCTGACTCAAAGACCATCTCCTAAAAGTGGGGCTGGCGGAGTCCGAGCGCGCCGCATTCATTCGAGCCACCAACGCCGCCGAAGACATGTTGGTAACCTAGCTTCTCAATGAATAGCAGGCTCAAGGGTATGGCTTAACCAAAAAAAATTACCTAACCAACAAGAGGCAATTTCTTTTGCGTAAGCTTAGTTAATAAGCGAAAACAAAATTACTAATGGAAATCACCGATTATTCCGGTATAGATATTTTTCTATACTGTAAGCTATGTTTGGAGATTGTACTATAGTATAGGTAGATTCATGCATATATAATATTTTGTACATATAATGCAATTATATATCGGGAAACCACGGTCTGACTCGTAGATATAGTCCTTCGCATTATTCATGTAGTTGGCAACAATGTTGAATTTCTTGACAGTACAAGTGAGCACATATGGGGGCTCAAATTTGTCAATTACCACTGGAAAAGCCAGCTCATTGATCTGTTGCTCATTAGCATTTGCTCAGCTAATTTGCATCCTAGCCCAACACCTCCATCGCATCCATACACGTGGTGCACCGGTGCCGTAATCAGAATCAGTAGACGAATTGATGAGCAATGCAGCAGTACCAGTACTACCCTGACCCCTGCCATGCATTGCCTTGTGTACATGAAAAACACAACCTGTAGCAGTTCACAGAACGCAGAGACGATATCGCCTTAACCGTTCTTTCCCTTTTTAGAGAACTGACGAGTTCCGGACCGGAACGATATACACTCCCCCTGCCATTTGTTACCGTATCGTGTACAGCGCCTTCTGCCTACTGCATGTGATGGCACGGAGTGATAAATAGCTAGAGTGTAAGAAAACATGTTCTTCGTCCTACGCGCACACCGACGCATTTCCCGTGTACGTACGTGGTGCACAGTAAAATTACAGCAGCAACCGGCTGCGCGAGGCTAGCACATTTGCACGTACTGAGCGTACGTTACGTAGTTACACCGCGGCCGGGTAAATGCACACGTGAAGTAGATGTTTTTTTATCCATGCCTTCGTACACAGTTACTTGGGATCACTAGTAGAAAAGGGGGCAATGGTCCAGGTCGGGTCAGCCCATTAATCCCGGTTCAGTCCAGAACCGGGACCAATGGGGGCATTGGACCCGGTTCGTGAGCCCAGGGTGCCGGCCGGGCCACGTGGGCCATTGGTCCCGGTTCGTCTGGACCTTTTGGTCCCGGTTGGTGGGACGAACCGGGACCAGTGGGCCTGGCTCCTGGCCCACCACCATTGGTCCCGGTTGGTGGCCTGAACCGGGACCGAAGGCCCCCCTTTAGTCCCGGCTCATGCCACGAACCGGGACTAAATGGTCGGTCCTCGTTGCGCTTCACAGTTTAGTCCCACCTCGCCAACCGAAGGGCGCCCACACTGGTTTATAAGCCCGTCCCTCTCTGCATTGTTGAGCTTCTTTCAAAATGAAAATAGATGCCCTATACAGGAAATTTGACCTAAATTCATAATGAATTTCTCTGAAATTCATGGAAATTGATTATGAATTTAGGTTGAATTTTTTCTATAGGCGCATCTATGTTCATTTTTTTAGTAATTTTAATCACAAACTTGAGATTCACAAAAATTTCAAAGAAATTCAAATTTTAACTACTCTAATTTGAAAACTAATGGCACTAGTAAAGTTAATCACAAACTTGAGATTCACACAAATTTCAAAGAATTCAAATTTTAACTATTCTAATTTGAAAACTAATGGCACTAACAGAAAGATTATAATTTTTGGTATCTCTGTGCAGAAAGATTGTACATAGTAAATATAATACACAAAGTGTTTTCACACAAATTTAGTAAACTAGTGATTCACACAAATTTTAAAAAATTCAAATTTGAACTATTCAAATTTTAAAGCTAATGGCACTGACAGAAAGTTTATAATTTTTGTGACCTAAAAGAAAAAAGAAATCACTAAAAAACTATAAGTATTTAGTTCTAAGTAGAAATGAAAAAATAATTGTCGGGGGTTGGATGCGACATATGCCAAAGGATGGCTTATCATGGTGGGGGCAAGTAGAACGTTGCCGGTGCCTGGAAGCGGGATGAGGCGTAGACATGCATGCCGGCGAATCTTATCGAGCTTCAGGGCTCTCCGAGGAGATAATACCCCTACTGCTGCTCTGCGGGGTCTCCGCATGATCACTATGACATGCATGCCGGCGAATCTTACCCAGCTTCAGGGCTCTCCGAGGAGATAATACCCCTACTGCTGCTCTGCGGGGTCTTCGCATGATCACTATGGTGATATATGTACAAAGTTGCTCCTCGAGCTGTGTTCTGGAGGTAGGAGAGGACAAGGCTAGCTCTCTCCCTTTTATGCTTCTGGTCTAGTGGTAAAAGGATCGAACCCTTTGCATGGGTGCTCCGGGGGGTTTATATAGGCGTACCCCCCGGGGGTACAATGGTAATCCGGCTGGGCGCGGGTCCCAGCCGTCTGTCTCTCAGGTCGCCGTCTTCTCCGCCGACTCCTGGGGTCCGCCGCTGGATGACGCTGGCTTGATCGTGGGGTCGTGGCTACAGTGCCGCCGCCTGGCGGGCGATCACTGTCGCCACTCCCCGTCTTATCTGGTTAAGGGCGTGCGGGCCCCGCGGGAGGTGCGGGCCGACTCTCAGAGCACGACTCCCACGAGGTCCGTCTTCGGGTGCTCTCGCCGTCTTTCGATCCCCCCGCTGACTAGCGGGACCTGCCGTCTCTGGGCCGTACGGGCGGGCCATCGTGGGAACAGGGTTTTGCCGCCGGGGCGAACGTCAGGGCCAGCATGGCAACAGTGCCGCGCCGGATGGAGATCTCCTCCGGTACAACGTACTGTGGCCATACCTGCCCTTGGTAATCAGGGTAGGGGAGGGCCGTACTCCGGCCATCCCCTGTCTCGTCCTTCTTCTCGAAGGCAGAGGGCGGTGAAGTTACTGGCCGACTCCCCATAGTCAGCTTCACCAACTGGGAGTCGGCTTATGTCGTAGCCGTCTCTGGGATTCGGTCGTGAGTGGGTAGTCGGTGATGCTGCGGCTGACTCCCAGAGTCAGCCCTTTGTCTTGGGATCTTTGATGGGCGAAGCCTGCCCCGATGTCTTGAAGGGTTCTGGGTCTCGGGTTAGCCTACCCGTGGCCCATTACTCCGATAGTAGTCCCCGAAGCTGGTGAGGCGCCGAGGGAGACATGTCGAGGAGCCTCAACAGTTTCTTCTGTTGGAAATATGCCCTAGAGGCAATAATAAATTGATTATTATTATACTTCCTTGTTCATGATAATCGTTTATTATCCATGCTAGAATTGTATTGATAGGAAACTCAGATACATGTGTGGATACATAGACAACACCATGTCCCCAGTAAGCCTCTAGTTGACTAGCTCGTTGATCAATAGATGGTTACGGTTTCCTAACCATTGACATTGGATGTCATTGATAACGGGATCACATCATTAGAAGAATGATGTGATGGACAAGACCCAATCCTAAGCCTAGCACAAGATCATGTAGTTCGTATGCTAAAGCTTTTCTAATGTCAAGTATCATTTCCTTAGACCATGAGATTGTGCAACTCCCGGATACCGTAGGAATACTTTGGGTGTGCCAAACGTCACAACGTAACTGGGTGGCTATAAAGGTACACTACAGGTATCTCCGAAAGTGTCTGTTGGGTTGGCACGAATCGAGACTGGGATTTGTCACTCCGTGTGACGGAGAGGTATCTCTGGGCCCACTCGGTAGGACATCATCATAATGTGCACAATGTGATCAAGGAGTTGATCACGGGATGATGTGTTGCGAAACGAGTAAAAGAGACTTGCCGGTAACGAGATTGAACAAGGTATCGGGATACCGATGATCGAATCTCGGGCAAGTATCGTACCGATAGACAAAGGGAATTGTATACTGGATTGATTAAGTCCTTGACATCGTGTTTCATCCGATGAGATCATCGTGGAACATGTGGGAACCAACATGGGTATCCAGCTCCCGCTGTTGGTTATTGACTGGAGAACGTCTCGGTCATGTCTGCATGGTTCCCGAACCCGTAGGGTCTACACACTTAAGGTTCGATGATGGTAGGGTTATAAAGGAAGTTTGTATGTGGTTACCGAATGTTGTTCGGAGTCCCGGATGAGATCCCGGACGTCACGAGGAGTTCCAGAATGGTCCGGAGGTAAAGATTTATATATAGGAAGTATGGTTTTGGCCACCGGAAGAGTTCTGGGCATCACCGGTAGTGTACCGGGACCACCGGAGGTGTCCGGGGGTCCACCAAGTGGGGCCACCAGCCTCAGAAGGTTGCGTGGGCCAAGTGTGGGAGGGGACCAGCCCCAGGTGGGCTGGTGCGCCCCCCCACCAGGGCCCAAGGCGCAGGGAGAGTGGGAGGGGGCAAACCCTAGGTCCAGATGGGCCTTAAGGCCCACCTAGTGATGCCCCCCCTCTCTCCCCCTTTGGCCGCCCCCTAGATGGGATCTAGGGCTGGCCGCCACCCCTAGGGGTGGAAACCTAGGTGGGGGCGCAGCCCCTCCCCTCCCCCTATATATACTTGAGGTTTGGGCTGCCCAATACACGCGATTCAATCTCTCGTTGGTGCAGCCCTGCGTCTCTTCTTCCTCCTCATATCTCGTAGTGCTTGGCGAAGCCCTGCTGGATCACCACGCTCCTCCACCACCACCATGCCGTTGTGCTGCTGATGGATGGAGTCTTCCTCAACCTCTCCCTCTCTCCTTGCTGGATCAAGGCATGGGAGACGTCATCGGGCTGTACGTGTGTTGAACGCGGAGGTGCCGTCCGTTCGGCACTAGGATCATCGGTGATTTGGATCACGACGAGTACGACTCCATCAACCCCGTTCACTTGAACGCTTCCGCTTAGAGATCTACAAGGGTATGTAGATGCACTCTCCTTCCCCTCGTTGCTGGTTTCTCCATAGATAGATCTTGGTGGCACGTAGGAAAATTTTGAATTTCTGCTACGTTCCCCAACAGTGGCATCATGAGCTAGGTTTATTGCGTAGATTCTTTGCACGAGTAGAACACAAAGTAGTTGTGGGCGTTGATTTTGTTCAATATGCTTACCGTTACTAGTCAATCTTGATTCGGCGACATTGTGGGATGAAGCGGCCCGGACCGACCTTACACGTACACTTACGTGAGACAGGTTCCACCGACTGACATGCACTAGTTGCATAAGGTGGCTAGCGGGTGCCAGTCTCTCCCACTTTAGTCGGATCGGATTCGATGAAAAGGGTCCTTATGAAGGGTAAATAGCAATTGACATATCACGTTGTGGTTTTGCGTAGGTAAGAAACGTTCTTGCTAGAAACCCATAGCAGCCACGTAAAACATGCAAACAACAATTAGAGGACGTCTAACTTGTTTTTGCAGGGTATGCCATGTGATGTGATATGGCCAAAGGATGTGATGTATGAGATGATCATGTTCTTGTAATAGGAATCACGACTTGCATGTCGATGAGTATGACAACCGGCAGGAGCCATAGGAGTTGTCTTTAATTTATTTATGACCTGCGTGTCAACATAAACGTCATGTAATTACTTTACTTTATTGCTAAAGCGTTAGCCATAGTAGTAGAAGTAATAGTTGACGTGACAACTTCATGAAGACACGATGATGGAGATCATGATGATGGAGATCATGGTGTCATGCCGGTGACGACGATGATCATGGAACCCCGAAGGTGGAGATCAAAAGGAGCAAAGTGATGATGGCCATATCATGTCACTATTTGATTGCATGTGATGTTTATCATGTTATTTATTTTTCTTAGAACAACGGTAGTAAATAAGATGATCCCTCATTAAAATTTCAAGAAAGTGTTCCCCCTAACTGTGCACCGTTGCGAAAGTTCGTCGTTTCGAAGCACCACGTGATGATCGGGTGTGATAGATTCTTACGTTCACATACAACGGGTGTTGATGAGCCTAGCATGTACAGACATGGCCTCGGAACACATGCAAACACTTAGGTTGACTTGACGAGCCTAGCATGTACAGACATGGCCTCGGAACACAGAAGACCGAAAGGTCGAGCATGAGTCGTATGGTAGATACGATCAACATGAAGATGTTCACCGACGTTGACTAGTCCGTCTCACGTGATGATCGGACACGGCCTAGTTGACTCGGATCATGTAATCACTTGGATGACTAGAGGGATGTCTATCTGAGTGGGAGTTCACAAGATGAACTTAATTATCCTGAACATAGTCAAAAGGTCTTTGCAAATTATGTCGTAAGCTCGCGCTTTAGTTCTACTGTTTTAGATATGATCCTAGAGAAAATATAGTTGAAAGTTGATAGTAGCAATTATGCGGACAATAGAAGGCTTATGTCCTTAATGCACCGCTCAGTGTGCTGGACCTCGAACGTGGTCTGTGGATGTTGCGAACATCTGACATACACGTTTTGATGACTACATGATAGTTCGGTAATGATAAATGGTTTAGAATTGAGGCACCGAAGATATTTTTGAAATGTCGCGGAACATATGAGATGTTTCGAGGGCTGAAATTGGGATTTCAGGCTCGTGCCCACGTCAAGAGGTATGAGACCTCCGACGATTTTCTTGGCCTGCAAACTAAGGGAGAAAAGCTCAATCGTTGAGCTTGTGCTCAGATTGTCTGAGTACAACAATCACTTGAATCGAGTGGGAGTTGATCTTCCAGATAAGATAGTGATGTTTTTCCAAAGTCATTGCCACCAAGCTGCTACAGCTTTGTGATGAACTATATCAGGGATGGATATGATGATCCTTGAAATATTTGCGATGTTTGACACCGCGAAAGTAGAAATCAAGAAGGAGCATCAATTGTTGATGGTTAGTGAAACCACTAGTTTCAAGAAGGGCAAGGGCAAGAAGGGATACTTCATGAAACGGCAAATCAGCTGCTGCTCTAGTGGAGAAACCAAAGGTTGAACCCAAACCCGAGACTGAGTGCTTCTGTAATAAGGGGAACAACCACTGGAGCAGAATTACCCTAGATACTTGGTAGATGAGAAGGCTGTCAATAAAAGTATATTAGATATACATTATGTGAATGTGTACTTTACTAGTACTCCTAGTAGCATCGGGGTATTAGATACCGGTTCGATTGCTAAGTGTTAGTAACTCGAAATAAAGCTACGGAATAAACGGAGACTAGCTAAAGGTGAGCTGACGAGATGTGTTGGAAGTGTTTCCAAGGTTGATGTGATCAAGCATCGCACGCTCCCTCTACCATCGAGATTGGTGTTAAACCTAAATAATTGTTATTTGGTGTTTGCGTTGAGCATAGACATGATTGGATTATGTCTATCGCAATACGGTTATTCATTTAAGGAGAATAATGGTTACTCTATTTATTTGAATAATACCTTCAATGGTCTTGCACCTAAAATGAATGGTTTATTGAATCTCGATCATAGTGATACACATGTTCATGCCAAAAGATATAAGATAGTAATGATAGTACCACCTACTTGTGGCACTGCCATGTAAGTCATATTGGTATAAAACGCATGAAGAAGCTCCATGTTGATGGATCTTTAGACTCACTCATTTTTTAAAAGGATTGAGACATGTGAACCATGTCTATTGGTATATACACATGAAGAAACTCGATGCAGATGGACCGTTTGGACTCACTTGATTTTGAATCGCTTGAGTCATGCAGATCATACCACATGGGCAAGATGACTGAAAGCTTCGGTTTCAGTAAAATGGAACAAGAAAGCAACTTGTTGGAAGTAACACATTTTGATGTGTGCAGTCCAATGAGTGCTGAGGCACGCAGTGGATATCGTTATGCTCTTACTTCACAGATGATTTGAGTAGATACTGAGCATATTTACTTGATGAAACACAAGTCTGAATTGTTGAATGGTTCAAGTAATTTCAGAATGAAGTTGAATATTGTTACAAGAGGATAAAATATCTATGATATGATCATAGAGATGAATATCTGAGTGGTGAGTTTGGTACACAATTGAGACATTGTGGAAATTGTTTCACGACTAGTACCTCCTGGAACACCATAGAGTGATGGTGTGTCCGAACATCATAACTATTGGATATGATGACGTCTCTTATCGAATTACCACTATTGTTCATGGGTTAGGCATTGGAGACAACCGCACTCACTTTAAATAGGGCACCACGTAATTCCGATGAGATGACACCATATGAACTATGGTTTAGAGAAACCTAAGCTGTCATTTCTTAAAAGTTTGGGGCTGCGACGCTTATATGAAAAAGTTTCAGGCTGATAAGCTCGAACCCAAAGCGGATAACTGCATCTTCATAGGACACCGAAAACAGTTGGGTATACCTCCTGTCTCAGATCCGAAAGCAATATGGATTGTTTCTCGAATCGGGTCCTTTCTCGAGGAAAAGTTTCTATCGAAAGAATTGAGTGGGAGGATGGTGGAGACTTGATAAGGTTGTTGAACCGTCACTTCAACTAGTATGTAGCAGGGCACAGGAAGTTGTTCCTATGGCACCTACACCAATTGAAGTGGAAGCTTATGATAGTGATCATGAGACTTCGGATCAAGTTACTCCCAAACCTCGTAGGATGACAAGGATGCGTACTACTTCAGAGTGGTACGTAATCCTGTCTTGGAAGTCATGTTGCTAGACAACAATGAACCTACGAGCTATGGAGAAGCGATGGTGGGCCCGGATTCCGATGAATGGCTCGAGGCCATAAAATCCGAGAGAGGATCCATGTATGAAAACAAAGTGTAGACTTTGGCAGAACGGCTCGATGGTCGTAAGGCTGTTGAGTACAGATGGATTTTAAAAGGAAGACGGACAATGATGGTAAATGTCACCATTAAGAAAGCTCGACTTGTCATTAAGATGTTTTCCGACAAGTTCAAGTAGTTGACTACGATGAGACTTTCTCACTCGTAGCGATGCTAAGAGTCTGTTGGAATTAGCAGGTACTGCATTATTTATGAAATCTTGCAGATAAGATGTCAAAAAAATATTGTTTCCTTGTTCTTGAGGAAAGGTTGTATGTGATACAGCCAGAAGGTTTTGTCAATCCTGAAAGATGCTAATAAGTATGCAAAGCTCCAGCAATCCTTGTAAGGACTGGAGTAAGCATCTCGGAGTTGGAATGTACACTTTGGTGAGATAATCAAAGATTTTGGTTTTATACAAAGTTTATGAGAAACTTGTATTTCCAAAGAAGTGAGTGGGAGCAATATAGAATTTCTGATGAGTATATGTTGTTGACATATTGTTTATGGAAATGATGTAGAATTTCTGGAAAGCATATAGGGTTATTTGAAAAGTGTTTTTCAATGGAAAACCTGGATTAAGCTACTTAAACATTGAGCATCAAGATCTATAAGGATAGATCAAAATCGCTTAATAGTACTTTCAAACAAACACATACCACGACAAGATTTTGAAGGAGTTCAAAATAGATCAGCAAAGAAGGAGTTCTCGGCTGTGTTACAAGGTGTGAGTGTTGAGTAAGACTCAAGACCTGACTACGGCAGAATAGAGAGAAAGGACGAAGGTCATCCCCTATGCTTCAGACATAGGCTCTAAAGTATGCTATGTTGTGTACCGCACCTGAAGTGTGCCAAACCATGAGTCAGTCAAGGGGTACAAGTGTGATCTAGAAATGGATCATAGGACAACGGTCAAAGTTATCCTTAGTAACTAGTGGACTAAGGAATTTTCTCGATTATGGAGGTGGTAAAAAGAGTTCGTCGTAAAGGGTTACGCCGATGCAAACTCTGACACTAATCCAGATTATTCTGAGTAGTAAACTGGATTCGTATAGTAGAACAGTTATTTGGAATAGCTCCAAATGTAGCGTAATAGTTGCATCTACAAGATGACTTAGAAATTTGCGAAGTACATACGGATCTGAATGTTTCAGGCCCGTTGACTATAACCTCTCTCACAAGCATAACAAGATCAAACCCAGAACTCTTGGGTGTTAGTCACATAGGGATGTGACCTTGAGTGTTAATCACATATCGATGTGAACTAGATTATTGACTCTAGTGCAAGTGGGAGATTGTTGGAAATATGCCCTAGAGGCAATAATAAATTGATTATTATTATATTTCCTTGTTCATGATAATCGTTTATTATCCATGCTAGAATTGTATTGATAGGAAACTCAGATACATGTGTGGATACATAGACAACACCATGTCCCTAGTAAGCCTCTAGTTGACTAGCTCGTTGATCAATAGATGGTTACGGTTTCCTAACCATTGACATTGGATGTCATTGATAACGGGATCACATCATTAGAAGAATGATGTGATGGACAAGACCCAATCGTAAGCCTAGCACAAGATCATGTAGTTCGTATGCTAAAGCTTTTCTAATGTCAAGTATCATTTCCTTAGACCATGAGATTGTGCAACTCCCGGATACCGTAGGAATACTTTGGGTGTGCCAAACGTCACAACGTAACTGGGTGGCTATAAAGGTACACTACAGGTATCTCCGAAAGTGTCTGTTGGGTTGGCACGAATCGAGACTGGGATTTGTCACTCCGTGTGACGGAGAGGTATCTCTGGGCCCACTCGGTAGGACATCATCATAATGTGCACAATGTGATCAAGGAGTTGATCACGGGATGATGTGTTGCGAAACGAGTAAAAGAGACTTGCCGGTAACGAGATTGAACAAGGTATCGGGATACCGATGATCGAATCTCGGGCAAGTATCGTACCGATAGACAAAGGGAATTGTATACGGGATTGATTAAGTCCTTGACATCGTGTTTCATCCGATGAGATCATCGTGGAACATGTGGGAACCAACATGGGTATCCAGATCCCGCTGTTGGTTATTGACTGGAGAACGTCTCGGTCATGTCTGCATGGTTCCCGAACCCGTAGGGTCTACACACTTAAGGTTCGATGACGCTAGGGTTATAAAGGAAGTTTGTATGTGGTTACCGAATGTTGTTCGGAGTCCCGGATGAGATCCCGGATGTCACGATGAGTTCCGGAATGGTCCGGAGGTAAAGATTTATATATAGGAAGTATGGTTTTGGCCACCAGAAGAGTTATGGGCATCACCGGTAGTGTACCGGGACCACCGGAGGTGTCCGGGGGTCCACCAAGTGGGGCCACCAGCCTCAGAAGGTTGCGTGGGCCAAGTGTGGGAGGGGACCAGCCCCAGGTGGGCTGGTGCGCCCCCCCACCAAGGCCCAAGGCGCAGGGAGAGTGGGAGGGGGCAAACCCTAGGTCCAGATGGGCCTTAAGGCCCACCTAGTGATGCGCCCCCCTCTCTCCCCCTTTGGCCGCCCCCTAGATGGGATCTGGGGCTGGCCGCCACCCCTAGGGGTGGAAACCTAGGTGGGGGCGCAGCCCCTCCCCTCCCCCTATATATACTTGAGGTTTGGGCTGCCCAATACACGCGATTCAATCTCTCGTTGGTGCAGCCCTGCGTCGCTTCTTCCTCCTCATAGCTCGTAGTGCTTGGCGAAGCCCTGCTGGATCACCACACTCCTCCACCACCACCACGCCGTTGTGCTGCTGATGGATGGAGTCTTCCTCAACCTCTCCCTCTCTCCTTGCTGGATCAAGACATGGGAGACGTCATCGGGCTGTACGTGTGTTGAACGCGGAGGTGCCGTCAGTTCGGCACTAGGATCATCGGTGATTTGGATCACGACGAGTACGACTCCATCAACCCCGTTCACTTGAACGCTTCCGCTTAGCGATCTACAAGGCTATGTAGATGCACTCTCCTTCCCCTCGTTGCTGGTTTCTCCATAGATAGATCTTGGTGACACGTAGGAAAATTTTGAATTTCTGCTATGTTCCCCAACATCTTCCTCCGAGTGGATGGATCTGAGGCTTGCCTGCCGTCTTCCTCCGAGTGGACCATGGGGAGGTGATCTTATTCAGGCCGTCTCCGACAAGCCGACTATGGGAAGCCGGACTCGTCGAAGGTCGTCTTGCTCTTCGAAGAGTTTGAAAGTCTTGGCGGGATTCAGACGGCATGCTTGATAAGCTACACGGCCGCCGCCCTCCGCGGACCTGCCAAGGGACGCCACGTGGCCGGCCAGTCTGCCAGCCCACGCGCGCGACGGGACAGGCCCGCGGGTGGGGCCCGCCATTACCGCGCCTCGGCCTTCGAACGGATCCGTTGTGGCTGCGCGGGCGGTTGAGCTTCTCAGCGCAGTAAATGCGCGTGGTAACTTCCGTCGTAAATCGCGGGGGTCGTGGGGGCGTGGGCGCAGTTAATCCCACGATGTCCCCTCGGCTTCTCAGCCCGCTGGTCCATAAGTAGGCGGAGGGAGCGGGGCGGCGAAGCACGCGCGCCTGCTCTCCTCTGCTTCCTTTGCTTCTTTCTTCTTTCTTCTTTCTCCCAACGCTGCTTCGCCGAACTGCGCCCTGCTTGCGGCGATGAGCTCTTCCTCCGCTGCCGCGCCCGCCGCCATGCGTTCCGGCGTGTGGGACGGTTCCGAGATCGACGACGACATGATCGACTTCCTCCGCAAGACGCGTCGCCTCCCCGGCGCGCACCTCGTGCAGGCCCGTGCTCCGCCGCCGACGGAGGTGACGCCGGCGCCGGGGGAGGGCGAGCAGCTCGTGTTCCGCTCCCACCTCATGCGCGGCCTGGGGCTGCCGGCGAGCGGGTTCTTCCGTTCGTTCTTGAATTTCATGGCCTCCAGCCGCACCACCTCACCCCAAACTCGGTGGTGCTGCTGGCGGCTTTCACTGCTTTGTGCGAGGGCTTCCTCGGCGTTCTCCCCACCATCGAGCTGTGGGGAGAGTTCTTTCAGTCCAAGCTCGGCATGCATGTCGCCGGCGTGCCAGCCCAGTGCGGTGCCTTTATTGCGATACGGAGGACGACGGCCGACAACCCATTCCTCGCCATCCAACAAATCAAGTCGGTGAAGATGTGGCAGCGCTCTTACTTCTATGTGAAGAGCGTCGCCCCAGACGGCGACTGGGTTAATCTGCCGCCATACGAAGCCGGCGCGCCGGCTGGGAGGCAGCCCAGCTGGTCCTACCGCGCCAGGACGCTGACCCCGGCTGGAGCCGCCGCCGTGGCGCGACTTCGAGTGCTGACGCAGTCGGCCGGTCTGACCGGGGCCGACTTGCTGGCCGCCTTCGTGGTGCGCCGAGTCCTCCCGCTCCAAAGCCGGCCTCATCTGATCTGTCAGATGAGCGGCCACCAGGACCCAGTCGGATGTGCACCAAGGACATGCCCCACGCGGAGGTGGCGAACATGGTGAACTACATCGCGAACTGCGGCCTCTCGGAGGATTGGCAGTTCGGCATGGAGCCGTACTCGCGTGCCAACCCTCCGCCAGTGGTAAGCTGTTCTTCTTCTTCTTCTTCTTCTTCTTTACAGCCGAATCCGACTCTTGATCTTTATTATTTTTATTTTTGACTCAGAATCCTCTCATTCATCCCTCGTCCGACGCCGTGGGGCCGCCCCGCCAGTTCGCCCCCGATCGTGCGGAGAGCGACATCGACGACCCCAACCTGGGGGCAGCGGCGATGGAGGCCGACGCCGAAGGAGGCGGCGAAGGAGAGGAAGGCGGCCTCAGGCCCTCGTCCACCTTCGCCGACTGGCCTGGCGGCGAAGACGGGGAAGTCGCCCCGCGCCATCAATCAAGGCTAGACGGCGCGAGGAAGCACCGGGCCGGGCCGAGTTCCCTTGGAGGCCGGGAGAAGAAGTTTAAGGGGGCGGCCGTCGCGACCAAGCGGGAAGAGGCGGTCGCGAAGGCCCAACGCTTCCGTTAGGAAGTGAAAAAGCCACTGCTATCCTCTGGGTAAGCGTTTCTGCTTCTTTGTCTTGTTTTATCTTCTGGTGGATTTGGTCCGGGTCCTTACGCGGCTTCCCTGTTCCAGAGCTCCTCTCACCCTTGGGAGGGTCACCGCCGCCTCCATCAGGGGGTCGGTGGAGTCGTCCGCCATGACTGAGCGACGGAGCGGAACGCGCAGGAGAAGCGCGACGAGGACGAAACCGCCCGCCGGGAGAAGGCGGAGGCCGAGAAGGCGGCCGTCTCTGCCCAGAAAGGGCTGGAGGGAGCCGAAGCCGCCGCCGCGGCCAAAGAGCGGGCCGAAGAAGCCGCGCGCCGCCAGTGGGCGCTGTTCGTCGTCCCATTGAACTCGGCGCAGCTTCCGGATTATACGGAGCAGTCTGGGGAAGTCAGTGGGGAGCACCCCATCGTGGAGAGGGAGAGCGGCGAGTCCCCCGGTCTGGACACGGTGGTGCCGCCACCACCGCCCCTGCCGCCATCGGGAAGCGCGAGGGATGAACAGCCGGCGGACCCGCCGGTGCCGCCGACTACGGACGAAGCTATGGCGAATTTGCTTCTCCAAGTCGCCTCGCCGACGCGCCGCCGTCTGGAGAAGGCGACTTCAGCGCCGCACCCTCTGGAGACCGGAGCAGCCAGTTCGGCCGTCCCAGACGTTGAGGTGGTGAGCGTCGCACCCGTCGGGTGGGTGCGAGGAGGTGGCACAGGCCCGCTGAACCAGGCGCTCCTGGACGTCCAGGCGAAGCTGCGAGCCGAAGGCGACGCCCTCCAGAACTGCACCAAGGCGCATCTGGCGTCGCGAGCGGCCGTCCTGGTATGTTTCTTCTGACTTTGTTTTTTCTTGCTCTTCTCTATGGGGGCGTGCCAGCGCACCCACTGGGTGTAGTCCCCGAGTTCCGAGCCGGCTGCTGAGTAGGCGGGTCGGAACTCTATAGGCGATTTCCAAATGCTTATTCTTTTTGAAATGCTTATCGTAGGACTACCACAACCTCCGAGCCGCCGTCTTCAATCGTAATGTTGAAGAGCTGGGCAAGCGGACTGCCAACTCGTCGGAGAGCCGGAGTGAGTTTCCTTCTTTGCGGGGGCGCGCTGGCGCACCCGCGGGCTGTAGTCCCCGAGATTCGGGCCGACTGTTGCGCAGTCGGGCCGGATCTTCTTGACGACCTTAGCTGATGACTTGTGTCCTTTTTCTTCTTTCTTCAGAGGCCAACGCCGTTCTTCAGCAGCAGCTAGGCGAAACCAACACCGCCTTGCGCACCAAGGAGGTGGAATGCGGCAAGCTCGTTACGGAGCGCGACCTGCTTGCTGCGCAGCTGGCGGAGCAGAAGGAGTTGCTCAAGAAGGCGCAGGAGGAGGCGAAGGAGAGAGAGACTAGACTCCAAGCCGAGTTCGAGGCCGAACGTTCCTCCTGGACCGATAAGGAGGCGATGCTGACCTCCGGCTTCCATGAGATTGAAGATATCGTTGATGGTAAGTTTTCTTTACTCGCTTTCTTTGAGTAGCCGACTGTGGGTCGGGCCGACTCTTGCTTTTTCTGACTTGCTTCTTTTTCCGTCTTGGCAGACTTCTTCCCGGGCCATGCGCAAGCAGCCGTTCAAGCCATCGAGGCTGATCGCGAGGCGCGGAGGGCGTCCGGCGAGGAGGTTGCTGCCAACGCCCCCCGGACTCTTGATGAACAGCTTCTTAGCATCGAGGCCCGCCTGCGGCCGGCTCACCGGATGTTGCCCCGACTTCAACGTGTCGGCGCCCAGGCGATTGCTGCCATTTGGCAAGAGATGCCGATTCTGCGCACTCCCAGCCAGACTGCCGACTGGCCAGAGGTCGCAGCGGGCCGTCTGGAGGCTTGGAAAGGCTCCTTGGCACGTGCCGGAGCTCGTTGTGCCTTGGAGTTCGTCAAGGCATGGTATCCAGACCTGAGCCTGGACCAGCTGGCCACGCTCTGGGCTGAGGCCCAGCCGGAGCTGGCAGCCATGAAGGACGACTTTGTCAAGCGCGCCGCGGCGATCGCCGAGTACGTCGACCCCAATATTTTCGTTCCTGAGCGAGCTGACAACGGCGAGGAGGCGCCGCCGGAGTGGTTTGGGATGAACCCGAACTACGGCGAGGACTCGGCGGAGGTGATCGGCTCCAGTGTCGAGGAGGGAGGCGAGGTGGAGGTCGGAGACGAAATGGAGGCGCCAGAAGTCGGAGCGGGCGATCAGCCTCAGCTCGACCGTGCCTCCAACAACGAGCCGCGCCCAACTGCGCCGACTGCCGCTGGAGGTGATCAAGCCGAGTCTGCCCAGCCGGCCGCCCCAACGTCCGACACCGCCATCTCTTCCGAGCCCCCAAACCCGTCTGCTACTTCATAGGCCGCCGCCTTGTTTTATTTATCTGCTTAGTAGTTTCTCGAAGAACTTTGTTAGTTCGCACAATTCCACCCGCGGGGTATATTTTGAACTTTCGTTCGAGGATTCGGCCAATGGCCTTTGTGATGTAAATATTTATCTGGGTCCTATCATTTCTTGCTTATTGCTCTTTTGGCTTTTTCCCTTTGCCGCCTTGCCTTAGATGTCGTCTTTGCCAGTCGGACAGCCGCTGGATCAAATACTTGGCTACTTTTGGGAAGGCAAGTACTCAGCCATTCTAGAGTTTCTTTAGCTAGTCGGATAGAAAACAGCAAGCCGACTACTCGGAGTCGGTTTTGCGAGGAACGGCTGGAAAGCCGGCTCGAGCTATGTTTGTGCTTTGAGTCCTTAGCCATTTTTCGTGTGGGCGCCTATTCTTCCTTACTCCTGCCCGCTAGGCAGTCGCTCTGCGAGCTGCGGCTTCTAACAGGAGACGGCTTAGGCACCACACACTACTTGTCGAACTGCAGGAAGCGTTTTCATAGCGCGAGACGGCGAGTCCCCGGGCCGACTAGTCGAGCCCGGTGCCAAGCGGCATAACAAAGAGTAGCATACTCGGAAGCATAATACTTATCGTACAGATGCAAAAGGGGCAGTCTTCGAGTCCGTCTCGGGGGGCCCAGAGTCTTGGTACTTCAATACAAAGGGGTAGCGTGGTACATACTGTATTAACTGTAAAATCTTCGAAGAAGATTCGTGTTCCATGGTCGCTCCGTCTCTTTGCCGGAGTCGTCCCTCTTCCATGCTCGGGGCTTCTGAGCGTCGATCAGATAGTAGGAGTCGTTGCCTAGCACCTTGCTGATGATGAAGGGGCCTTCCCAAGGTGCCGACAACTTGTGCTGGCCGGCCGTTCGCTGGATCAGCCGGAACACAAGGTCGCCCTCTTGGAAGGATCTCGGCCTGACCTTCCTGTTGTAGTAGCGACGTAGGCTCTGCTGGTAGATGCTGGACCGGCTGAGTGCCAACAGCCGGCCCTCTTCCAGCAGATCGACACCGTCTTGTCGTGCTTCTTCTGCCTCTTCCGCAGTGTACATCGTGACTCGCGGGGAGTCGAACTCTATATCCGTTGGGATGACGGCTTCAGCACCGTAGACGAGGAAGAAGGGTGTGAAGCCGGTCGACTTGTTTGGAGTCGTGCGCAGACTCCAGAGGATGGCTAGCAACTCGTCAAGCCAACGGCCGGCCGAACGCTCCAGTGGTTCGACCAACCGAGGCTTGATGCCGGACAGGATGAGGCCATTCGCCCGCTCCACCTGCCCGTTTGACTGCGGATGGGCAACGGACGCTAAGTCTAGTCGGATGCCCTGCGTCGCGCAGAAACGGGCCAAGGCGCCTTTGGCAAAGTTGGTGCCATTGTCGGTGATGATGCTGTGCGGTATGCCATACCGAATTGTGATGTCTGAGATGAAAGTCATGGCAGTCGGACCATTCAACTTCTTGATGGGCTTCACTTCTATCCACTTGGTGAACTTGTCCACCGCGACAAGTAGATGATTTAGGCCGCCTCGTGCCGTCTTGAAGGGTCCCACCATATCCAGGCCCCAAACTGCAAAGGGCCAGGCGATGGGGATAGTCTTGAATGCTGAAGCCGGCTGATGTGGCTTGGAGCGGAACTTCTGGCACCCCTTGCATTTCTGGACCAACTCTTTGGCCTCTTCGAGGGCAGTTGGCCAGAAGAACCCATGCCGGAAAGCTTTGGCGACGAGTGCCCTCAAGGCCGCATGGTGGCCGCACTCGCCTTGATGGATGTCTCTGAGAATTGCTTGGCCTTGCTCTGGCTCGACGCAGCGCTGGTAGACACCAGTGATGCTGCGCCTGACCAGCTCTCTGTTGATTATGGCGTATGCTGCCGCTCGGCGTTGTATTTGCCGAGCTAAGGTTTCATCAGTTGGTAGCTCCTTGTTCAGCAAGAATTTGAGGATGGGCTGGGCCCATGAGGGTGCTGCTATCTCTTCGACTGCCAGAACCGCGACTTGGACGAGGGCGGCTGGGCTGGGGGGCGGCGGGCTGGAGTCCGCGGCCGCTTGTTGGATCAGTGAAGTCCCCGGGCCGACTGGTGCAGTCCCCGGGCCGAGTTCTAGAGTCTTTTCTCTGGTCGCCGCAGTCCCCGGCCCGAGTTCTCAAGTCCCCGGGCCGGCTTTGACTGCGGCGTTCTTGGAGTCATCTGCGAGGGTTTTTGCACTGTCTGCTTGGGCTTTGGAGCCGGATCTGGCTTCTTCTGGAGGAGCCGGCACAAAAATGGAGTCTGACTCTGGTGAAGGCTTGATGAATGGCTTGAGGAGGCGCTGAAGAGCGACGCCAGATGGTATTGCTTGGCGAGTGGAGCCGATTCGTGCCAAAGTATCTGCTAGGTTGTTGTCGTTTCTTGGCACGTGGAGGAACTCGCACCCCTCGAAATATCCGCTGAGTTGCTGCACGAGGAAGCGGTAGCTTGCCATGTTTGCGTCCTTGGCGTCCCAGTCGCCAGATGATTGCTGGACCACCAAGTCGGAGTGGCCATAACACAGGATCCGGCGAATGCCAAGTTCTTTGGCAAGCCGGAGCCCGTGAATGAGCGCCTCGTATTCAGCGACGTTGTTGGAGGCGGCGAAATAGATCTGCAGTGCATACTGGAGCTTGTCGCCTTTAGGAGAGGTGAGGACAACGCCGGCTCCCAAGCCGGTGCGCATCTTGGAGCCGTCGAAATGCATCCGCCAATGGATGGAGTCGGGCGCTGGCAGCAGGTACTGGGTGTCGGCCCAGTCGACGAGGAAGTCGGCCAGTGCTTGTGACTTGATGGCGGTGCGGGGTTGATAGTAGATTGTGTAGGGCGCCAAATCTATGGCCCACTTGGCCACTCGGCCGGACGCATCTCGGCTTCTAATGATTTCTGCTAATGGGGCCGTGCAGACCACGATGACTGGATGTTCTTGGAAGTAAGGCTTCAGCTTCTTGACGGCAAAGTGCACACCGTAACACATCTTCTGGTAGTGGGGGTAGTTTTGCTTGGAGGTCGACAGTACTTCACTCAGGTAATACACCGGTCTCTGGACTGGTAGTGTCTTGCCTTCCTCCTTGCGCTCTACTACAATGACTGTGCTGACCACTCGGCTGGTGGCGGCGTTGTACAGGAGCATGGGCTCTTTGGGAGTCGGAGCCGCCAACACAGGGGGAGTAACCAACATCTTCTTCAGCTGCAGAAAGACCTCATCCGCCTTGTGGTTCCACTCGAAAAAATTGGTCTTCTTCATGAGCTGGTACAAAGGGAGAGCTTTCTCGCCCAGCCGACTGATGAAACGGCTGATGGATGCCAGACAGCCAGTGAACTTCTGCACATCCAACAGTCAGCTAGGTACCTCCATCCTCTCGATGGCCTTGATCTTCACAGGGTTGCACTCTATGCCGCGTTCAGAGACCAGGAAGCCGAGTAGCTGGCCGGCTGGTACTCCGAAAACGCACTTCTCGGGGTTAAGCTTGATCTGGAATCGGCGCAGGTTCTCAAAGGTCTCCTTGAGGTCTTCCAGCAGAGTTCCACGCTTTTCCGTCTTCACCACCACATCATCCACGTAAACGTGGGCATTTCGGCCGAGTTGCTTGAGGAGGCACTTCTGCATGCAACGCTGAAAGGTGGCGCCGGCGTTCCTCAAGCCGAACGTCATGGTCTGGTAGCAGAAGGCTCCAAACGGCGTGATGAAGGCGGTCTTTAATCTGTCTGCCGGGTTCAGCTTGATCTGGTGATATCCTGAATAGGCATCTAAGAAGCTCAACAGCTCGCATCCGGCTGTGGAGTCTATCACCTGATCGATTCTCGGCAAAGCAAACGGGTCCTTGGGGCAGGCTTTGTTGAGGCTTGTGTAGTCAATACACATTCGCCACTGCTTGTTCTTCTTCAGTACTAAAACTGGGTTTGCTAGCCACTCTGGGAAAAATACTTCCATGACAAAGCCGGCTGCAAGGAGCCGGGCTATCTCTTCACCAACAACTCTTCTTTTCTCTTCTGACAGGCGGCGCAAGGGCTGCCTGACGGGCTTCACATCAGACCGGACATGTAACTTGTGCTCGGCGAATTCCGTCGGTGCACCTGGCATGTCTTTGGGGGACCATGCGAAGATGTCCCGATTCTCACGGAGGAAATCGACGAGCTCGCCTTCCTATTTGCTGTCAAGGTTTGCACCTATGACAGCGTACCTCTCCGGGTGCTCTGTGTCCAAGGGTATCTTCTTCATTTCCTTTGCTGGCTTGAACGAGCCCTCAGCTTCCGACTCCTTGGGGTTGGGGGACATCTCAGGCTGCTTGACGGCCATCGCCACAACCCTATCAAGAAGCCGCTTCTCTGCTGCAATAACCAGGGACTCGGCCAGCCGACTGCTCTCGGCCGCGCAAGCGGACGACTTCCTGTAGTCGCCGGCCACAGTCAGAATTCCCTTGGAACTCGGCATCTTCATCTTGAGGTAGGCGTAGTGGGGGACCGCCATGAACTTGGCCAAAGCAGGTCGGCCAAGCAGCGCATGGTACGGGCTTTCGAGGTCCACCACTTCAAACCAGACTGGCTCTCGGCGGAAATGTTCCTTATCTCCGAAGAGGACGTCTATCAGAATCTTGCCGATTGGGGAGCAGGAAAGGCCAGGGACAATCCCATGGAATACGGTCCGACTGCTCTGGAGCTGTCTTTGCTTGATTCCCAGCTTCTCCATTGTATCCTTATACAGGATGTTGATACTGCTACCTCCATCTATCAGAACTCGCGAGAAGCGAGCTGCCCGCCTATCAGTGGCAAAGGTGGCTTCCAGGACCAAGGCATAGGAACCTGGATTCGGCATCACCTCTGGGTGATCAGCTCTGCTCCAACTGATAGGCTTCTCGGACCAGTGCACGGGCTCTGGAGTATCTGACGCTACTGCGTTAACTTCTTGCTGCTGCAGCCGCCTGTTGCGGCTGTCATCTGCCACACTGGTGAACACCACGTAGGCTCCATGCTCTTCCGGGTACTCGTCTTGTACTGCGCCGACTGGCCTGACAGCCGGCTGCTGGGGTGGAGGCGGAGGCGGCTGCCCAGCAGGTGGAGGAGGCACCAGGCCGTCTCCCTTGGCAATCCTGGTGAGCCAGTGGCACTTTCTGTTGGTGTGGTTCGACGGCTTCGCGCCGCTGTGGAACTTGCAGAGACCATCTAGAGTCTGCTCGTAGGAGAAAGCCGGCAACCAGTTGGACTTGCCACCCTTCTGCCGCTTGGGTGGAGGCTGTCCCTCCGGCTGTTGATCTTCGACTGTTGCGACCTGCCGGCTACTGGAAGCCGGCTGCGGGGCCTTGCGCTTGTGATCGTTCTGCTGTTGCCGCCGACTGGCGTCTCCAGCCGGAGTTCTGGGAGCTTGAGGGGCCACTTTGCCGGCCGTGCTGACTTGGATCTCCGTCTTCATAGAAGAGTCGGCTGTGGCGTACTTGTCTGCTATGATCAGCAGCTCGTCCAGGGTCTCTGGCTCATCACAGAGGAGCTTATGCTTGAGGAGGGTGCCTTCTCTGCACCCGGCGGTGAAGTACTCGATGGCCTGCACCTCGTGCACGCCCTCGCAGGAGTTTCGGAGCTCGGCCCAACGCGTGTGGTAGTCGCGAGTCAATTCGTTGGGGCCTTGCACGCACAAAGAGAGCTGGCGAGGCTTGGGAGGTTGCTTGTACGTGCTCGTGAAGTTGCGGACCAAAGCCTCGGTGAAGTCGACCCAGCTGTTGATGTTGCGGGGTTTCAGGCTGTTCAACCATGTCCGGGCCGTGCCCTGGAGCATGAGTGGAACGTACTTCACGGCAACACGCTTGTTGCCGTTTGCTATGCTAACGGCAGTGGAGTAGTCAACCAGCCAGTCTTCCGGCTTCACGGAGCCGGTGTACTTGGGAGTGTCTCTAGGGAGAGTGAACCCTTTGGGGAAGGGCTCATCTCGGATGCGGGGGCCGAAGCACGGCGGCCCCAACTCGTCTTCTTCTTCCAGCGCCAGGGATCGGTGGAGTCGGTCGATCCGGTGGAGGGCATCATTCTCTCTGACTCCCTCTCGGCGGCCGAGGCGGCCTCCGAGAGTCGGATGCTCAACGGGCGGCGGGGAGACTCGTCTTTCTCTACGGGGTGGAGGAGGCACATAGTCGTCCCGCCGCTCCACTGCTCTCGGGCGGCCGTCTTGGTCGTGTTCGATGGTGATGTGAGTCCGACTGTGGCTCGCAACCGGCTCCTTGTCTTTTCTTCCGCGGACGCCGCCAGTCGGCGTCCGAGACGTCGCGCCTTGATCTCGGCGGGGTGGCAGGTCGTCGTTCTGTTGCTGCGGCCCCTCGGTTCGGCAACCGGCCACGTTCTGCGCGCCAGCCGCGTCGAGGAGTCGCTGGACTCGCTCCGTCATCAGTCGGCGCTCTTCGCCCTCGAGGTTGTCCAACTCATCCGCTGCCGCCTGGGCAGCTCGAATGTTCTCGGCGGGCGTGGCGTATACGGGGCGATTGGCCCCGAACATGCTGGCGATGCCCGCGCCACGTTGCCGGACCGCGCCTAGGCGGCTAGGCCCTGTTGGGGCCGGCGAGCCGCCCATAGCGCGATCCATTTCACGCTGGTAGGCCTCCGACAAGCGTCTCATGCTTGCCAGCTTCTTTGCGCCTTCGACGAGCTGGACGCGGCGTGCCTCCACCGTCTCGGCGTCGGCGTCCTCTAGAATGGGCGCATCCAGGTCTTGCATTGCCGCATCAAGCGGGTCGTGAGTTCTTCCGTCGGACTGCTCGCCATGGCCGATGACGAGCACCTCTGTGACGGCGCTTCCGCTGCTCTCCGCGCGAGGGAGCGGCTCGTCGTAGACCACCACGTTGGTGGGAAAGGCGTCGAGCGACGCGGTGTCGGAGTCGACCAGCATCGGGTCGGTGGAGCCTACGGACTCCAGGTCAGCGGCGGGCTCGCCGGCAACGTGGAGTTCGTCGAGGAGGCAGGTGGGGAGGCTCTCGGGGCCGCCGGTGCCTGCGTCGGATGCAGGTTCGTCGGAGAGGCGAACCTCGCCGACAAGATCGGCGAGGCAGCTGGCCGCGCAGGCGGTCTCAGCGCCGTGCAGCGCGTCGGCGCAAACTCCCTCTAGCGTGTCGGGCTGGCTGCGCTCGCCAGGGAGAAAAAGGGTTCCCGTCCAGAACAGATCTCCGGACGACGGTGCACCTCGCCCCACGGTGGGCGCCAAATGTCGGGGGTTGGATGCGACATATACCAAAGGATGGCTTATCATGGTGGGGGCGAGTAGAACGTCGCCGGTGCCTGGAAGCGGGATGAGGCGTAGACATGCACGCCGGCGAATCTTACCCAGCTTCAGGGCTCTCCGAGGAGATAATACCCCTAATGCTGCTCTGCGGGGTCTCCGCATGATCACTATGGTGATATGTGTACAAAGTTGCTCCTCGAGCTGTGTTCTGGAGGTAGGAGAGGACAAGGCTAGCTCTCTCCCTTTTATGCTTCTGGTCTAGTGGTAAAAGGATCGAACCCTTTGCATGGGTGCTCCGGGGGTTTATATAGGCCTACCCCCCGGGGTACAATGGTAATCTGGCTGGGCGCGGGTCCCAGCCGTCTGTCTCTCAGGTCGCCGTCTTCTCCGCCGACTCCTGGGGCCCGCCGCTGGTGGGCCCCGTCGACTGACTTGGTCACTGTAGCTGCGCCTTGGATGACGCTGGCTTGGTCGTGGGGTCGTGGCAACAGTGCCGCCGCCTGGCGGGCGATCACTGTCGCCACTCCCCGTCTTATCTGGTTAATGGCGTGCGGGCCCCGCGGGAGGTGCGGGCCGACTCTCAGAGGCCGAGTCCCACGAGGTCCGTCTTCGGGTGCTCTCGCCGTCTTTCGTTCCCCCCGCCGACTAGCGGGACCCGCCGTCTCTGGGCCGTACGGGCGGGCCATCGTGGGAACAGGGTTTCGCCGCCGGGGCGAACGTTAGGGCCAGCATGGCAACAGTGCCGCGCCGGACGGAGATCTCCTCCGGTACGACGTACTGTGGCCATACCTGCCCTTGGTAATCAGGCTAGGGGAGGGCCGTACTCCGGCCATCCCCTGTCTCGTCCTTCTTCTCGAAGGCAGAGGGCGGTGAAGTTACTGGCCGACTCCCCATAGTCGGCTTCACCAACTGGGAGTCGGCTTATGTCGTCGCCGTCTGTGGGATTCGGTCGTGAGTGGGTAGTCGGTGATGCTGCGGCTGACTCCCAGAGTCAGCCCTTTGTCTTGGGATCTTTGAGGGGCGAAGCCTGCCCCGATGTCTTGAAAGGTTCTGGGTCTCGAGTTAGCCTACCCGTGGCCCATTACTCCGACAATAATGGCACTAGTAAAGTTAATCACAAAATTGAGATTCACACAAATTTCAAAAAATTCAAATTTTAACTATTCTAATTAGAAAAAATAATGGCACTAGTAAAGTTAATCACAAACTTGATATTCACACAAATTTCAAAGAATTCAAATTTTAACTATTCTAATTTGAAAACTAATGGCACTAGTAAAGTTAATCACAAACTTGAGATTCACACAAATTTTAAAGAATTCAAATTTTAACTATTCTAATTTGACACTAATGGCACTAGCAGAAAGTTTATAATTTTTGGTATCTCTGTGCAGAAAGATTGTACATAGTAAATATAATACACAAAATGTTTTCACACAAATTTAGTAAACTAGTGATTCATAAACTAGTGATTCACAATTTTTTTAAAAAAATTCAAATTTAAACTATTCAAATTTTAAAGCTAATGTCACTAACAGAAAGTTTATAATTTTTTGTGACCTAAAAGAAAAAAGAAATCACTAAAAAACTATAAGTATTTACTTCTAAGTAGAAATGAAAAAATAAATAGAAAAAAAGAAAAAAAAATGCCACCTACTGGGCCAGCACGGCCCGAATACGGCTAGAAACCCAACCATGGGCCAGGATTCAGGCCCGCAACAGGCCCAGTTGGCCCACAGGCATTGCAGTGTCCAATTAGGCCCATAAGCCTGCATTTCAGAGGAGTTCGAGAGGGAAGAGGCAGCGGAGCTTATAAACAGGTGCTGGCCACTCCCAACTAGCGAGGTGGGACTAAACTCCCACCACCGCGCCAGCGCAAGGCCATTGGTCCCGGTTGGTGGCACCAACCGGGTCTAAAGGGGGAATTGGTCCCGGTTCGTGGCACCAACCGGGACCAATGCCGCCCTTTAGTCCCGGCCGGTGGCACCAACCGGGACCAAAGGCCGTCGCTTCCCGCCATTTAGGCTGCCGAAAAGTGACCTTTGGTCCCGGTTGGTACCACCAACCGGGACTAAAGGTGGCATTCGTCCCGGTTTCTGTCACGAACCGGAACCAATGCTTCGTCTATATAAGTAGCACTTGTGAAATTTTTCATTCCGTTCGTCTTCGCCTCGCCAGACGACGCCGCCAGGCTGCCCCTCGATCTGCGCCTCGCCGTCGCCCCTGCCTCCGACGCCGTCCCGCGCGGCCCAGACGTCGTCGCCGCCCCGTGCCCCCCTGCCTCCTTCCCACCCGACGCCGTGCCCCTCACCGTCGCCGTCACCGCCCCCCTGCCCTCCTCATCACCTGTCGCGCCGCGCCCCTCACCGTCGCCGTCTCCGCGCCTCTCACCGTCGCCGTCGCGCCCCTCACCGTCGCCGTCTCCGCGCCTCTCACCGTCGCCCCCGTGTCCTGCCGGCCTCCTCGTCGATCACCGCCCCGGCCCGTTGCGTAATTTCCTAATTTAGATGTGTAGTTAATTTAGATGCGTAATTTAGGTATAGTTAATTGAGTTGTTGTAGTTAATTTAGATGCGTAGTTTAGATGTATAGTTAATTAATTGAGTTGTTGTAGTTAATTTAGATTTATATATAGTTTAGATGCAAAAGTTAGAATTTTTTTTCTGTTCATACATTTCTTTGGTGATATTATTGTTGCATATGCAAAAGTTTGTGTGTTCATATATATGCAAAGAATATGTCACTTTTTTCATAGAATTTTTATGAATTTTTTTGTTGTAATTTTGTTCATAGAATTTTTATGAATTTTTTTGTTCATAGAATTTTTTTGTCAATTTACGTATATGTTCATATTGTGTAGGAATCTGAAAATTATGTATGATCAAATTCATTTATGTATATGCTCATATTTAGAAGAAAAAGAAGGAGAGAAAAAAGGAAAATAAGAAGAGGAAGAAGAAGAAGAAGAAGAAGGAGAATAAGAAGAAGAGGAGAGAAATAACAGGAGAAATAAATAAGAAGATGAAAAATAAGAAAAAAAAAGAGGAGAAGAAGAAGAAATAGAGGAGAAGAAGAAGAAATTGTTCTTCTTCTCCTCTATTATTCCTTCTTCTTCTCCTCTTTTTTTCTTTTTTTTTCTTCGATCTTCTTCTCTATTCCTTTCTTCTTCTCCTCTTTTTTTCTTCTTCTTCCTCTTCTTATTTTTGTTATCGGGTATGTCGTTGTCGATATACCCCCCTCCCCGATAACTTTTAGTAATTAGTACTACTTAGAAAGTGTTTAATGGAATTAGTTAGAACTAGGAGGTAAACTTGTTTATATATTTTTAGTAAGTACTACATTATTCTATTTATAGTAAGTGCTTAGTAGTTGAACTAGTGGATTTAATAAAACTGGTTTATTTTACTATAGAAGTAGTTTATTTTTAGCAAGAAAATTAATAGAACTAGTTTATTTTTTAGTTAAAGCAATTATTCCTGCATCGACGTGGACGATGCCTATCCCGCATCCTCGTCGTCGAGTCGGCGGAGGACGACACCTGCTTGACCAGATGGGCCATGTCCGGGACTGGGCTCCGCCGGGGTGGTACTGGGAGGCGCTACCTTCCGGGGGGCGTAGCTTGGTGAGGAGCCAGCCCGTCGTTGACCCGATCGTTGTTTGGTGGCGGTCGCGTGGGCCAGTGACGGTGCCGAGGCTTCCGGTCACCGTGTCAGCGAGGAGGACCGGCACGTCCGTCGCTACATGGTTGCGTTGGAGGGCAGGTTCGAGAATACCTGGCAGGTTCTTCAGGGATCTCATTGGAGCTATGATCCTGTGATGGTTCCTTCCCTTTGGGTGTCCACCGCTCGCGCCGATACCCGTCGGGCGCTATGGTTCTAGCTGTACTGGCGATATGTATGATAGTATTCGACGTGTATTAGTGATAATATTCGATGTACGGACACATGGAGATGATGTAGTTTTTCTTATAATTGAATGCATCCTAATTTGAATACTACTTTATTTTGCGATTTGATTTTTCTTATTGAATGTCTAAATTGGAGAGCACTATGCAAGGCATATGCATATGATTAGTTGAATAATAATGATCTAATTTAGTTTTTGTAGTACACACACACACACACACACACACACACACACACACACATATATATATATATATATATATATATATATATATATATGTAATTGTACATGTTTAATCTTTGAATTATGAACGTATAGGAAATGTCATCATCGGACGACGGAAGTCTCCCGGGGGAGTGCGACTGGTGCCACGACGATCGAGGTCTGTGCGACAGGCCTCACCTGGACGATGATCGGCGCTTTAGCATTAAGCTCGAGGAGACCTTCGAAGTTGAAACGGTACGCAACGATGACAAGTATTTTTTTCATAATTAAGCATGACTTCAACTATTTCATCGTGTAATTTTCATCTTTTACAATTCGAGTATAGTTTATCCAATGCCATGCAAGACGCTATGTCTTGGAGAGGATGGATTTTGAAGACCATGAAAATTTTGAAACGAAGAAAATTCACCTAAGGACCCATCATGATGTGGATTTTGAAGTAAAGTTGTATAATGCTGAGAGCGTAAACCATTTTGGTTGCAAAAATTGGGAAGCATTTTGCAAATTATATGGTTTTGATGAGGGTATGCTTGTCACCATGGATCTTGGTGATCCTGAAATCGAGCAAGACAATATGGACATTTGGGTCCTTGTTGATACGCCTCCAGTTTTACCGCTATGTGAGTTTCTCAAACATTGTTAATTATTAACTAATTTATATTGTTCATTTCAAAATAGTTGACAGCTTATTTCCATTGACAGCTAATTTTGAAGTATCAAAGAATGTGCAGAAGATGGTAGATAGAACTTACTACACCGATGGCTCTGAGTTAACTTATCAAGGAGAAAACTCATCTGGTTGGATTTTGTAATGATCTTAAGAATTACAATATCTACAATCGAACTCCTCAACATCATGGTCAATACGTGCCACTAGTGCACTTGTTGAACTACGGTAACTACCATGGAGATACCCTGGTATGTTTTTTTACTATTATGACATACGTGCATCTTTTTGCATACTTCTAAAACTAGTACATCATTGCTAACTACGAAGTTATTACTATGTTTTTCAACAGAGAATCCCAGAGGATTGTGTGCCTCATTTGATGTATCAGAAGGCAGCCTTCGTGTTTTGAACATATATCCAGGTCATCCTACGGATCTCAATTGTCCATACCGGATTTCTAAAAGAAGTGGAGACATGACAATCAAAGAGTGGAAAAAATGTATGGACAGTCGTAAGGAGCTTCTTGGAAGCAAAAGGAAGCGAACGCAAGAATTGGAGACAGGATGATCTCCATTCTTCATAATGGAGAGTCAGGGTCTATATTGTTTTATGCTATTTTACCTTAAGTGTGTTTAGGTCCTACCTGATACTGATGATCATGTGCTAAGAAAAATTATGTAGGGTTGGGTTCGATGACTATGAGGATGATGATCGTATGACTTATTATTAATAACGAGTAGAAGTTGTATGATGATGCTTGATTAGTAGGACTTGTTATTATATATGATGACGTATGATGCGAGCATGCATGAGTTATTATATATCTGCGGGTGAAATGAACATAGCAGTAGCGTTGGTAAACCAAGGATGAAGATATAAGAGAGGACACTTCTCTCTATTAGCTAGCTAATAACAAGCTAAAAATAACCCCCTAAACCCCCTAAAACAGCCATTTAAAAAAAACCTCAGCTTCAGCCAGCTGCTGACGTGTGGAAGCCTTTTGGTCCCGGTTTATGTCATCAACCGGGACCAAAGGCCCCCTGCCTGGGCTGCCGGCAGCGGCCCATTTGTCCCGGTTCTGGTTTGAACCGGGACTAAAGGGGGGAGGTATTAGTAACGACCCTTTAGTCCCGGTTCCTGAACCGGGACTAAAGGCCCTTACGAACCGGGACAAATGCCCTGTTTTCTACTAGTGGATGTAGTATATGTATTTTATTTCAACTCTGTTTTACAGGGAACAAGGCCACGCACGCTCATCTCTCGACTGCAAGTACACCCCACGCACAAACACATTACACATATACTCCCTCCGTAAAAAATATAGCAACATGATTTAAACGCTCTTATATTTGTTTACAGAGGGAGTATGTGTGTCCTTTAGTAACATTTGGTTGACAGGGATCTTGAATAATCATGGGAGTCTTACCAATTTTTTAGGGTTTGGCTAAGTCTCCATTATTGACTTTTCCTTAGTCTCAGCTGATTGAGATTTATCGAGGTCTCGGTCTATTCAAAAAAATCCAGCTTCAGTTTCGTGAAAACTGCAAATTACAAACAAAGTTTTCAATGGGGTTAATGTGACTCTTCTTTGGCTTCTACATTGTGAAAAAATACTTTGGTGCATTCCTACGACCCAAGAAGTACGTAGGAACAGGAAAGGAGTTCTTATTCTTAGGATTGTAGCCCCCTTTTTTGGTTCTCCAAATTTATTTGTCCCCAAAGAGCTTCGTAAGTGTGACCATCAGGATTTCAACCCCGAAAGATGAAGTCATGCCCACATAGCTCCACAACACGATCTTGTTACTAAAAGCATAAGAAGAAATAAAGAATAGATGAATTAACTAGTCAACCTGAGAAAAAAACAATGGGTAGATTTAATATATTTTTATTAGGGAGCTAGGCATCATTTTAGAATTTGGCACTGGGCCCCGGATTTTACCGGCCCGTCCCTGACCAGACCAAGCGTCGCTTCTCTTGAACATCATCTTATGACAAGTGTTTACTGCAAAATTTTGTGCAAAAATATGACTGTGTAATACACATTAGAAAACTGTGGTTGTATGGTTAGGTGGACAGTTGTATCCCCAGCCCATCAGGGTTCAAATCCCGGTGCTCATATTTCTTCTGAATTTATTTCAGAATTTCCGGCGATGCGCGTTCAGTGAGAGGAGACGTTCCCGTTGACTACGAGGTGACTTCGTAAAACCTCAAGATGATATGCCGACTCAGTCTCTCAAATGTGCTCATAGGGATAGGGTGTGCGTGTGTGCGTTCATAAGGGTGAGTGTATGAGCGTATATATGAGCGCTTGCGTCTGTACTGTGTTAAAAAAACTAGTGTTCGCAATTTGAATAGCACCTTTGAAAAATGTGAATCTCCAGTCGCCATGTCGGAACCATATAGACGAGAGAGAATTCCTTATTTGGCTCTTTCTTAAAGTTTGGTTCCCTATTTGGCCCAAAATAAAATTTTCTTCTCTATTTGACACCTAAAGTATTTTTTGTTCCTTATATGACACTTCTGTCTATTTTAGACACTAACTGTGTTATGTATAAGGCGAAAAGACCGTTTTGCCCCTAATGTATTGTGTAACTATTCTACTTGTAGTGAAAATACAATCAGTTCATCCATGTTCTAGAGATGTATGCTCTAATAATTTGGTTAGATCATCCATACGCGCATATGCTGCCTCTTGTCACATGGATCCATCTGATCGATAGACCAAACTTCAGCCGCAACGCACGTACGTTGCGTGACTTCCGTCATTTCGTTCCCTAATCCCTAAACTAATTCATATCTTTTGGCTTCGACTGAATCGGCGACTCGGCGGCGATCGCTTCTGGAGCCAACTAGGCAAAGTCAGACGCGGTGCCGGACGCCACCACGACGGCAAACGCTGCACGTATACACTATCTACATGTACAACGATCATGAAATCTAGTTCCCGAAGAATGTATGATCCTAGTACATGCACGTATACACGATCTGCATGTACACATGTATTTACGTACAAGCCGCCGGCTAACACACACGCGAGGCACACAACACACGAGATTTTAGTGGCCACAGCCACATGCTTGTTGTTTCTTTCTTTGTATTGATGATGATCAGGGTACAAAAATATTACAAGGGTAATATGGTCTTTTTACCTCACACTTAACACCGTTAGTGTTTAAAATGGACGAAAGTGTTATATAAGGAACAAAAATTACTTTTGCTGTCAAATAGGGAAGAAAATTTTATTTGGGCTAAATAAGGAACCAAACTTGAAGAAAGGGTCAAATAAGGAATTCTCTCTATGGCCGATCACATTTCGCACCATACATGCATGTCCTGCTATTATACCACTTAGCGTAGCATGCATGATGGTAGTGCATCCCTAACTTGACTTCCCTAAAAAAAATAACATGGCATTTCGAAGCTTAATTAGAAAACACACACTTGAAAACATACGCTATGTACGCACGGACATTTGTGTGTGTAGTACTACGTGCTCGCGTGTGGTTACCACGTACACGCGCAAAAGGAATGATCGCGCACGTACGACGTGACATTGCTCGATGCTTAATTGACTATTCATGTCGTCCGCCACCCGTGGATCTTTCGTGCAAACGTGCACGAATCTTTCGCTATCGATGCATGCATGCTACGGTACATCCAAATTCATGTATCCAACGACGTGTGGTATTTAAGTTGCATGCATGGCTGGCTAGCTAGCTGCTCGTTGACTTGCATGTCATCACGTACGCGTGCATGTTACCCGCTTTGAGTGTGACACTGGTACGTAGGTATACCGTACACGATCCATCGATCCTAGTTTGTACACAATGGATGGCTTCCGTGTACCCCCCCCCCCCCCCCCCCCTCTCTCTCACTCACTCACTCACTCACTCACTCACACACACACACACACACACACACACACACACACACACACACACACACACACACACACACACACACACACACACACACAAATAGTATCTCTCAGATTTTAGATCGGCCCGATCTCTCCTGACATTTGTATGCAAGAGACAAAGGGAAGAAATAAGGACAAGGAAACAAAGCCCAACGGATCGACGATAGATATCATCACGGCATTATTAACTGGATCCACATGCAGACATGCGTGCATGCATGCAGGCATGCATTATTTGCACTAGCATTGAATTCCGTGTGAGCAGGATCCTGCTCCCAGAGATTTGGCCTCAGACGCGGTAGTAAAGGAGGCCATGCCTAGGCTTGCTAGGCGCGGCGCTACGTCCTTTGCCCTAGTTAGCGCAAGCAAGGCCACTGTTTCACAGATCTATGTATGTCGTTGGATCCATCATATGCATGTCATCGACATTGATGTTTTTCGCCTTTGACAATAGGCATGGGACAATGTTATGACAAACACATGCAAGCACATAGTAGGAACTTCATCGATCATAAATAGTGGAGTAACTATGTGGCCATGGGCTAGCTCTAGCTAGCTAGGGGTTATATGTCGATCTACAGTGTGGGATATACGCATAGATCCTACATTTATACGACTATATACATGCCGACTGTACGTAAGCCAGTACTGCATTACATTGATCATCGACCGATCAAGAGCTAGCTATAGCTAGCCCAAGATACGCGTTGGCATGATCTCATCACGTGCGTGCATGCATGCATGTCGTACGAAAAACGCACGCAGCCGGCCGTCCGTAACGGGGCATACAGGTCGATATGCACTTACTTAAGTGTACGTGTACGTGCCAAGTTAGTATCGACAAATATTAATAATTAAGTGGATTTAGAAACGCATGTTGATATGTCTGCAGGAACATACATTGTGGCAAATGGCAATTAGCCTGCGAGTGCCAGGCTAAGATACAAAATACTCCGGGGGATTTCCCTGGGCTAAGATGCGTACGTGTGTGGGCTAAGATGCGTACGTGTGTGTATATTGATTGACTGAATATATTCCTCTGCGTGTAAATTGGCTCCAGGACGTACGTACTGAGCCAGTGCAGCGGCTAGCTATATATCCGACAGCCATGCAGGATCGACGCATGCATGCAAATATATCAGGGCAGAAGATCTTCGCGTGATCTCGTATACTCCCTCCGTCTAGGTGTGTAAGGCTGGTCATAGTGAGGAGTAACTTATACTAGTGTCATGCATATGACACTAATCTAAGTTACTATCTTTATAGTGCAAAGTAACATAGTAGTAGTGTCATAGAGGACTTCATTAATTAGCTTGTAGACTCATCTTGTCTTGAAAAACGCTATGTTACAGTGACATAATATGTTACCACTTCTCATTAACTACATGCCACATAAGCAAAAATTTCTCGGAGTGTGCTATGTTACTTGCTAAGTTACTCCCACTATGACTAGCCTAAGTCATCTTACGTTGGCACCGCGACCAAGGCGGAGAGGAAAACGAGAAAACTTAATGTATTTTTGCTAATTAATAGCATTGCATGCAACGAACTAACCACTGCATGTCATGTTTGGTAGTCTCAAGTCATTGTAAGCATGCACGGCCCACATCTCTTATTGGTTGATATGTCACAAAACAAGAAACGAGAAGGGAGTTAATGTACCGTGCCTAAGTGTTTTGGGATTATTTGGTTTTCGTAAGGTGACTTACACACCTAGACGGAGGGAGTAGTAGTAATTAGGATGTCTTCATGGGTATTAATAGCGCAGGGCTGCAAAAATAATAATTACTCACCGCAGTGGTTAAGGCCTTAATGATACATCAATGGACCTCTGCTCTTGTTTATTACATTCTTGTTCTTGTCCTTGGTCGATAAGTAAATAACACATCAAATTATTACACTACGATAGTTTTATTTTTTACCGCATCCGATCGACGCCGAATTCAGGTGTTAATTTTTTTAGAACCGAATTCAGGTGTTAATTTTTTTAGAACCGAATTCAGGTGTTAATTATGATCGTGATAATTAAGTTTCACCACCATATATGTCTCCGTTGGGGATTTGGTTCGGTTCCACTAATCACAGTATCCAGGTGTGTATGGTGAATGATCGCACAGCAATGAATCTCGCGGTTAATTTCGCATGGATACATATGGATATGGTGCACCCCGTACGACTTAGACAGGAAAATGAGTAATGTCGATCTGACAAGCTTGACTATACTCGGCGGATTAATAATGGGAGGCCCTGTCATTTCAGACCAGGCGGCTGCACTACTATTCATTTCGATGGATTAGGGTCAAGTGTACGTTAATGCCCTGTTTGGCCTGTTCCATCGTGCTACGAAATTAAGAGTGTTAATATCCTGCACTGCACACTGGCAGGTCTTGAATCATAATAACGTGCACACACTGTTGGGAATTCATATCCTGGAAGAGCGCAGTTTGCTAAAACCGTGCATAACACATTCGCAAAATAAAAGTAGAAATGGAAGGGCGCGGTTTGCTAAAACCGTGCATAACACATTCACAAAATAAAAGAAGAAATGGAGGGGCGTGGTTTGCTAAAACCGTCTATAACATCCAAGAAATAAAAACAAAAACGGAAGCGTACGGTTTGCTAAGGCTAGTCACAATGGGGAGGAACTTAGAAGTAACATCACCCACTCCAATACAACTTTGCTTATGTGGCACATATTTAATGAAGAGAGAGGTGCTTATGATAACTAGCTAAGTTACCGGAACATCACACACTTCAAGAAACAATGAGTCTATAACCTAATAAATACATCGTTGCATGACACTACATAGATGTTCCTACCCACTATGAAGGTAGTAACATAGTCTAGGGAAGTGTGTAAGTTACTAGCTTATGTTCTTGCCCATTGTGACCAGCCTAAAGCAGTCGATTAGAGGCCTAGCGCTATGAAGAACATATGATTTGTCCCCGTTGGGCTTACGTACGGGCCAGAGAAGCCAATTGAAGCGCCACCGATTGAGGGGTCATATGTAACATATGATGGATTTGAAATTAGCGTGACATACGCAAGAAGCGACCAATGGGTTGAATACCAACTGGGTCCAAACTCCTACGGTTTCTGCATGGGGCATCTAGATAGGGCCATGGATCTGGAGAAGCTTCAACGGTGGAACATATGAAAGCGGAAATCTTGGTAGTTGGCTACGGCGGCGAAGACAATGCCATGGGCGCCGTTTTGTTCTTAGAGATGTCGTCGTGGCGTGATGCTCGCCTTCTACTCAGACCGTTATGAGGGAAACCTTAAATCTCCTTCGTCTTTTGATAAATAGGGCACTGTACCTTGGTCCATTTCACAGAAATGAAACAACACACAACATGGTAGGCTACAATATCCAAGTAGTCAAGTTAATTGCAAGTAGTTAAGAAAGTTAATAAAAAATAGAAAATGACACTATCTAGCTAGTCATCTGGCGTGAAGCGTAACGATCAACCAGAGAACATCACATGGATAGAGTCCCTTTGGTGTCACCAGCTGATCGGCTAGTAGATGCGTGAGGTTAGTGGGGGTCGTGGTGGTGGTCATGGAAATAACTTGTAGAACATGGGTGTTATCGTCGGCCAAGCCATCTATTGAAGATGATCACGCTACTTCTGAAGGCAGGGAAGAAGAGGCCACAACACGGTGAGTGGTGTTGGAGTCAAGGCAAGGTTACAAAAGTCGGCTCTTGTCCTACGTGTCCCAGGTTATTTCTCTTTCATGGCGGGCGGTCTGTTAGGTTATCTTCCGCGTCGTGACCGTTGGTTTTGGCTCGTGTCTCTTGTGTTCCTCCGCTTGACGCCGAAATGACACGCAGATGCAGTGGAGCCAGTGATCTATATATGCCCGGCATGCATGGTGCCATATATAGTGGAGGATGTACGTGCGCGAGCAAGGGAGCAGGGATCCACGACGACGCACGTACGCGCGCGCCGTGGTTATGCTTGACTCGCGCGCCGGTGCAACAGTAGGCTACACTGCTAGTACGTAATACCCATCGACACTACTGCAAGCTACTGGTAGTACTACCCACGCAGTTACACCTACGTGCAGTACTCATGTAGGACGCCACTGTCGCGCTCTCGCGTGCAGTCGCCGTGACTGCGAGCCGGCGAAACCATCCATGATTACGTAAATGATGGGTTGGCGGCCGGACCGGCGGCGCTGGGGGCGGTTGTTTAGCCATGGGCGCCGCCCCGCCGTGGGGATCGGCTGCCGGCCGGCGCGCGGACAGGAGTGATTAAGCTGTTCCTCTCGCCCCGGGGCCCGGGACGTCTTTGCCATGGATTTTATGGTGACTCACTATGGATTAACTGCCTCTGTGTGCATGCGCATGCCAAACAGTGGAAGGCTCTCATCTTCATCAGACCGTGTCTGAGGAAAAAAAAAAACCGGACAGGATCCAAGAAAAAGAAATGGTATTCTACCGTCCACATCTTCAAGTTTGTGACATAATTTATTTCATTTCATGGTGTTACATAATGTTTCGTCAAGTCATTTCCTTGTTCTAAACTACAGTATATCATCATGTTTTGTTGTGTAATTCAGAGTGCATTTTTTCACTGTGGAATTGCTTGTACGCAATGGTACATTACGATACAATTTGAAACGAGAAAACTAAACCAACGAAACATAATACTCAAAGCAATAGATCATTAATACACCCGCATGCATGCAAGGTAGGAATGAGTAGCACAATGTCCTTATGACTACATTCATGCAAGTATTAAACAAGTTGCTAATACGAGAAAACATCATTAAATTTTGCCTCGGTTACTGTTAGTGGCCTCGTATAGATGCAAAATGTATTTTTTATAGCGACCTTGTATAGATGCAAAAAGTATCTTTTATAGTGGTCTTGTATAAGGGAATGGAGGGAGTATAATGCTTAATTTTTGAACAAAACAAAATTTCCAAAGATCTTGGCACAAATCTCAAAGCAATGGCTATCTCAAACATGTGGGCATTGGATCTATGGTCTCTCTCCCCTCGAAATGGAAACTCTAGAGCAGAGTGGCATGGAGGATTTGCATGCGGACCGTGCCCTCTCCTCGCTCGCGGCCACGGGAGGGGTGGCCGGGCCGGCCAACGGCCGTGTCCTCGCACCTGAAAGATGACTTCAGCTGCTGGGCACTCATGCATGCATGCATGCACTCACTGGCACGCACATGCTTGATCCACGGAGGGAGGCCCTGCCTGCGCGGGCAGGATCAGCCTCGACGACATGGCGCAGATCCTGTAGGCCCGTGCACTGCACCACGTTATCAGCGAGCGAATGGTCGACACGGCCGGTAATAGTTAATAAAAGCTCTGCTGCGTGCGACACTAGGGTCTACGGGCCAAGCTACATGGCATGGTTCGTCGTGCATTCACAGTGGATGGGGGCCGTTCGTGTATATGAACGGCGCAACGAACGGGGGTTTATAGCAGTAGTAGATCATCATTATCAAACGAAACAACCGGGGTTCCTGGCACATCGATCATATCTCTGCTCAGGCTGGTCACAATGGAAGGAACTTAGGAGTAACATCACACACTCCAATACAACTTTGCTTATGTGGCACATATTTAATAAAGAGAGAGGTGCTTGTGGTAACTAGCTAAGTTACCGGAACAATGAGTCTATAACCTAATAAATACATCATTGCATGATACTACATAGATGTTCCTACCCACTATGAAGATAATAACATAGTCTAGGAAAGTGTGTAAGTTACTAACTTATGTTCTTCCCCATTGTGACCAGCCTCAGAAGAGAATAGTAAGTGCCGCCGGCAAGTCAAGGTGCAGGTGGAATGTATACATTGGGAGGGTTGGTTGGTAGCTGTAGGCCAATGGGCGTCATCTTCAAGGGAATTTTACTGGGTGTCGTCCGTGGCCATTCGATTTTCAAACGGATTTGCACAGCTTTACTCCGGCACTCAAGTTCTTCCGTCGAGTTGTTTGTCATCACCTCACGAGAGGAATGACCAGGTACTCCCAAGGTTGTCAGAATCGCGATTTTGAATGGATCGAAGCTTCGATGGTAGGATCGCAAATTGTAGAATCTTCACTATCAGAATCGTAGAAACGTAGATTCTAAGAACTAAATCGTAGAACTAAAATCGTAGAATCAAAGGGCTAATCTTGGATCATAAAGTCGTAGAATCGTATAGTAGAATCGCGATTTTGACAACCTTGGATACTCCATGCCAAGCACCGTCTCAACCCCCATCCATTCGGAGGTAATTACTGACGTACATCCTCGTTAAAATTCTCCCCCAAAACAACCTTGCCAATTAATCCATGGACTCCCCTCTTGTACAACTCGAGCCGCCGGCGATCCTCGGCGTTGAGCTCCGAACACATCCAGTGGAGCTCGGCCAAGTAATCTTTATCAACACGCGCCGCCTTGAGTCGCTCGAAAGCCTCCCAGTTCTCCCACACTCTGGTGGTGATGTGTTAGAGATATGATAGGCAAATCAAAAGACGAAGAACGGAATCAATACAGGATATCCGAGATTTTAACATGGAAAACCTCTCCAACACAAAGGGGGAAAAACCACGGGCGCCGGTCAACAAATCTTCACTATATCGGGGTAGGCTACAAACGCCTTAGATTTACAACTGATCAACTTATTCCGTATATATAACATCGGTGATCTAGGTCAAACTTCGCTACGCTCCGCTTCAGCCCAAGCCTACCGACGACGGATTTTTTTCCAGAGAAACGGTGCCGGTCAATTAAATAGGGGCGGCCGTGGCGATGGGTACAATTGTTTCTCCTCTAAAGCGGATAAGGGATCGGCTAGGTCCGGTTAAAGCCCTCAAAACTGAACTTTCACTCTTGCAACTGTTTTTTTTTTGCGGGGTACCGATTTTGACGGATCGGCTAGAGATGCCCTAAATTTGGTACAAGCTTGAATAGATACAAAAAAGTTGCTTCACATTGTAATGCTAAAGCAACATAGAAGGTAAAAAGCTACGATAAACAAGATATGTAAAATCTAAGTTGACTTCCATAAATATTTATCTATCATAGGAGAAAGAGATGGTTTCTACAAATCACTAGAGAGGGTAGCCTTGGTCTAACCAATGCAAAACCAAATATAATATTTACATTGATTAGGGTGGCAAAGATGAATAACTTAAAAGGTTGTAAATCTAATGATGGGCATTACTGATCGAATCTACGATATGTGAGGTGGACTTTAAGTTTTATCAAGGATTTTCTTATTCTTGTTTTACATTCCTGGATCCTACATACTCTGGTTAGTTTTATTGATAAATTCGAAGCTCTTACTTAAACTGGTATGCTCTACAAATTAGAATCCTTCCTTATTGGTATTGCAACACTATGGGCCTTCTCAAGTTGCGACAAAACTTGCGCAGAAGTGTAAAATACCAATGCAAGAATAAGTCTCTTAACAAAATAGTAATGTATATTTGGTACACATGTGGGCCCCACATAATCTAACTCTTAAAGATTGAATTCCGAAAACATTTGGTAAGCATGTGGGCCCCACCTATCATGACATCTAACTTAACGATTTAGTTAAACGGAGTTAGCCCTGATGACTGGACGATAGCTGTCATAAACGGGTCAAATTTAACCAAACCAGTCATTGGTGTTTCTAGCAAAAAAAATGGGCACAATACTGGTAGACAATTTGTAGACTGATGGTTTTTTCAGAACACTAACGACGTGTTCTGATATTATGCTATCTACTAATAGCCATCACTCACTATTCATTTGACCGGTCACTGGTGGCGATTTTTGGAATTAAGAGCATTTATAGCCGGGCACCCGAAACCCACTCCGAACACCCGGGTGAATGGCCCGGTGATTGACCGGTCACAAAAACCGACCTAGATGGGCGCCTCAAATGAGCCTGAAACGCCTGGGCTGACCGGCACCCCTCATATCATGCCCAAATGTAGGGCGGATATCAAACCCAAATTCGAGAGACTAAGCCAACGGATCTTGAGATTGATAAAGTCGCCACAAATGTTCCAAAGTTGACGGGCGTGCCATAACGTTGAACGAGTAACACTGAAAAGTGAAATAAATCCAAAAAAATACGATCGTCTGTGCCAAGTCTAAGACTTGAACTTGGGTGTGTGCTGGTTCCATCCAAGGTAAGATTAGTTCTCATACAAGCCTCTGCTATATAAATAAGCACCAGAGCTTAAAAACAATATATTTTATTAATCACCACTCTAAGCACCTTGCCTTGGACATAGTCTAAGCATGTAAGCCCAGATATTCACAGAGACGCGCACTTGCCAAGCCTTTCCCGGCTTGTTGACTGCCTCGCAATTTGTGAAGTAGTTGAATCACGCAGGAGGGCACAAAAAGGTTTATGTTTCAATCGGTGAAACTTATATTTTTTCATGTGAAACTTGTGATTTCTTGCCCGCTGTTACCAAGTTTCATGGGTAAAATTCTAAGACATATTTTTGTCGGTTGTAGGCCCAAAAATCATTATTTTATCTGTCGCTCGTACTAAGTTTCAAAAGTTCAAACTTAACATTTATTTTCTAAATTCATCAAAACATATTCAAAATGCTTCTTATTTGAAAGACCTCATAACGAGAACCAACATAACTTAATTTGAATTGTTTGTTCAAAAGATATAAAAGTTTAAAAATCGGACGCAAAAAATAAATGCATGCGCGAGGGCCTGCCTGCACCGGGACCCGCGTGCCTCAATTTCCGATCCCATGTAAGCCTTTCTTCCATCATTCTTTCCTCTGGTGCTTCCGGGACAGGAATTTTTTTGTGGTCTTGTTTTTTTTTTCCTTTTCTCAATTTAGTTTCTCACTATTTTGTTGGTCCTTTTTATCTCCGATAATTAACTCACAGAGATGTGTCTAGCTACTCTATCTACTTCCTCCGTTCCTAAATATTTGTCTTTCTAGAGATTTCAACAAGTGACCACATACAGAGCAAAATGAGTGAATCTATATTCTAAAATATGTCTATATACATCCGTATGTGGTAGTCCATTTGAAATATCTAAAAAAATAAATATTTAGGAACAGATGGAGTACAATTCACTGCATGCCCAAGAGGTCCCAGCTCACATTACTACTCCACAATCTATGTGGATCTGGCATTGCCTCACTTCCAAGTTTTGGCCATTTTTACTCACATGGAGTAGGCTAGTAACTTAGAGTAATAACTACACTTATTAACTGCATGTGAAAGTGGGGCCCACCTTGCACAGAGATCCTGCCTGGATACACATGAAGCCTACTCACGCTACGTACGAGCCCATGCATGTTCCTGGAGTTCATTAACCGACTCGATTGACACCCATATAGATGTAGATCGGTATATATATATATATATATATATATATATATATATATATATATATATATATATATATATATATATATATATATATATATATAACGCAGAAACACCGAAAATAAACCTTAGCCATAACTAGCTCTAGTCCGTACCACGTACAATTTGTGGCCTTCATTTCATCGTACCTGCGACTGCCCATGCGCCAGAAGACTGAATGCGGGTAGGGTTAATCAGTGTGGCCCTGCATGCATGCATACACACTGTTTTGCATTATTGGCTTAAGCCATTCATGGCATATGCTTTGGCCGATTCGGCCGCCTCCAGAGGTAGGACAGTGCTTTCAAGTTTAGTAGAAACTTGCTTATTTTTCGCGTACTTTTGTACTTTATGCAAACATGTGGGTGTTTGTAACTTTGTATGCATGCTGTTCCATAGGCAGTCCCAATATCTTTACATGTCTCCTTTGTTTAAGAAAAAAAACTACAATTGAGTGTGTCATCATCTTTTTTTTAGGAAGAGTGTGTCGTAATCTTATTGGACAACTGTGTTACGAATGTGTAAAGAAGCATTACACTTTGGAGTTTTATGGTGCAATGGTCTTGCGAAACAGGCTTTTGGTCCGCTTTATAGATAAAGCATATAATATACCAAAGTTCACCGTCGGACGACACAAGGAAGTGAGGAGGCCCCGCAACAAAGCAAATTTTCCATAGGCTATGTTCGGTTACACCCGACCCCGCCGAGATTGAGGGCCAATCCCCCCCCCCCCCCGATCCGCGTGGATTTCGCCCAACCGGGGTTCGATCCCGATCTGCCCTCTACGTGCCTTCGGTTACCACCGGCCGGTATGAAACCCCGCTCAAACCTCTCATAAACCACGCGGAAAACGCCGGGAAGTAACCCTCTCTTCCCACCCCGTGGAAGCAACCCCCGCTCGAGTCATCTCTCTCTCTCTCTCTCTCTCGCCCCAACCCCTCTCTCCCTCTTTCGATTGTGTGGCGGCGCCGGCGCCGGCGCCGGCGCCAGCGCCGCAGAAGGAGGGACAACAACAACGCTACTAGAGGAGACGGCGGTGGTGCTTCCCCCTCCCCTTCCTCTTCCGCTCCCCTGCCCAATAGGCGGCACCTCATCCAACCGCAGCGGGGGCGCGAGCTCGCCGGCGACCCGGAGCAGCGGCGTCGCGAGCGTTCTGGCGACCACAACCACCCTATAGCCGGTGTGCTTCTTCCCCGAGCTGTGAGAATTGAATTCTTAGCCTCGTGATCCTGTACCTAAACAAGGCCGAACTGTTGAATCCAGAAAAAAGATCTGCAGGGCATCGATTACGGCTCCAAGTTCCTCTGGAACGGCCAGCCCGGCACCTTCGTCAGATTCAACCTGACGACCTTCGAACAGATTCAGCCTGGCGCCCAAGTGGTTTTGGTGTCAAGCGGGGGTCACCCAATCCTCTAGAGGGTTAAATCCACTAGAGGTTTATTTCCACTACAACCAAACAAAGCCTTAAGTGGATAACCTAAAGTGTATCAATCCGCAGGAGGTTAGGTTGAGCGTGATCCCTCTCAAACAACCCTGCAAACAAATACAAGTAGTCTCTTCCCCAACACACCTAATATAGTTGGTAATATTATATTTGCACTAGTTTTGTGAAGTATTTGATACTCAAGTGATAGTTTAACAGTTTGGTTGATAACAATATTTTTGGATTTTTGGAAGAAAATAGGACAACAAGGTAAACATTAGTAAAAATGAGTAAAATGGCGCCTCAATGCTTGGAAACAAGGCCTAGGGTTCATACTTTCACTAGTTTCTAACCTCAGATCATTAACATAGTTACAAACACATGATATGGCCTCAAAACGCATAGTAAAGAAGCACCCCAATATTTCTCTTTCTTTATCAGAACAAAGTAGGATGAGATCGCGTATGTGCGCAAATAGCCAACCGCCTCAAAGTCATATTTCTAATCTTAATCTATTGAGCCACCCCAATGTCACAGGCTGCCGCAGAAATTAATACTTCAAGAACACCATATGATCTTTATGATTCTAACCTATTATCAAAAGAGTTACCCCAAAGTCACTACTGGTCTTCGGAATTCATACTAGGCATGAGTCCCAAAAGATTCAATGCACCATAAAGTAAACTGATAGATGAGCGAGATTCAATTCACAACAAAAGATAATATGAGGGGATACATCACATAATTCAACTCCATTAAGAAAGCCCATCATCACAATCATCATCAGAAGAACATTATCAAGGAAGAGAGAGAGAGAGAGAGAGAGAGAGAGAGAGAGAGAGAGAGAGAGAGAGAGAGAGAGAGAGAGAGAGAGAGAGAGAGAGATCACATAGCTACATGTACAAACTCCCAGCCCCAAGGATGAACTATTGTCGGATCATCGTAGGAGCAGCATGGGATGATGGAGAGGTCGATGAAGATTGATTCCCCCTCTGGCAGGGTGCCAGAAAAGGGCACGAATGAAGATGGCCTCGGATCAGAAACTGGTAGCGGCAGAAAATTTATGGTTTAAATATGGAAGGCTTTCTTGGGTATATATAGATTCACGGGCATCGAGACTCGAGAGGCGATGAAACGGAGGTCTAGGGGCCCATGCACCCATGGGGTGGACGCGCGGCCTAGCCACGTGGGGAACTAGTGGCCCCTTCCTTGTGAGTTTTCTAGCATAATGGCTCTTCCGATGTAAAAGTAATTGTTGTATTTTTCTTTGATTTTTATGCCCTCGAAAAATTTCTTTTTCTACAAAGCCAAAAATATCAATTGACAGTGGACACTATATTGATATGTTAGTTCAGAAAAAGATAAAAAACATTGATGGGAAAACTATGCAATAATGATATAAATATAGCGTGAAATACTTAAAAAATTATATATACGTTTGAGACGTATCAGTCATGCACACGTGGTCAAAAAATATCAGTTGAGATGAAATTTGATTAGTATATGTTGCGAGCTTATCTATCTAATAATCTACCTAATTCCGTGCCATTTGCTTAAGCGGTTTGAGAGTAGCTCATAGGCTATCGGAGGTAACAAAACGTGCATTAACTCTGTTTTGTTGTTTTCTTGCCACTTGTGGTTTATGCTCGTTGGCAAGGTGTTTCTACTCAGTGGCGAATCTACTTGTTAGTCTGTGGTGTCAGTTGACCCCACAGTTTTTTAGAAAATAAGCCTAAAAACACTGTTCATTTACTGTTCATACTACATAAAAAAATTCAAAAAATACCATTGACCCCACAGATATTTTTGGCTGGCCTCGCCGCTGTTTCTACTCCTTCCATTTTTAAATAGGAAAAGTATATTTTTCGTCCCTCGACTTTATCAAAAGTTTAGAAATGATTCCTCAACTTCAAAACCAGAAAAACCTATTCCCTCAATTGTTGAAACCGAATTCCTTTCGTCCCTCAAACCCCTTCAGGTGGTTTTGTGCTGATGTGGCATGGTTTTGATCGCTGACCTCGCCGCATCATCGTCCACCTCACCTTTGTCTTTTTCCTCTCTGTACCCACGGAAGCACCTCGCTGCATATCTGCTCCGCCGCGTCCGGCAGCCCGTGGCCTCACCTCGGTGCTGCTCTGCCTCTTCCTTCGCTCCTGACGATCTTGCACAAAGGTAAGTAGTTCTGATTGACAGCCATACGAATTCTTTGAAACTGGCCCCAAATCCAACCCAGGCGTGGCGAGCTCGGATGAGAACGGCGACGGCGTTGTCCATGACGGTCATGCAGCGGTGGTGGAGCGTTCGAGCAGCGCGATGAGCACATCGACCCAGGGAGTGGCGTCGAGCTGCACATGAATAGCTGTGCTATCTCTTCCGTCCATGCTTCGCACATGAATAGATCATGCCTGAATAGCGAGTAATGCATGCATGTACTGTATGTATGTCTGCACTGTGCAGCACTGCGGCTAAATGGGTTCTCGTGCAAGAGCACCGGACGCCTTCTTCTCCTCCGCGCTGGCACTCCCGGTAAACACCCGCGACCCGGTCGGCTCCATGATGCCGGCGACGAACGTGGAGAAGCTCCCGGGGCTGTATCCTGCGCCCGGCGCCCCGTCGCCGACCTGCTGAACGGGGGGGCCCTGTAGTTGTTTAGGCTGAAGCCGTGGACTGAACTCAAGAGGCGAGGCAAGGTTTTGCGCTGCTAGAATTGCTGTAGCTTTTCTGGTTTTTGATCCTTTTATTCAGAGAAGGAAAACGAACGTGCAGCGAGACTCGCTCAGGCTACCAGATCATGCCATCCAACAACCTCGAGCGCACTCCTGTCACTCCTACCATGTCGCCGCAGATCGCACAGAACGCGTCTTGCGGCGTTGGCTAGCGAATCCAAAGCTAACTGAAAGAACTGAACCTAGCTACGGCTGCCTCTGCAGCGTTATTCTCTGAACCTGACGAAATTGACAGAAAGGAAACAGCAGGGTGCGGCAGGATTAGGCTAACAATTCACCCCCTTAAGCCTGCCACACCAATCTTCGCTCGCATCTCCACGAACTTGATCTTCCCCAGCGCCTTGGTGAGGATATCTGCGAGCTGCTCGTCAGTGCCGACGTGATCAACGTCGAGCTTGTTCTCTTCTAAACACCGACGGATGAAGTGATACTTGATGTCGATGTGTTTGCTCCGATCGTGATGCACCGGGTTCTTGCTCAGGGCGATCGCGGATTTGTTGTCGATGTAGAGCTGAAACTTCTCCACCGACCGCCCCGTCAGGTCAGCCAGGAGGCGACTAAGCCACACCCCCTGGCACGTCGCCGCCGCCGCGGCCACATACTCTGCCTCGCAGGACGAAGTTGCCACCACCTTCTGCTTCTACGAGGTCTAGGTGACTGTGCTGCCACCGAGGAAGAACACCACGCCAGAAGTGCTCTTGCGGTCGTCCACATCGCCGGCATGATCACTGTCGCTGAAGACGACGAGTGAAGGAGCGCCGGAGCCCTTCTCGTAGCCGCACCATAGTGCAAAGTGCCGCGGATGTACCTGAGGATATGCTTCACCGCGGTCCAATTACGTGTGCTGGGTGCCTCCATGTATCGGCTTGTTACTCCGACAGCCAGAGCGATATCGGGGCGCGTGTTGACGAGGTAGCGCAGGCATCCTATGATGTTGCGGTATTCAGTTGCGTCCGCCAGCGGTGATCCATCCTCCTTGCTCATCTTGAGCCTTACTTCCATGGGAGTTTGGCTCGGGTTGCACCCGGCCATGCCGGCGTGTTCAAGCACCTTCTCGGCGTAGCCTCGCTGGCAGAGAGTGGTCCCACCATGCTCCTGCTTCACCTCAATCCCGAGGTAGTATGATAACAGCCCGAGGTTGCTCATCTTGAACAAGTGCTGCATCTCGGCCTTGAACGCAGCGATGTCGTCGCCGTAGACCCCCACCAGCAAGAATGAGGTCTCACTGCCACGCCTGTACAGGGCACGCTCCAGGGGACTGCGTACAAAACCAAGCTCATAGAGTGATGCGTCGAGCTTTGCGTACCATGCCCGTGGCGCCTGTCGCAGCCCATACACCATACAACGCTTTGCTCAGCTTGAGGACGCCGTGCGAGTTGTCGTCGTTGATGAACCCCTCTGGCTGGTGGACGAAGACCTCCTCAGTGAGATCGCCATTCAGGAATGCCAACTTGACGTCCATGTGGTGGACTGACCAGCTGGCGTGCGCGGCGAGCGCGATCAGCACGCACCGTCTCCATTCGCGGCACCGGTGCAAAAACCTCGTCGAAGTCCACTCCCTTGCGCTGGGCGTACCCCTTGATGACGAGCCTGGCCTTGTGCTTCACCATGTTCCCGTCGGCGTCCTTCTTCAACTTGAAGACCCACTTAAGCCCGACCGCTCGTGACCCAGAGGGCAGTGATAACCCACAAGTATAGGGGATCAATTGTAGCCTCTTTCGATAAGTAAGAGTGCCGAACCCAACAAGGAGCTAAAGGTAAAACAAATATTCCCTCAAGTTCTATCGACCACCGATACAACTCTACGCACGCTTGACGTTCACTTTACCTAGAACAATAATAAAACAAGAAGTACTTTATAGGTGTTTTTGGATAGGTTTGCAAGAATATAAAGAGCACGTAAATAAAAAGTAATGGCTGTTTAGATAAAGACACATCTAAATTAGTTTTAGTAAAGAGCTATTTGTCACGATAAAATTATTTGTCCCTAGGCAATCGATAACTAGACCGGTAATCATCATTGCAATTTTATTTGAGGGAGAGGCATAAGCTAACATACTTTCTCTACTTGGATCATATGCACTTATGATTGGAACTCTAGCAAGCATCCACAACTACTAAAGATCATTAAGGTAAAACCCAACCATAGCATTAAAGCATCAAGTCCTCTTTATCCCATACGCAAACAACCTACTTACTCGGGTCTGTGCTTCTGTCACTCACGCCACCCACCATAAGCAAATCATGAACATATTGCAAACCCTACAGCGGGGATCCCTCACGCTTGCGCGACACGGAGAGCACCATAGGACAGCACCAATAATAAAACATGCAACTCAAACCAATCTTGATTATCAAATAACCCATAGGACAAAACGGATCTACTCAAACATCATAAGATAGCCATACATCATTGGGAAATAATATATAGCGTTGACCACGATGTTTAAGTAGAGATTACAGCGGGTAAGAGGGAGGTTACACCGCTACATAGAGGGGGGAAGAGTTGGTGATGATGCCGGTGAAATTGTTGGTGAAGATGACGATGATGATGATGATGGCCGCGGCAGCGTTCCGGCGCCACCGGAAGAGAAGGGGAGAGGGGGACCCTTCGTCTTCTTCTTCCTTGACCTCCTCCCTAGATGGGAGAAGGGTTTCCCCTCTGGTCCTTGGCCTCCATGGCGTGGGAGGGGCGAGAGCCCCTTCGAGATTGGATCTATCTATCTGTCTCTCTCTGTTTCTGCGCTCTCTTCTGCTGCCCTTTCACCGTTTCGTATATATATGGAGATCCGTAACTCCGATCGGACTGAATCCTTCGCCGTGATTTTTTTACTAAAAATTAGCTTTCATGAAGCCGAAGAAGGGCATCAACCGCCTTACGGGTGGACCACGATGGTCAGGGGCACACCCAGGGGGTGGGGCGCGCCCCCTGCCTCGTGCCCACGTCGGACACCGTTTCGCATTGATTCTTCCTCCCAGATTTTCCGAATATTCTCCGTCCGTTTTTATCACGTTTGGATTCTGTTTGATATGGGGTTTCTGCGAAACATAAAACCTGCAACAAACAGGAACTGGGCACTGAATCAATATGTTAGTCCCAAAAATAATATAAAAAATTGCCAAAAATATATGAAAGTTGTATAATATTGGCATGGAACAATAAAAAATTATAGATACGACGGAGACGTATCAGCATCCCCAAGCTTAATTCCTGCTCGTCCTCGAGTAGGTAAATGATAAAAAAGATAATTTTTGATGTGGAATGCTACCTTGATCATATATCTAATCTTGGCATGAATATTAAGACATGAATGATTCAAAGCAATAGTCTATCATTTGACATAAAACAATAATACTTCAAGCCTACTAATAAAGCAATCATGTCTTTTTAAAATAGCAAGGTGAAAGAAAGTTATCCCTACAAAATCATGTAGTCTGACTATGCTCCATCTTCACCACACAAAATATTCACATCATGCACAACCCCGATGACCAGCCGAGCAATTGGCTCGTACTTTTTAACGCGCTTCAGCATTTTCAACCCTCACGCAATATATGAGCGCAAGCCATGGACATAGCACTATAGGTGGAATAGAATATGATGATGGGCGTTATGTGGAGAAGACAAAAAGGAGAAAGTCTCACATCGACACGGCTAATCAACGGGATATGGAGATGCCCATCAATCTATCTATTATATACTTAAGATAAGAGGCAAACAAGCCATCATATTTATCCACACAGATTAAATTATCTCAATCACTAACTTTTCAATATAAACAGCTGAGATTTAAAGATATAATGTTACATACAAAAATTATGTGTAGGCATATATTGTGTGGCACATGCCAAGTCCATCACGTACAACCATCTATGAGGGGAAAGTGCCATCACAGTTACGTACAATATCAATTACGTACAATAAGTCCATCATTGACACGTACAAAAATAGACCAAGCACCCTCAGAAAAAAAAAACTGCCCAAGTCGGACACCTACCAATGAAAACTCACGTACGAACATATAAAAAAGTGCATGGCTTGATGGTGTTTCAAGAGTTGTAATTGGAGTGTTCCATGTCAAAAGAAAAAGGAATCAAGTAAAAAAAGAAAACGGCAGACTTGCAACCTAGGCAGCCACTAGTAGAAAACAGGGCATTTGTCCCGATTCGTAAGGGCCTTTAGTCCTGGTTCAGTAACCGGGACTAAAGGGTCGTTACTAATACCTCCCCCCTTTAGTCCCGGTTCAAACAGAACCGGAACAGATGGGCCTCCACGTGGCCGCTGCCGGCAGCCCAGGCAGGGGGGCCTTTGGTCCCGGTTGATGACATAAACCGGGACCAAAAGGCTTCCACGCGTCAGGAGCTGAGGTTTTTTTAAAGTGGCTGTTTTAGGGGTTTAGGGGGTTATTTTTAGGTTGTTATTAGCTAGCTAATAGAGAGAAGTGTCCTCTCTTATATCTTCATCCTTGGTTTACCAACGCTACTGCTATGTTCATTTCACCCGCAGATATATAATAACTCATGCATGCTCGCATCATACATCATCATATATAATAACAAGTCCTACTAATCAAGCATCATCATACAACTTCTACTCGTTATTAATAATAAGTCATACGATCATCATCCTCATAGTCATCGAACCCAACCCTACATAATTGTTCTTAGCACATGATCATCAGTATCAGGTAGGACCTAAACACACTTAAGGTAAAATAGCATAAAACAATATAGACCCTGACTCTCCATTATGAAGAATGGAGATCATCCTGTCTTCAATTCTTGCGCTTCGCTTCCTTTTGCTTCCAATAAGCTCCTTACGACTGTTCATACATTTTTTTCATTCTTTGATTGTCATGTCTCCACTTCTTTTAGAAATCCGGTATGGACAGTTGAGATTCGTAGGATGACCTGGATATATGTTCAAAACACGAAGACTGTCATTCTGATACATCAAATGAGGCACACAATCCTTTGGGATTCTCTGTTGAAAAACATAGTAATAACTCCGTAGTTAGCAATGATGTACTAGTTTTAGAAGTATGCAAAAAGATGCACGGATGTCGTAATAATAAAAAATCTTACCAGGGTATCTCCATGGTAGTTACCGTAGTTCAACACGTGCACTAGTGGCACGTATTGACCATAATGTTGAGGAGTTCGATTGTAGATATTGTAATTCTCAAGATCATTACAAAATCCAACCAGATGAGTTTTTCCTTGTAAGTTAACTCAGAGCCATCGGTGTAGTAAGTTCTATCTACCATCTTCTGCACATTCTTTGATACTTCAAAATAAGCTGTCAATGGAAATAAGCTGTCAACTATTTTGAAATGAAAAATATAAATTAGTTAATAATTAACTATGTTTGAGAAACTCACATAGCGGTAGAACTGGAGGCGTATCAACAAGGAACCAAATGTCCATATTGTCTTGCTTGATTTCAGGATCACCAAGATCCATGGTGACAAGCATACCCTCATCAAAACCATACAATTTGCAAAATGCTTCTCAATTTTTGCAACCAAAATGGGTTACGCTCTCAGCATTATACAACTTTACTTCAAAATCCACATCATGATGGGTCCTTAGGTGAATTTTCTTCGTTTCAAAATTTTCATGGTCTTCAAAATCCATCCTCTCCAAGACATAGCGTCTTGCATGGCATGGGATAAACTATACTCGAATTGTAAAAGATGAAAATTACACGATGAAATAGTTGAAGTCATGCTTAATTATGAAAAAAAAAACACTTGTCGTCGTTGCGTACCGTTTCAACTTCGAAGGTCTCCTCGAGCTTAATACTGAAGCGCCGATCATCGTCCAGGTGAGGCCTGTCGCACCGACCTCGATCATCGTGGCACCAATCGCACTCCCCTGGGAGACTTCCGTCGTCCGAGTACGACATTTCCGGCCTATGTTCATAATTAGATCAATATTAGTAATCACGAGTTGACTATCGGTGATGGTACGTAGCTCCTCCTTCATTTCAGAGTGCATTATTACACCAAATTGTCTAGGCCACGGGAATGAAGGAGAAGCTACCCCCACGACGGCGTGGATGATGGAGGGGGCTCCTAGATTTCTGCATAGCTAGTGCTCTCCAATTTTAGCATTCAATAAGCAAAACCAAATCATAAAATAAAGTAGTATTCAAATTAGCATGTATTCAATTATAAGCAAAAGTACATCGTCTCCTCGAATACTATCATACATATAGCATCAATACTACATCTAGTATCGTCGCGGGCGGTGGACGTCGATGCGGGAATTACTTCAATATATAGTTAAATAAAGTAGTTTATTAAATCAACTAGCTAGTTCAACTATATATGAAGCACTTACTATATATAAAATAAAATAGTACGACTTACTAAAAATAAACTAGTTTAACTATATATAGTTCTATTATTTTTCTAACTAATTATATTAAACACTTTCTCTTTTTATTTTTTCCTTTTTCCTCTATTCTAAATATGAACATATTCATAAATGACATATATCATTCACAATTTTCCTATACATACACAATAAATTGACAAAGAAAATACTATGAACAAAGTAATCATTAATAAATCTAAATTACAACAGAAAAACTCATAAATAAATCTAACACAATATGAACAAATTAATTACACAATATGAAAAAATCTAACATAAAAATCTATGAACTACACATCTAACAAAATAATCTATGAACTACAAAAAAATCTAACAAAATCTAACTCAATTAACTATACTAGTAACATCAAATTAAATCAGTTGCTCACGGCGACGGTGTCGGGGACGGCGACGGCGACGAGGACGGCGACGGCGAGGTGCGGCGCGGGGCGGGGCGGGGCGGCTTGGCGACGGGCAGGGGCGGGGCGGGTCGGGGCGGCGTCGCGGGGCAGGGGGCGGCGACGGCGTTGATCGGGGCGGCGCGGGGCGGCACGGGGCGACGACGGCGACGACGGGGCAGCGCGGGGCGACGACAGCGACGAGGGGCGGCGCGGGGCGACGATGGCGACGACGAGGCGGATACGGCGGGCAGCCTGGCGGCGTCGGGTGGGCGGGGAAGAACGAAGTGAACCAAAATTTCATGAGTGCTGCTTATATAGGCAGAGCATTGGTCCCGGTTCGTGAGAACAACCGGTACCAATGCCCCCTTTAGTCCCGGTTGGTGCCACCAACCGGGACCAAAGACCTCTTTTCAGCAGCCCAAATGGCGGGAAGCGGCGACTTTTAGTCCCGATTTGTGCCACCAGCAGGGACCAAAGGGCGGCATTGGTCCCGGTTGGTGCCACGAACCGGGACCAATGCCCCCCTTTAGTCCCGGTTGGTGCCACCATCCGGGACCAAAGGCCATGCGCAGGCGCGGTGGTGGGGGTTTAGTCCCACCTTGCTAGTTGAGAGTGGCCAGCACCTATTTATAAGCTCCGCTGCCTCTTCCCTCTCGAACTCCTCTGAAATGCAGGCATATGGGCCTAATTGGACACTGCAATGCCTGTGGGCCTACTGGGCCTGTTGCGGGCCTGAATCTTGGCCCATGGTTGGGTTTCTAGCTATATTCAGGCCGTGCTGGCCTAGTAGGTGGCATTTTTTTTCTTTTTTCTATTTATTTTTTCATTTCTACTTAGAACTAAATACTTATAGTTTTTTAGTGATTTCTTTTTTCTTTTAGGTCACAAAAATTATAAACTTTCTGTTAGTGCCATTAGCTTTAAAATTTGAATAGTTTAAATTTGAATTTTTTAAAATTTGTGTGAATCACTAGTTTATGAATAACTAGTTTACTAAATTTGTGTGAAAACACTTTGTGTATTATATTTACTATGTACAATCTTTCTGCACAGAGGTACCAAAAATTATAAACTTTCTGTTAGTGCCATTAGTTTTCAAATTAGAATAATTAAAATTGATTTTTGAGTCAATCTTTTTCCTGCTATTTAATAGTAGGTGGCACTTTTTTTGTTTTGTAGTGATTTCTTTTTTATTTTAGGTCACAAAAATTATAAATTTTCTGGTAGTGCCATTAGTTTTAAAATTTGAATACTTTAAATTTGAATTTTTTAAAATTTGTGTGAATCACTAGTTTATGAATAACTTTACTATAAACTTTCTGTTAGTGCCATTATACTCAATTTGGTAATTTTAATTAGTCATAACAAATATTATAAGCATTTTTTTCTTTTTTGCTATTTATTTTTTCATTTCTATAGAACTAAATAATTATAGTTTTTTAGTGATTTCTTTTTTCTTTTAGGTCATAAAAAATAAAAAATTCTCTGTTAGTGAACATAGATGCACTTATAGAGAAAATTAAACATAAATTCATAATCAATTTCTATTGATGAATTTAGGTCCAATTTGCTCTATAGGTGCATCTATTTTCACTTTGAGAGGAGCTCAACAACGCAGAGAGGGACGGGCTTATAAACAGGTGTGGGCGCCCTTCGGTTGGCGAGGTGGGACTAAACTCTGGGTGCAACGAGGGCCAACCCTTTAGTCCCGGTTCTTGGCATGAACCAGGACTAAAGGGGAGCCTTTGGTCCCGGTTCATGCCACGAACCGGGACCAATGATGGTGGGCCAGGAGCCAGGCCCATTGGTCCCGGTTCATCCCACCAACCGGGACCAAAAGGTCCAGACGAACAGGGACCAATGGTCCACGTGGCCCGGCCGGCCCCCTGGGCTCACGAACCGGGTCCAATGCCCCCATTGGTCCCGGTTCTAGATTGAACCGGGACTAATGGGCTGACCCGGCCTGGACCGTTGCCCCCTTTTCTACTAGTGAGCCCACGCCCTGATCTTGGGGCATATCCCGTTCGGATCGCAAGCAGCCGTCGGCCACGTCGAGCGGTAGATGACGTTCAGTGGCCGATGGGATCTAATCCCTGCATGCAAATTTGAGAGGAAGGAAAGACTTGATGCACGTACACATCCAAAAGACTGGAGCTAGACGTTCGCAACCCCATGGCTGCCGCCGGTGACCTCTAGCGGCAGATCGCGTCCGTGGCTGATGGGATCCAATTCATTCAAGTGATTTTGTATTTAAAATATATATACGCGAGGTGGTACTAATAAAACGAGGTGGTTCCTAACTTCGTATGGTTGCTTTCGATCGATCGCTGGGCCAGGAGCCGAGCAAACAAGTGGGCCTTCAATTTTTATTGTGGGCCATAAGTATATTGCATGGTTGTTTGATCTCACGGCCTGCTAACTACCAAACTTGTCTAAAAAAAAGCTAACTACCAAATGTTCACCCACTCCCTCAAAAAAGAAAAAACCAAATGTTCACCCGAAAAATAGCTAACTACGAGACAAAAACAACACAACCAGAGCTAGCTAATGACTTGTCGCCAAAAAAAACTAGCTAATGACTACGCTTGTCTAAAAAAATGATAACTATGCAACAAAGAGGTTTGTTTACCAATAAAATAGTCCCACCTCACTTTTTAAACACAAAATCTGACCAATATACTTGCGTGAGGTGCCTGTACAAACAATGAGTCGCTTGGAGAAACAACAAAAAAACAGTAATCCGCAAAAATTAACTTGGATTGGGGCTGCATGAGATAAATAGAAGAAAGCACAAAAAGCCTAGGGTTTCCGCGGGCTATCGTCAGGCAGCCTCGTCTCCTGTAGCCTTAAGACCATAGAAGGGTAGGCTTCATGTCCTCCTCAGAAAGACCGTCCCTGAAGATGAAATATAAGACTTCTTGATTGTCTACTATAATAAGGTTTGCCCGGTTACGATGATGGAGTGACGTTGATGGCGCGTCTTCGGCTCGCTCCAGTGCTTGAAGTCGCCGCTAGGTAATCTACGAATCTGGATGTAATTTTTACTTCTGGTGTTTGTTGTACTATCTTGGCAGTTGATGAACAAACCGGAAGTTTTCTCACGAAAAAATAAAGGAGGACATGAACGTTGTGTGGGCAGTATGGGATGAAGACATACTAAAACCGGAAGAGAGAGAGAGAGAGAGAGAGAGAGAGAGAGAGAGAGAGAGAGAGAGAGAGAGAGAGAGAGAGAGAGAGAGAGAGAGAGAGAGAGAGAGAGAGAGAGAGAGAGAGAGAGAGTTAAATAGGATTGTGGGTTGTAAGAAAGAGTAATATTTGAAGATGTCATCGTGCCACTCCGGTGAACTTTTTGACGGACACGTATTGATTTTTTTCTCCCGTTGCAACGCACGGGCATTTGTGCTAGTTCATTCAAATTGGGGAAGAAGGGAAGACTTGATGCATGTAGACATTGAAGAGGTTTCTTTCTCTTGATTTATTGGTCTATCGATTCTGTAGATAGATGTAGACAACATATTGTCTTATATCTAAATATTTATGTTTCTACTCATCTTTTATCTTCTTATGATCTTAAGATATATCCATCATATTTAGCCTTTGTCTAAGGGTGAGAAAATTCAGCAGAATACGGATTTGCTATGCATGGAGGAGGAAAATATTTTACGAACGCACGTAGACATAGAAAATTTCCAAGCAGAGAGACCCACAGATAAAAAACGCAACTACCAACTACATGGTGATCGATCAGGTTTGTTCAGAAGACTTAGGCCCCGTTCGGCAACCCTCCACTCCTTCAGCGCGGAGCGGAGCGCGCGGAATGGCCCTCGAGCAACTCTAAAAATTTGAACTGGAAGCTGCTCCGCTCCAGAGCGGAGTTGGAGCCGGGAGAGAGCCCGAACAGGCTCTTACAGTACCACTAATTTCTCTACATTATTCTGAGAGCTGTTTGTAAAATTTTAGTAAAATATGCAATATGCCTTAATAACATTTTAGGACACGCTCAAGTTCACTATGCCACCAGCACGTGCCTTTTTTGTACATGGAAAGTAAGGGACATGTAGTCAAATTCACAATGGAACATAATATGTAATCAGTTGTCGTTTGAGTCAATAATACAGTTCAGATTTTGACGATAAAAGAGGAATGTATTAGATTTAAAGAAATCTAGAAACCTTGATGTTGTGGTTATGCTTTTTGCTTTCTGGGCAAGTCACGTTTAGAAAAAAAAGAGCCTTGATCAGATTAGAATACAATAGTGGATATCATCCAAAAGTCATGTAATATAATTCTAGCACAATCACGTGGAATAATTTTCATCATATCTAGCACGAAATATTATATTATCGAAGAACTTTCCGCTCACACATGCCTTGGGGCCCTGCACCAGGGAATGACGCTGCAAACATGGCAGCAGCTAGCCTTGCACGCACGTGTGGCGCTCGACATCACGGTAGCGCCCCTCGCAGCGGCAGGATCCAAAGGCCCGCCGTGGCTCCGACCGACGCGTGAGATTCAGCATGTCATGGTAGCATGCCGGGTGACCGAAGGTCGATCTAGAGTGTCACAATCAGCCCAAAACAAATTCATAAGCTACCGTGCGTGCAAATTAAGAGGCCAGAATACATTTGTGGCCTATGGCAAGGCGCTTGAGCTAGCAATGAACTTAGGTCTACTACTCTACGTGGGCCAAATGGCTGTCTAGGCTGTCTACATGACCAATCAATCGGTTATCAGGACAAGAATAAACAAGGTTTGCCTATTTAATAAACCATCCATAACAATTTTTTTTCTCGAACCATCTGGCTAGGAGGATTGCATGTATTATATTATCATCTACACGTAATTGGGAACTAGCCATCGGTAATATAATGTATCGATTTGCAAGAAGATAATATGATGTATTGATGCCCATTGTTTCATACAATTTATACCACATTGCAGGCTTATAGGAATAGATTGGATGCGATGACAAACGAAGAAACAAAAGTAGCAGTGTGAAGCCGCACATTCTGTGCACACTATACTTTTTGTCTTTAGAGAAACTATGTTCCCAAAATAAGTGATAGAACAAGCTAATGTGATTCTTTGAGGAAACGAAATGGCCAGTGCAAAATCGGCACTTATTACAAACAGAGCACCTCCCGCAAGTATTCTTTAGTTCGTTCAACAAATGCACATAGATATGTCAAGATTTAATGTGCGATGTTATTAAGCATTTTTTATTAATACACATGAATAATTTTATATTGTATTACACAGCTAAGCAATGTTGATAATTAGAGCAATACTATATTGGCATGTGTAGAATAGTAGAAGCATCTCTGGACATGATATTGCACAATGCAACTGCAATAATGACATGGCAGTTCTAATAGAAATTATTGTTATATTATAAGTTTTATTCGAGGGTCTTTTAAAAATTGTCAGTAAAAGACAAGCAAAATAAGAAAAAGGGCCGAAAAAGGCAAATCCCAATTGATTGGAAGAAGAGGAAAATGAAAAGATAAAAAAAAAATACTACATATAGATTAGCATGGCATGCGGGCAGCACAATCCTATGGTTTTCTATTGTCACATAGAAAATACGTTTCTACCAACACAATAAAATAACTCAATAGAGTCCGCTGATGAATGCATTGCTTTGCTTTTGCTGACAAATATGTATTGTATTTCTACTATATGTCTACCTCTTACCAGCATATCAATGCCAAATATGGATATAAAGACACATATAAAATCTAGCCGCGCAAATGCGCAGGTCACGCCGCTAGTTGATATCAATGTGAGGAGTAGGGTTTGCCATGCAACAGATGCACTAGAGGTATAAGTATATGAAAGCTCAAACTGAAACTAAGGGGTGTGCATCCAACTTGCTTGCTCATGAAGACCTTGGCATTTGAGGAAGCCCATCGTTGCAATATACAAGCCAAGTTCTATAATGAAAATTCCCACTAGTATATGAAAGCGATAACTCAAGAGACTCTCTATCATGAATAACATGGTGCTACTTTGAAGCACAAGTGTGGTAAAAGGATAGTAACATTGCCCCTTTTTCTCTTTTTTTTCGCGGACTTCTTTGCCCCCTCTTTTTTATTTAGGCTTCTTTGGCCCCTTTTTTTATGGGGCAATGCTCTAATAATGATGATCATCACACTTTTATTTACTTACAACTCGATACTAGAACAAAAATATGACTCTATATGAATGCCTCCGGTGGTGTACCGGGATGTGCAATGATCTAGCATAGCAATGACATCAAAAAACGGACAAGGCATGAAAACATCATGCTAACTATCTTACGATCATGCAAAGCAATATGACAATAAATGCTCAAGTCATGTATATGATGATGATGGAAGTTGCATGGCAATATATATCGGAATGGCTATAGAAATGCCATGATAGGTAGGTATGGTGGCTGTTTTGAGGAAGATATAATGAGGCTTATGTGTGATAGAGCGTATCGTATCACGGGGTTTGGATGCACCGGCGAAGTTTTCACCAACTCTCGAAGTGAGAAAGAGCAATGCACGGTACCGAAGAGGCTAGCAATGATGGAAGGGTGAGAGTGCGTATAATCCATGGACTCACATTAGTCATAAAGAACTCATACACTTATTGCAAAAGTTTATTAGCCCTCGAAGCAAAGTACTACTACGCATGCCCCTAGGGGGATAGATTGGTAGGAAAAGACCATCGCTCGTCCCTGACCGCCACTCATAAGGAAGACAATCAACAAATACCTCATGCTCCAACTTCGTTACATAACGGTTCACCATACGTGCACGCTACGGGAATCACAAACCTCAACAAAAATATTTCTAAAATCCACAACCACCCACTAGCATGACTCTAATATCACCATCTTTATATCGCAAAACTATTACAAGGAATCAAACATATCATATTCAGTGATCAACAAGTTTTATGTAGGATTTTATGACTAACCATGTGAATGACCACTTCATGTCATCTCTCTAAATAGATATAAGTGAAGCAAGAGAATTTAATTCTTTCTACAAAAGATATGCCCACGCTCTAACAAATATAAGTGAAGCAAAAGAGCATTCTACAAATGGCGGTTGTCAAGTGAAGAGAAACATGCAATCCAAACTTCAAATGATATAAGTGAAGCACATGAAGCACTTTATAAAGCCATACTCAAAAGATATAAGTGAAGTGCATTGAGCATTATATAAATAAACCAAGGACTATCTCATACCAGCATGGTGCATAAAAGAAAAATGAAAACTAAAGGCAAAAGAGGCTCCAAGATTTGCACATATCACATGAATGAAACGAATCCGAAAACATACAGATACTTGTTGAAGAAAGAGGGGATGCCTTCCGGGGCATCCCCAAGCTTAGACGCTTGAGTCTACTTGAATATTTACTTGGGGTGCCTCGGGAATCCCCAAGCTTGAGCTCTTGCCTCTCTTCCTTCTTCTCACATAGAAACCTTCTCGATCATGGAACACTTCATCCACACAAAACTTCAACAGAAAACTCGGTAAGATCCGTTAGTATAATAAAGCAAATCACTACTCTAAGTACCGTTGCAAACCAATTCATATTTTGCTTTTGCATTATAGCTACTGTAATATAACTTTTCCATGGCTTAATCCACTGATATAAATCGATAGTTTCATCAAAACAAGCATCAAAAACAGAATCTGTCTAAAGCAGAACAGTCTGTAATAATATGAACATTCACCATACTTATGATACTTGAAAAATTCTGCCAAAATTAGGAAAAAGAAACAATTTGTATAGAAAGACAGTGCAAAAATAATGAGAACCATTTGACGTTCCAGTAAAAAGTTTAAAATCGCGCACTACAGCCAAAGTTTCGGTCCTGCACCGTACAAACCAACAAGCATTGTAAATATCCTAAAGGCAAACCTTGGCACATTATTTTTATAATACAATGGAATTGTACAAGGGGATAATTATTTTTGTTGAAAAGTTTCTGTAATCAAGATTTACAAAGTTTCCGTGAGCATGAACAAAGTTCAAGGCTAGATCCCACTTCAGCAATGCTTGTCTTTCTCACTTTCACTTTCCTTTTGTGAAAAGGTTTTACGTTCCCATCTTTATTTATTTTTGCTTTTAAACTTTATAAAAGCACTCAACATAAATAAATGACTCTCTAAAACTTCCGGGTTGTCTCCCTGGCAGCGCTTTCTTTAAAGCCATTAAGCCAGGCATATAGTGCTCAAGTAATGGATCCACCCGGATCCCAAGGTATATCAAAGCCAATTTTGATTAGCAATGATTTGTAATTTAGTAGTGAGCACAAGGCAACATATATCAAGCAATGACGAAGTCTAACTCTCTTCCTATGCATCGGCATGTTATAAAAGAACAATTCATGCACACAAAGTAAAGGCCAATGCATAGTATAAATAGTTTCTTGCAATTTTATCATGTTGGAAACATAGAGAGGCGGAGATGTAGTTCCTCTCTCAGAATAATTGCATGTAGGAGCAGCAAGCACATGCATATTATATTCATAAAAATCATCATGTGCAACGGTAAAATGCAAACCATCAATATAATCCTTAATAAGTGCAAACTTCTCCGATATAGTGTAGTCGGGAGAACTCACAAAGATAATAGAACTATCATGTGTGGGTGCAATAGCAAAAATTTCATGTTTAACATAAGGAACTATAGCAAGTTCATCTCCATAAGCATAATTCATATTGGCATCTTGGACACAAGCATAGCAAGCATCATCAAAAAGGGATATTTCAAGAGAATCAACGGGATCATAACAATCATCATAGCATTCATCTTTCGGTAAGCACGAAGGGAAATTAAACAATATATGAGTTCAAGAGTTACTCTCATTAGAAGGTGGGCACGGGTATGCTAATCCGCTCTTCCTCCTTTTGTTCTTCGCTCTCCTCATCATCTTTTTCATCCAATGAGCTCATAGTTTCATCAATTTCTTCTTCCATAGACTCCTGCAAAATATTATTCTCTTCTTGAATAGCGGAATAGTTCTCAATATATGGTTCAACATAGGCATTAGAAGTATAATTATCATAGCAATATTTAAGTATGGCAAATTTTTCAGATTTGTAAAGAGTAGCATCATACGTTTCAATCAAAGAAGCAATTTTATAAGCACCCTTAAAAGCAACAAATTCTTCAATTTGTTGAACATCATAGTAATTATAAACACTCGCAACATACAAAGATACGATTCCATTATCACTAAACTCACATTGGTAGGGAAGGTGTTTCTTAGGGTTTTCAGAACAACAAGTAACATCATATATTTCACATAAATTCCAAGCATAGCGTTGCAAACGATGAATTTGACCCAGTAAAAGTTTCCCTTTTTCAGATATGCGATGTCGAACATAACAATCATTCTCATCTAAAGATCTGCCCTCAACTAAGCTAGTTGGAGTTTCAGCACGAGCACATAGGGATCGAAGATGATCCAAGTAATAAGCTTCAGGAGTACGATAGATTTTAAGTGGTTCTTCAACCATTGGTTCAGTAGGTACAACTATTTTTTTTTGGTATTTTGCGTTTCCTACCCATAACTAAAGATAGAAAAAACTAAGACTGACAAATAAAATTACTTCGTGATAAAGCAAACAAGCACACACGATAATATTCACCCCACGCTATTGCTCCCCGGCAACGGTGCCAGAAAAAGTCTTGATAACCCACAAGTATAGGGGATCAATTGTAGCCTCTTTCAATAAGTAAGTGTGTCGAACCCAATGAGGAGATAAAGGTAGAACAAATATTCCCTCAAGTTCTATCGACCACCGTACAACTCTACGCACGCTTGACGTTCACTTTACCTAGAACAAGAATAAAACTAGAAGTACTTTGTAGGTGTTTTTGAATAGGTTTGCAAGAATATAAAGAGCACGTAAATAAAAAGAAGGGGCTTTTTTATATAAATACACAACTAAATTAGTTTTACTAAAGAGCTTTTTGTCACGAGAAAGTCATTTGTCCCTAGGCAATCGATAACTAGACCGGTAATCATTGTTGCAATTTTATTTGAGGGAGATGCATAAGCTAACATACTTTCTCTACTTGGATCATATGCACTTATGATTGGAACCCTAGCAAGCATCCGCAACTGCTAAGGATCATTAAGGTAAAACCCAATTATAGCATTAAAGCATCAAGTCATCTTTATCCCATACGCAAACAACCTACTTACTCGGGTCTGTGCTTCTGTCACTCACGCCACCCACCATAAGAAAATCATGAACATATTGCAAACCCTACAACAGGGATCCCTCACGCTTGTGCGACACGGAGAGCACCATAGGACGGCACCAATAATAAAACATGCAACTCAGACCAATCTTGATCATCAAATAACTCATAGGACAAAACAGATCTACTCAAACATCATAAGATAGCCATACATCATTGGGAAATAATATATAGCGTTGAGCACCATGTTTAAGTAGAGATTACAACGGATAAGGGAGAGGTTACACCGCTACATAGAGGGGGGAAGAGTTGGTGATGATGGCGGTGAAGTTGTTGGTGAAGATGACGATGATGATGATGGCCCCGGCAGCGTTCCGGCGCCACCGGAAGAGAAGGGGAGAGGGGGCCCCTTCGTCTTCTTCTTCCTTGACGTCCTCCCTAGATGGGAGAAGGGTTTCCCCATTGGTCCTTGGCCTCCATGGCGTGGGAGGGACGAGAGCCCCTTCGAGATTGGATCTATCTCTCTGTCTCTCTCTGTTTCTGCACTCTCTTCTGCTGCTCTTTCACCGTTTCGTATATATATGGAGATCGGTAACTCCGATTGGACTGAAACCTTCGCCGTGATTTTTTACTAAAAATTAGCTTTCTTTCAGCCAAAGAAGGGCATCAACCGCCTTAAGAGTGGACCACGAGGGTCAGGGGCATGCCCAGGGGGGTGGGGCGCGCCCCCTGCCTCATGCCCACCTCGGACACCGTTTCGCGTTTATTCTTCCTCCCAGATTTTCCAAATATTCCAAAAATATTCTTCGTCCATTTTTATCCCGTTTGGATTCCGTTTGATATGGGGTTTCTGCGAAACATAAAACATGCAACAAACAGGAACTGACACTGGGCACTGGATCAATATGTTAGTCCCAAAAATAATATAAAAAGTTGCCAAAAGTATATGGAAGTTGTATAATATTGGCATGGAACAATAAAAAATTATAGATACGATAGGGACGTATCAGGCAGCGCCGCGGGCGTCCACGTGTTGTTGTCGGCGATGGCCTTCATCTCCTCCTCCATTGCCGCCCTCCACTCGGGGATGGACAACGTCTCCTCGACACACACCGGCTCGTCCGCCATGGCTAGGCACAGCATCTCGAGCTTGTCGTCGTCGAACGCTGGATCGGGCGCCTCTGGCGGAGTGGGCACGGGCTTGGTGGTGTTGTACACACTCGCCAGGCGCCTGTACCTCTGGACTGCGTCCGCGTCCACTTCAGCGTCCAGGTTGCTGTCGTGTGAGAGAGGAGTGCGCCGGTCTCCTGTTGGCGAGGGCGTGGCGACCGCCAGCGTTGAATGCCCGAGGTTGTCAGGCGATCCTGAGTGTGCGCCCGTGTCGCCGGCGTCGACCACCTGCTCTCCGGTCTCGGTGTTGTACGTCACGGAGAAGGACGGCGACAGTGGCTCGCCGCCGCTTGATAATCCCCAAGTGCAGGGAATCATCATAGCAATTCCCAATGGTGCAAGTGATAAGTATGGAGTGTCGAACCTACAAGGAGCTAAAGGTAAGATCAATATTCTCTCAATTTCCATCTGCCACTGATACGACTCTACGTACACCGAACGTTTACTTCCAACTAGAAACTAGAAATAAAACTACATTGTGGGTATGAAGAGGATAAATTTGCATGATATTGGACAGCTAAAACACAAAAGTAGGTGCTATTATCATAAATTTATAATATATTACTAAATATTATAAAGAGCGAGTGTGGAATAATGATAGTGAACAACACATAGAAAACAGAATCTGTCAAAAACAGGACAGTCTGTAGTAATCTGGACGTTTAGTAAACTTATGTAACTCGAAAAAATTCTAAAAAATATATGAAAATTTAAATTTTTTGTACAGAAGTAATGTAAAAAAAGTTACAGACCCGTTTGAATTTCCAGTAAAAAAAATGTAAATTCACGCACTACAGCCAAAGTTTTTGTTTTTGTATTGCACATAGTAAACAAGTAATCTAATCATCCTAAAACCAAAGCTTGGCAAATAATTTTTATAATACAATGGATATATACAAGGGGATAATTATTTTAGAGAAGCTTCCATGAAAAAATTTACATTGTTTCCATGAGTATGAACACAAGTGCTCAAGTTCGACCCTCACTTCTTCAATGCATAATCTTCCAATCACTTATCTTATTGAAAAAACTTTTTAGGCATGAGAGGCAAGTAATTTTTTTTGTATTTTCAATCTTTTTTTAAAAAAATTGTATGTTTCACCCACAACTAAACAGAAACAAAAAGGAAGAACAAAATCTACTTAGTGAAAAAAGCAAACAAGCACACACAAGAATATCAACCCCACACTATTGCTCCCCGGCAACGGCGCCAGAAAAGAGCTTGATAATCCCAAGTGCAGGGAATCATCGTAGCAATTCCCTATGGTGGAAGTGATAAGTATGGAGTGTCGAACCCACAAGGAGCTAAAGATAAGATTAATATTCTCCCAAGTCCTATCTGCCACTGATACGACTCTATGTACACCGAACGTTTGCTTCCAACTAGAAACGAGAAATAAAACTACATTGTGGGTATGAAGAGGATAAATTTGAATGATATCGGAGAGCTAAAACATAAAAGTAGGCGCTGTTATCATAAATTTAGAATATATTACTAAATATTATAAATAGCGAGTGCGGAATAATGATGGGTCGGTGTGTGGAATTATCCTAGGCAATTGTTAACAAGACCGGTAGTCGTCATTGCAATTTCATATGAGGGAGAGGCACGAGCTAACATACTTTCTCTTCTTGGATCATATGCACTTATGATTGGAACTCTAGCAAGCATCTGCAACTACTAAAGATCATTAAGGTAAAACCCAACCATAGCATTAAAGCATCAAGTCCCCTTTATCCCATACGCAACAACCCCTTACTCGGGTTTATGCTTTGTCACTCAAGCAACACACTATAAGCGAATCATAAACGTATTGCAACACCCTACAGCGGGAATGCCTCACGCTTGCACGACACGGAGGGCACAATAGCACATCACCAAAATAAAACATACAACTCATACCAATCTATATCATCAATCAACCCAAAGACAAAGGATATCTACTCAAAACATCATAGGATGGCAACACATAATTGGATCATAATATATGGCATAAAGCACCATGTTCAAGTAGGGATTACAGCGGGGTGCGAGAGAGTGGACCGCGTAAAAGAGATGAGGATGGTGATGATGATGGTGATGTTGATGAAGACGATCACCGCGGAGATGATTCCCCTCCCGATGGTACTCCGGTGCCACCAAGAGAGAGAGGAGGAGAGGTTCTCCCAATTTTGCTTCCTCCTCCATGGCCTCCCCCCTGGATGGGGAGAGGTTCTCCCTCTGGTCCTTGGCCTTCATGGTGATGATGGCCCCTCCGAGATCCTCCTCCATAGCCTCCGGTGATGATGGCCCCCTCCGGCAGGGTGGCAGAGAGGGCCTAGATTGATTTCTCGTGGCTACAGAGGCTTGCGGCGGCGGAACTTCTGATCTAGGTTATTTTCGGGGGGTTTCTATATTTATAGGAATTTTTGGCGTCGGTTTCACGTTAGGGGGGTCTCCGAGTCGTCCACAGCCCGAGACTCTTCTGGCCCAACTCTTTTACTCCAGGGGCTTCTTTTGGTCCATAAAAAATCATCAAAAATTGGCACGTCAATTGGACTCCGTTTGGTATTCCTTTTTTGCGATACTCAAAAACAAGGAGAAAACAGAAACTGACATCGGGCTCTAGGTTAATAGGTTAGTCCCAAAAATCATATAAAATATCACAATGCATATAAAACATCTAAGATAGATAATATAATAGCATGAATACTTCATAAATTATAGATACGTTGGAGACGTATCACCGCTCGCCGAGCCGGCGTCAGTCGTCCATGGCCATGCGCGCCGTTCCTCGAACACCAGGTCGCGGGTGACGTGCACTCGCTTTGCCGCCGGGTCGTAAACCCGATAGGACTTCATGTGAGCATGGAGCGGTCAGAGAGCTTTGTCACTCCGGGTCCTGTCTTCTTCATGCGAGCCACGCAACTGAACATGCGCAGGTGTTCGACCGTGGGGCACCTCTTGTTCCAAGCCTCGTACGACATCACGCCGTTGAGGCTTCTCGTCGGAGCTCTGTTGAGGACGTAGACGGCGCACTTGACCGCCTCGCCCCAGAACGTGGCCGGCATGCTCATGCCTTTCAGCATGCACCGGACCATCTCCACCACCGTCTGATTGCGGCGCTCGACGACACCATTCTGCTGCGGTGAGTAAGGCGCGGTGGTGTGGTGCGCGATGCCGTTCTTCTCACAATGGGCCTTGAACTCACCGGAATTGAACTCGGCCCCTATTCCGAGCGGAACGCGCGCAGGCGATAGCTCTGCTTCGCCTCCGCGAGTGCCTGGATCTTCTTGAAGTGGGAGAACGCCTCGTCCTTGGACCTGAGGACCTCGAGCCACATGTATCTGCTATAATCATCAACCACTAAGAAGAAGTACTGATTACCGCCTGCTGTAGCTGGTTTAATCGGGCTGCAGAGGTCGGTGTGCATGAGATCCAGGGTGCGCTCCTATCGGTGTGGGCTCGTGCGCGGGAATGCCAGGTGATGCTGCTTCCCGAGCGTGCAGCCGTCGCAGATTTCGTCGACTTGATTGATACGGTCATTTTGCATCATGCTTTTATATGGATATTTATTGCATTTTGGGCTGTTATTTCACGTTATGCCGCAATACTTATGGCTATTCTCTCTTACTTTACAAGGTTCACATGAAGAGGGAGAATGCCGGCAGCTGGAATTCTAGGCTGGAAAAGGAGCAAATATTAGAGACCTATTCTGCGCAACTCCAAAAGTCCTGAAACTCCACGGAATATCTTAAAATAAATAAAGAAAAATCCTTGCCAAAGATGAAGGCCAGGGGCCCACATCCTGCTCACGAGGGTGGGGGGAGCGCCCCCCTCCTAGGGCGCGCCCCCTACCTCGTGGGCCCCCTGGTGGCTCTCCGACGCCCATCTTCTTCTATATGAAGTCTTTCGTCAAGAAAAAAACCAGAAGCAACCTTTCGGGACAAAACTCCGCCGCCACGAGGCGGAACCTTGGCGGAACCAATCTAGGGCTCCGGCAGAGCTATTCTGCCGGGGACACTTCCCTCTGGGAGGGGGAAATCATCGCCATCGTCATCACCAACGCTCCTCTCATCGGGAGAGGGCAATCTCCATCAACATCTTCACCAGCACCATCTCATCTCCAAACCCTAGTTCATCTCTTGTATCCAATTCTTGTCTCCAAGTCCGGGATTGGTGCTAGTATAGGTTGCTAGTAGTGTTGATTACTCCTTGTAGTTGATGCTAGTTGGTTTATTTGGTGGAAGATCATATGTTCAGATCCTTTATGCATATTCTTACCCCTCTGATTATGAACATGAATATGCTTTGTGAGTAGTTACGTTTGTTAATGAGGACATGGGAGAAGTCTTGCTATTAGTAGTCATGTGAATTTGGTATTCGTTCGATATTTTTATGAGATGTATGTTGTCTAGCCTCTAGTGGTGTTATGTGAACGTTGACTACTTAACACTTCACCATTATTTGGGCCTAGAGGAAGGCATTGGGAAGTAATAAGTAGATGATGGGTTGCTAGAGTGACAGAAGCTTAAGCTTTAGTTTATGCGTTGTTTCATAAGAGGCTGATTTGGATCCATATGTTTCATGCTATGGTTAGGTTTACCTTAATACTTTTGTTGTAGTTGCGGATGGTTGCAATAGAGGTTAATCATAAGTGGGATGCTTGTTCAAGTAAGAACAGGACCCGAGCACCGGTCCACCCACATATCAAATTATCAAAGTACCGAACGCGAATCATATGAACGTGATGAAAACTAGCTTGACGATATTCCCATGTGTCCTCGGGAGCGCTTTTCCTTATATAAGAGTTTGTTCCGGCTTGTCCTTTGCTACAAAAAGGATTGGGCCACCTTGCTGCACTTTATTTACTTTTGCTACTTGTTGCTTGTTACAATTTACCTTGTCACAAAACTATCTGTTACCACTTATTTCAGTACTTGCAGAGAATACCTTGCTGAAAACCACTTATCATTTCCTTGTGCTCCTCGTTGGGTTAGACACTCTTACTTATCGAAAGAACTACGATAGATCCCCTATACTTGTGGTCATCAGTGATCCACCTGCGGCATCCCGCGCACCATGCCCCTTGTGGACATGGCTTTCACTGCCCGGAAGTGAAGATGCCCGAGCCGTGCGTACCACAACCATGCCGGCTCGTCCAGCTTGGCCACCAGGCAGACTGGCATGGCCAAGTCTAGCCGCAGCACGTATAGCCGGTTCGCCGTGCGTTTGACGCGGACGATAAGCTGCCGCTGCTGATCGTACACGCAGAGGTGTCCGTCCTCGATCACAGACGTGCAACCCTTCTCATCGAGCTGTCCGAGGGAGATGATGTTAGCCCACAGCTTGGGGATGTAGTACACGTCCGCAAGCACGCGCGGGTTGCCGTTCGCGCACCGGAACATGACGCTCCCCTTGCCACTGATCGTGATGAGGGAGCCGTCCCGAAGCGTACGGAGCCGCGCACGGTGTCGTCGAGGATGGTGAACGCGTCGCGCGCCCTGGACATATGGCTGCTGGCCCCGTTATCTAGGTACCAGGCGTCGCGCGCTCCGGTGGTGACCGGAAGCACGCGTTCCTCGTTGAGGTAGACCGCGTGGCGCGAACCGGTGCCGCCTGCACCTGGCCCACTGTGCCCGCGGGCTGGATCGGGTGTTCCTCTTCGACGGAGGCCAGCAGGAGCGCGGGAGGCTCCACATCCGCTTCGGCCAGGTTCGCCGCCTCGCCCTGGTTCTGGCGATCGCGTTCTGCCTTCCGGCACTCCCTGGCCCAGTTGCCTAGAATATTACAGTAACGGCACTTGCCCTTCCGTTTTCCACCGACGGGCTTCTTGCTGCCGTCGCCGCGCCCACCGGGCCGCTCGCCGCTCTGTGAACGTGGCCCGATGTGACCCTGGTCATCCTTGTTGCCCGAAGATGACGAGCCCTGGCCGTGATGCTGCGTGCGCGCGTGCCACTCCCTCTCAGTGAGGAGCAGTTCACCAACACCGCGATCGACGTCGTCCAGAGCGTAGCTCTCTTCGGCGGAGTGTAGGCGCCCGCACAACTCCTCAATTGAGAGAGTGCGAAGGTCCACAAAGGCCTCGATGGCCAGGGCCATCTGCCTGAACTTGCGAGGCACCGCGCGGAGAAACTTCAGCACGACGCGGTACTCCGACACGGGGTCACTCAGCAGCTCCAGCTCGTTCACAATAGCGGTTAGGCGTAGTGAAAAATCCCCAATGGACTCACCATCACGAAAGCGTATCTCCTCGAACTCGTGTCAGCGGGTCTGCGCCCTGGCCTCCTGCACGCGCTCGCTGCCCATGCGCATCATGCGCAAGGTGTCCCATGCCTCCTTGGCCGAGTCCTTGTTACTATGGAGAGTAATTCTCTGAGGGGCTTGTTCGGGGTATCTTCACCCCGTCCAGTAGAGCAAAGAGTTGCTCCTCAACCTACTGAACCTATTGAAAATGAAACTCCTTTTGAATTTCCTTCGGGTATGATGGAAAAACTGCTAGCTAATCCTTTTACAGGAGATGGAACAAAGCATCCTGATGAGCACTTAATATATGTGGATGAAGTTTGTGGATTATTTAAGCTTGCAGGTATACCCGATGATGTTGCTAAGAAGAAGGTCTTCCCTTTATCTTTGAAGGGAGACGCATTGACATGGTATAGGCTATGTGATGATACGAGATCATGGAACTATAAAAGATTGAAATTGGAATTTCATCAAAAGTATTACCCTATGCATCTTGTTCATCGTGATAGCAATTATATATATAATTTCTGGCCTCGCGAAGGAGAAAGCATCGCTCAAGCTTGGGGGAGGCTTAAATCAATGTTATATTCATGCCCCAATCATGGGTTTCCAAGGGAAACAATTATTCAAAATTTGTATGCTCGATACTTCTTGTACTGGCTCTTTTATGATGAAGACTATTGAATTCAAATGGGACTTATTGGATAGAATTAAACGCTACTCTGAAGATCGGGACCTCGAGAAGGTAAGGAGTCAGGTATGACACCTAAGTTTGATTGTGTTAAATCTTTTATGGATACCGATATTTTCTGTAAGTTTAGCACTAAATATGGACTTGACTCTGTGATAATAGCTTCTTTCTGTGAATCTTTTGCTACTAATGTTGATCTTCCCAAGTAGAAGTGGTTTAAATATCATCCTCCCATAGAAGTAAAAGTAGCTGCACCTATTAAAGTTAAAGAAAAGATTGTCACTTATAATGATCCTATTGTTCCTACGTCGTATGTTGAGAAACCACCTTTCCCTGTTAGAATAAAGGATCATGCTGAAGCTTCAACTGTGGTTCGTAAAAGCAATATTAGAACTTATACACCTCCTGAGCAAATTAAGTAGAACCTAATATTGCTAGTGTTAAAGATCTCTTGTCTGATAATATTGATGGGCATGTTATTCAATTCAACGGTGTAACTGGTAGAATTGCTAAGCCTTGTGCTAAAGATAAACATAGACCCGTGGTAGGCGTGCCTGTTATTTCTGTCAAAATAGGAGATCATTGTTATCATGGCTTATGTGATATGGGTGCTAGTGCTAGTGTTATACCGCATACTTTGTATGAAGAAATTAAGCATGAAATTGCACCTGCTGAGTTAGAAGGTATTGATGTCACAATTAAACTTGCCAATAGAGATACTATTTCACCAATTGGGATTGTTAGAGATGTTGAGGTCTTGTGTGGGAAAACCAAATATTCTGCTGATTTTCTTGTTCTCACTTCTCCACAAGATAGCTTTTGTCCCATTATATTTGGTAGACCCTTCTTGAACACTGTTAATGGTAAGATAGACTGCGAAAAGAATGTTGTTACTATTGGCTTGGATGATATGGTTCATGAGTTTCATTTCTCTAAATTCAGTAAACAACATCGTGAGGAAGAATTGCCTAGTAAGGATGAAATTATTGGTCTTGCTTCTATTGCTGTACCTCCTAGCTAGTGATCCTTTAGAACACTATGTGCTAGACCATGAAAATGATATGTTCATGAATGAAAGAAGGGAAATAGATGAAGTATTCTTTAAACATGACCCTATTCTGCAACACAATTTGCCTGTTGAAATCCTAGGGGATCCTCCTCCACCTAAGGGTGATCCCCTGTTTGAGCTTAAACCGTTGCCTGATAATCTTAAATATGATTATCTTGATGAAAAGAAGATATATCCTGTTATTATTAGTGCTAACCTTTCAGAGCATGAAGAAGAAAGATTATTGAAAACTCTGAAGAAGCACCGTGCTGCTATTGGATATACTCTTGATGATCTTAAGGGCATTAGTCCCACTCTATGTCAACATAAAATAAATTTGGAAGCAGATGCCAAACCCGTTCGTGACCCTCAACGGCGTTTGAATCCTAAAATGGAAGAAGTGGCACTACTACAAAAAAGGTTTTCAACGACGACATATGTGGTCGTTAAAAGTCAAATAGTGGTCGTTAAAGTTCATTAACGACCACAACCCGCTGGTCGTAGTAGGCTCCGTTGTTAAAGGTAATGTGTGGTCGTTATTTATCTAACAAGGAGGTGATTTGTGGTCATTGATTTTGAAGAAATAACAAGCACAATTCTAGTATTAACAACCACTTTTTCCATCGCTAATATTCCCATGGTCACTCAGATGTGAATTATGATCACTTTATATAATTAATAACCACTACTTTGATCATTTTGATAGCCTTCAACATCCACTCCAAGTTAGTACAATTATATGTTCAACCATGAGTAAAACCATTAACCACTTTATGTGGCATCCAACATCTGAATATTAACAATAAACAAATCTGAACAATCAAGGGATTGTGACCCCTATTTATTAATCACAATCATATAGATTAACAAAATCCTTGCATACAATTCTGGAATTAAAACATCATTCAACAAATATGAGTCAAAAACACTCTCCAGATGACCAATATATGTAGTTCCTCATCCAACAATGTAGTCGAGAGACACCATCGTAAGTTTGATGCTTGAATGCATATCAATCTTCATGGGCGATATCAATGCCTCCTCATTCTTTTATATATTACTATATTATATGCTGGGCCATCACTCCTGCAAAACACATGAGCAATTTATAAAAGTTAGTATATTTAAGAAAAAATGGTTTCATTGAATGTATATCCTATTGGTTTAGCTATGTTATTGCCTTCATCTTCGCTTCTCTGATACCTACTAAGATAGTTTGTCATTTGCTACTAATTTGTAGTACCAAATAATGCATCATTATGTCATCACATGCACCAAATGGTCCATTGTAGTGCTACCTATTAAATAGATAGACATGCTGCAAAACCTGGGGATATAATACGCCAAGGAACAATATATGGAACTACTTACAGTACTTAGATGTGTATCCAAAGATTATGGTATCTCGATAATTAAATTGATACCATGTTTCCCCTGTACTTATAAAATAAAATCTTGACAGGACACTATTGACTGAACAATGCTACAGACCACACTAATGAGACAAACAAGCAATGTGCTACAATGAAGTAAAGCTGGTCATGTGTTAGATATCTGTATCAATCAATTAAGCTAGAAGTGAACATAAATTGGACATGTCCGAATAGCAAGTAATTTCACTGTCATAGCATTGCTCTATCACTGACTGAATCAACGTGGGCAGGAAACTGTAGAAGAAATTGCAATTATTCATTCACTTCACGATACACCATGCATATAGTCAAAATCGACGAACGGCTACATCAGGATAAATAAAGGAATATGGTAATGACTGCTGAGAAACACCGAAGCAATCGTGTGGAGGAGCTACCTGTGTCTACTGTACTTACTGAAGAACCTCAAATCAATGCGTAAAATTAAAATCAATGGGGTAATTACCACGGATCTGATAGTCTGCAGTCGGAAAAGCTATCAGAACGAAATTGAAGTGCATCGGTGGCGGTGATGTAACTTGAGACCCTACCTCTCTCTCCATGCTCGGATCCATGAGGGCACGATAGGGCGCCATACGTGGTGGGTGGCGGAGATGGATGGAGGGCAGCTGCGGAGGATGGGAAACCACAGCGGCAATATTGGCACTGGCAACAGAGAGTTGGCTTGTCCTTCGCCACAACGATCCCCAACAGCATGCCGCTGAAGGTGTGGTCGGTGTAGGTAGATCACCGCAGCTCTTCCCGAGGCGAGTCCCGACAGCGGAGGGCGTAGCTGTCCTGCTGCAGCTCCTCCCATGGCGCTGATCGTCGGCAGATGGCGTGTCTTCCGTAGGCATCTAATCCCACATCGAGTCCTGGTGGCTCGCCCTTTTAGGTCCGCCCGTGGTAGTGCTTGGCATCGGCATCTTCCTCCGGCGTCACAACCTGCGTATAGAAAAAAGAAGATAGATCGGGATCGGGATGAGGGAGAAAAAGAAGGGAAATGATGAGAGGATAAAAAGGGCCAGGCAGATTGACTCGCAACAGATCGGAACAATAACAACCACAACAACCTGGTGGCCGTTTAAAAGCTAATTTGTCCGCGTGATTCCACCCCGCAGAGTCTTGCTCCAAATTTCGACAACCAACAATTTTTAGTCATGGTCGTTATTGACAGGTTTTCTAGTGGTGTGGTAAGAAAAGAAATACTCAAGCTTTTAGAGGCAGGTATTATTTATCCCGTTGCTGATAGTCAATGGGCAAGTCCTGTTCATTGTGTCCCTAAGAAGGGAGGTATTACTGTTGTCCCTAATGATAAAGATGAATTGATTCCACAAAGAATTATCACAGGTTATAGGATGGTAATTGATTTCCACAAATTAAATAAGGCTACTAAGAAAGATCATTACCCCTTACCTTTTATTGATCAAATGCTAGAAAGATTATGCAAACATACACATTACTGCTTTCTAGATGGTTATTCTGGGTTCTCTCAAATACCTGTGTCGGCTAGAGATCAATCAAAGACTACTTTTACATGCCCTTTTGGTACTTTTGCTTATAGACGTATGCCTTTTGGTTTATGTAATGCACCTGCTACCTTTCAAAGATGCATGATGGCTATATTCTCTGACTTTTGTGAAAATATTTGTGAGGTTTTCATGGACGACTTTTCCGTCTATGGTTCCTCTTTTGATGATTGCTTGAGCAATCTTGATCGAGTTTTGCAGAGATGTGAAGAAACTAATCTTGTCTTGAATTGGGAAAAGTGCCACTTTATGGTAAATGAGGGTATTGTCTTGGGACATAAAGTTTCTGAAAGAGGTATTGAAGTTGATAAAGCCAAGGTTGATGCTATTGAAAAGATGCCATGTCCCAAGGACATCAAAGGTATAAGAAGTTTCCTTGGTCACGCCGGATTTTATAGGAGGTTCATTAAGGACTTCTTGAAAATTTCTCGGCCTCTGACTAATTTATTACAAAAATATGTACCATTTGTCTTTGATGATGATTGTGTAGAAGCATTTGAAATACTTAAGAAAGCATTAGTCTCTGCACCTGTTGTTCAGCCACCTGATTGGAATTTACCCTTTGAAATTATGTGTGATGCTAGTGATTATGGTGTAGGTGCTGTTCTAGGGCAAAAAGTTGATAAGAAATTAAATGTTATCCATTATGCTAGTAAGACTCTAGACAATGCTCAAAGAAATTATGCTACTACTGAAAAAGAACTTTCAGCAGTTGTATTTGCTTGTGATAAGTTCAGACCCTATATTGTTGATTCTAAAGTAACTATTCACACCGATCATGCTGCTATTAAATATCTTATGGAAAAGAAAGACGCTAAACCTAGAGTTATTAGATGGGTTCTCTTGCTACAAGAATTTGACCTGCATATTGTTGATAGAAAAGGAGCCGAGAACCCCGTTGCAGACAACTTATATAGGTTAGAGAATGTTCTTGATGACCAACTACCTATTGATGATAGCTTTCCTGATCAACAATTAAATGTCATAAGTACCTCTCGTAGTACTCCTTGGTATGCTGATTATGCTAATTACATAGTTGCCAAATTCATACCACCTAGCTTCACATACCAACAAAAGAAAAAGTTCTTCTAACATTTGAGACATTACTTCTGGGATAACCCACATCTTTATAAAGAAGGAGTAGATGGTGTTATTAGACGTTGTGTACCTGAGCATGAACAGGAACAGATCCTACGCAAGTGCCACTCCGAAGCTTATGGAGGACACCACGCTGGAGATAGAACTGCACATAAGGTATTGCAATCCAGTTTTTATTGGCCTACTCTCTTCAAGGATGCCCGTAAGTTTGTCTTGTCTTGTAATGAATGCCAAATAATTGGTAATATTAGTAGACGTTGATACGTCTCCGTCGTATCTATAATTTTTGATTGTTCCATGCCAATATTCTACAACTTCCATATACTTTTTGGCAACTTTTTATACATTTTTGGGACTAACATATTGATCCAGTGCCCAGTGGCAGTTCCTGTCTGTTGCATGTTTTTGGTTTCGCAGAATATCTATATCAAACGGAGTCCAAACGGGATAAAAACGGACGGAGCTTATTTTTGGAAAATATGGAAAATCTGGAAGGAAAATCAACGCAAACCAGTGTCCAAGGTGGTCATGAGGTAGGGGGCGCGCCCCCCTAGGGAGCGCCCCTACCCTCGTGGGCCACTCGTAAGGTGGTTAACGCTCTTATTTTGCCGCAAGAAAGCTAATATTCGGAAAAAAATCGCGGCGAAGGTTTCAGGCCAATCGGAGTTACGGATCTTCATATATACACGAAACGGTGAAACAGAACCAAGAGAGAATGCAGAAACAGAGAGAGGCAGAGAGATAGATCTAATCTCGGAGGGGCTCTCGCCCCTCCCACGCCATGGGAGCCAAGGACCAGAGGGGAAACCCTTCTCCCATCTAGGGAGGAGGTCAAGGAAGAAGAAGAAGGGGTGCCCTCTCCCCCTTGCTTCCGGTGGCGCCAGAACGCTGCTGGGGCCATCACCATCACCGCCATCTTCACCAACAACTTCACCGCCATCATCACCAACTCTTGCCCCCTCTATGCAGCGGTGTAACCTCTCTCTTACCTGCTGTAATCTCTACTTAGACATGGTGGTCAACGCTATATATTGTTTCCCAATGATGTATGGCTATCCTTTGATGTTTGAGTAGATCTGTTTTGTCCTAATGGCTATTTGATGATCAAGATTGGTTTGAGTTGCATGTTTTATTATTGGTGCTGTCCTATGGTGCTCTCCGTGTCGCGCAAGCGTGAGGGATTCCCGCTGTAGGGTTTGCAATATGTTTTTGATTTGCTTATAGTGGGTGGCGTGAGTGAATAGAAGCACAGACCCGAGTAAGTAGGTTGTTTGCGTATGGGATAAAGAGCACTTGATATTTTAATGCTACGGTTGGGTTTTACCTTAATGAATCTTTAGTAGTTGCGGATGCTTGCTAGAGTTCCAATCATAAGTGCATATGATCCAAGTAGAGAAAGTATGTTAGCTTATGCCTCTCCCTCAAATAAAATTGCAATAATTATTACCAGTCTAGTTATTGATTGCCTAGGGACAAATAACTTTCGCGTGTCAACCAGCTCTCTACTAACTAATTTAGTTGTGTCTTTATCTAAACAACCCCTAGCTTTTATTTACTCACTCCTTACTTTCTTGCAAGCCTAGCCAACAACACCTACAAAGTACTTCTAGTTTCATACCTGTTTCCGGTAAAGCGAACGTCAAGCGTGGGTAGAGTTGTATCGATGGTCGATAGAACTTGAGGGAATATTTGTTCCACCTTTAGCTCCTCGTTGGGTTCGACACTCTTATTTATCGAAAGAGGCTACAATTGATCCCCTATACTTGTGGGTTATCAAGACCTTTTTCTGGCGCCGTTGCTGGGGAGTCATAGCGTGGGGTGAATATTCTCGTGTGTGCTTGTTTGCTTTATCACTAAGAAATTTCTTTTTGATGTTCTTAGTTGGTATCTATCTTTAGTTATGGATATGGAACACAAAATACCAAAAAAATTAGGTGTACTTTCTACTCATGGAGATGGGGTAACTCCTAAAACCCTCGATTCTCATTATGTGAAAGATATTAGGTACTACTTTTATAATCCTGAGAAAACCCCATTCAACTTTATAATGGGAGACACGTTGGATGAACGTGAATACTTTACAAAAAGGGAAACTATTATGGGACCAATTTATTATGTTGAAGTGGTATGCTTGGCAACTATGCTTGAGATATGATATTACTTGTTGCTCTAGGATGAAGGCTCCACACCTTCCCGTTTCATGCAAATTTAATATTAAGGAAACCCTAGCTTCTTATGCTAATGGTATATATGATTACTATGATGTGGAACAAATAGAAGAATTTGTTGCTTTTAAGGCTGCTTATGAAAATGAATCTTTGTTTGAAAAGTATGAAGCTTTAGATGATGATGTTTATAGGCCTGAAAATCTTGTTATACTTACATATTGCTATGAAAATTATGAATACAATTACTATATTAATGCATTTATTGAGAAAGTCTCCGCTGTCCAAGAAGAGATTAATATTTTGCAGGAAGCTATGGAAGAAGAAATTGATGAAACTGTGAGCTCATTGGATGAAAAAGATGATGAGGAGAGCGAAGAACAAAAGGAGGAAGAGCGGATTGATCACCCGTGCCCACCTTATAATGAGAATAACTCTTCAACTCATACATTGTTTAATTCCCCTTCATGCTTACCGAAGGATGATTGCTATGATGATTGTTATGATCCCGTTGATTATCTTGAAATATCCCTTTTTGATGATGCTTGCTATGCTTGTGGCCAAGATGCCAATATGAATGATGCTTATGGAGATGAACTTGCTATAGTTCCTTATGTTAAACATGAAATTGTTGCTATTGCACCCACACATGATAGTCCTATTATCTTTTTGAATTCTCCGAACTACACTATATCAGAGAAGTTTGCTTTTATTAAGGATTATATTGATGGGTTGCCTCTTACCGTTGCACATGATGGTTTTGATAAATATAATATGCATGTGCTTGCTGCTCCTACTTGCAATTATTATGAGAGAGGAACTATATGTCCACCTCTCTATGTTTCCAACATGATAAAATTGCAAGAAACTGTTTCTACTATGCATTGGCCATTACTTGGTGTGCATGAATTGTTCTTTTATGACATGCTGATGCATAGGAAGAGAGTTAGACTTCGTCATTACATGAGATATGTTGCTTTGTGCTTACTACTAAATTACAAATCATTGTTAATTAAAATTGGCTCTGATATACCTTGGGATCCGGGTGGATTCACTACTTGAGCACTATATGCCTAGCTTAATGGCTTTAAAGAAAGCGCTGCCAGGGAGACAACCCGGATGTTTTAGAGAGTCATTTATTTCTGCTGAGTGCTTTCATATAGTTAAATAAACAACAAAAATAAAGAGGGGAACCCAAAACTTTTTCAAAAAGAAAAGTGAAAGTGAGAGAGAAGAGCATTGTGAAAATGGGGGATGTCCTTGAACTTTGTTCATGCCCATGGGAACTTTGTGAATCCTAATTACAGAAAATTTTCAACAAAAATAATTATCCCCTTGTACAATTCCATTGTATTATAAAAATAATGTGCCAAGGTTTGCCTTTAGGATGTTTACAATACTTTGGCTGTAGTGCACGAATTTTACTTTTTTACTGGAACGTCAGATGGTTCTGATTCTTTTTGCACTGTCTTGATATCCAACTTTTTTATTTTTCCTAATTTTGGCAGAATGTTTCAAGTATCATAAGTATGGTGAATGGTTAGATTGCTACAGACTATTCTGTTTTAGACAGATTCTGTTTTTTATGCATACTTTGCTTGTTTTGATGAAACTATCAATTTATATCAGTGGATTAAGCCATGAAAAGTTATATTACAATAGACACAATGAAAAAACAAAATATGAATTGGTTTCCAACAGTACTTAGAGTAGTGATTTGCTTTATTATACTAACGGATCTTACCGAGTTTTCTGTTGAAGTTTTGTGTGGATGAAGTGTTCGATTATTGAGAAGGTTTCGATGTGAGAAGAAGGAAGAGAGGCACGAGCTCAAGCTTGGGTATGACCGAGGCACCCCAAGTAAATATTCAAGGAGACTCAAGCATCTAAGCTTGTGGATGCTGGGGAGGCATCCCCTCTTTCTTCAACAAACATCGGTATGTTTTCGGATTCGTTTCGTTCATGCGATATGTGCAATCTTGGAGCGTCTTTTGCATTTAGGTTTTTACTTTTACTTTTATGCACCATGCTGGTATGAGATAGTCCTTGGTTGATTTATAGAATTCTCATTGCACTTCACTTATATCTTTTGAGTGTGGCTTTATAGAATGCTTCATGTGCTTCACTTATATCATTTGAAGTTTGGATTGCCTGTTTCTCTTTACTTAGACAACCGCCATTTGTAGAATGCTCTTTTGCTTCACTTATATTTGTTAGAGCGCGGGCATATCTTTTGTAGAAAGAATTAAACTCTCTTGCTTCACTTATATCTATTTAGAGAGATGACAGGAACTGGTCATTCACAAGGTTAGTCATAAAATCCTACATAAACTTGTAGATCGCTGAATATGATATGTTTGATTCCTTGCAACAGTTTTGCGATATAAAGATGGTGATATTAGAGTCGTGCTAGTTGAGTAATTGTGAAATTGAGAAATACTTGTGTTGAAGTTTGCATGCCCCGTAGCATGCACGTATGGTGAACCGTTATGTGATGAAGTCGGAGCATGATTTATTTATTGATTGTCTTCCTTATGAGTGGCAGTCGTGGACGAGCGATGGTATTTTCCTACCAATCTATCCCCCTAGGAGCATGCGCGTAGTACTTTGTTTCGATGACTAATAGATTTTTGCAATAAGTATGTGAGTTCTTTATGACTAATGTTGAGTCCATGGATTATACGCACTCTCACCCTTCCATCATTGATAGCCTCTTCGGTACCGTGCATTGCCCTTTCTCACCTCGAGAGTTGGTGCAAACTTCGCCGGTGCATCCGAACCCCGTGATATGATACGCTTTGTCACACATAAGCCTCATTATATCTTCCTCAAAACAGCCACCATACCTACCTATCATGGCATTTCCATAGCCATTCCGAGATATATTGCCATGCAACTTCCATCATCATATTTCTTTGCATGCTCGTAAGATAGCTAGCATGATGTTTTCATGGCTTGCCCGTTTTTTTATGGCATTGCTACGCTAGATCATTGCACATCGCGGTACACCGCCGGAGGCATTCATATAGAGTCATATCTTTGTTCTAGATATCGAGTTGTAATATTGAGTTGTAAGTAAATAAAAGTGTGATGATCATCATTATTAGAGCATTGCCCCAGTGAGGAAAGGATGATGGAGACTATGATTCCCTCACAAGTCGGGATGAGACCCCGGACGAAAAATAAAAAAAAAGAGGCCATAAAAAAAAGAGAAAGGCCCAAATAAAAAATATAAAAAAATAAAAAAAATGAGAGAAAAAGAGAGAAGGGGCAATGCTACTATCCTTTTACCACACTTGTGCTTCAAAGTAGCACCATGATCTTCATGATAGAGAGTCTCCTATGTTGTCACTTTCATATACTAGTGGGAATTTTTCATTATAGAACTTGGCTTGTATATTCCAATGATGGGCTTCCTCAAATGCACTAGGTCTTCATGAGCAAGCAAGTTGGATGCACACCCACTTAGTTTCAGTTTGAGCTTTCATACACTTATAGCTCTTAGTGCATCTGTTGCATGGCAATCCCTACTCACTCACATTGATATCTATTAATGGGCATCTCCATAGCCCGTTGATACGCCTAGTTGATGTGAGACTTTCTCGTTTTTTGTCTTCTCCACATAATCCCCATCATCATACTCTATTCCACCTATAGTGCTATGTCCATGGCTCACGCTCATGTATTGCGTGAAAGTTGAAAAGGTTTGAGAACGTCAAAAGTATGAAACAATTGCTTCGCTTGTCATCGGGGTTGTGCATGATGTGAATATTTTGTGTGGTGAAGATGGAGCATAGCCAGACTATATGATTTCGTAGGGATGAGCTTTCTTTGGCTATGTTATTTCAATAAGACATAATTGCTTGGTTGGTATGCTTGAAGTATTATTGTTTTTATGTCAAATGATAGACTATTAGCTTTGAATCACTCGTGTCTTAATATTCATGGCATGATTAGACATATGATCAAGATTATGCTAGGTAGCATTACACATCAAAAATTATCTTTTTTATCATTTACCTACTCGAGGACGAGCAGGAATTAAGCTTGGGGATGCTGATACGTCTCCGTCGTATCTATAATTTTTGATTGTTCCATGCCAACATTCTACAACTTCCATATACTTTTTGGCAACTTTTTATACTATTTTTGGGACTAACATATTAATCCAGTGCCCAGTGCCAATTCATGTATGTTGCATGTTTTTGGTTTCGCAGAATATCCATATGAAACGGAGTCCAAACGGGATAAAAACGGACGGAGCTTATTTTTGGAAAAATATGGAAAATCTGGAAGGAAAATCAACGCGAATGAGTGTCCGAGGTGGTCACGAGGTAGGGGGCGCCCCCCTAGGGCACGCCCCCTACCCTCATGGGCCACCCGTAAGGCGGTTGACGCTCTTCTTTTGCCGCCAGAAAGCTAATATTCGGAAAAAAATCGCGGCGAAGGTTTCAGGCTAATCGGAGTTACAGATCTCCATATATACACGAAACGGTGAAACAGAGAGAGGCAGAGAGATAGATCCAATCTTGGAGGGGCGAGAACACGCCATCGGAGCCAAGGACTAGAGGGGAAACCCTTCTCCCATCTAGGGAGGAGGTCAAGGAAGAAGAAGAAGAAGAAGGGGGGGCCTCTCCCCCTTGCTTCTGGTGGCGTCGGAACGCTGTCGGGGCCATCACCATCACCGCCATCTTCACCAACAACTTCACCGCCATCATCACCAACTCTTCCCCCTTCTATGCAGCGGTGTAACTTCTCTCTTACCCGCTATAATATCTACTTAAACATGGTGCTCAACGCTATCTATTGTTTCCCAATGATGTATGGCTATCCTTTGATGTTTGAGTAGATCTGTTTTGTCCTAATGGCTATTTGATGATCAAGATTGGTTTGATTTGCATGTTTTATTATTGGTGCTGTCCTATGGTGCTCTCCATGTCGCGCAAGCGTGACGGATTCCCGCTGTAGGGTTTGGAATATGTTTATGATTTGCTTATAGTGGGTGGCGTGAGTGAACAGAAGCACAGACCCAAGTAAGTAGGTTGTTTGCATATGGGATAAAGAGCACTTGATACTTTAATGCTATGGTTGGGTTTTACCTTAATGAATCTTTAGTAGTTGCGCATGCTTGCTAAAGTTCCAGTCATAAGTGCATATGATCCAAGTAGATAAAGTATGTTAGCTCATGCCTCTCCCTCAAATAAAATTGCAATAATTATTACCGGTCTAGTTATCGATTGCCTAGGGACAAATAACTTTCTCGTGTCAACAAGCTCTCTACTAAAACTAATTTAGTTGTGTCTTTATCTAAACAACCCCTAGCTTTTATTTACTCGATCCTACTTTCTTGCTAGCCTAGCCAAAAACACCTACAAAGTACTTCTAGTTTCATACTTGATCCTGGTAAAGCGAACGTCAAGCGTGCGTAATGTTGTATCGGTGGTCGATAGAACTTGAGGGAATATTTGTTCCACCTTTAGCTCCTCGTTGGGTTCGACACTCTTACTTATCAAAAGAGGCTACAATTGATACCCTATACTTGTGGGTTATCAGACGTCAAGAAATGCCTATGAATTATTCACTTGTTATTGAACCATTTGATGTTTGGGGCTTTGATTATATGGGACCTTTTCCTGCCTCTAATGGATATACACATATTTTAGTTGTTGTTGATTATGTTACTAAGTGGGTAGAAGCTATTCCAACTAGTAGTGCTGATCATAACACTTCTATTAAAATGCTTAAGGAAGTTATTTTTCCGAGGTTTGGAGTCCCTAGATATTTAATGACTGATGGTGGTTCACACTTTATTCATGGTGCTTTCTGTAAAATGCTTGCTAAGTATGACATTAATCATATAATTGCATCTCCTTATCACCCACAGTCTAGTGGTCAAGTAGAATTGAGCAACAGAGAGCTCAAATTAATTTTGCAAAAGACTGTCAATAGGTCTAGAAAGAATTGGTCCAAGAAACTTGATGATGCATTATGGGCATATAGAACTGCATATAAAAATCCTATGGGTATGTCTCTGTATAAAATGGTTTATGGAAAAGCATGTCACTTACATCTCGAACTAGAACATAAAGCTTATTGGGCTATTAAAGAGCTCAACTATGATTTCAAGCTTGCTGGTGAGAAGAGGTTATTTGATATTAGCTCACTTGATGAATGGAGAACCCAAGCTTATGAAAATGCCAAGTTATTTAAAGAAAAAGTTAAAAGATGGCATGACAAAAGGATACAAAAGCGTGAGTTTAACGTAGGTGATTATGTATTGCTATACAACTCTCGTTTAAGATTTTTTGCAGGAAAACTTCTCTCTAAATGGGAAGGCCCCTACGTTATCGAGGAGGTCTATTGTTCCAGTGCCATAAAAATCAACAACTTCGAAGGCACAAATCCGAAGGTGGTAAACGGTCAAAGAATTAAACATTATATCTCAGGTAATCCCATAAGTGTTGAAACCAATATTATTGAAACCGTAACCCCGGAGGAATACATAAGAGACACTTTCCATAATGTTTCAGACCCCGAAAAGGAATAGGTATGTGGTACGGTAAGTAAACCGACTCAAAAACAATTCTTAAGGCAACATTTCTCCGTTTTGGAATATTTAGAAAAATCGAAAAATAAGTGGCAGTCTGGGAAGGGCACGAGGGCTCCACGAGGGTGGTGGGCGCGCCCCCCTAACTTGTGAGCACCTCGTGTGCCTTCCGGACTCCGTTTTCTTGCACGATACGTATTCTGATCGGTAAAAATTCACTATATATTCTCCCGAAGGTTTTGACTCCCGTATCACGCAATTATCCTCTGTTTTCATTTCGAGTTGTTGCTGCTGCAGAGTAAAGCAAGATGTCTTCTCAAGAGTCAGTCGGGTAGAGCCGAGTATCTAATCCGGCACCGAAACCAAGGGCAAACAGTGACGCTGACCACTTTGGGCCAGCAACGGAGGAAGAGATGGAGGCTGAGTTGATGAGGGTAGATGCCATGGAGGATCAAGAAGTCACCTCTTGCTTCTGAGCAAGATTCACGGTGGGGGAACTGAAAAGCTTAGCTATTCCAAACTCGGTTATCCCTTCCAATGTTGGATTTCTTTCTTATGAAAATATGAAGAGGAGTGTCACTTGTTCTCCTCCAACTATGCACCACCTTTGGGTGCAAGGAGCTTTAGCCATCACAGGAAAGCTTCGTAAGGAAATAATGGACCTCAAGCAGCAAGTCAATAAGCTCTAGGAGGAGAACCGCATCCTTAGGGGAATCATCGCCAAGAATATTACACCAACAACAAAGAAGGAGCCATAATCACATGGGTATGGGCACTCCCCTTGGCAACTGCCAAGCTTGGGGGAGGTGCCCCGGTATCGTATCACAATCACATCTCCTATCTTTACCGCTTTTCTTAGTTCGATCCTATTAGCAGTATCTTGATCTAGTGAAATAAAGTTGATGGCATGATCTAGTTTTGAGATTTGCTTCGTGATCTCTCTATGTAATCGAGTCCGTGAGCTATATATAATAAAGATTAGTGTTGAGTCAAGGGCTTGATTATTTTGCCATGATCCTGGGTGAATAAAAGAAACGAAGAAAAAAGAATAAAAAGAAACAAAAGTTCATATTGATCTTATTGAGAGTAATGACTTCACATAGAAAGAGTATGTTGATTAAAAGTTGTTGGGAGTTGGCAGACATAGCTTTGGTCATCGTTGCAATTAATAGGAAGTAATAAGGAAAGAGAGGTTTCACATATAGATATATTATCATTGACATCTTCTATGATTGGGAGCACTCATTAAAATATGACATGCTAAAGAGTTGATGTTGGACAAGGAAGACAACATAATGAGTTATGTTTTCTTATATCTGAGATAAAGTATGTTGTCATGGATCCTCTAACATGTTGAGCTTGCCTTTCCCCCTCTTGCTAGCCAAATTCTCAGCACCAAGTAGAGATACTACTTGTGCTTCCCTCTGCGAAGGGCCTATCTTTTATCATTATCTTCTACCTTATGCAAGAGTCATGGTGATCTTCACCCTTCCTTTTTCATTTTATCCTTTGGCAATCCCAGCATGTTGGAAAGAACATGATATATATATATCTAATTGGATGTAGGGGAGCATGAATTATTATTGTTGACATTACCCTTGAGCACTACAAGAAATATGTCAACTTGTGACCACCACTATTGGTCACTGAAAGGTCACAAATTTCCATTTATGACCTTTTTGTGACCAAAAACAGAAGGTCAAAAGCTGACGGTCGTAAACTGACTATAGCGACCTTTAACAAAAGGTCGTTGATCCTATGACCTTCTGTTTTGGTCGCTAGCTCTCTCCCTAGGCCATGTCGGATCCGACGTGGCAATCTGACGTGGCAAAATTGCGACGAATTGAAAAGGTCGTTGGTTAAAATCAGCCCGGTCCAATTGGGGGTTTTACATGGGCCGAGCCCATTAATTCAGCCCATTTATATTTTTTTCCTGTGAATTTTTTGTCAGTGTCATGGACCAAGCCCAACATTGCAGCCTTTTTATTTTTGGCCCATGGCCTTTTTGTCTCAACAGTTTCATTTTTTTTCTTTTTTTATAGTCAGGTGGGTCCCCAATATTCTTCATTTTTTATTTCACACAAATAAATACCTGGTATTTAAATTGGCACACAGAAAACACACGAAATACTTCAAATATTATCAACCATCAAAGTGCTACATCATATAACACACATACAAATGTGATCAGCATCAAGTTTACAATCAGATAACAAGCTCCACAAGTGTACAATCACAGGAGCCAGATTCTGCTACATCACATAACACACATACAAATAGGAGCAGCATAAAGGACTTCCATTACTCTCAGAACTAGCTCCAATGAGCAAGAACTATTCTTCCTCCGACTTCTTTTTACTGATGCTCACAAAGAAACATTAAAGCCCAGCATCTGCACGTTAGAAAACAAAAATATTTAGGAACAAAATAGAAGTAGATCTAACAGCATATTTAACAATAAATAACAGAATAATGAAGTTCATGAGACATTTTAGAATCAACTTGACAGTTGATAGTAATGTTTGCATTGGACACATCCAAAACTAAAATTACTAAGATATATCATCAACAGCCATATAGCTTTGTTTAATATTACTAAGATATATATCCATTAGTTTGTTTTAACATGGAACCCAAGAGTATGCGACTCTAGCACCCTGAGAAAGATGTTAATATGCCATCATACTAGCTGATAGACAAACATTCCAGGAAGAATTGATGCTTGTTTAACAGGTACAATCGATACTTCTATCCTAATAGACAAATTTAAAGTTTTTAATACATTTTTTCTATTAGCAAATCTGAATATGCTACTTCCTGATTCATGGCTGCATAGTCCAGCTAGCTACACCAGTTTGCTCTAATGCAAAAATTAGAAAAAAAATGTATCATTGGTAATTTATGCAACTCTGTTTGGAGTCATTTCTCCAAACAGTTACTACTATTATAGTTACTGCTGTATCCTAATTAATAGTACTTTACAGTAGATAAACATTTGTTGATGCTAAAAAAGACAAAGGCTTGTACCATGACATGTCCAGCAACCCTAATTAATAGTGTCAAACTGTAGCAGGACATAAAAGAACAATACAGTAGTAACTTAAGCATGCTCCCCTGTAGACAAATCAAATCACGCTCTTCATCTAGACTGCTACAGATCCATGTATTAACGCTTGGCATCAAGCATTAGGCCATGAAGCATCTATCCGATTTGTTCAACAAGACGAGTACATACCTGACTCCAGGTCGATGCGGTGGATGGGGCTGTACTTGAACATCTGGTCCAGGGACGAGCCTGCTAATCCAAATCAAACAAACAAATTCATTAGGAGGGGATCAAAGAGACAAGGAAGAAATGAAGTAAACATACATACAGGTCTATATATAAGCAGCAGAAGCAAATAATATAAATACATCCTCTTTCTTCCTCTACAACACTAACTACAGCAACATCAATCATTGTACACAAGGAGCAGCAGCAACAAGCCGATAAAGAAAGCTCAAGATTTGTGTCTTTTGCAAGTTTTAGCACACTAGTACATGCGTTAAAATGGAAGCGCCGCTGCTGGGTTGCAACAGCCAACAAACTATAGGGTTACCGTCAAGTTAGCATTACAGAAAGCGAAAGGAAAATTGGAAAAGACATGGCAGCCTATAGTTATGCGGATAACATCGACAAGTAGCCAACAGGATGAGCATTGTGCAGTTTAATAACACAGTTTATTAATCTGAATACATGTGAACAAAACTAGCAGTGTTATTAATACACTGCTAAATGAGCATTCAAGATGCTTATTATACACGTGAACAAAACTAGGCCAAAACATAGTAAAAAAACTATCAAATGGACACTAGCAGCAAAATGAGCATTGTGCAGCAAAATGCTCACCAGCCAGAAGATAAGCAAGGGAGGGAAACACACAAAGACAATTTCATAACTGAACCCGGGGAACCTTAGCTGACTATCATAAATCACAACGAAAGCTACTGCAAATGCCTTAAAACTACTGGTTCATCAACAAATATTACAAGCATGGTAATTAGGAAAAGAGTAAAGCTAACCAACAAAACTGCAGAAAAGACATCAATAATAAACTAGGTAAACCTCCATAACCATGGGACTAATGAGCTACTATCAATAAAACCATAGAATGAAGCAGAAATATGTAAGATAACTTGGAAGGGACACCAATCTATTAGAGTCAAACAGTTTATTCACATCTGAGCATTTTCTTAATGCTATTTCAGAAAGCTAACAAAGACACTAACCACCAGGAAGGCTCCTACAATAGTTATGCAAAAGACAGGAACACAAACACCGCTTAATGACCTTGTACATCTCTCACAAATCTGCTGGCAATAGGACAAGTCAAGGCACTCATGAATATGCTCTAACTCTACTATCAGTTTGTGAGATCTTCCAAACAAAAATTGTATATATGAACAGGGTCAAACGACAAGAGCCATCTACTATGAATGTACTAGTAGGCAACGGCTGCAGAGATCTTCGAACAGCTACCTCCTCAAACAAGTCACACATTTCATAGCATGTGTAAGGCCAGCTACCTAATGATCTATGAATCAGTATCTTTTAAGTAAGCATGACTACAAAAAAACAGCATGTTCTCATCATTTCCAACAGGGCTAGATTCAATTCGAAAATGCACTGATCAATTAGAGTCCTTGGCAGGAACACTACTCCAACAGTTTGTCAATATTTAACAACATGAAAACAACAATCCACACAAGAAAGATGTATACATAGAGCCTATTTCAGGACAAAACACCAAGGCACACGATCTGAGGCCGAGTATACCCTGAACCGGTGGTGGGATGAGGGGGCCCTGAAGCGGTGGCGGGCCCTGAACCATCGAGAAGCTGATGGCGGTCGTCGGCGAGGTCGGGCGAGGAGGAGACCCTTTGTGCCGCGCCACCGGAGGAGGAGGAGGAGAGGAACACGCGGCTCATGGGCCCATCGAGGTAGGCCGTCTCCCACGAGTCGGGCGCCACGGCAGCAGCAGCCGCCGCGTCCTCCTCCATGCCCGCTGTCATGCGGACCGATCTCCTCTGCTCGTGGCGGGAGGAGGCAAGGTGGTGGCGGGAGGAGGCTCCTCCTCCTCTACCGGTGGATCTGGGCGCGGCCTGTGTGGGTTGAGTCGATCCGGCGGATTTTGCTGGGGAGAATGGGAGGGGAGATGCAGATGGTGGGGGTCGCCGGCGTTGGGGTAGAGGGCGGAGGTCGCGGGGGGTCCGGCGATGGGTAGTGGGCGGAGTCGCTGGCGTTGGGGCGGAGGTGCTCGGCGGTGGGGCTGGATTTGGGGGAGAAGAGCAGCAGGCAGAGGGGCGGGGGAGGGGTCTGGCTCGGGGAAAGGGAGACGACAGCGCTTGACCTAGGGTTTCTCAGGAAGGACGGGGTCGAGGGAGGAAGGAAGAGACGTTGGATCAGTAGGAGGCGGACGGCTCAGATCGAATACAGTGGGGTGATCCGTGTGCTGCGTCCTGATTGGTTCGAAAATGAGCTATTAAAATTTCCTCTTCTTAGTGTTAAAAACAAGGGAGGTTTGTGAGGCAGTTACCAAAAATATTTTGCAAAATGGCATCACTAAAATTTTCACTTAAGTTAGACCACCTTTCATCGATGATCATCAATTTGATTGCATTTCCTATCTTTCTAGGTATTTTGAGAAACAGCCAATTCGGCAAGAAACGAGTCAAATTTGAACTACATGTATCTTATAGTTTGCTATTTATTTTCTAAAAAAATCATTTTTGGATACAAAAGTAGCTATTTCATCATAGACAAACCAATAGTTTTGCATTATTAACCACCTAATTAAGAAGGGTCATGCGGGCAAATTTGATCACAATTTGAAATCGGCATAGGAAATTCACAAAAAAAAAGAAAAACCTTCGCATTGTGTGATTATACATCTACGAGGATGCATCTTGGAATGGCAAACAATGTTGCCTAAGGAAGTTTTCATTTTCTTTGGACGAAAAAACCATTTTCCATTTTTCAAGTGCCCGAAAGGAGATTTTTTTGTGAAGGAACTACCAAATAATTGTTGCAAAATTGGACCAAATCAATTTTATAAAATACTAGGCCATATTTAATGCACAATTGACAAAATGGTTGGGTGTAAAATTTTTTGATCCACCTCTCGTGAAAAAGACAAATTTCCGCCGATTCAGTTGGAAGCGGGTCAAATTTGAACTGCAGCTGCCTCATAGTTTGCTATTTATTTTTTCCAAAAATCATTTCTAGGTAAATAAGTATCTATTTAATCAGAGAAACACCAAAAAAATTCCAAGATTCAACCACTAGCTAGGAATGGTCATTCCCGCCGTTTTGACCGCATTTTGAAACAGGCATAAAAAATTCAAAAAAAAATAAAAAATTGGGAAACCTTCGCATTGTGTCATCATATGTGACCAAGTTCCCAGGAAAAATAACAAACTTGTAATACGACAATTATTTTAAAAAAGTGTTCTCAGAAACGAGCTATCATGTGTGGAGATCAATGGCTTTCAAGCCAAATGATCAATCTTATGGCCACATTCATGGCATAGTTTGTTCAAATGATCTCATATTGTGCACAAGAGTGCATATTGGAATGGCAAACAATGTTGCCTAAGGAAGTTTTCATTTTCTTTGGACGAAAAAACCATTTTCCATTTTTCGAGTGCCCGAAAGGAGGTTTTTTTGTGAAGGAACTACCAAATAATTGTTGCAAAATTGGACCAAATCATTTTTATAAAATACTAGTCCATATTTAATGAACAATTGACAAAATGGTTGGGTGTAAAATTTTTTGATCCACCTCTCGTGAAAAAGACAAATTTCCGCCGATTCAGATGGAAGCGAGTCAAATTTGAACTGCAGCTGCCTCATAGTTTGCTATTTATTTTTTACAAAAATCATTTCTAGGTACATAAGTATCTATTTAATCAGAGAAGCACCAAACGTTTTCCAAGATTCAACCACTAGCTAGGAACGGTCAAGCCCGCCGTTTTGACCGCATTTTGAAACAGGCATAAAAAATTCAAAAAAAATCATAAAATTGGGAAACCTTCGCATTGTGTCATTATATGTGGCCAAGTTCCCAGGAAAAATAACAAACTTTTAATACGGCAATTATTTTAAAAAAGTGTTCTCAAAAACGAGCTATGATCTTTGAAGATCAATGGCTTTCAAGCCAAATGATCAATCTTATGGCCACATGCGTGGCATAGTTTGTTTAGATGATCTCATATTGTGCACAAGGGTGCATATTGGAATGGCAAACAATGTTGACTAAGGAAGTTTTCATTTTCTTTGGACGAAAAAACCATTTTTCATTTTCTGAGTACCCGAAAGGAGGTTTATTTGTGAAGGAACTACCAAATAATTGTTGCAAAATTGGACCAAATCAATTTTCTAAAATACTAGGACATATTTAATGCACAATTGGAAAAATGGTTGGGTGTCGAAATTTTTGATCCACCTCTGGTGAAAAAGACAAATTCCCGTCGAATCAGTTGGAAGCGGGTCAAATTTGAACTGCAGCTGCGTCATAGTTTGCTCTTTATTTTTTTCAAAAATCATTTCTAGGTAAATAAGTATCTATTTAATCAGAAATACATGGTTTGATGGAGAGACATCGAGGTTTGGACGGTGGCCGAGGGCCCGAACTCTAGAGCGCGTAAACTCGCATGCCCGCCGCGTGGTCACCGCGTGACCGTGGCGTTGCCATGTGTTCTGGGTGGCCTAGACTTGTCTACTGGGTTGGGCACTCCCCATGTAGGTGCTAGGAAGAAAATTACAACATAAGATTCTCACGAGGAGACCGATCAGTGCTCAAACATGAATTAGCAGCCAAGTGTTTGATTAGCGGTACAGGAAATGTACATGGCTAATGGGCGTGAGTTTTGGCTGAGGATGATCAGTTACTAAGAAGACCGTCTTCACAAATTTTCAGCTCAAAAGGAGGAGCCTAGCTGGTACTTGCTTTGCAAACCACCACACTGGACATAAATACGAATGTTGAAGCTCGTCTCAAAATAATGAATGGATTGAGCTGGCATTTGGCGGAGTATGGTTATTTGGGCATAGGAAAGCATTGTAGAAAATGGATACTATTTGGACATGCCAAAGTGGTACTTCCTTCACAAACTGTTACTCTGAACAGAATAGGAAAATGAATATTTTTGAACTAGGCAAGGAAGGTTTTTACATATTTGACGAAGATATGACCCAAAGAATTTATGAGATTTTTTTCGGAATTTTGGGAATGACAAAAATATAGGTTGCTTCACAACCTAGGGCAAAAACTGCCACATGGACATGCCACATAGGCAAAACTGATGAGGTGGCGCCTAGTCATAGCAATAAGTACCAATGCATCCACGTTCACAACCTCATGACTATTTATATTGGTCGTAATCAGGTAGAAATAAGGCCATTGGCGCCTCTTGTCTACTCTGTGACCATTTGGTGTAAGCAATTTTAGGGTTTGAGCCCTTCCAAGCGAAATGGCCGTGAATTTACGACCAATTCAGCTGGGGTCACTAAGAGAAGGTCATAAGTTGACATATTTCTTGTAGTGGAGGTAAAAGGTTGTGGGGCAAAACTATAAGCCCCCATCTTTCTCTGTGTACGAATAAAACTTCATAACCACAAGTATTGCGTGAGTGTTAGCAATTATGAAGGATTAGATGATAGTTGAGTATGTGGACTTGCTTTTTAGCTCTGACATAGACTCTTTCCGATGTTATGATAAATTGCAATTGATTCAATGACTAAGGTTATAGTTTGTTGGTTCTCAATAAGGTTTCTGATTCATACTTTTGCATTGTGAAAAGATCATCACTTGAACATAAGTAATCATATAACAATATCTATATATGTTGCTGTTATGGGAATAATCATGACGCCTTCATGTCCGTATTTTATTTCTATCGACGCCTCTACCTCTAAACATGAGAACATATTTATTGTTATCGGCTTTTTGCTTGAGGACAAGCGAGGTCTAAGCTTGGGGGAGTTGATACGTCCATTTTGCATCATGCTTTTATATCAATATTTATTGCATTTTGGGCTTTTATTTCACGTTATGTCACAATACTTATGGCTATTCTCTCTTATTTTACAAGGTTCACATGAAGAGGGAGAATGCCGGCAGCTGGAATTCTGGCCTGGAAAAGGAGCAAATATTAGAGACCTATTCTGCGCAACTCCAAAAGTCCTGAAACTCCATGGAATATCTTAAAATAAATAAAGAAAAATCCTCGCCAAAGATGAAGGCCAGGGGGCCCACATCCTGCTCATGAGGGTGGGGGGCGCGCCCCCCGCCTAGGGCGCGCCCCCCTACCTCGTGGGACCCCTGGTGGCTCCCCAACGCCCATCTTCTTCTATATGAAGTCTTTTGTCAAGAAAAAAACCAGAAGCAACCTTTCGGGACAAAACTCCGCCGCCACGAGGCGGAACCTTGGCGGAACCAATCTAGGGCTCCGGCAGAGCTATTCTGCCGGGGACACTTCCCTCTGGGAGGGGGAAATCATCGCCATCGTCATCACCAACGCTCCTCTCATCGGGAGAGGGCAATCTCCATCAACATATTCACCAGCACCATCTCATCTCCAAACCCTAGTTCATCTCTTGTATCCAATTCTTGTCTCCAAGTCCGGGATTGGTGCTAGTATAGGTTGCTAGTAGTGTTGATTACTCCTTGTAGTTGATGCTAGTTGGTTTATTTGGTGGAAGATCATATGTTCAGATCCTTTATGCATATTATTACCCCTCTGATTATGAACATGAATATGCTTTGTGAGTAGTTACGTTTGTTACTGAGGACAAGGGAGAAGTCTTGCTATTAGTAGTCATGTGAATTTGGTATTCGTTCGATATTTTTATGAGATGTATGTTGTCTAGCCTCTAGTGGTGTTATGTGAACGTTGACTACTTAACACTTTACCATTATTTGGTCCTATAGGAAGGCATTGGGAAGTAATAAGTAGATGATGGGTTGCTAGAGTGACAGAAGCTTAAGCCTTAGTTTATGCGTTGTTTCATAAGGGGCTGATTTGGATCCCTATGTTTCATGCTATGGTTAGGTTTACCTTAATACTTTTGTTGTAGTTGCAGATGCTTGCAATAGAGGTTAATCATAAGTGGGATGCTTGTTCAAGTAAGAACAGGACCCGAGCACCGGTCCACCCACATATCAAATTATCAAAGTACCGAACGCGAATCATATGAACGTGATGAAAACTAGCTTGACGATATTCCCATGTGTCCTCGGGAGCGCTTTTCCTTATATAAGAGTTTGTTCCGGCTTGTCCTTTGCTACAAAAAGGATTGGGCCACCTTGCTGCACTTTATTTACTTTTGCTACTTGTTGCTCGTTACAATTTACCTTGTCACAAAACTATCTGTTACCACTTATTTCAGTACTTGCAGAGAATACCTTGCTGAAAACCGCTTAGCATTTCCTTCTGCTCCTCGTTGGGTTCGAAACTCTTACTTATCGAAAGGACTATGATAGATCCCCTATACTTGTGGGTCATCAGTGATCCACCTGCGGCATCCCGCGCACCATGCCCCTTGTGGACATGGCTTTCACCGCCCGGAAGTGAAGATGCCTGAGCCGTGCGTGCCACAACCACGCCGACTCGTTCAGCTTGGCCACCAGGCAGACTGGCATGGCCAAGTCTAGCCGCAGCATGTACAGCCGGTTCGCCGTGCGTTTGACGGGGACGAGAAGTTGTCGCTGCTGATCGTACACGCAGAGGTGTCCGTCCTCGATCACAGACGTGCAACCCTTCTCATCGAGCTGTCCGAGGGAGATGATGTTAGCCCGCAGCTTGGGGATGTAGGATACGTCCACGAGCACGCGCTGCTTGCCATTCGCGCACGGGAACATGACGCTCCCCTTGCTGCTGATCGTGACGAGGGAGCCGTCCCGAAGCGTACGAAGCCACGCACAGTGTCGTCGAGGCTGGTGAACGCTTCGCGCGCCCCGGTCATATGGCCGCTGGCCCCCGTATCCAGGTACCAGGCGCCGCGCGCTCCGGTGGTGACCGGAAGCACGCGTTCCTCGTTGAGGTAGACCACCTGGGCGCGAACCGGTGCCGCCTGCACCTGGCCCGCCGTGCCCGCGGCTTGGATCGGGTGTTCCTCTTCGACGGAGGCTAGCAGGAGCGCGGGAGGCTCCACATCCGCTTCGGCCAGGCTCGCCGCCTCGCCCTAGTTCCGTCGATCGCGTTCTGCCTTCCGGCACTCCCTGGCCCAGTGGCCTGGAATATTACAGTAATCGCACTTGCCCTTCCGTTTTTCGCCGGCGGGCTTCTTGCCACTGTCGCCACGCCACCGGAGCGCTCGTCGCTCTGTGAACGTGGCCCGATGTGACCCTTGTCATCCTTGTTGCCCGACGATGACGAGCCCTGGCCGTGATGCTGCGTGCGCGCGTGCCACTCCCTCTCAGTGAGGAGCAGTTCACCAACACCGCGATCGACGTCGTCCAGAGCGTAGCTCTCTTCGACGGAGCGCAGGCGCCCGCACAGCTCCTCAATTGAGAGAGTGCGCAGGTCCACAAAAGGCCTCGATGGCCAGGGCCATATTCCTGGACTTGCGAGGCACCACGCGGAGAAACTTCAGCACAACGCGGTACTCCGACACGGGGTCACTCAGCAGCTCCAGCTCGTTCACAATAGCGGTTAGGCGTAGTGAAAAATCCCCAATGGACTCACCATCACGAAAGCGTATCTCCTCGAAATCGCGTCTGTGGGTCTGCGCCCTGGCCTCCCGCACGCGCTCGCTGCCCATGTGCATCGTGCGCAAGGTGTCCCACGCCTCCTTGGCCAAGTACTTGCCGGCGAGGGCGCGGATCATCTCCGGAGGCACCGCGCGGAGCAGCGCGGACAGCGCGGTGCGATCGTCGGGGTCGCCGTCGCCGTACTCCATGGCCTCCCACAGGCCATGAGCCTGTAGTTGCACGTGCATCACCATGGCCCAGTCGACGTAGTTGGTGCGAGTGAGTGTCGAGTATTGGGCAGAGCCGCCGCTCTCTCTCACCACTTGCTCGCGCACCACCTGTTCGCCATGTCGTCCACGGCGCGGCGGAGGTGAGTGCGACACTCTGCGGTGGCGCGCAGGCGACCTGGACGACAGAAACCCCACACGGCAGCTCATGTTCTCTCGCCCGTTTTGATTGGTGGACGATTCGCTCAACTGCAACCTTTTTTTAGAGTATACTGAACACCTGAACTGCAACTTTGTCAAGAGAGCAGATCAGAGTGGAAACCTGGTGGACTTTTTGGTTCCTTTGGGCCACTTTCTGCTCCGATGCAATGTGAGGATCTATGCGCTCAGCATCTTCTAATCAAAATATGTAAAAAATTCCTTTCTGAATATACTTACTTTTCTTCTAACGCTTGTACGTTTTCTATGTGGAGTATAATTTATTTATTTTCAAGTCATGTTCCTTCAACACTACTGGAAACTGGTGAAAACCGGACAATGATGAAGACCATACATGTTACCGAATATTTAACCACGAGGCAGGTATGGTTTCCACATTTTCGTTTGAACCTGACACTTGATTGTACTGACATATTCATTGTGGTGCCATCTAGCTAAATGGTTCAGCTGATTGCTTTCTGGATTGGCAATCATTCCATTTTTTGTAGTTGTCTCAGAGCATCTCCAGCCGCGCCCCAACAGGCCCCCCAGGCCACTTTTTCGGCGCCAGCGCGAAAAAAACGCCCTAGTCGCGCCCCCAGGACGCCGAAAATCGCCGGTTCGGTCCTTTTTTCCTCCCGGCGGTCACAGGCCGAACCCGGCGCACTCGGAGCAGTTGGGGGCTCCGGCGCAAGGGAAAAGCGTGGCTGGCCCACACTATAAGGGGAAAAGTCAAGGTTTTCTTCCCCGACTCGCCTCCCACCCCCCGTGCCCTCGGCCACCACTAGCTATATCCCGGCGCTGCCCGCCGCCCTTCACCGCTAGATAGCCATTCCCCGCCGGAAAAATAGCAGCGCATCGCTGCGGCAGCCCCTCCAACAGCAGCTGGGCGTTTCCGCCCGCCGTTTCCGGCCGCGGAGGAGCAGTTTAGCGGCGGGTACATGCCCACCGGGCGCAAGGTGTTCGGCGATTTGCCTGCCTCAGCGATGGACTCGGATGATGAGGAAGCGCTCGCCGCATTGCTGGAGGAGGAAGCCGAGGCCGACGTCCAGGAAGAAGAGCATCTCATGGTGTTCGCCGCCCTCGCCTAGCTGCTGGCGAGCAATGAAAAGCCGCGGCGAGGTGGCTCGGCGCCGGGGTGGGTGAAAGCAAAGAACCGGCATCGTCTCGAAGGCTACTGCATGCTCTACTCCGACTACTTCGCCGATGCTCCACTTCACGGCGAGAAAACATTTCGGCGCCGTTATCGGATGAGCCGAAAGCTCTTCCTCAGGATTGTGAATTCCATCTGGGAGTTCGACAACTACTTCAAGTGCAAGATGGATTGCACCGGCGCTCTTCGATTCACCTCCATCCAGAAGTGCACGACAGCGATGAGGATGCTTGCATATGGAGCTCCCGGTGATTCACTCGACGACTATGGGCGCATGGCCGAGTCCACCAGCATAGAGTGTTTCTACAAGTTCTGTCGGGCAGTGGTGGCAGTGTTTGGACCACAATACTTGAGAACACCCAATGCGGAAGACACTGCTCGGATCCTAGCACAGAATGCAGCAAGAGGATTTCCTGGGATGCTTGGAAGCATCGACTGCATGCATTGGAAATGGAAGAATTTCTCATTTGCTTGGCAGGGGATGGACAAAGGCGGTTGCAGTGTGGTACTTGAGGCGGTGGCCACACAGGACCTCTGGATTTGGCACTCCTTCTTTGGTATGCCAAGAACTCACAATGACATCAACGTGCTGCAGTGCTCTCCTGTCTTTGGCAAGCTTGTTGAAGGTCATTCTCCTCCGGTGAACTTCGAGATCGATGGGCAGCACTACAACAAGGGGTACTATCTAGCTGATGGCATCTATCCGAGATGGTCGACATGTGTGAAGACCATCTCAAACCCTGTGCTAGGAGGTAAGAACGCCTGGTTTGTGAAGATTCAGGAAGCGTGCAGGAAGGATGTCGAGCGGGCATTTGGTGTGCTCCAATCTCGATTTGATGTTGTCCGGCACCCCGCTCAGACGTGGTCCAAAGATCAAATGTGGGAGATTATGACTTGCTGTGTCATCTTGCACAACATGATCATCGAGAGCGAGCAAGAAGACCCAGTGTTTGACACTGAACCATACTACAGGCAGGGTCCTCTAGCCGAAGTTGATCACCAGCTACCGGCAACTTGGACTGCCTATCTCAATATGCGTCAGGAGATCCGAGACCCACAGGTGCATCATCAACTGCAGAAAGATCTGATTGAGCACCTATGGAGGATCAAGGGGGACGCCGTGTGATGAAATATGAGTTTTTATTTGTTGAACTATATAATTTGTAATTAACTATTTGTTGTTGTACTATTTTGTTGAAGTATTTGATTTTTCTGTGATGAAATATGTGATAAGAAAAAATTGTGATGATAATTGAACGCCGAGACACGGCGAACCACGCCGAATATGGGCCTATTCTCGCCCATATGGGCCCTTAATTCGCCGAAATGGGGCTGCAAAGTGGGCCAATTTCGGCGCCTGGGGGCGAGCTGGGGGCGACGACTAGGCGCAAAACCGCCCCCAACGCCGATTGTATCGCCGGCTCTAACAGGCTTTCTTTCCCTCTGTTAACTGTAAAAAATTTCCTTTCAACCTGCCGGATGAATTACTTATAGTTGTGTGTATACATTTGAAGTACGAGCTTCACGTCCTTCTTATACTCATTATATGATACAGAAACTAGATGCAAATTTCATTCCATGTGTTTTGTATATATCTTTCAGATTATGTTCATTATTTCTTATTCAGGTTATGCAATGCTAGAGTGATATGTCTACCCCTTTTCAAGGAATATGTCAGTTCATGTGCATTGTACAATTGGGTTGTTCTTGCACAATTTTTTGAAATGATAGATGCACCCATAGTGTTAGTGCAAATACATATGAGAAATCATAGAGCACAGGACGAATTGATAGTATTTTAATCTCCAACAGAAAAATGTGTGCCCTTCAGCCGTAGGCCTGCATCTATGTTATAGTATCATTTTGAAACATACATGCTATTTGCTACACTGGGAAGCACGAGATGTTCGGTACATTTCTTCATTATCCTTCAGCTCAATAGTATTTATCACACGTTCTACTTTTCAGTATTTTCAAGGAAGTACTTTTAGCATGGTGTCAAGTCCTCTAGGTGAAAGGCTACAATCTTGGTGCTCTTGAAAAGGGTGCCTCACTATGTTTGCAATTGGCCCCTCGCAAACAGTCGAGCCGACATTCGGGTCCTTCCTTGACATAACAGCCAGGCCTTTGAGTTTCATCCTTGTATTTTCCTAACAATTGATTTTTCTCAAAAAAACTTACCAGTTAATATTGTTTATGCTTTCACACACCTCTTTTATATTTGCGCATTTGAAAAGTAATTTTGAACTTTTGTACTATTATGTTTTTCTGTCCGATGTTGGCATGCTTGAATCATTTTATCTGCAAACCTTGAAGTTGCGCACTATTGGCTGAAATGTTATATAACTAAAATTGATGATGCTTATTTAAATTGCTTCCATCCTTCCTTTGTTACATCAATACAAGAAACTTGGACAGGAGACACTTCAGTTTTTCTTCCTTTTGGTCCCATTTATATTATTTTATTTGTTCGCACTACATTGTATTGATAATGGAATCATCGACTGGAATTTAACAATATGTCACTTGGGGCTTTTTTCTTTTCTGTAAAGTCACGTAATGTGAACCAACACTCGGGCCAGGATTCACACATCAAATGAACTATAGTATCCTGCAGCAACGCGTGGGGCATCACCTAGTTAGTAGAGTTAATACTACTATTAGTACATAAACTTGTACCCAGGGGAACAAAATGGTACAAGAACTTAAAAACCCCATAAAAGTAGCCCTTCAACTTGCTTAACAGAACATTTCGGTACAACTCTGTTAAACCCAACGGAACGCCGTTTATTGTCTGTTAAGTGCGGCGGCAGCCCACTCTCTCGCTAGGGACCCACTTGTCAGTGGGGGTGCAGTAAGAAAATACAGTAACAAAAACAAGCGCGTGGGAGGGAGGGGATCGACCCTGGGACCTCGTCGTAAACCGCACGCGCGCGATGACCATCAAACCAGATCCCAATCTACGTTTAATAAGGAGGTAAACAGCTTAGGTAAACAGTTTAGTATATGTGTTTGGAAGATGGAGAAATAAATTAAGAAAAAAGAGCTTATATGTGTTTCGAACCAAATACCAGCGGTGTGCTCTGTATTACCAAAAGAACAGGAAACCCTTCGTGTAAAATACGGAGAAAAGTAATTTGGCGGGTTGTATTTCAGAGGTGTCCTAATTTTCTTGTGCTTGAAACTAGTAAGGGCATCTCCAACTATTCCGACCCGCAAACCTCCATTATGCGTCCGGACCGTGCTGTCCGGATAGCGAAAGCCATCCAACGCAGTCATGTGTTAGTCCGGGGCGCGGTCCGGACGTATTTTTTTCCGCAAATCGAAGACAAACGTGGAGGATTTAAGGGAGTCCGGACCGCTTCACGCCCGCTTCTTACTGCCCTGACCCACCCAAATCCCTCCTCCCTCCTGCGTCAGCGCCGCTCCAGAGCGTCAGCGTCCGGCTAGAGCAGACGGGACCGCTCACTTACGCCGGCATTGAAGCGGCGTGCCGGCCGAGAGAGTACCGCCCGCGCCGCTTCCCGCTGCAGGCGACTCTGCGTGTTCAAACGACACGGCGGCCGGCCGCCCGTCCGTCTGCCGCCCACATTGATGGCACGCGGTTGCCCAGGCATCTCCTCCGACACACTCGTTCGTCCCTCTGCTGCCCACCATTGCTATATAAACCGCTGCGCAGTCATCTGCCTCCGATCCCTCTCTGGACCACTGCCACCATGAATTCCTCTCCCGCCAAAGCTCTCTAGGACGGGCTGACGACGGAGCAGAAGAAGGACATGGCCCCCATTGCTGCCGGCTGGCTGGCCGGCAGGCAGCCGCAGGGTGATGACCTGGTGCAACCCTCGTCGGTGCATTGCACCATGACCATCGGCGAGGCCCGTGCCCATTACATGAACATGGTGCGGGAGGAGCAGAAGGAGCAGTTCCGGGAGGCATAGGCCGACGCCGCCTAGAACCACTACCTCCTCCCGGAGCACGTACATGTAGGCGGAGGAACAGCTTGCCGCCGGCAGGGCGATCGCGCCGGACGTGGACCTGACGAAGGAGGAGGCGCTGCTCGAGTCCTACCGTTCCGCCCGCGATTTTTGCTGCCACCGTGTGCCGTTAGATTTTGCTACAACCGGCGAGGATTTTTGCTACATTCATCCATGGCTGAGTTGTGACTCCACGACAACAGCATTGTGGCAACCATCATGTTGAGGCCGCGAGCGTTGGCGGCGAGCATGGGTAGCGGTGGTCCAAACCAAGGCTGCGTGAGCCAACGATGTGCAGGATTTCGCAAGCGCCGGCGCTCGCTTTTTGATGATGAAAGGGGACGCGAGACAGATCTGACGGTTACACGCGTCTAGACCGAGCGGCTCTAGGCGGACCAGCCGAAATTTGCGCCGGTGCGCCCTTGTCTAGCACTCACCGAATATAAATACTTTATGTCTCCGTGTTGAATGTTAAGCAATGCTTATTGTCGTGGTAACGCGCGTAAAAGCATACTGGAGGCCTCCGGTTCCAAGACCCGCCTCATCTCTATTTTTTGTTTTTATTTATTTCTCCATTTCTGTGATTAATGGATAATAGGTCGTCTAATTCAACGATGAACACAAGTGCCTTTGGGTTGGCTGGTTATCACGCGCCCCCACTGACAAGTGCCCCCGTGCAAACAGAGAGAGAGAGAGAGAGAGCGCCGCTGCTGCAGTTAACAGGCAATTGACGGCGTGCTAGTCAGATTTAACGGAATTGTACTAAAACCTTCTGTTAGGTAAGTTGAAGGACCACTTCTTTGGGGTTTTTTAGTTTTTGTACCATTTTGTTCCCACGGATACAAGTTTATGTATCAATAGTGGTATTAACTCTAGTTAGTACAATGTTTTGTTGCTGTTTAACCCCACCAAACCAATACACTAATGCACTCGACCTCGCCCTATAACCGGTGAAAACAAAACACTTCCACTTACAATCTAGTGTGGTGTTCTAACAGTTGTTACATCATAGTTATGTTAAGCCTAATGCCCAAGATTCAACATCTACATAAAGTCCACCTCAAACATATGCATGCTGTTGTTGGCGTTGTCGTTGTTCTGGTCGGAGACCTCGCCATTGGCCGCCGCCGCAGCCGATGGCATCGTGCTGGAGCTCACCGAGGAACACGGCATGATGTTGCTGTGATTGATGTTGTTCTGCAAGAGGGAGGTGATGAAGTGCTGCTGCTGCTCCTGATGGTGGTGGAGCTGTATGGCGTTCCTGATCTGCTGCTGCTCGTCGTCCTTCTCGAGCGGCGCACCGAGGGTGAGCGCCGTCGGCCTCGTCGCCGCTACCTCACAGACCGGGCCCTGCTGGAGGCAGCTGATCGCGCTCGTGTTGGAGAAGATGGTCGAGTTCGTCGTGCTCAGTGCTGATCAACAGATCGTACGTGCGTACAAATTAGCCCCGATAAATGATGATCATCGCACTAGGAATTAGATAAAGCGACCGTGTCATCTTACCGTTGTTGTCGGCAGTGTAGGAACATGATATGGCGCCCGCGTTGGGTTTCTTGGAAGGCGGAGCCGAATCCTTGGACACCGCCGCCGTGCTGCCGGCCGCCGGCTTCCTCCGGCGACGGTTGTGCTCTGTGAGCCGCCTCCGGCAGCTCCTCTTGGCCCCGTCGAACTCCGTGAGCACGTGCAACCTAAATCCGATCCAAAGTACAACAGCTTAGGCTAAGCTAAACATAGAATTCAAGTTGTACGTACCTAAAAAAAACTTAAAATTCTAGCTAGCTCAACAAGTGATGCATGCGTGTGAAGCCATATGCAGAAGTCTAGTCGCCAGTCGCCACTGGCATCGCCACACAACATTGGTCAATGCGAGAAAAGCAGAGATATAGCCATGGCAAAAGCCTGCCAGAGGATCAGCCGCTCGTCGCAGCACGCAGCAGTCTGGAGTGTGCAGCTAGCCCAAAGAACGCTGCCTTTTGGATCTCCTTTTCTTTTCGTGATCCTCTCTCCATCGATCAACAGGACTGGAAACGCCGTGGAAAAGCTCTTGTTTGTGCCACATGGAGTAGTGTTTTGTGTTGTCTTTTTTATTTGAGACAGGACAAGGTCAGATGAACCAAAAAACAGAGTGAAGACTGATAAGACAAACAGTTCCCACTAGCCAACCTGCAACCTAGCTAAGCTATAGTACGGAGTATACTTGTGCAAGAACATGAGTTATCTTCGTTTCTAGAGAGAGGGATACTGTTGGGAGAGAGAGAGAGAGAGAGAGAGAGAGAGAGAGAGAGAGAGAGAGAGAGAGTTGATGCAAGAACATGAGTCTGACTCTAACCTGCTACATTGCTGGCAGAAGCGCTGCTGCTTGCCGGCGGCGGAGACGAGGGCCGCCTTGGCGTGGTACTCGCACACCTTGTGGCGCCGGTGGTAGTGCTTGGCGCCGGAGAGGTCCGCCTTGCAGTCCTCCACCTGGCACCGAGGCGCCTGGTGGTGGGCGCGGCCGAATCCCAGCCCGAACACGCCGCCGAGACGGGACCGCATCAGCATCCGGTCCACGGCCAGCATGTCGCCGGGGGAGAAGTAGGTCCGGTGGCCGAGGTTCAGCCCGATCCTCCCCGCGTCCCCGGCGCCGCCGCCCTCGCGCTTCCCCATCCCGGGCGCCGGGTACACGTCGCCGTGGCCGTGCATGGCCATGGGCGGCATGGGCGGCGGCGCCATGGGGAGCAGCCCGCCGGCGCCGCTCCCGTTCCGCGGCAGCGCAAGCATCTGGTGGTGCGGCGCCTCCTGGAACTGGCCGAAGGCGGCGGCCGCCGCCGCCGCGAAGTCGAAGTTGTCGTACATCATGGCGCCCTGGTGGCGCTGGCCTCCTCCTCCGCCGGCCTGGACCATGCCGGCGTGCTCGAAGCCAACGTAGGGCGGCGGCTGCATTGCCCCGAACGGGAAGTCGTCGCTCGCAGCCGCGTTCATCCTGCCGCCGCTCATCATGGCCCGAGTGAGTGGTTGGTAGGAGCTCAATAAGAGAAGACGGGGGGAGCTAGCTAGGAGGCGTGTGGTTGGCTAAGCTCGCTTGCTAGCTGTATGAATCAGTGAGGTTGTGCTGTGCTGTGAAAGGTGGTGGAGGGCGCAGAGGTGGTTAAAAAGGCAGACAGGAGAGAGAAGAGATTGGGAGAAAGCAATGTGGGTAGTGTACTGTGGTGTAGTGAGAGAGAGAGAGTGAGGGAGAGTGGAGGGGAGGAGAGTGATGAGTGTGTGCGTTTCCATTGGCAATTATGCCAGTATGATCTCAAACGGACGCCCATTTTGTCCCGATTTCGTCCGCTTAGCGATGGCAATGGGGCAGCGGCCGTCCATTTCACGGATGCGCTAGCCATACACCCAACGTGCAGCCTCATCTTGGCCGCATCTTGTCCGTATCTTTTTTTTTAGGATGTGTTTCGTATATTATTTCACAATGATTCTTTTGATACATTGAAGTACCATGCAGCGATTTTTTTACTAGAATAGTAAGACCAAAGAAAACAAGAGCCACAAGTAGACATTTTAAAATATATCCAACTTCCCTAACAGCTCCCAAAAGTTGGATTAATATTTTCTTGATGCCTTCATTGTTGACCTGAGGATTCTTGATCTTACATACTTCTTTCTTCTTCCATTCTATAGAAATAGACGTTGCTTCCCATTTAGTGTTATCTCTAGCCTCTATTGTTGAAACGTGTGCATGAACATCTATCAAATTTCGTTCTATTAATAGATCGATGTATTTTTCTTTCCAATACGAAAACTTGCATCCATCATAGACAAAAAATCTGAGTGTGAGCAAAGTGCTTTAAAAAATGTGCTGAATCCGGGAGTACAACCAAGCAAAACAAGCACATACCCCATTGTTTTTTCACTTGAGGAACACCCATCCGGGATGTTCCGGCGTTGTAGATACACGGCGCGCGACCTTCTGCAGGTAGATGTCGCACTTATGAGCGGCAACGGTGCGCCGACAAGCCTTTGGGCTAGCACTGAGCCCGGACGACGGCCGGGCTGTCTTTGCCGGCGAACCACCGACATGATAGATCCGAGCAGATAGAGGCGGAATCAATACTTGCATGGGTCTGGGGGCGTTGTTGGGGCTATGCGGTCCAGTACCCGGCCAACCCATGGCAAGGCACAACCTCCAGCGGTTGGGTGAGCTTAAATCTGGCCGGTTCAAGTCCAAATCCGGGGGCTGGATAGGTTGGGGCCCGAGATCATGGGCTTGTGGCAAGGGTAAGGGGTTGGCGGGGCGGGTGGGAGGGGGGGATGCTGCCATGCTGGACAGAGCCGAGAAAAATGGCTGCGGCGACGGCTAGGGCAGGGGCAGTGGGGCGCGGGGCAGCTGGAGTGGGTAGGGGAGGGGCAATAAAAAGAGGCGACTGTGTCCCCAACGGGCGAGCCAGGGGAAGACAAGGGCACGCGTTGCGCCCATCCGTCCGTGTCCATTTTGATGCAAACACGATGAAATTTAGGCCAGAAATGACTAGAAAACGTACCGAAAATGAACATTTGTTCATTTGCTCTCGCACGTTGGGCCGTGTTTTCTGTCCATTTCTCCCCAAACGAACGCGACCCGACCATTTGGGATGGTGCGTTAGAGTCGACCTTACTCTTGGCGGGTAGCTTGTCCGGGATTGGCATGCATGTGTGAGCTGCCTCACTAGACGAGGATGGCCGGGCCTGCAACAAGTTGTCGTGGTGGTTTTGGAGAGAGAAACATATACCCCTCACAGGGAAGACATGCATGGACGCTCGTGTGGGCTATACCGCTATCGATTTGATTTGATTATTTCTCACTGTTCTTCTTGTGCTTGCAAAATCAAAATATGAGGATGATCCGAACATGCACTCACGTGGATCTTCTTTGGGCCGGATGTGTCCTCGACCTTTTGTGTCCTTTACTCAAAAATTTTCTCATCAAAATGCATCGGGGTCGCTCTTACACTGTAACGTGTACTGCAGGTTTTAGGATTTCCTTTTTATTAGCCCAAATCCTAAAAAGCGGTCGCGTGCTCGTTAGCTCGCGCGAGCACACGCTCTCGCGCGCCGTAGGATTGGCATCGCGCGGTTCGCGTAGAGAAGTGTTTCGCCTCGTCGTGTGCGCCAAGTGGCACCTGGTCGTGGCGTCCTGCGAAGAGGCCGTTGGGTGGATTAGCGGTCGTGGGTCCCGGCAGTTCTCCCCTCCCTCCGCAGTTCCTCTCCTCCCCGTCCCCCCATTTCGAAACCCCGAGCGCTCCTCCCAAATCCACCAAATCCGCAGCAGCCGGCGGCGGTGCGGCGATTCGGCGGCCGTCCTCCGGTGTAGTGAGGAAGGGACAGCGTGCGCGGCGTGCAGGGAGTGGTTAATTAGGCCAGGCGCGCGTCGGGGCGGCGATTTGGGGCCATACGTCGGTGCAGCCGTCGGAGGCGGAAGGCACTGCAGAGCCGGAGACGGGGGCGAGGAGGGTCGACGCGCGTGTCGGTGCGGCGACTGGGACTGTTCGTCTACACCCGCAGCAAACAACAACGGTTGGAGGCGGAAGGCGCTGCAGCGCCGGAGACGCGGGCGAGAAGGGTCGACACGTGCGTCTTCGCCATGTGGTTCGCGCGGAGGAGCAGAATCACCTTGCGCGTTGGCGGAGGGCAGAATCGCAGGTCAGTTCATCTCGATCCCAGTTTGTGTATGCTTGCAGATCCCGTAAGTTTTGAGCGAAATCACTGTTCACTGAATACCTTTGCCATTGTAAGAGATTAGGAAGAGATTACGCATAGGTTAACTCTTTTGAAACGGATTAAGCACTCGTTAGATTTTGGTTTTGGTGCTGGTGAGCATTCAAGGCTTTGGTGATCTACTGACTTGTCCAACAACTACTCATAGGATGCTCATATAGTTTCCTAGCACTTTTTTTTCATGCAACAAATGGAACTATGTTATAGGTTCATGTTGTTGAAATATTTGTGTATTCCCATTCGTATTAGGTTTATGTGTTGTGGTTCGACGCTCGTGTTTGTTTCGACTGAGTTGTAGATATGTATGTCAGTTTGCTTAAGATTTGTGACTGAGTTGTTAGGCTTTTTTGCTGGAGTTTTGCTAGTCAGTTGCCTGAATTGGCCTCAACTGTTGCCTAGTGTGCCTGGCTGTGGAGGTTTTGTTAGTCAGTTGCCCTAACATGCCCTCAACCGTTTTTTGCCTAGTGTCTTTGTGTAATGCCTGGCTTTTTGCTCAAGCTTTCTTAGCCATTTGCCTGAAATGCTAACATTTGTTGCCTAGCAGCCACCATATGTACTGCATTTGTGTAATCTCAAACTTGCTCAAGCTTTCTTAGCCGTTTGCCTGAAATGCCAACATGCATTGCCTGGTGATTGATGTGCAATAGTTGTTTGTTGCTCCTTGTAGTCATGTTTTACTTAGGTTTTTTGTATGTACTTTTGTATTAATGTTGTAACATATATTGAAAATCAGATAGTTTACGACGCTTTTCATTGCCCACTTTTTTTAAATCGCTGTTCCTTTAAATATGCGGCAGAAATTAGATGGCCGGGACAAGTCATAAGTCAAAACAGGATGGAGCTGCTGGATCAAGCCATGACGACCTTGCATCTCATGGGGATGAAGAGCATCAAACACAGGTGTGCACATGCTCAGGAAGTTATTATGTTCTTCCTGTACATAACAGAGTTTGTTTTTTTCATTTTTTTATTGATTTATGTGGTTTCCATCTCCCAGCCACGGAGCAGTGCACCAATAACTGGGCACAAGCATATGAGAACTAAGGCAGTTGTCTCACGGGGGAAGCGACCTGATGATATCATTAGTACTGAGAGCCAAGCTGCAGATGCTGGGAATAAAAATGTTGAAGGTGCAGACGTCGAGCAGCCTCCAAAAGCAAAACGCCAGAAGACGGGAGGAACTGAGGTATTTTGCATAGTTGCCTCAGTTTCACTGAGCAGTTGCCCAGCAATGCTGCCTAAGTTGCCTATGTTGTGATGAACCTTTTTTTCTTTTTTTGCTAATCCCCTGTTTCTGTTTTTTCCTTATGCGCAATAGGGTCATAGGAACAGGGCATCCCCTGCAAGGCTGTTCAAGTTGAACAAGGACTTGGTTCCTGACCAAAAGGGTGTCATCATCGGAAAAGAATTTGGTGGCATTCTGGACCTTGCAGCGAGTAGCATGCCCGGAGATCTCAGCCAGTGGATAATGAAGCATTACGACCCGGAGATTTCGCAGATAGTCGTTCCAGAAAGGGGGAAGATTCCTGTAGATGCTGCAAGTGTCCGTAGGATATGGGGTTTGCCCAACAGGGGCAGGAAGGTGTGCTTCGAGAATCGGCCTGAAATCACAAAGGCAATTTACAGTATTTACAACATCACATCCAAGAACTCCCCAACCCTCACAGAATGGTGCAAGATGATCGTTGACATGGGAGGATCTCATGATGATGATTTTGTCCGCGCTTGGCTAGCTCTTGTTTTTTCGTGCTTCCTTGCCCCTTCAACTAGTTTGAGTATTTCCCCAAAGAGCTTCCCGGCGGTCATGGATGTCAATGGAATAACGGAAACCAATATATGCCAGTTTGTTGTTGATCAATTAAAGCTTGCGTTCACTTCGGGGCGTGCCAACAAGAAGGCTGTTTGTTGTTGTGTGTTCCACCTTGTTGTAAGTGCTTCAAGATGTTTTGTTTTTTCAAGCATCCTTTTGTTTAGTTGCCTTCTCCTTTCTTTTTGCAATCATTAGCTAACTTAAAATTTTTGATCTTTCTCCGTGTCTCTATGCAGCTGTTGTACCTAGACTCTCTGGATGTTGATGAGCCAATCCCGAACTTGGTACCAAGGGTTTCAGTCTGGAATTCAGATTTAATCTCAAGAGTTATCAAGAAGGACAGGAAGGCTCCAGGAGAGTATGGCCATTTGTGGGTAACTCAATTTTCCTGTTTTAGGATATATGTTTATTGTCATATTGTTTTTAGGCAACACTACCATTGTTTAGAGTAGGCAATTCACTTTGAAAGAGCATGCAAGGTAATGTATCTTTTTGGGCAAGTGCCATACATATATTTGAAGTAGGTCCAAGTAGGTATCAGACTTTTTCGTTTGCCATGCACACAGTTGGATTATGTTCACAGGAAGGATTTGTTGGGTTCTTGTATTCTAACAGTAGCTGCTGGAGTACATCTTTTTAGCTCTTTTTTTTGTCTGTGCAATTTACATGTTGAAAAGTAGCAAATTTATACAACCACACAAGCGACTTATGTTCTGAAAACTAGCAACTTGCATACTAGTTCTTCATTTTTGTTGATTACAGTATCCACTAATATTAGGCAACATGGGGGGGGGGGGAGAAGTGTCATAATGGTTGCAGGAATTTAAACACTATTAGTAGTACTGTTTTTCTTCATTTCTCAGTTCTTTTTTTGGTATGGGAGTGCCAGAATTGTTGTCACTCATAGTTTTTTTAATCTTCTTTTGCTATAAACCACCAGCTCAAGACGGAGTTTTCTCAGTGTGCGGATGATAGCTTGTTTGGCAGTATGGACCACATCACCAAATTTGTTGCCGCAAGATTGCCTGAGTCATATGACAAATCAGTAAGTTATCGAGCACTGTTTTTTTGCTCTCACTGTTGTTCCCCTTTTTATCGCCATTTGTACATTCAACCATTTTCTTTCAGAATCTTCAATAGAAGATATGTACTTATCATGTTCTCTACCATCCACTTTTATGTTTTACAGAAGCAAAAGAAGCTCACAGGGTTGGTGCACGAAATGTGTTCCGTAGTTTCTCATGCAGTGGGGAAGCTCGTGACTGGGATTGGGAAGATAGACGGTGATGAATGGGGGACAAAGGAGGCAGATCCTACTACTGCGGAGACAAGCAGGCGGCAGTCCAACAGAAGAAGCAAGCGAGTAGCAGCGGAGTCGTTTAATTCAGACAGCGACGACAGTGAGGCAGCCGACAGTGAAAGCGAGGGAGATGGCAGAGATAAAGGTAGTGATGAAAGCGACAGCGATGAAAGTTCAGACAGCGATGATGGTCATGATGGATCAAGTGGAGTTCAGGGGAAATCATGTAGCCAGGGAGCACGACAAACGGTTGACATGGGGACGGAAGACGGAACTGAGGGGAACGAGGACAATGATGATGATGAAGAAGAAGAGGATGACGAAAAAGAAGATGATGAAGGAAAGGAGGACGATGACGATGAAGAAGGCGATGGGGATGACAAAGAAAAGGAAGATGATGGGCAAGGGAAGCAGGATGAAGATGATGAAGATGACAGCGGAGGTGGCAACGGTGGTTCAGGCAGCAATGGTGGCTCCGATCGGGACGAGGATCCCGCAGCTGAAAACCCAAGCAGCGATGAGGATGAACAATGCACGCTGCAATTCTGATTCAAAAGAAGAGGGACAGAAAGGCAAAAGGATTGGATGAGGCAGATAGGATCTGTATGAAAGACCTTGTGTTGACAGAATTCAAAACTGCTGTTTCCCAGGAACCACACTTCCCTTTTCTTGGAGTGAAAGAAATGTGGGATATCGATGACATAACCATGGCAACCGAAGCGAAGAGGATGTTCGAAGAGTTGTTGAGGGGGGAAGACTTGGATTTGGGCTTCACATTCAACCCCAAGGAAATATGCCCAAAGGCGACTCGGCAGAAAATAATGAGACATTTTGGCGCCGCTCTAAATGAAGCTACAGAACAGAAGATTGCTCGTCGAAACCAACTACCACCACTCCCTCCATCAAAGAAGATGAAGAAAACTGTCAGTTTCGTATTGGAGCCATCTGTGATGAACAAAATAGCAATGCATCCGCAAGCATATCGTGCCGAAAATCCCGGTTACGGCCAAGGGGGAAAGCCAAGGCAGTCAGCCATGAAAAAATCTGGTCCTTCTCAGCAGCAACAACAAGCAAATTCTGAAACAAAAGAGGCAATTCATGGGAATGCCAAAACACAGGTGGTAAAGAGTACACCATCAAGCTCAGCTGCACCCCCGTGCAGCAAAGTTGGAGATGAGGCAGTACCTACAGGAGTAGATCCAAAGCTTTCGGGTAATTTTCATTCCCAATGTCAAGCAAGTGGATCACATATTCTGGCAACTCAGTCTAAGGAGGAAGCAAGACCAACTGCTTTTCAGGCAAGTTCTGCAAAGGAAACACTGGACCCCACAAAAGTAAGGCCAGTACAACTCAAGGAGGGACCCATAGTGCTAGTAAGCACAGGAAACCACAGCGGAGCACAACCACTAGGTGAATTAAATGGTCAAGTGCCTTTCCCGTCTAGGGGAAATGTGATGCAGTCAGCCAATGGTATCCAGAGGGTCAAGGTGCAAGACTTCAAGGCATCACCGGAGGCTCGATCATTAATTCATGCAGGACACAAAAAGGAGAAAGAGAACATCCATCCGGTGCTATGTACGGAGATCAATAGGATACAACACCTGCCCGAAGCTCTAACCATTGGAAAAAGTCCGGAACAAAAGTTGCTAAGAGCCCTAGGAAAATTGCCTGTCTGCCCAACTGTGCTTGCCCAACCTGAGGCCACTAGTGTTCCAGAAGTAGTAATCATGGGAAAAAGCCTGGAACAAAAGTTGCCAAGAGCCATAGGGAAATTGCCTGTCTGCTCAACTGTACTTGCCCAACCTGAGGCCACAAGTGTTCCAGAAGCAGTAGAAGCAACTGGCCAGGGGAACATTTCCCATTTCTCTCATGTGGAGGAGATGTACCATGAATTCATGCGTGTTAGTGGGAAGACAATCAATGCACTAGAAATCAATGTTCTAGATGTGAGTGAGTTGTTTGCAAGGTGTGTTGATCCAAACAGCAAGAATGCTCAATCCAACTCCACAAATCACAGCTCAGCGAATAATGATAAACAACATTTTGAGCAAAGGGACACCGAAAGATCAAATGACTTTTTCAGAGAGTACTGCCCAGCACCAAGTTTCGATCTAGGTATAGATGATTTGCACACAAGATCTGCAGACAACACAACACATCAACATGTTGGGTCAAGCACATTTACAGAGCATGAGTTCAAGGAACTCTCAGTACATAACCAGCCAATCATCGATATAACCGACAATGATTATCTGTTGGAGGTTGAAGGCATGGACGAACCGTGTGTTCAAGCAGAAGGAAATGCGTACCAAACACCTGAAAAAAGTTCCAACCAAGGAGAAGCGGGGTCAGGCAGCAAGGTTTACAGCAGTAGTAGTTCAGGAGAGATGCATCCACATCAATTCGAGAGAAGGATTATCAAGCCACCTCCTTGCAAGAGGTCACCTTTCATTGACTATAATGAGAAGAAAGTCTACATGTCCAAACCCAAAGCAAATAGATTGTATGCATCAGTTATTCTGCATGGAAGAATTAATGAAGAAGAATCACCAGATGTGGATACCAGGTATGACAGTATATCACTGCATTTCTTTTTTGGCAGCCATTGCACAATGCACTTTTCACCCCAGGCAAGGTCTGTTATGTTATCCAGGCAATTCAAACCGTGTTTATAAGCAATCCATTTATAGAATCAGGCAACTTGGCTTAGTGTGGAATTCTTATTTTTTTTGAAGTAGTTTCTCCTTTTTGATATGCCCATGCCCCCATGTGTTTTCCCTGAGTTGAAATGGTGGTAGGCAATTCATGGAAGGATTTTGTGAGCTGAATGCCTCTTTTTTTTTCATGCAGCGTAAGGGTAATTGAATATGGCAAATACTTTGTCACGGTCAGGGAGCTCGCAAACTCAATGAAGAAGGAAGGTTTTGTCTTGAGCCATGTAATGGAAGTTGGTATACAGTCTATAATGATGAACTTGCCACCAGACTTAAAGAAGCTCGTGATGCCCGTCAGGTTCTCGATAAGAAAACGCGAAGCAACTAATAGTGTAGTTTTGCGTTTCTTTCTTTTTCTCTTTTTCATAAAAGGTCATGTTCATGTCTGTAATTTTTTACATCAGGTTCAGATGCAAAACATGGAATTGAATGGCAAGGAGCTCATTTCCCGGTTCAAGAAGTCGAATCGCTTGGACCGTAAAGACATGGTAAGTTAATGGTTTCTTTACTTTTTACCAATGAATTTTTTCTATATGACTTTTTATGCTAAAACTTTTGCTTACACAAATGTAAATATTTCTTGGGGGGGGGGGGGGGGATGGGTGTGGTGGCAAGTTGACTACACTCATGAAATTGCTTCTATGTGGCAAGTTGCTTACATTTTTTGCACAACTTGCCTGTGCATTTTTGGCTGGTTGCTTACACAATTAGATAAGTTGCCTATGCATTTTTTGGCTGGTTGCTTACAAAAGTAGATAACCCGCCTATGCATCTTCTGTTTATGGCAAATTACTCACACTAGTACAAAACTGCCATGTGCATTTTCGCTTCTTCAGTCCGTTTCTTAATTGCTTCTATGTGGCAAGTTGCTTACATTTTTTGCACAACTTGCCTGTGCATTTTTGGCTGGTTGCTTACACAAGTAGATAATGCATCTTCTGTTTTTGGCAAATTACTCACACTAGCACAAAACTGGCATGTGCATTTTTTGCTTCTTCAGTCCATTTTCTTAATTTGTGAGAGCACAGAAAAAATTGCTTACATCCAGTTTCTAATATTGTATTTTTTACTAACCCCATTTTTGTTTTTTCTAACAGATTATGTTCCCAGTGTTAGAGAACATCGACAAGACAAAACCTAAAACAGGCAATCATTACTGGATTTTTAACGTGAACATAAGGGATCGACATTTTGAAACTCTTGATTCTTGGAGGACGCTCAAAAACAACTCTTTAGATGTTTGCGCAAGGAAAATGGTTGCAAGCTTTCGGTCTCTATGGGAAGAGCATTACGCCAGTTCCCGTGTCTCGCTGGATGAGTTTGGGCTTACCAACATCGACGTCCCACAACAAAATAATGAGTAAGCATCCACTTCTTTTCACATATTAACTATGGTTTTGTTCATTTTTTTACAAGCGACACAATACTACATAGAGTAAGCATCCAGTTTTTTTTCAATTTTTTGTTTAGGTTCGACTGTGGTGTTTTTGCTCTGACGATAGCAAAAGGTTGGGAGGCAAGGGTTGTTCCAAAATTCACAGCTGAGGATATTCCAAGCATCAGGAAACAATTGACTAACACGTGGGTTGACAACGCCAACAACAAGGCTCCATGGAAAACCCTACTCAAGTTAGCATAGGTCAATTTTTTCTCCCCTCACGCGCGCTACATCCATGTAAATGCATGTGTTGTTTCTTTTGCTCTTTTCTGAACTTTTTGGAGTGTCGGGGGGAGGAGTTGCCTCTATAACAGCTTGTACCAGGCAACTCTATTGCATAAACAGGCAATTTAAGCTTTAATTTGAGGCAAGTTATTCAGGAGGACCCATAAAAGACAAATGAAAGACAAATAGTATGATCATTACATAACCAGGGAATTGTTGCATTTTATAGCATTGCAGAATCTTATGTATGTAAGTTTTGACTATTTATGGGGAGGGCAAGGGTGTTTGCGGGGCAAATCAAAGCACACAACAGGCAACTCAAAACTTATAACCAGGCAACTCAAAACTCTAGTGTGAGGCAAGTCAGCCACAAGAAATCGTAAACCATAAACAATAGTTTAGGATGTTCAAACATACAGACCCACAAATAGTTTAACTCGTGAATGCCATTCGACACATCTTTTTCAGCCATCTGGTCACTGTGTGACCATTACACCAATCTGGTCGGGCAACTTGCACCATTGTGGTTAAAAGAACCACAATAGCTACACTTGTTCTTTCTCTTCGGATGCAGCTCAAGTGCTGATTGAATTCTTTTTGACTTTGCCCTCCCTTTTGTTGTTGATTTTGGAGGGTCTCTAGGAATTGCAGGGCCAAGTGTGGTAGCGGGTCTTCCAAACTATGGTTCAACCATCGTAGTACCTTGTGCGGCTGCAACAGCTGCATGTAGAGATGCCATACTGAGCGGCTGGTGCGCATATCCACCAGGAGCTTGCGCAATAGGAGATGAAATTGCATTGTCATTTTCTTCCTGTGTTGTTGAAGACCCTGGATGCTGCCCAATCCAGCCATCCAGCGTTTCTGTTGATGCGGGCAATGGTGCCAGTCCAGGACCAGCCACATAGGTTGTGTTTGCTGCGTTAGGCCCCCGCGGTGGTTGTATAGCCACCATAGTCTGTGGTGCAGGCCAAATTGCTGGTCTAGGACCCATAGGAGGTCGCGCAGGCCCTCTCGCTAGTGCCGTATCCATCAAAAGTTGTGGCACAGCTCCTCTTAGCGCTTGCACAGGCCTTGTCATTGTTGAGCCCCTTGAAAGTTGCGGCGCTGCTCCACTGTTCAGTGGCACATATCCTGACAGTTGCTGTACAGGCCAGCAGCCTTGTGTCGGAGGGCTCATGGGTAGTGGTACAGCCCTTTTTTGCATCGCTGCACCCCCGAATGCTGTCTGTTGGTGTCTATCCTCACTCATAGAGTTGCCAGTTAGGTTTGGTGCGTTTTTTCTCCGCGTTGCAGAAGTAGGTCGCTGCTGCCTAGGTCCATAAGAGGTTTGTGCATGTTCATCAGGACGCACCGCAGGGCCACTAGTTGCCTGAGTGTTTCTTGGTGGTGGCGCAGAAGCAGGTCTCTGCTGCCCAGGTCCAGAAGGGGCTTGTGAAGGCCCTCCAGGACGCTCCCCAGGGCCACCAGTTGCCTGAGAGTTACTCGGTTGTGGTGCAGAACCATCAGCTGATGGTGGAGGACCACCAGAGGGCCCACTTGTTGGTGCTGCCGGTTTCTTCTTCTTTGACATGTTGAGATTTTTGATTTCATGACGCGCACCACGCATATGTTTCTTTACAATATCCGTCGCAGCATCTGACGCACTAGCAACCCGGGCAAGACTACCAAAATCCATCATCAAATTTGCATGCCTGAGTTCCTTTTTCGATTGTGGTGGCATCTCATCAGGTTGCTCTTCGACAGCAGGGGGTGTGTTGGGAATTGCCATAGGTGTCCACCTTCTAAGTATGTACTGCGCTGGGATTTCATCAACACCAAGGTGGTTGAAAACTTTCAAGATATGGCAGCAAAGCATGCCGTCCCTCTCAATCTTGCAGCAGTCACATCTGTAGTCTCCAGCACTAGCTTCCACCGTGACAAAATAGCCCCTAGAACCATATTTGGCAACCCACTCTTGATTGGGGTAAACCTCATACAAGTTTTCACCATGTGGTCGCACATTGTACCTTGTAGTCAACTGAAACTCATCACGAAACTTCTCGTACAAGTCCCTAGTATACGAACCGTACGCCTGCTTCTCTATTGGGTAATATGACCACATTTCAGTCTGTAAATGTCCTGTCCTGTAGTCTTTTGAACCCTCCCGGACTAGTATGTGTGTTTGGATTTTCTGATATTGCTTCACAAAGTTCAAAATGGACTTGTGTGGGTTCACATATCGCTTAAGGACTGCGTTGAACCCCTCGCTGCGTTGAGTTGACTGCAAGAAAGGGAAGAATTGGTGCTTGAAGTAGCAGGGCACCCATGTCTCTCTGTACTTGTATAGATTCTCGAAGTGGGAGTCAGTCATAGCCTCATACTTCATCATCAGCTCACACCACCTTGCCTCAAATTCTTCCGGCGTCAAGCTGAAGTCAACACAGCTGTTGAAATCTTTGGACAAGCCAGGGTTTCGCCCCAGCAATGGTCCAAGCTTTTCTTGTGCTTTTTTCATAATATGCCAGCGGCAACAGCGGTGCACACTTGTAGGAAAGATCTTTTTAATTGACTGTGCCATTGCGATGTGTTGGTCGGTTATGATGTTGGTGGGTGCTACATTATGCATTGCCTCAAGGAAGGTCTGGAATAGCCAATCAAAGCTCGATGCCAACTCTTGCCTAACAAAGCCACAACCCAACATGAACGACTGCCCATGCCTGTTAATCCCAATGAATGGTGCAAAGGGCATGTTGTACATGTTAGTCATATACGTTGTGTCAAAGGAGATACAATCATGATAAGATTCCACGTACGCCTTCCTTGCTGCACCATCGACCCAGAAAATATTCTCAACCCTGTCTTTCTCATCATATTTTATCTTGTAAAAAAATCTGGATCCTCTCTCTGCTGATCTTTAAAGTAAGCAACTGTCTCTATCATATACCCTTCTTTTGTATCATCCTTGTTCAAGAGCGTCTTGAGGTTTGTAATGTGTTTAGTGCCATAAGGTACAATGAGTTCTGTCCCATAGAAATCTGACATGATGTGCATCATACGACCTGTTCACATGAAGTCACAATGGTGGTCAATCCTTTTTCTACACAAAAACAGTGCCAAAAATAGTTTCTTTTCTGTTTTCAGCAAGGCAAATCAAATGCAAAGCTTGGGCAATTCATGAAGCTATACAAGCAACTACAACCATATGCCCCAGGCAACACATGAGCAGAATACACGAAACAAACCAGGGGGTAACAATGCATTTAGTGAGCAATACAAATTTCAATCATAGGCAAGCTGACCCCATCCAGAAATAAGTACTATTTGTACATTCCTTGTACATTTTAGCTACAAAGAGACTAACCATAGGCAAGTTCAGATTCAACACCAAATTTGTTTTATTAAAAAACTAGGCAAGCAGGAACTTTGCATTGAGCAACAAACAGGTAAACATTAGGCAAGTCCAGCATCCAGAAACAAATCAGGCATTTTATGTCTTTTATCTACTGTTGTAAGCAATTTAGTGGCACTATCAAGCAACTAAGGCATTTGTTTGAAGCAAATCAGTGACATGTTTCAAGCAAAAACAGGTACTTGTTGATGGGCTAAGAAACACACAACCAGTAGGCATGTCCAGGTTCTTAAAGTTAGAAGATAGGGGGGAGGTGGGCGTGGTTCAATACCTGTAGTTAAATTGCAGTTATGAAGATGAGTAAGAAAGGCCCTTTCTTCTGGCGGGATCCCTTGGTGTGATCGCAAATACTTAGTCAAACATGGCTTGTCAACCAACGGATGGTTGTGCTCACAAACAAAGTAAATCACCTCCCATCTGCCATCTATTACCTTCACAATCATCTTAGCTTTCCAACCAGTTTGCACAATTTTATCTCTTTTTCGTTTCTTGTTCCTCCTTTTGCCCTTACTATCATCATCAAGAAAGACAATAGCCTCATCTTCATTATCATCATTTGCTTGCTCAACAATGTCATCTAGAACGGGAATCTTTTCTGCCCCTCTGTCATCAACATTAGGCTTCCGAAACTTCTTGCACACAAACTGTTGTTTTATCAACTCCCCGGTTTTCACATCCTTCCTTGAACTATTCATTTTGATTGAAAACCCCATTTGTAAGGAATATGCATTGTAATGCACCTTGGCATCTTCCAAAGTGGCGAACCTCATGCCCAAGTAAGGCTCCTTGGGCTATGACCAAGCTTCATCATCATTTTCAGCACCCAAACCATTACCAACAGTGCCACCGGTATCACCTGCATCACCTGTGCCATCAAGGGTATGAGCATCACTCCCAGCTGCTATAGCTGCAGGTACTTGTGTACTGCCCGGAGCATGGCCCCCATGACTTGACTGCCCATCTGTCGCCATTGCTTCTGTAGCAGCACCATCAACTCTTTGGATGATAGGGGGATTAGGTGATTCCGCCACAAATTCTGCATTTCCAGTAGCATGTTGTGTACAACATAAAGGATCATCATTATTTTCAGCTGGTTCCTCATTTGGGTTAATCATTGTCAACCTGTTTATTTATTTAGAACATGGGAAAAAGTAAAGCAAGTCAGCAGAGGGTTGACAGCAAGTAGCACATTAAATATAGGCAAGCCAATAGCACACCTACCCAAGCACACAAAAATAGCTCAATCATGTTCAACCTGTGCATTTTTTCAACCAGAAAAATTAAAGCTTGTTGAGGCAAGCTAGTACCACACTAAACTCAGGCAAGCAAACAACACAGCAACGCAAGCACACCAGAGTCACAAGATAGCATTCATTTTTTGTTTTTTGAGGATGCAATTGAACATAACCAGGCAATTCAAAGTGCACTATCAGGCAATCCAAACCATATAACCAGGCAAGTCAAACTATATATGTCAGGCAATATATTATTTTCAGGAGATGCATGGTTTTATTGTACTAATGAATCATGTTTGTACATATAACATAGGCTTGTTTTTTCTGGGTCGATAATATATTTTCTTTTTTCTGTCTTTCTTAAATGCAGGCAACATTGATTTTGGGGAAGCAAAGCATCCTGCCATAGAAGTGCTACTTTGAAGTGTCTTCAGAATGGAACTCACTCCCAAATCAGAGAGATTAGAGCATGTTTAGTGTTAGGAAAAACTCAAGTTAGCTGTTATGGGCATGATCGCTCTTTTATATTCAGACTATTTTCTGCTTTCAGTACCTATGTTTTTGTGTTAGAAAGAACTTAAGTTGACAGTTTTAGGTTTTATCTTTATAGCAGTATGTTTTGAAGTAACGTTTTGCAGTTGATAGTTGTTGGTATATGGCTTTTCTTGTTTTTTTCCTTCTTTTGCAGGATGAAATACTAATAAATTTGCAACTGCATCTTGGCAACTTTCCAATCTTTCTTGGATCATGGTGAAGGATATGCTGTAACAAAGGTAAATCGTACTACACAACTGTCTCTTGTTTTTTAGTTGCAATTTATTCTTCTAGTGTTTTTTACTATTGAAACCAAGGAATAATGGAAACAAATGACCAAGAGGAATCTTTTTCTAGCTTCTTCCAGAGTTGCCTTGACATCATTAGCTTCTTCCAGTGTTGTCTTATAAGTTTCAAAAGTGTTCATGATTTGCCATGTCATAAGTTTCCAAAGCTGTGTGCATACATATAGTTAGTTGCCTCATTATAGCACTGTTCTTGCTCAAAACAGAATGTCTAATTTTCCAATAACATTTTCATAAGCAATTAATAGAACTGGAACACATCGGAAAATAGATCATAATCATCATAGCACTGGTTTTCATCCTCCTGTTTTTGTCTACAGATAACAAATGTGTTCATATGCAACAGATCTGCAAACAGTATTTGAAAACTGGCAAGAACCATCACTTAGGGTGCACCACACTACTAAATTTGCCTAAACCAGGGAGCTGAAACTTGCCTAAACATCAAACTAAACATGCTCAGCATCACATCTTTTTTACACAATGTTTTGCACAACTACAGCTTTGTACAAATCATGGGGAAAGAGGAGGGGGATCTGGAAGTGAGCTAAAATCTGACCTTTTTGCCTTGATTTTCTTGTCTTTTGCAAGGCAATCAGGAAGGAGGCACCTTGATTTTGCCTAGAGAAGAAACAATAATGGAGCCGCCATTGGAGGGCTGTGAAGGTGTTTTGGATCTGGAAGAGGTGAGGGGAAGGGGCTTGCTGTCCTTTGTGGCTTGGGGGAGAAGAAGATGGGGCTGCGGGTTAGGTGAGGGGAGAAAAGAAGGGGAAAAGATGATGCGCAGGGGTGGGGGAGGGATCGGGCGAAGGAGAGGACCAGGTGGTTTGTTCGCTCGATGGTTGATCGGGAGGCGGGACCAGGTGCTTTCCTATCCTAGGGTGGCTGCCAGGAAAGGTGGACAGAAACCTACTCTATTTGGGGTGGCTGCCAGGAAACGCTAGGGAGCACCCGACTGCTCCCTAAACGCGTCCTTTTATTAGAGCGTTTGCTAACTAACAGGTACCTGATCTTCGCGTTAGTCTTTTTCTTCTTCGCGCGAGGCCAAAGGCGGGGATGACATTAGGAGTGACAGCGACGATCGTTAGCCACTGCGAAACCGACACCGAACTGTGAATGAGCGCGAGCTAGCGGGAGCGAGTCAAACACTTGACATGTGCGGGTCAGGGGTGTAGGGTCATCGGAGTTGCTGTAGTTTGGAGGGCTCTAGAGGGTAGTCGTGCCTGTTGAGTATGTTGATTATTAGGAAAGACGAGATAGACTAGGATTTATTCTGCTTTGTCTTGTACTTCAACTAGATCATTTTGTACTCCTATATATATGCCCACGAGGCTGAAGCAATACAACGAACTATTCCATCAATCTTCTCTCCTCCCTTTTAACATGGTATCTATTGCAAGTCGGTCCTAAGGGCGTGCATGAGTTTCTCGATGCGGCTGAGGCAAACAAGAAGAATGGTTTTATGTGTTGTCCATGCCCTGATTGTGGGAATACGAAGTCTTACTCTGACCGGAAAATCCTTCACACCCACCTGCTTTACAAGGGTTTCATGCCACACTATAATGTTTGGACGAGGCACGGAGAAATAGGGGTTATGGTGGAAGACGACGAAGAAGAAGAGTACGATGAAAACTACGTGCCCCCTGAATACCGTGATGCTGCAACGAGGGGAGATGGTGAAGATCAAGAGGAACCAGACGATGTGCCCAATGATGCTGCAACGGGTGAAGGTGCTAAAGATCATGAGGAACCAGACGATGTGCCCGATGATGATGATCTCCGCCGGTTCATTGTCGATGCAAGGACGCAATGCAAAAGTCAAAAGGAGAAGCTGAAGTTCGATCGCATGTTAGAGGAAAAAAAGGGTTGTACCCCAATTGCGAAGATGGAAACACAAAGCTCGGTACCGTACTGGAATTGCTGCAATGGAAGGCAGAGAATGCTGTGCCTGACAAAGGATTTGAGAAGCTACTGAAAATATTGAAGAAGAAGCTTCCAAAGGATAACGAATTGCCCGACAGTACATACGCAGCAAAGAAGGTCGTATGCCCTCTAGGATTGGAGGTGGAGAAGATACATGCATGCCCTAATGACTGCATCCTATACCGCGGTGCATACAAAGATCTGAACGCATGCCCCGTATGCGGTGCATTGCGGTATAAGATCAGAAGAGATGACCCTGGTGATGTTCACGGAGAGCCCCGCACGAAGAGGGTTCCTGCGAAGGTGATGTTGTATGCTCCTATAATACCACGGTTGAAACATCTGTTCAGAAACGGAAAGCATGCCAAGTCGATGCGATGGCACAGTGAGGACCGTAGGAAAGACGGTAAGTTGAGAGCACCCGATGACGGGTCGCAGTGGAGAAAAATCGTGAGAAAGTACTGGGATGAGTTTGGAAAGGACCCAAGGAACGTATGGTTTGCTTTAAGCAAGGATGGCATTAATCCTTTCGGGGAGCAGAGCAGCAATCACAGCACCTTGCCGATCACTCTAGGTATGTATAACCTTCCTCCTTGGATGTGCATGAAGCGGAAGTTCATTATGATGCCAATTCTCATCCAAGGCCCTAAGCAACCCGGCAACGACATTGATGTGTACCTAAGGCCATTAGTTGAAGAACTTTTACAGCTGTGGAATGGAAACGGTGTACGTACGTGGGATGAGCATGGACAGGAGGAATTTAACCTAAAGGCGTTGCTTTTCGTGACCATCAACGATTGGCCCGCTCTCAGTAACCTTTCAGGACAGACAAACAAAGGATACCACGCATGCACACACTGTTTAGATGACACTGAAAGTATATACCTGGACAAATGCAGGAAGAATGTGTACCTGGGCCATCATCGATTTCTTCTGACCAACCATCAATGTCGAAAGAAAGGCAAGCATTTCAAAGGCGAGGCAGATCACCGGAAGAAGCCCGCCATGCGTACCGGTGATCACGTACTTGCTATGGTCAATGATTTACACGTAATCTTTGGAAAGGGTCCCGGCGCAGTAGCTGTTCCGAATGACGCTGAGGGACACGCACCCATGTGGAAGAAGAAATCTATATTTTGGGAGCCACCCTACTGGAAAGACCTAGAGGTCCGCTCTTCAATCGACGTGATGCACGTGACGAAGAACCTTTGCGTGAACCTGCTAGGCTTCTTGGGCGTGTATGGAAAGACAAAAGATACACCTGAGGCACGGGAGGACCTGCAACGTTTGCACGAAAAAGACGGCATGACTCAGAAGCAGTATGAAGGTCCTGCCAGCTACGCTCTTACGAAAGATGAGAAAGAAATCTTCTTTGAATGCCTGCTCAGTATGAAGGTCCCGACTGGCTTCTCGTCGAATATAAAGGGAATAATAAATATCCCAGAGAAAAGTTCCAGAACCTAAAGTCTTATGACTGCCACATGATTATGACGCAACTGCTTCCGGTTGCATTGAGGGGGCTTCTACCGGAAAACGTCCGATTAGCCATTGTGAAGCTATGTGCATTTCTCAATGCAATCTCTCAGAAGGTGATCGATCCAGAAATGGTACCAAGGCTAAGGTGTGATGTGGCGCAATGTCTTGTCAGTTTCGAGCTGTTGTTCCCACCATCCTTATTCAATATCATGAGGCATGTCCTAGTTCATCTAGTCGACGAGATTATCGTTCTGGGGCCCGTATTTCTACAATATGTTCCCCTTTGAGAGGTTCATGGGAGTCCTAAAGAAATATGTCCGTAACCGCGCTAGGCCAGAAGGAAGCATCTCCATGGGCCATCAAACAGAGGATGTCATCGGGTTTTGTGTTGACTTCATTCCTGGCCTTAAGAAGATAGGTCTCCCTAAATCGCGGTATGAGGGGAGACTGACTGGAAAAGGCACGCTAGGAGCAGACTCAATAATATGCAGGGATGGGCATTCTTGGTCTCAAGCACACTACACAGTTCTACAGAACTCTACCTTGGTGACCCCGTATGTCGATGAACACAAGAACAGTCTGCGCTCCAAACACCCGGAGCAGTGCGACGACTGGATTACATGTGAACACATTAGGACTTTCAGCAGTTGGTTGGAAGCACGTCTCAGAGGTGACAACACTGTTTGTGACGAGTTGTACTTGTTGTCCAGGGGACCATCTTTGACTGTATTGATTTACAAAGGATACGAGATAAATGGGAATACATTTTACACGATTAACCAAGATCAAAAGAGCACCAACCAAAACAGCGGTGTCCGCTTTGATGCAACAACCGAGAAGGGAAAGGACAAATATTATGGTTACATAGTGGACATATGGGAACTTGACTACAGACAAGATTTTAAGGTCCCTTTGTTTAAGTGCAAATGGGTCAATCTGTCAGGAGGCGGGGTACATGTAGACCCACAGTACAGAATGACAACAGTGGATCTGAAAAATCTTGGGTACACTGACGAACCGTTCGTCCTAGCCAATGATGTGGCACAGGTTATCTATGTGAAGGACATGTCTACCAGACCGAGAAAAAGAAAAGATAAGGAAACGAATACATCATACGATGAGCCAAAGCGCCACATAGTTCTTTCAGGAGAAAGGGATATCCTGGGAGTGGAGGGCAAGACTGACATGTCTGAAGATTATGAAAGGTTGCATGAAACTCCTCCCTTCAATGTCAAGGCTGACCCAAGCATTCGGATAAATGATGAAAATTATCCATGGTTACGGCGCAATAAGCAAATGACAAAAGCGAAGAAAAAGTGAAGACTTTCTCCCACAACTATTATGATGATACCATGCCAAATTTGTAACAGACGAGCATGCTATGCCAACTTTTCAGAGTTCATTTGAAAACTATGAATTCAGGTCGAATTTTCTCTATAGGTGCATCTATGTTCATTTTTTTAGTAAAGTTAATCACAAACTTGTGATTCACACAAATTTCAAAGAATTCAAATTTTAACTATTCAAATTTGAGTTTATATTTTTCTAAAACTAATGGCACTAACATAAAGTTTATAATTTTGCTAACCTAAAATCAAAAAGAATAAAAAAAATAAAGCAAAAAACAAAAGAAAATAAATAATATAGAAAGCAAAACAAAAACAAAAGAAAATAAATTACCAAATTGAGTATAATGATAAAACACAGTAATATTAAATAGCAGGAAAAAATGACTCAAAAGTCAATTTTTATTGTAAAGTTATTCATAAACTAGTGACATAAAATAAAAAAGAAATAACTACAAAACTATAAGTATTTAGTTCTAAGTAGAAATGAAAAAAATAGCAAAAAAAATGCCACCAACTGGGCCACCACGGCCTGAATACGATTAGAAACCCAACCATGGGCCAGGATTCAGGCCTGCAGCAGGCCCAGTAGGCCCACAGGCATTGCAATGGTAGATTATGCCCGAAAGCCTGCAGTTGAGAGGAGCTCGAGAGGGTGGGCGCAGCAGCGCTTATAAACCACTCCCGAGCCCTCTCAAGTAGCGAGGTGGGACTAAACTTTTGGTCGCGGGGCAGCACAGGGCCATTGGTCCCGGTTGGTGGGACGAACCGGGACCAAAGGGGGGCATTGGTCCCGGTTCATGGCACCAACCGGGACCAATGGCCCCCTTTAGTCCCGGTTGGTGCCACCAACCGGGACCAAAGGTCGCCGCTACCCGCCCTTTGGGCTGCTGAAAAGAGGCCTTTGGTCCCGGTTGCTGGCACCAACCGGGACTAAAGAGGGGCATTGGTCCCGGTTTACGCCACCAACCGGGACTAAAGCTTAGACTATATAACAAACACTTGTGAAAATTTTTAGTTTGCATCGCCAGTTCCCCCCTCCCCCGCCGACGACGTCGTGAGGCTGCTCCACCTCGCCGTCTACGCCGCTGCCGCCAACCCGTCGCCTCCCCGAGCCCGCGTCGTCCTCATCGCCGGCATCCCCGAGCCCGCCGTCCTCGTCGTCCCCGTCGCTGCGTGCCTCCCCGAGCCCACCCCTCCTCGTCCCTGTCGTCGGCCGCACGCCGTCCCGAGACCGCCGTCCCCGTCACGCGTGCCGCCCCAAGCCGGCCGTCCTCGTCGCCGGACTCCTGCCATCGCCGCCCCCCTCGAAGTGAGCCCCCCCCCTTTCCGATGCATGGTCCCGATCAAGTGCGGCCCTTGCTCTCTGCCCCTGCTCCATGGTCGCCGCCGGCCCCGATGCATTGAAGAGCAGAAGCAGAGGAGAAGGTGAGGAGAGGAGAAGGATCGAGTGGAGCAGTAGCAAACTTTTCTGAAATTTCTGAATTTTTTTACACATATGAACAGTGCATATAGAGGGTGTTTGATCAAATGCTAGATGGCTTTGGGCATTTTTAGTATTTATGATATTTTTTGTGGTGAGGTACGGATGCAAGACAAATGAAGTGTGGGTACTGTCATGAAGCTGGAGTAATTTTTGTGGTTGTAAAAGAGTTAGGAAAATTTAGAATGTGCTAAATATGTCAAAAATATTTTTTTGTTGATACAAAGTTTTTTGTTCATAGAAAGTTTTTCTTTCATAGGCAGAAAGTTTTTATATATGACTATGGATATATGAGCAATGATGATCCATGGATGTATGCATTGATATATATGAGAAACGATGTTTCATAGAATATTTACCAAGCATATATGTATTTTTGTTCATAGCATTTTTTCCATTTACATATGTATGTGGCTATAGATGGATATATATGAGAAATTATGATCCATGGAAAAGTTTTATATATGCAAAAGTTGCATTTTTAGAAAAGTTTTATATATCTAGCTAGGAAAGGAAGAAGAAAGAAAAAGGAGAGGAAAAACAAAAATAAGAAGAGGAAGAAAGGAGAAGAATAGGAGAGGAAGAAGAGGAGAAGTAAATAAGAAGAGGAAAAAAGAAGAAAAAGAAGAGGAGAAGAAGAAAGGAATAGAGGAGAAGAAGAAAGGAATAGAGGAGAAGAAGAAAAAATAGAAATTTCTTACTATGATTCCTTACTATGATTAGCTAGCTAGTTCTACGTTTGCCACTAATATATCCATTTGTCATGTTTGAATAATAATTGACATGTTGTAAATATTTGTAGAAACTATGGACACCACCCGAGACGAAGCAAACGAAGCGATGTTGAGGGACATAATCGCAGAAGGAAGTGATGTCGTCTCGTTGTATCTCAACGACAGCGATGGTACTCTGGAAGGAGAGGGTGAAGAAGCTAGCTCTGGTGACCTAATGCCGGTGCAAGAAGAAGAACGTGAGGACTACTCCGGTGACCCAATGCTGGTGCAAGAAGGAGACCGTGATGACGGCTCCGTTGACCGAACCGAGTCCGGCCAGGTATATATATTAGTTAAGCCTGTGCTGACTAGCTAATTGATGCATTCATAGTTTTGGTATGTACACATATTAATTAAGTCTTTGCTCTTTTTTCTAGCCCTCCGGATCGAGCACAACTGAGGTAAAGAGACGAGGCCCGAAGAAAAAGTTGACCTCGGATGAAAGGTTTGAGATCATAGCAATCGCGCCCGACGGCCAACCTATTGAACCCATCCGAACAAAGAAGGCATTTGTTGCTCAGTGCGGGGTTCTGGTTAGGGACAAGATCCCGATCAGCATCCAGCAATGGTTCAAGCCGGCTACAGAAGACCCTGAGGTGTCTTACGTCAATGATATGCAGAAAAATGATCTTTGGACTGAGCTGAAGACAAATTTCACCCTACCGCCAGAGGATGATCTGGAGAAGCCAGTTGAGCAATTAATCAAGTCTTTTGCTCTTAAGAGGATGGCAGACCTATTCAGGAGGTGGAAGAATGACCTGAATAGGTTTGTCGAGAAAAAAGAGACACCAGAATTCAAGGGCATATATGAGAAGATCAGAGATGACTGCCCTGCATTTGTGGCCTACAAGACATCGGAAAAGAGTAAGAAGATGTCGGCAACAAACAAGAAAAATGCTGCCAAGAAGAAGCTTCACCATCATACCGGGTCAGGTGGCTACCTCGTAGCCCAGCCTAAGTGGGCCAAGGCTGAGAATGATCTGCTTGCAAAAGGGGTCGAACCAGAGACAATGAGCTGGCCAGACCGTTGCCGGACTTGGTTCTTCGGGGCTGGCGGAACCTTGGACCCTGTAACAGGGAAGTGCATTTGGACGGATGAGCAACTTGACATACCCTTGAAGAAGCTTCGGTACTATATCGCTGCAGCGCAAAAATGGACGTTCCTTCCAGATAGAGAGAACGACGAGCTCACAAAGGCCCTCGGAAATCCTGAGCACCCTGGACGGACATGAGGCACACTAGGCTCCATTCTGTGGAAGGCTGGGTTTCTGGACGCAGGCGGTTAAAAAAGCCAGGAGAGGAGGAAGAAAGTGCAGCAGTCCGAACTGCAGGCGCTTAAAGAAAGGGTACTCGGGATAGAGGAACGAGAAGCAAATCGCAGCAAACGAACTGCCGAAGCTTCCCCTGAAGCTACCTCGCCATCTCAGCGGAGAAGCAGCATGGCGTCCACCGAGCTGCTTCAGCCGGAGCTTGTCTTGACGGCTCCTGCCAGCTATCCTGTGGATGCTATCACGGAGGCTCAAATTTGCCACCTTATGACGCAATGGATGAATATGAAGGTCAAGGCGGCTGTTGGCTCTGTTTTTCCTAATGAACCCGACGCAACTTTTCACTGCCAGCCGATCCCCGAAGGATATGCTAAGGTGATGGTGGATGAAATAACGGAGGAATTTGAGGACCTCCCACTTGACCACCCTACCGGAGAAGGGGAGACTCGGCTGGGTTCTGCTCTGAAGAATCCATGCCTATGGCGGAAGGAGCTCATCAACCTTCCAAACTGGACGCCTCCGCCTCCTCCTCCTCCTCCGGCGAGTCAGGGCACTCCGCCTCCTCCACCGCCTCCTCCTCCGGCGAGTGACGATCAGGGCCCTCGGCCGGCTCCTTCTCTGGCGCGTGGCGGCACTCCGCCTCCTTCTCCGCCTGCGCCGGCGCGCCCGAGCAGCCAGCCTACTCCTTCTCCGCCTCGTCAGCAAGGGCGGAAGAGACCCGCCGCCGCTCCGGCAGCTGCTCCGGCGCGTCGTACTCCTTCTCCTCCGCCTCGTAAGCAAGTTAAGAAGACTGCCGCTCCTTCTGCTCTGCCGGCGTCTAGCAGTACAGCCAAAGGCGGGAGAAAATACAAATTCGGTCCTTCTCTGAAGACTCCAGAGAAGTTACCATACGAGATGACCCCGGAGGAGAACGCGAGGATCGAGCGAACCGAGAAGGATGACTGGTTTCAAGGGTTGAAAGCACGGAGACACCCACCTCCAAAGGAGAAGGTAGATTCGGTGAAAGTGAAGCGCACTCTGGCTGCCCTGGCAAAACCACCCAAGTCTCCGCCAAAAGGCAACTATGAGCGCATTATTGCCAAGACATGGGCCGAAGCATCGCGGTCGGGAAGTACAGTCAGTGATCAAAGGCTGAAAGAACGACGAGTAGCTGGGAAACAAATTGCCCAGCTCGGCGAATAAGCAAAGCAATCGTGCCCCCCGCTCAAGGTGCCTAGCGTCGATCCGAGGATGGCGCCCGGTTATAACAATCTTGACGATTACCTGCCCGATGATGTACATTATGATTTCTTGGACGTGCAGATACACAGATACGAGTACGGGAAGCCTCTCGTCAAAGATGAAAGATCTCTAACAACGATGATGTGAATATTGCATGATTGGTACATGAAAACCTGCAGAGAGTCTGGGGGGAGGAATACTTTGTATATGAGAGTTAAACCGGAGCATGACCTCGTTGGAATTGAACTGTTGCATGTTCCATTTGAGGAGTTCTATCAGTTTTTCAATCAGTTGGCCCTCGATAAAGCAATGGTCACCTGCTACTGTCTGTAAGTACTACTACTTCTGTCATTAAGTCTCTCTATATAGCTCGGCTCTTTCATTGCATGTATTTATAATTATCCTCACTATATTATGCAGATTGAAGATCGCCGAATTGAAGAAAAGACAAATCGGTGATATTGGGTTCATTAACACAAATCTCATAGATGCAGTTCAGGTTAAAGATCATGCCGCAGAAACCGAGGCCAACTTGCTACGATCATTCAAAATAAATGAACACAAAGATATAATACTCTTTCCTTACAACTTCAAGTGAGTGTTGTCTTGTGCATATTCGGTTTCCCTTATATATTAGTCCAGGTTATAGTAATGTAATTGATGAGTTATGCATGCGTGAGCAGTTTCCACTATATTCTCCTGGAGATTAGGCTTGAGCAGGGAGTAGTAACTGTCTTGGACTCGAGACGAAAAGATCCCCAGGAGTATGCGGACATGACTGAAATCCTCAAGAAGTAAGTTAAATCGATCATTATCCACCATATCAGCAAATTTTTTCATTTCCTGATATCAAGTAATTGTTTCTTTTGTCTGGCAGTGTTTGGAGAAAATTCAGTACAAAATCCCCGGGACTCCCGAAGGAGCTGGAATTTAGATTCCCGAAAGTAAGTACTATAGTACCATGTTCCGCGCGTCTCCTAGCTATTGATTCAAGCGCTAGTTTCGTCAATACCATTTGGCATTCTTGCTTATCTGTTTGATTGACCTCTATTTCTTGTAAAGTGGTTGTGGCAGGAACAAGGGAATGATTTCTGTGGATACTACGTCTGCGAGTCCATCCGCCACACGACCTGTGAGCGGGGCGGGTACTCTGAGAAACAATATGAAGTGCGTAAGAAATAATATTCACAATTTTTGTTTATTACCATCATTTGTGTTGAGTTTCATTCGTTCATATATATATATATATATATATATATATATATATATATATATATATATATATATTGACCCCTTCTTCAAATTAGATGTTTCGGCAGCGGGATGAACTCCTAGAACCAGATCGCATGCGAGCAATTCAAGAGGAATTGGCGGCATTCTTTCTTGACCACGTGATCGCTGAAGACGGAGAATACTATGTGGACCATGCGTCCATAATTTAAGAGATTATATTTGTAAAAGATAATTATTGTATATATGTAGCCGGTAGTGTCGGACGATAGATATACGAGAACTTGTTGTTCGACCAATCTCTCGGAGAAGGAGAGGTGGTCGATATCACTTCTCTCTCTATGCATATATGTTCATGACGATCTTCTGTTTCCTTCGTTTGCTTACTAGCTAGTTAGCGTGCCTAGTCCTCTCTATACGAATGTATAGTACATAGCATCGACCAAGCACGGACATAAGAGAGGACACTTCTCCCTATTAATTAGCTATCTAACACAATATATGAAATACCTAAATTAACCTCCCAAAACCCCGAACCCCCCCCCCCTTTCAAAAAAAACCAAAAATCCCAGCCACAGAAATGCTGACGCGTGGAGGTCTATTGGTCTCGGTTGGTGCCACCAACCGGGACCAAAGGCCCTCTTGCCTGGGCTCGGCGCACAGGCCACGTGGAGGCCCATCTGTCCCGGTTCTGGTTTGAACCGGGACTAAAGGGTGAGGGTATTAGTAACGACCCTTTAGTCCCGGTTCGGGAACAGGGACTAAAGGCCCTTACAAACCGGGACAAAAGGCCGGTTTTCTACTAGTGTTGATCGGCGTCTACTTTTTGGTTTTCCGGTCTATGTGATCCGGTTTGCGTCGCCCACTGATGTCTACTACACAACCTTCTTCTTGTAGACGTTGTTGGGCCTCCGAGTGCAGAGGTTTGTAGGACAGTAGCAAATTTCCCTCAAGTGGATGACCTAAGGTTTATCAATCCGTGGGAGGCGTAGGATGAAGATGGTCTCTCTCAAGCAACCCTGCAACCAAATAACAAAAAGTCTCTTGTGTCCCCAACACACCCAATACAATGGTAAATTGTATAGGTGCACTAGTTCGGCGAAGAGATGGTGATACAAGTGCAATATGGATGGTAGATATAGGTTTTTGTAAACTGAAAATATAAAAACAGCAAGTTAACAAGCGATAAAAGTGAGCGTAAACGGTATTGCAATGATAGAAAACAAGGCCTAGGGTTCATACTTTCACTAGTGCAAGTCCTCTCAACAATAATAACATAGTTGGATCATATAACTATCCCTCAACATGCAACAAAGAGTCACTCCAAAGTCACTAATAGCGGAGAACAAACGAAGAGATTATGGTAGGGTACGAAACAACCTCAAAGTTATTCTTTCCAATCAATCCGTTGGGCTATTCTATAAGTGTCACAAACAGCCCTAGACTTCGTACTAGACTAACACCTTAAGATACAAATCAACCAAAACCCTAATGTCACCTAGATACTCCAATGTCACCTCAAGTATCCGTGGGCATCATTATACGATATGCATCACACAATCTCAATTCATCTATTCAACCAACACATAGAACTTCAAAGAGGGCCCCAAAGTTTCTACCGGAAAATCACGACGAAAACGTGCGCCAACCCCTATGCATAGGTTTCCAATGTCACGAAACCCGCAAGTTGGTCACCAAAACATACATCAAGTGGATCAATAGAATAACCCATTGTCACCACGGTTATCCCACGCAAGACATATATCAAGTGTTCTCAAATCTTTAAAGACTCAATCCGATAAGATAATTTCAAAGAGAAAATTCAATCCATTACAAGAGAGTAGAGGGGGAGAAGAAACATAAAATCCAACTATAATAGCAAAGCTGGCGATACATAGCTACTGGTACGTACCTTCAGCCCCGAGGGTGAACTACTCCCTGCTCGTCATGGAGAGCGCCGGGATGATGAAGATGGCCACCGGTGAGGGTTCCCCCCTCTGGCAGGGTGCCGGAACAGGGTCCCGAGAGGTTTTTGGTTGCTACAGAGGCTTGCGGCGGCGGAACTCCCGATCTAATCTCTGTTCTGGAAGTTTTAGGGTACGTAGGTATATATGGGTGCAGGAAGTACGTCGGTGGAGCTTCGGGGGCCCCATGAGGCAGGGGGGCGCGCCCTAGGGGGGTGGGCGCACCCCCCACCCTCGTGAGCACCTCCCTTGGCTCCTGACATGGGGTCCAAGTCCATCCGGTAGCTTTCCTTCAAAAAATAACCTCTCCAGTTGATTTCGGTCCGTTTCGACTCCGTTTGATATTCCTTTTCTTCGAAACACTGACATAGACATAAAACAGCAAATCTGGGCTGGGCCTCCGGTTAATAGGTTAGTCCCAAAAATAATGTAAAAGTGGATAATAAAGCCCAATATTGCCCAAAACAGTAGATAATATATCATGGAGCAATCAGAAATTATAGATACGTTGGAGACGTATCACCCACCACAGTCGTCGACCCTGTGCGTCTCTACTCCAACACCGGCGCGATTGGCCGGCTACTTCACTGACCCGGCGGCCTCGCGCATCGTTGCTACCTCTTGAGCTTGCGTTGGTTTTCCCCGAAGAGGAGAGGATGATGCAGCAAAGTAGCGTAAGTATTTCCCTCAGTTTTTGAGAACCAAGGTATCAATCCAGTCAGAGGCCACGCTCAAGTCCCTCGTACCTGCACAAATCGATAGCAACTCTCAACCAACGCGATTAGGGGTTGTCAATCCCTTCGCGGTCACTTACGAGAGTGAGATCTGATAGAGATAATATTTTTGGTATTTTTGGTATAAAGATGCAAAGTGAAAAGTAAAAGGCAAAGTAAAAAAGCAAAACAAGATTAAAGTGATGGAGATTGATATGACGAGTATAGACCCGGGGGCCATAGGTTTCACTAGTGGCTTCTCTCAAGAGCATAAGTTTTCTACGGTGGGTGAACAAATTACTGTTGAGCAATTGACAAAATTGAGCATAGTTATGAGAATATCTAGGCATGATCATGTATATAGGCATCACGTCCGTGACAAGTAGATCAAAACGATTCTGCATCTACTACTATTACTCCACTCATCGACGGCTATCCAGCATGCATCTAGAGTATTAAGTTAAAAACAGAGTAACGCTTTAAGCAAGATGACATGATGTAGAGAGATAAATTCATGCAATATGAAATAAACCCCATCTTATTATCCTCGATGGCAACAATACAATACGTGCCTTGCTGCCCCTTCGGTCACTGGGAAAGGACACCGCAAGATCGAACCCAAAGCTAAACACTTCTCCCATGGCAAGAACTACCAATCTAGTTGGCCAAACCAAACGGATAATTCGGAGAGACTTGCAAAGATAACCAATCATACATAAAAGAATTCAGAGAAGATTCAAATATTGTTCATAGATAGACTTGATCATAAACCCACAATTCATCGGTCTCAACAAACACACCGCAAAAAGAAGAAAATTACATCGAATAGATCTCCACAAGAGAGGGGGAGAACATTGTATTGAGATCCAAAAAGAGAGAAGAAGCCATCTAGCTAATAACTATGGACCCGAAGGTCTGAGGTAAGCTACTCACACTTCATCGGAGAGGCTATGATGATGCAGAAGCCTTCCGTGATGACGACCCTCTCCGGCGGAGCTCCGGAACAGGCCCCAAGATGGGATCTGATGGATACAGAAAGTTGCGGCGGTGGAATTAGGTTTCTGGCTCCTGTTCTGATCGTTTGGGGGTACGTGGGTATATATAGGAGGAAGAAGTACGTCGGTGGAGCCTCGGTGGGCCCACGAGGGTGGTGGCGCGCCTGGGGGTGTAGGGCGCGCCCCCTACCTCGTGCCCACCTCGAAGCTTCCTTGGCATAGGGTCCAAGTCTCCTGGGTCATATTCGGGAAGAAAATCACGTTCCAGAAAGGATTATTCTGTTTGGACTCCGATTGATATTCTGTTTCTTCGAAACACTGAAATAGGCAAAAAAACAGCAATTTTGGGCTGGGTCTCCGGTTAATAGGTTAGTCCCAAAAATAATATAAAATTTGAAACTAAAGCCCAGTATTGTCCAAAACAGTAGATAATATAGCATGGAGCAATCAAAAATTATAGATACATTGCAGACGTATCAGTCGTCCGCGCGTCTGCCCGTCGGTCGCCCCGACTCGGCGGCCTCGCACGTCGTCCGCGCGTCGTCCCGCCGGTCGACCCGACCCGGCGGCCTAGCGTCATACGGCGGCCCTTCACCGCCGCCATTCGCGCGACGGCCCGCCCGTCGATCTACGCCGGCCGTCACCGCCCTGCTCCGACTGGGACTCCTACATCACCCCGACCTGGCGGCCTCGCGCCATGCGGCGGCCAATCATAGCCGCCCTGTCGCCCGCCGCCGCCGGCTTCATCTCGGACTCCGCCGCCACCACGCCTCCACCAAGCGGAGTCCCCGACCTCGCGCGCGATCGGCTTGATCACCCGCTCGCCGTTGTGATCCGCCTCATCTACGCCGCGCGACCGACCTGGACCGTCGGATACGCGCGCCTCCGCAGGTCCCGTGAAGATCGTCCTCGAGTTTAGCGCGCCTCTCCATCAATCGAGCATCGGGCTACCGCTGCATCACCCCGTCGGGCCGCAGCGCCGCCGCCCCGTGGTTCTTCTCCCGGCTGCACCGACCCGCGTCACCGCTGTGTTGTCTCTTCGGGTCGTAATGCCGCGGCCCGCGGTCCCCCGCCGCCCCGAGGGCGTTCCCTCTAGGCCGTCCCGTGGCTGCATCGACCCTCGCGGCCGCTGCGTCGCCCCGTCGGGCCGCAGCAAGCGTGGCACGCGGTCCACGCCGCCGTCCCGAGGCCGTCCCCGCGGTTGCACCGACTCGCGAACCGCCATTGTGTCGCCCCTTCGGGCCGCAGCGTCACGTCCCGCGGACCCCGCCGCCGCCCAGGGGTCTTCCCGCCGTCGCCCCAACCCGCCTGTCGCCGCTGTGTCGCCCTTTCGGGCCGTAGCGCTGCGGCCCGCGGTCCACCGCCGTTGCTGTGCGTCGACTTCCCGTGGTATGCGCCGCGCCGCCTTTCTTGGCGCGGGAACGCCACCGTCCGCGCCGGTCTTTGTCACGCTGTCAGGGTGATTCGCCTACTTCGAGAATCGCCGCCGCATTTCTAACCTAGCCGCCGCCGCCGTCAGGCCGGCGCCGCCGCTACCCATGTAGCCGCCGCCCGTCCATCTCCTTTGTCTTCGTCCAGCACCAGCCCGTCGCCAGCGTCGCCGTCATCTACCACGACCACTTCGTCTACTCTGACAACCGTGGGTAACATCGGCCCCGCGCCGATTGGCGCCGCAACTGTCGTCGAGTCCTTCTCTGCTGGCCTCTCCGGCTTCTTCGACATGGCGTACAGCTCGTGCAGGTCCCTGTCCATGCATGCCCGGTGCTGGCAACACCGTCGCGTGCCTTCGTCCACGACATGTCCCCGGGCCCGGCAAACCTGGTGCGGCGCTTTGTCAACTTCGTCTTCGTCCATCTACGCATGCCCGGTGCTAGCAACACCGACGCGTGCCTTCGTCTACGATGTGTTCCCGGGTTTGGCAACCCCGTCGCAACGCGTCGTCAACAACGTCTTCTTCCCGGCGCACCACTACTTCGACACTTCTGCGCCTATGACTAATTCGGCGCCTCCTTGCGCCCGCGGCTCCACGACGACTTCCTCGACACCGGCCACCCCGACTCGACACCGACCATGGCATTGTTCGCACGGCTACCTTGACCACGGCTCCACCACCCATGCTCTCGGCTACATCGACAAATGGCACAAAGGGCTACCGCCTGCTTGAGCAACCTCGTTGGTTTCCACTCCAGCCACGACTCCGCGATGCGTCGACCGTTACGACTGGGGGGAGGGGGGGGAGGGTCCGTCGGCTTGCGTTTGAATTCTTCTCCAGTCTCACCATCTGCGTCGCTGGCGTTGTGACTACGGAGGGATGTTGAGTACATTGATTATTAGGAAAGACGAGATAGACTAGGATTTATTCTGGTTTGTCTTGTACTCCAAGTAGATCATTTTGTACTCCTATATATATGCCCACGAGGTTCAAGCAATACAACAAACTATTCCATCAATTCTCTCTCCTCCCTTTTAACAGTGGCGGTGGCCAACACGACGGCTGGGAGCAGAGGCAGGTGGTTAGGGTTGGGTAGGTCGCGGAGGAGCAAAAAGAAACGCAGCAGGAACCATCGTCTTTCTTTTTCATTTTTTCCCCAAGAGGGTCTTTCATATTGTTGGGTCCCTGCATGAGGCGAACCATAGAATGCACGTCCAGTTGATCATGTGTGCATGCCTGCGTACTATAGAAAAACGAAGCAGACATGCAGAAAGACCAAGCGAAGGGAAGCGGAGAGGACTAAACAAAGACCACCATACTTGTGATATGATCTTTTTCTGTTTGTTTCCTACGGACGGACGACACCTACCAAGGAGCCATGGAGCAGTTGGCTGCTATCTGGTGTAGGGCAAAGCTTTAGGGTTGATTTCTTACTTTCTCACAAGGGCCCGGCTTTTCTCTGTTAACACACCAGCAGCTAGCCAACACTAATTGGAAACATGAGCTATTTTCTTTAAGCAAGACAATGGGATGTTTAAGCTACCCCCTAGATGATGAAACTTAGTTTCCCCCGCTCCCCCCGCGTCGCCTCCTCTGAGGCGACACGGGGGCCAACCCTAGCGCCGCCGCCGCGCTTCCCCCTCGCCTCCCCTCCCTCCGCCGCCGCCTGAGGGCCTCCGAGGCGTTGGTGCTCGGCCCCAATGATGGTGGCGGCGGGATCTGGCGCCTCCTCTCAGTTGGAGGGCCTTGGCTACCCGGGGCGGCGGCCCCGGCCAATGGGCGCGGTGCAGCCGGTGGGCTGTGCCGGCAGGCTCTGGTGGGCAGCCTCCCACGATCGCGCGGGCGGCGTGGGGGCTGTGGACGCTGGCGCAGGGGCGGCTCCTTGCAATCCGTCATGGCTCCATGTAGAAGATCTGCCCCTGCTTCGATCTGTCCCGATCCGTGCTGGCGCCGATCCTTGGCGGCGGCTTTCGGCGTCCCCTATGGCCGGCCTGGCGGATCTGGCGTGCGGGTGAGGTTCCGGGGGAAACCCCTGGCTGGCGCGGCAGCCTCCCCAAAGTCGACACCTTTGGCGCCGATCCTGGAGGCTTTGGGATGGATCCTCTCCCTTCCGCCTCCTCCTCGAGCTATGGCGAAAGCTTTTGTTCCCCTGTTTTGGGCATCGACGGCACCCTGGTGTCGCGCTCCTTCTTGAAGGCGGCGGCTGGGAACAGCTCTTGGTGGCGGGGCTGCTGGTGGCGTGGTGGCGGTGCGCTTCGGCCTTCTACTTGGTGTTGCGCCTTGCTTCTTTGGTGGAGCGGTGCTTCATTCATACATTGATGGCGACGGATCTTGACGGCGTGGCGCAGTGCAGATTCGGAGTTCGATGTGGGAGGATGGACTCACGCAGGAGGACGACGCTGTCTGGCGTCGTGGTGACGTCGCTGGCAGAGAGACCTGGCACGGTAGATGCAACAGTACAGCTCTAAAGATGGACTCATGGCAGGTGGCTGCGGCGGCCTCATACCCGGCAGGCGTCCTGGTTGAGGAGTGCGCCGGACTGGTAGGTGCCCCATACCAGGCAGGCGTCCTGGTTGGGACCTCAGGTCTTAGATGTTTAGGTTTGCCTGCGATGTCTGTTTGGTATTAGGCCCAGGCTATCAGCGCCCTTTCATCAATTGGATAGGTGTAGCGACAGTTGTTGATTAGACGGTGGCTTTAGTCTTGCTGTTGTATGACTTTGTAAGGTCTTGTGAAAATAATTAATAAAATGGCCGTATGCATCGCCCAGATGCAGAGGCCGGGGGTCATCCTCCTTTTCTAAAAAAATACGAGTTTGGAGGGTGAGGAATAACTGGGTTATGGATGAAGAAACGCTTTGATGGCATGCTTGTCAATAAAATAGCAAAATCATGGGATGACTTAAATGAATTATTTTTTTACATAATAACAAGTTTGTTTTTGAGAAAATATGGAATAACAAGTGACAGTTCGCAATGCATAAGCTTGCTTAATAAGCGCAAATCAAGCTATTAATGTAATCGTTGATTCTGCTAAATATATTTCTATACTATAAGCTATGTTTGGGGAAGCAAATGCATTGAAATGTAGGTGCATTCCTGCATACATAATGTTTTGGACATATATTGCAACGATGTTTCGCGAAAGCACGGTCGGGCTCATAGCAATAGTCCTTTGCATTATTCATGTAGTTGGCAACAATATTGAATTTCTCGTTGACAATACAAAATTTAGCACATAACCATAACAACAAACATGCACATCACCTCATATGATTGCAATTGATGCTCATAATTAAATCATAGTCAATGAATGACAATTGATGAGTCCATGAAGAAAAACTACCTACTATATGGACTTACACCCCTTGTCACAACTCAGCAAGACGTTTTGCAACAGTGAAGTATCATCAATTCGTTAATATTGCGGGTACATGTAAGCTATTTGCAATCACCATTGAAAAAATCTATATTTGTGCTTCAACAAGTTCTGAGCCACATGTATCACTTACAAAATATCAACACCCGAAACGTAGGACTTCGACACCACTGCCCACCCAATCCCCCTTCCCCGTCCCATTCCCTTCCACTCTGCCCTTTCTCCCCTTGTTTTACATCCGCACCCTCCACCTCCACCGTAGTTGTTGTACGTGTCCGGCCGCCACAGAGGCATTGTCGGACGTCCGCAACCAGCACCGACGTGCTAGCTCGCCGTTACGATGGAGCTTTCCACCCTGGAGCCATTTGTACCTAGGTACAATCCGCCCCCTATCAACGACCTCCATGGCAGACACCACGCTCAACCGGTGTTCGGTCAAATGTCATTGAGCTTATTTTCAAATTCTATGTCATTTTTTAGAGTATGAATAATGGTGAGCTACTCGACCATGAGGATGAGGTTGTGCGATGTGTGGCTAGCCGTATCCAGAAATTTCGTAGGTAGGAGCAGAGGGGAGCCCTTCTGGGAGCAAGTGCATGAAAAATTTCATGCACGAAAGCACATTGCGCCCTATGACATGTACATCATTCAACCACGCAACGTGAGGTTATTGTCGTATAGCTGTCACGCTTTCCAGATCAACGTCTTCAAGTTTTGCGATGTGGTTCGTCAACTTGAGGCAAGGTGGCCATTGAACGCGGTGGAGGACGAGATCGTAAGTTTTTCTTCGTCTTGCTCAATTTATCGATTGATTCATTCACTCAATGTTGGTCTACACATTATAGATAGCCCGCACGCGCTATGGTGTACCGCGTGATAGAGGGATGACCATTTACATACACACACTGTTGGCTGAGTTGAAGGTGGAGTATCTGTAGGATGACATGATCCATCATGGAAAAATTGTTAGACATCCAGGATCTAGTCAAATTCAAGACCTTATTGTACTAGACTTAATTTGCATGGTATGTATAGATGATTTGTGCTAATTTTGGTTCAAACTTTGATGAATATTGGCCGGTTTGCATGAATTCGTTCGGTTAGTTAAAATGCGGGTTGAAGGGTATGCGGCTAGCGTTGAATGTCATCCTTCCGCATCCGTGTCCACTAACTGGTCACTCTATCTGCAGAACAGATGCGGAAGGAAATTTATGGGTTGCCATTGAAGATGCCATAACGGTTATTTCAGAAAATTGCAAGTTCGGGACCGGAACGATATACACTCCCCTCTGCCATATTTTTACCGTATCGTGTACAGTGCCGTCTGCTTTCTGCATCTAGGCTTCTCACTCTTGGACGGACGACTTAAATACCTGACGGTAAGAAAAAACATGCATGCACAGTGCTCCGGTCCTACGCGCACACCGACGCATTTCTCGTATATCGGTATATGTACTTCATGCCTTTGTAGGTGATGCACAGTAAAATTGTAGCAGCAACCAGCTGCGCGCAGCCGGCACATTTGCACGTACTGAGCGCACGTACGTAGTTACCACGCGGCCGGGTAAATGCACTCATACTACATGGCTAGCTGCACACCTAAATGCACGTACGTACACAGTTACTTGGGATGTATGTGTTTTACTTGACCTCTTTTTTACATGGAACAAGGCCATGCACGCACATCACTACACTGCACGTACACCCCACGCACAAACACATCACACATATACATATGTCCTTTAGTAAAGTTTGGATGACAGGGATCTAGAATAATTATGCGAGTCTCATTGAAACTTTTAGGGTTTTGCTAAGCCTCAACTACTGAGTTTTCCTTAGTCTCAGTTGATTAAGATTTCTGAGGTCTCAGTCTATCCGAAATAACATATCAGAGCAACAAAGACTGAAATATGTTGAGCATGTACCACTTACCCTGAGAGCGTTGAGATCAGCCATTGGCGATGGGTGCCAACGAAACAAATAGAGGGGCTACTGGCCTTGGGCGCCATGCTTGATGTGCTGACGGTTGGTTTGATGACAATGTTTCCTAGCTCACCATTTTAGATCCAGCGCTTCACGCTCTCGATTACTAAAGGCACCATAGCTTGGGCTTGGGCTTGGGCTCGGCTTTGCGAGTCAATACGTGCTTGGAGGTCGGCCGTGGTTGCGGCTGTGGCCATGATTTTTTTTTTTCTATTCGAGGCAAACCTTGTTGGCTTTCCTTCTCTTCCATTTCATCTCGCGGTTCTCGGTATAATGATACTCCCATTTGGCACCGACTCCAGCGCCGGTTAAGAGGAGTGCCCCACCTTGCTGAGGACCCCTTGGAGTTTGCAGGATCCGCATGCTGTCTTTCCTATGATATGAACGTGAACTACTAAGAACAATACGCTACTTGTGAAGAAATTGACTTAAGTAGAAGAAACATAATTAAGCGTGCCGGGTTAATTATATACCAGTTCTTCCTGAGTTTCTTCGTTTGGTGATCCGCAAAAAATGTCCCCGTATTCTCATCATAATGGTTCCAGACCCGAATTGCTCAAATTGCTTGTCCTACTTGAGCTTCTTCCCAACGAAACCACAGCTTATGAGGATGTGATTAGTTAATGTCTTTGATCGCAGGTCCCTCACCATGACGCCTCGTACTCGACTAGAAGGCCCTGGTTGCGCGCCTTGAAAATGTTCCATTACTCTTCAATAATCATAGGCCACTTCTCCTGGACCTCGGAGAAATCTTTGAGAAGAAATTTCTTTCTGGTGGTGGATTTCCTACAGTCAAGTTCTTGGAGAACTTGGTGATTGTGTGGTTATTTACCAGATTCTTTGGATAAGATAGGTTGTCATACTCATTAGGGAACTTGAATTTTGTGTGCAACCTTCTCAGGTGTCGTAGGTTATCTTTCTATCCCTTAGATTGGTCTTGTTGATGATGCAGACTTCTCGAAGGATGACACCTAGGGCATTGCCGAAGTGAGACAATGCCTTCCTCGGAGTAACAAGCTCAACACCGGAGTCCACTCGAGTGACCACAAGCCTATCGGTGCCGGATCGTAGGCTTCCGCCCCTGGTTTTGTAGCATCGTCCTCATCAGGATTTTAGCTGGTCTCCTCTTCAGGACTATAGTCCTCATCAGGATTACCTTTGTCCTGATCGGCGGGAATATAAGGATCCCGGAAGGCACTGCTGATCACATAGACCTTATCCGGATTGATTTCTGAAGTACCATCATAGGGGTTGTCTTCCTACCATGGTTTTCAATTTCAGTTTCAGAATAATTTCAGCACCAACCGAAATCACTGAAATTCAGTGAATTCAGTTTCCATTTCAGCCAAATGACCAAAATATTCACTTGAATTCAATTAAAAAATTTAAATTCTTTAAAAATATTTCGAAAAATATTGAAATTGTTGTGCTATACTGAAATTGCTGAAATATTTTGGCCGAAACGTAATATTTCAGTGTCTGCTGAAATTACTAAAATTTAGTGAATTTCACCGAAATCTCACTGAAACTGAAAACCATGCTTCCGACACGTCTGTATATGCCCCTTGGTCACTGGGATCATACTGTGCAGACGAAGATACATCGTCCTCCCCCGCGTTGCCCGAATAAGTCGACTACGAAGAAGAGCTGGTGATGCCGTCGTCTCCGGACATCTTCAAACAAAGGATAAAACCGTTGAATAATACTCAAATGCATCTACAAAACCTATAGAGTTACTACCAAGTATTTATATAATTCATAGAAATTATTGGCATGACCTTTCCTAAATATAGGACATATGAATGCCAGGAATTTCACGAAACGAAAAATAACCAATGTTTCGCCAAAGCATTGGCAACTCTATACATTCCCTGTAGAAAATATACACATATAGCACGAAATAATTCGCCAGCAAAACACAAAATGTGTGCATCTAAAAATCCGACCACATTCATCACATTGACAATTAAACCTACAAAAATTCAAGTACATTTCATCACATCTATCACCAACACAATTCACAATGTTGCAACTACAACTAATTAACTCTAAAATGGAGCAATGTATAGCAATTAGAACAAATACGTGTACGAACTTGCCCAATTTTTATAAAGATTAACTCACGTGCCTGCGAAATCGAGCTATGGTGCTTGGTGACGAGGGCGTCGGTGGGGCGGGAGGCGGATGTCGGACGCGAGGAGGCCGGTGCCGGCACCGCCGAACACAAGGTCGAGCTGTGGCTGAGGGTGCCGGCAGCGGCGTAAACCGACGCATAGTGATGGACATGCAAGGGGGCGTCCTCGAGTGCGATAGGAGGCGAAGTCACCTGTGGTGTTGTGGGGGAGGCGAGGTCGAGGGGGGCAACGACGGCACGTGCTTACGCGCGATGTAGGGTGCAAAATGAAGGGATGATTTTGTTTCCCCTAAAACAGCTAAGACCGCACCGAAAATATCATTGGCGTTGCTAACGTCAACAACGCCATAGATATTTTCAGCCGTTATGGAGTAAAAATATATTTTCCTTTATTTTAGAGCATCGCTTTGTACTTTTATTTTTTTATGTTTCCTCTTTGTTTATTTACTATTTTTTGTTAATTTAAGTAACAGTAATTTTCATTTATTATATTGATACAGAGATACATAATTATGGTTAAAGAGATACATAATTCAAGTATGACGACGCCCGTTTCACAATCCTCTAGATGGATTAATTTTTGTATTGGATAATGTACTTCTACTCATTCTAGTGTACTCTTCTTTGTTCGGGTCATTATCTTTTTCCGCTGGGTAGACGCCAGATTGGCCAAAGTCTTCCAATAGCTCAACGACACGGCTTGACTTTGTCTGGTCGGTTAGGTAGAAGCATTGGGCCAACTCTCCTTCTTGTCCATCCTTATGATCTTCGGCTGCCTCTTGGTTGGTCCCTCTTTCTGGCTCTTCGTCGAAAGGGTTTTTCGCTTCCTCATCTACCGCCCCTTCTTGTTGTCCATCCTGATGATCTTCTTCATGTTCGGCACTTGCCTCGGTGTGGTTCGAAAGGGTATCCCGCTTCCTCGTCTGCCGCCCTTCTTCTATGTCCTGATCATCTTTTTAATGTTCGGCTGCCTCTTGGTCGTTCCTCCTCCTTCAAGCTCTTCATCGGAAGGGTATCCCGCTTCCTCATCCGCCGCCCCTCCGACGTTGGCATCCTCCATGTCCTCTCGTGCCTTGTACAATGTGTATAACCATACATGAACTCATGTTTGAGCAAATGCATCTTCACACGGGCAGTAGAAGGGTCGATCAGATCTTCATTCTTACACTTCTTACACGGACATAATATCGCCGTTTACCCTTTTGATTCATATCTTCTAACGCCACCTTGAAGAACCCATTTATAGTTCGATCCACATGCATGAAACGTTCGATCGATCTAGTTGCACCTACAAGAGTATATGTATATAGGAAAAATATATATATAACTAACGAGGTCACCAAACATTTCAGCATTACCTTTGCTAAAAAAATGAACATATATTGAGCACTAGAAATTTGACGAAAACAAAATTTGGGCATGACCTAGATTATAGACGAATATGCCTGAGCTAATCGTCGATAGATCGATCAAGACATCAAAGGTTGGCCATATGTATATGTATGGATTTGTAGAGCGATCGGAGAGTGATATGGACAGATGATTTCAAGAGAGGAGTGGCAGCTATATATAGGCGAGGGAGATGCCTCTTTGTAAAATATAATCACAACTGACGATGCTTTGCTGGCTTCTCTCACAGGTGGCGTGTCTCTTGTAGGGATGCCACTACCATGTGAGACCCAAAAAGTGGGCCCACATAATGTACTGGTGACGCGACGAAACGTACCACGCCACTAGTAGTCAGAACGGTGATGATGTGAGTTGCTTTGGCACGCCATTAAGTTGCTCGCGCCTGGCCAGACTAATGGCACGCCGCCAGTTTAGATTGTGAGTAACAATTACTGCAGTAGTGAACACCGTACGATATGAAGGAACCTCGATACTCTCATGTTCTAAGGAATTAGGCATACATTAACTACTTCATGATTTATACTTATAACTAAATGACGGTGTGATCTCGGAGTATATCAACCAGTTGGGCCTGTTCAACACATGTGTTATTCCAACAATATGTCCTCAAAATTGTTGGCATCCTTGTTACTTTAACTATGCCCATGATAAAAAAATATAGGACCATCACGCAACAATTAAGCTAGTCTTAGAGGCGAGACTAAAAATATAATTATCGTTTATTATTTCACACATGCACATGAGTTTTCCTCTGGGCCTCGTGGTTATTGCAGACTCCTGGACCATTGCAATTATAGAATGGAAACTAAACATTAATTGTGAACATGGAAATAAGTATAATAAATTTTATTATTACCTCTAGGGTATATTTCCTTCAGCTCCGACACCGGATAGGCATCCGTGCAACTGACTAGTACGGAACTACCGCCTAAAGGCACATGATGCCTGAGTAGTTGATGTGGTGCATACTCCCGCGCATAGGCAGTCATACGTCCCACATCAGGGCATCGAGGAGCCACGCCGATTCATCGGAGTAGAAGTTGTGTGATCCGAAAAGGTTGACCTAACCAGCTCATCGCCAGTAGTCCATGAAATGGAAACCATCTGCACCATATCTCGAAAGCTGCTATGCCCCACGGTGTGTGTGCCAACTATCATAGATATAATCCTGACAATAGACTGGGGGTGTGTGTTGAGCGTAGAACTATCGGGGTGCAATTGGGAGTACATGTATACAGGTTAAAGCCCTCTATGGTGGAGGTAATACCTTGCTTCCTTTTTGTGGTGTTGTTCTCTTGCGTATAATGTGATTACAATTGTTTCGAACCCCTAGCCTAGCGCTCAAGGTAGGCTTAGATAGAGTATGCCATGCACCAGAGCCACAATGCCTAGTCATAAGTGCTATGTATAACAACATACTAAATACGGGACGTTTCATGTCAATTACAAGTGATAACAGGCGTCTTAGACAACTACTGGAGGCGCTAGGTAATGCTTTGTCTTTAATGCGTAGTGGAACTTCATTGAATGCTTCTGGACTGCTGTAAAACCGATAGGCCGAGTGATGGAAATCAGGTTGACGGGCAAACCGACTGATAGTCCACTTCGCCGGGTTGCCCACCCCTTGTCGCTTTTTTTTGAGTGGTAAACCAACTTTATTTACTTGGAGTATGGTTTACAGGAATAACAGAAGGGTCATGGGGACTCCCCAACCAAAATGGCACCCAACATCTAAAGAAGATGAAAATTTAGTTAAATTGTGTGCATCATAATTTAAATGATGTCCTTCAAAAATGAACTCGCAGCTGATGAAGGCCTTCGATCGGTCGATAATCTCCTTTATGGTAGCGATGTAAGTTCCTTTAGTTCTTTCCTTTATCTCCCCCACTACTGTTTGGCAATCACATGCAATGACGACTTGATTCAAAGATAAAACAAGCGCTAGGGCTAGAGCTTCACGGCAAGCAAGGGCCTCCAGCGTAGGTGGATCACTTATATCTCAAAAAGTCATACCCGATTAGCCCAAGAACTGTCCCATATGGTCTCTGCAAATTGCTGCGGCTGCTCCCCTTCCACCATTCCATGAGAGATCCCCATCAACATGAAGTTTTGGCACTCCCGAGGGTTGAGCTTTCCATATGTTTGGACCCCTTTGCACTGGTAGTTCATGCACTCCCCGCTTCTCAGTCACCAGCACCCACCCCTTGTCGCTAATATTGACTTGGTCTATAGTGTACATGGGCCTGGGCCTTTAGCTAGGCTTTTGGTTGTCGTGGGCCTACCTGGTGGGGAATTACCCCGTCAACAAGACTCTCAAGGATTGGTGTTTTTTTTTTAGCATCTCTCAAGGATTGGTGTTACTTGATTAGAGAACGGAAAGAGAAAGACACAAAATGTATTGAAACTTCCAAAATAAAGTTTTTCTATCAGGTTAATGAAACTCATGTTTGGCTTTTGCGTTGTGGATAATTTTCTTTGGTGCATTCCTATGATCCAAGAAATAGACAGGAATAGGAAAGGGGTTCTTTTTCTTAAGGCTGTAGTCAACACATTTGTTTCTCCAAATTTATTTTGCTCCCAAAGAGCCTCGTAAATGTGAACATCGGGATTTGAAGCCCGGTAGACGAAGCCATGCCCGCATAGCTCCACCACCTCACCAAGAGTCACTTCCCTTGAACATCATTTTATGGCAAGTATACATACCACAAAAACTAGTGCCTAAATATGACTGTGTAGCACACATTTGAAACCAAATATTTGTAATTTGAATAGCACCATTGAAAAATGTAAATCTCTACTCTCCATGTAGGACCCATATGGCCGATCACATTAGGCACCATACATGTCGTGCTAGTAGTATTATACTACTTGGCGTAGCATGCATGATGTTCGTGCATCCCTAAAAAAATTAGCATGACATTTCGAAGCTTAGAAAACACACACTTGAATATAATACGGCAGGAGAGGACCATCTAGCTGCTCTATACACGTACGGACAGTTGTAGTACTACTACGTGCTTGCGTGTGCTTACTACGTAGTACGTACACGCGCAAAAGGAATGATCGCGCACGTATGACGTACGTACGTGGTGTAGGTGGCATAACTCGATGATTAATTGGCTATTCATGTCATCAGCCACCGATGGATCTTTCGTGCAAACGTGCACGGATCTTATCTACTACGGTACATCCAAATGTATCCAGCGACGTGTGGCATTTAAGCTTGCATGCATGGCTGACTAGCTAGCTGTTCAAGCTGCTCGTTGGCTTGCATGTCATAGCTCCGCATGCATGTTACCCGCTTTGAGTGTCACACGGGTACGTAGCTAGCTAGCTACGCGATCGATCCTACTAGTACTGGTTTGTACACCACGTATGGCATCCATGTACGCACGATGTAAAAGCATCTACAGCCACCCGCCCAAATCCTCCTCAAACGTCCGGGCTGGCCGCCCGGTCACTGACCGGTCATGATTTTTTGACCCAGATAGACACCTCAAATGGGGCTCAAACGCTCGGGCTGACCGGCACCCCTCATATTCAACCCAAATTTGAGGCGGTTATGGGGCGCCCGTCCGCCATGTCGGACCCGGTCCATGTTCGCCCACCTGACCCCATATATATTCGTCTCCATCCGCTCGCTGGAGCAAACCCTGACCACTTCACTCCACTCCACTCCCCTCCACCACCCAATCTCACCTCCGCTGGTTTCCAGCCTTCTCCGGCGTGGCAGGCAGTGGATCGAACTCCGACCAGTCCGGATTCATCGACTGGGGTGTCATCCCGTGTGAATTGGAGGAGGCAATGGCCATCCGCATTGCACTCCACAGCTCCCGGGAGGTCAGCCCCCGGCCTACGGACGGATCCGTCCGCCGCGACGCCATAGCGTCGGCTCACCGGGCACTCGGGTCCTCTGGTGTTGGATCCTCACGGTCCCGGCAGTCGGAACACCTCTCCTTCCCCATCACAGGTCAGGTAGAGTATGAGTCCCACCCGGAACAGGCGGCCCACCATGAGAAGGAGAGGATAAGGGCCGTCGAGGCCTGTATCACGGCGAAAATGGCGGCGACGGAGGCGGCTGATGCAGCGGCGCGAGTGGCCTTCCGCGCCCGCATTTTGAAGAAACGGCAGCGAAGAAACACGCGCGCCCTCGGCTGTGAGCAAAATATGGCGGTCCATGCCATGGCCGGACTGCCACCGAAGGAGGAGAAGGAGGACAGCTCAGGCGACGAGCATATCCGGCTCGATCCGTACTGCGTCTTCGACCGGTAGTTCCGCAAGAAAGATGGCAAGGGTGTCGGGAAGGCCAAGGGCAGTAATGGATGAACTCCATCATAGCCAAACATGCTAAATTTTGGTAGTCTGATGGCAGCATGTTTAGTTAGTAGTGATGGTGTAGTCGGACGATGTGTGTGCATTGACGTAGTTGCATGAATTTGTGGGATTTGAGATATAATAATTAAGGTGTTCGGATGTGGATTACATTGTTTGAAGGATGATGATCCGGATTTGCCATGTCCGGCGGTAGATGCTCTACCCCCCCCCCCCCTCCCTTCTCTCTCATACACAATCTCTCTCGATTTACATTGGCCGACCCTAACTATCTCTCCTGCCTATTCGCAAAAAAATAAAAATTTCTCCTGCCATTTGTATGCAAGAACACAAAGGGAAGAAAATAGGGACAAGGAAACAAAGATCCACGGTAGATATCATTACAGCATTATTAACTGGATCCACATTCTGACATGCGTGCATGCATTAGTTAGATTACCATTGAATTCGGTGGGGGCAGGATCCTCTTCCCAGAGATTTGGCCCCAGAGGCGGTAGTTATGGAGGGCTAGGCTATCTAGGTGGTGGCGGAGTACACGTCCTTTGCTCTAGCGCAAGCAAGTCCACTGCTCACAGATCCATATGTATGTAACGTTGGATACCCCAGTGCAGATGAATCGAATGGATCCATCAAATGCCATCGACATTGTTGTTTTCCCTTTTTGACAATAGGCATGGGGAAACGTGAAGATAAACAGATGCGCGGACGCATATGAACTTCATCGACCATAAATACTGGGGCGGTTATGCAAACTTGAATGAGTACGTAGTCATACGTGGATCTACAGTGCGTGATCTACCCATAGATCCTGTATTTATACGCGAGCCCGTGGCAATGATTTACCTGGACCATTTCATACTGTTTTCACGTTGGCCCGGGGCTTGGCCCAGTCCTACTACGCCACTGTTTATACGAGTATATACATGTCGGCCGTACGTACGCCATTGCATTGATCGACTGATCAAGAGCAAGCTAGCTAGCCCAAGATACGCGTTCGCATGATCGCGTCACGTGCATGCATGGTGTACGTAAGCACCCACGCCGCCGGGCGTGGCCGTAACGCGGCATACAGATGGATATGCACTTGCTTACGCGTACGCGTACGTGCCAAGTTAGTATCGGCGCACGTACGGGCCGGCCAGCCTGCTCTTGGGAACCGTTAGAACGTAGGCAGTTGCATGTGAGCATGCATATGCCTTAATGTGCATGGCATGATGGCAAGACATGTATACACACGAATACACGATCCTCCTTTCACTTCGACGCGTTTGGTTCGGGAGAATCGCAACGGTTCCCGATTGCAGCGCATTCTGAAACAATATCCGGCGTTTGGTACGCGCACACCACGTCCGTAGCAGTGCTTTCCGATACGGGGTTCACAAAATTGAAAACGCTCACATGCGGCTGATTAGGAAAACAGGAGTCGGACGGCCAAACCAAACAGATCACGTATTCCTAAAGCAAAAAGGGAAAACGGAGCTTCCCGATACCTTAACCGAAGAAGTAACCTGAGGACGAACCAAACGCGTCCCAGATATCAGCATGGAGTTTCTCCATCCATGGCTCACTTCTTTACTGATGTATTTCGACAGTGTGTTGGGTAAACCGTACGTATGTTAGATCGTACCCCATCCATGGGGTACTCATTGAGTATAGGAGTAAGAACTGTTGAAGAAAAGAATCTTGTACGGTATACCATGAGTGTATCAGTGCATGCGCCCTTGCAGGCACAACCGTACGTACACTGCAGTGAATTGGACTGTGAAGCCATTTGGTGCCAGCCGGTGCTCGGTAGTAGATCCAACAAACAATTACCTCACGTCCATATATATTGTGGAATTAAGACGCATGATCGATGCTACTATGTCTCCAGGAAAATCTGGTACGCATGCACGCACGTACATGGTGGCAAATGGCAACTAGCCTGCGAGTGCCAGGCTAGGATACAAAATACTCCCGCGGATTTCCCTGGGGCTAATGATGCGTACGTGTGTGTACATTGATTGATTGAATATATTCCCCTGCGTGTAAATTGGCTCCAGGACGTTCGTACTGAGCCAGTGCAGCAGCTAGCTATATATCCGACAGCCATGCAGGATCGATGCATGCATGCAAATATATCAGGGCAGAAGATCTTCGCCGTGATCTCACAGTAATTAGGATGTCTTTAAGAGTATTAATAGCGCGTGGCTGAAAAAATATTTATTCACCGTAGTGGTTAGACTACCTATAGTGGGATAAGGGCATGTCCAACCTTCCGCATCCATCCACGAACAGGGAACCAGTCCATAGACAACGATGTGGGAATACGCCATCCAACGCTAGTCATATACATTTCAAACTGTTTTTCAACAAACCGGATGAAATTCATGCAAACAAGGCTGGATTTCAAACAAACATGACGGATTTCATACAGACACGGCGAATTTCAATACATTTCGAACATTTAGAACAAAAAAAGACCTGACCCTAAACCTATCCTATGGCTGCGGCGGCCGGCGTCCAAGCCCGTGTCGTTCTCCATCCGCCATCTCTGTGAGCATCGACGATAAGACTGATGAAGTGAATGTGCGGTCTCCATCAAGGTAGAGTAGAACACGGGAGACGGACCGGCCCACATGGGACACCAGGCCTGCCGCCTCCCATGGCATACTTATCCTCGGAGGAGTCCGCGACCTGTCTGTTACCGGTGGACGTGAGGTCCATGATGAAAATGGTGGCGCCGGCACTCTCCTCGTCCGACCAAGCCGCCTGATGGTTCGTCGACGGCGCGTAGGAGGCGCAGCTGGTGTTGTTCTCCACCGCGGTCGCCTGCAACTGCGCCTCTGTGGTGGCCGCTTCCTGGCAAATGCCGGCTTGAGTGCGGACGACACCATAGATGGCATGCTGCTCCGCCGCGGTCATGGCCTCCACGACCTCCTCGCTCGCCGTAGATCTGGCCCTCTGCCAGCTGATGCTGCTCCAGGAGGAACAGCTTGTACCGGTGTTCCTGTTGCGCCTGCCGGAACACCGACAAAGGCGTTGTCCCAGGCTGCACCTCCGCGATGGTGGCGTTGTACCGCGCCTTTGCTTGCTCCATGATGAAGCCGGCGAGCACAGGAGGCGCTGGAGTCGGGACGGTGTCCTCGGATCCCGTCTCCATCATGGTCTCGTCCTCGTCGTCGGAGACCTCGGGCGAGTTGGCCAGCAAGCCGGCCTCGATCCGCCAGGAATGGCGGCTCTGCCAAGCGGCGGCAAGAGCGGCCACAACATGCTTCATCTTCGTGGAAAGGCTATCCCACAAAGCTTTGCCACGTGCAGTCATGGCCGATGAAGTGCAAGGGAGTAGGATGGGGAGGGACTTGTGTTGTGGTATGGAGTTAGCCGGGTGTGGTCGCCTTTATATAGTGGATTCCGGTGAGGCGAGGTGTCCAGGTGCGTCAATGCGCGGCCCCGGAATGGGTTGCTCAACCGGCGAGCCTGGTTAATGCCGGCATACGGATGGACGACGACATTGAACGGACATCATAGATATTTGTCCTGTCCCGTCCAGTCTCGTCTCTCCGACATTGAACAGCCACGGACACCAGAGACGTGGCCCATGCGGTGCCCTTGGCTGGCGCGCTGCTTCAATGGTGGGGGTAGTAAGAGGTCTCTTTCACCCTGAGTCGTCTTCATGTTGAGTGGCGCGCTCTACAACAGTCTGAATGCGGGTAGCTGGCGCCTGGCAGGAACACGCGCGAGAGGGAGGAGGGGTTTTTGTGGGCCAGGGCGGTTAGAAGCGGGCTTTTGATCGGTTCGGACTCCCGCAAAGCCCCCCACGTTTGTCTCTGGTTTGCGGGAGAAATCGCGTCCGGACTGCTCCGCGGACCAATACAGGATTGCGTTGGATGGCTTCCGCAGTCGGGACAATGCGGCTTGAATGTTTGTGGGAGGTTTACGGTCCGCCGTGGAAATGTCCTAAGTGGTAACGCCACACATATCTAGGCAAATTGATGTTGAGAAAGTAATTAATGAGAAAGGAGAAGCATGTGGTAGTAACATAGTATATTACTAAGTTCGTACGGATACTGGTGTGCGATTATACACCACACAGCTTAACTTGTACTGCTGACCCCTATTAGGACTATAATGTACTGTAAAATGCTCTACTCTGACTAGAACCAAAGCCCCAACCGAGGTATATAGTGGTGAAACTTACTAGCATGATCTTAATTACCAACCGAATTCGGTGTCGATCAGATGTGACAAAAGAAAACTACGGCTAATGGTTGTTGTTGTGTTATTTACATATATCGATCAAGGACAAGAACAATGAGGACTGCAATAAACAAGAGCATATGTGGTACCATCACACATATCTACCATGTTCCTAGAACTACCAAAAGTCTTCTTTCTGTCCATTGCATTGCTCTTGATAATCATGTCTGTCTATAGTTTCACCCTTTTTTTAATCAAGAATGATGCCATGAAGAGAATAATGTATCGAGGTAGATGCATGAATGGACTCTACCTGTTGATTCCCAACTTTAGGAGATTCCATAAACAAACAAGTGTTGGGTGTCATCAAACTGTCATTGGATAGATGGCATCATTGTTTAGGCCACCCTGCTTTCTCTACGGTTCATCTAGTTCTTAGTAAAATAAGCTCGCAGCTGTTTGTGAGCATAGTCCAGAAACCAATTGTCATTCTTGTCAGAGAGCAAAAAGTCAATAATTACCATATCCCATTTCCACTAGTGTTTCTATGGAACCTTTTCAACTTTTTTTCTGGTGTGTGGGAGGCAGCTCCCTCCTCTGCTGGGAAATGCACTTATACCTATTATGTTAGCTTCATTAATGACTATAGCAAATATACTTGGATCTATCTGCTTTACAAACGATTTGATGTGTTTCAAGTTTTCCACAATTTTCAAGCACTTGTTGGACACCAACTTGAT